>OU015531.1:3195084-3935084 GCA_907165065.1 Caprimulgus europaeus | reverse complement strand
CCTCACTACATCTTATTAGGAAATTATAATGCCACTCTATAACCTTGCTGGAGGGAGAGTTTCAAGCTAATGCAAGAAAGCTGGCCTCCCATCCTGATGAACAAGTATTTTAAAGTAGATATCACTGAATATCCATCCCGTACCTCCATGCAGTCAGCCTCAGTGGATTTCTATTGTTTATCTTAAAAGAGCTGGAGTTTATATGTTTAACTATTACCACCCGGTCCCAAAGTCTGCTCTGAATTTTAGAAACTTAGTTCTTGGTGTTTTATCTTATATGGCAATTGTCATGTTGCCTAATTGTGTTGTTTACACTTTTTGGAACCTGAATTTATACAAGATTATGGACTGTAGAGCCATATCTGGGAAATATTTTGCCTGTTCGTTTCTGATAAAAATTTGCAAAAAAAACCCTCCAGACCCACTTCTAGCATTAAAATATAAAATAAAAGAGTCATCACTTTTTAAAAGCCTAATCTGGTCTGAGCTCTTCCAAGCAGGAGAACTTCACCAGTGCAATAAACAGTCAGACATTCCCTCTGAGCCTGATAAAACCCACTGACGTCTGCAGGGAACTATGCTACTGTAGAAATATTGTGCGTACTCCATCACTGCTAGCATTGCATATACAGTCCTGGAGCTGGCTTGAAAATGTTCAAGCAAGATATTAACAGTCTCTTTGACAATAACCACTTGTCTCGTGTGAAATATCTATGTAGACTGCACTATGTGCTCGTAACAGATATAGGTGCAGCAGTTTCTTTTTCTATGCTGTGATAGTCAGGATGTCTTATTTGTCTGAGTGACTCCCAAATGTGTGCAAGTAGAGGGAGAAGGAAAAATCTATGGAAAGATGTAAAAACATTGTGTGGAGTCTTTGAAGTAACTGAAATATTTCTGTGAAAATTATTCTACCTTCTCCATGCAGTCTCAATCTTTGTATTTCAGTACTAAAAAAGTATAGTTGGAAAGCAGACTGGAATAATTACAGTACAGAGGAACCTGTAAGAAATGGTAAAATGGCACTAAAAAGATAGCCACTGGGAATAAGACAAGCAAAGACCAAAAAGAAAATCATGTTATTTGTACAAAGAAGAATTTGTGTGTAACAAGTGTAGCAAGGAGGATTCTGCTAATTAAATTCACTGCAGAATTGTTCTGCTGACCTGTGCTGTGTATTAGGAGGTGTTTAGCTAGGACACTCACAACGTGATCCTTATTGTTTGCTCTGTAACTGCTCCGTGGGTGTGTAGAATTTATGAAAGACTTTAGATTTTGCTTAGGAGTTGGCTAAAAAATCCGTGCTCTTTTAAAGGATGAGCATGATGACAATGTTAGGTTTTGACTTTGCAGAGATCATTTGAAAGATGCTCTCCAGAGCAAGTGAAGATAAGCAAATGGGCTTGTAAAATGTCGAAACATCCCTGCAGTTTGTATAGTTCTGACTCTCATTCCATGCTTCCTCTTACTTAGGCAACAGGAAAAACCAAAATAGAGAAGAAGAAATATTTTTGAGAGAAAAACACAGATGTTGATAATGTGTGTGCCTGGGTGACAGCCCAGCAGGTTTTCCAGAGTGCTTGCTTCTTGTGGATGCAGAGCTCTCCTCTCTGTCACCCACCCATCCCAGTAACTTGAGCAGTTCCGTGTTTTCTTAAAGTCCTTTCAAGTGGAGATCAGTTTCCTCCACATCTCATTGCTGGAGTGGTTTCTGCTCCCTCCACGTGCTGGTGGAAAGCAGCTGCAGCATTCCTGCTCTGCTCCATCCCTCCCAGGGACTCATTCTGTGCCCTCCCTTCATCCCAGCATGTTTTACAAGGGACAGCATGACACAGGAATGGCACGTCTCAAAATGCAGGAGGAAATCTGGGGATCCTGGGGTTCCTGTTTGAACTGCCACACCATCCCCACTGACACTACCCCTATGTTGGTCTGACCCAGAAGGGGAAGAGTGGAATAAATGAAAATATTATTTAGCATGTCTGCAGGGAGGAGTACTGCATGCACAGCTTGAACACTGCAGGTTCAGGCCAGCCCGAGCCTCCTGAATATTAAAATCAGAGAGAACAGCAAGGTGAACAAGTGCTTTATTTAATATGATGTAAGCTGGGCTTTTCTGTTAATTTTCCCTTTCTCTCACTCCAGCCCCAGCTTACTTGACCTGTGTTACACACCACATTTTCGGAGAGAAACACCACAGATAAGCCTCTCGCTGGCAGTAGCCTCAGTTATCTGTGTCTGTTTGGGAACAGAAATGTGCTATCATTATCTCCAAAAAAAAAAGGTCTGCTTAATGTCAGGGAGTATGTCAAATTATGTCATGAGAAAAAGAGAAACTCTCTTGATATTATTTTCTTTTTGTGAATATGCTAAAGCAGGAGAGATAAAAAGCTGTTTATCAAAGACAAATAGAGAAATTAAATTTTTCTAGCCACTGAGATGCATCACTATGTGCAGAACAGGTAGATTGTTCTCAGAATTACTAATTTATCTATTTCTTCTGTGGTCTATGGTTATCACCAGCCCCACACCACTCCTGGTAGCTCCAACAGGACCATGAACACTTTGGGACCATGAACTGGAGCCTCTCATTTCGACTTCATGCTATGTGCAAAGTTGTTTTAAGAGGGTAAATATTTACCAAGCTGCAGAAAGAGGATAACAGAAGCAAGGGGGGCTTTGCCTTTCAGACAATGCATCAAATTGAATTTTTTATAAAATTTTCCAGATGGGCAGAATCTTCGTCATTCACAAATTATCCATGTGCGTTCTGGTCCCAATTCCCCTGATGAATTCCTGTTTCTATGCATCCCAATAGATTTATTTTTGTCTACCCGTCACACATTTCAATTTCTATAACAATTTTACATGATATATAAAATATCCATAGTCTGCAAAAGGGTGGCAAGAACAAGAAAAGAATGAGATTATTCTTTTGCTCGTCAAAACAAACAGAAACAGCATTTCTCTTTTTTCACTTGTGGACTGACAATGTGTGATGGAAACATGAACACAGCAAGTATATTTGTTTTTCTGTCTCTTAAAGCTTAGATATGGTTCTTATAAAAAGTTCTCAGTGCCTTCTAGCTAGTGGAACAATGTAGTCTAAAATATATTACAGACACTTGTAACTATTAAAAGGGAAAAAGAGAAAGCAATGGCAGCAATAAAAATGTTGACAACAACATAGTGTCTTGGTCAACTGAGATTTGGCAATAATCAATATATGGTGCCCTCTCTAAAAACACTTTGATTTCTGGAAACTTTAAAAGTTTTACTTCCCATAGCTGTAGATTGTCTAAGGATTAGGCAAGTTGAAAAACTCAGAGAAACTTTGAGAATTTACTGAAAAATACTCAATAAATATTTAAATCTCAGAAATTCACAGAAAACCTCCAGCTGGGCAGGAGCAGAAAATATTCCCGATCTGCAATAGCATAGAAAATCAATAGGATGGAGGCCATGGTTGTTCCTGCTGCAAATGTGATTCCAGTTGTTTTATCTTCAGGCAAGAAGCAAAGTTTATTGCAAACACTATGGACCTTCCTTTTTCACAGCTATATGAAGGAGGGGTGTCTCCACTGAGACTTTGAAAACTATCTCAGTGGAAAATCACCTCCTGTTTTTGCAGAAATGAGGTGTCTAGAATGTATGTGTTAAACTTAGTAACTCAGTGAAGAACAGCATTGCAACATCTTTCTTTTTCTTCATGTTCAGTACAAAAGGTCAGAGAGCATCATCATTGATGTCTAATGTCCTCTATTAAGAAAAACTAACTAGCAAGAGGAATTAAACAGTACTGGTTTTAATTACTTGCTATAGTTTAATCATTGTTTACAGAACAGGCATTTTTGAAGCATTTAGATTAATTTATCAATTTTGGTACAAACTCTTCTCTTCATTGTTTTGAGCTTCACCTAATCTTCACTTTTGGAGCATCAAAAACTTTTCCTCAGGATAATTATCCCATGGTTTTTCACTTTAAAATTACAGCCTGGACCAGAAATAGAAATTACCCACTGCTACAAGGAGAACTACCATCATAACAGTCCCAGTCCATCCCAAATCAAATGCCCCAGGATGGAGCACCAGTTGAAGTCCAAGTCTGGGTCATAGACAACTTTAGGCTCATTTTCTTTAGAAATGGTGTTCCTAAAATAGTGTGGCTATTCATGCCTATATCTGATTAACTATAGGCATGATGTCACCCTGGCATTTTAACCATCTCCTCATAGGAAACATACCCCTTGGCTCATGGAACCATCAAACCTTTGGGATCTTTCTTTTAAGAACACTTAATGAGTATTTTTGGGAGTTCCTTCTTAAAGAGCTCCCTTGTAGATGTGAAGAGGAGAAGACTGATTTGCAGGAAAGTTTCAAAGTGTGGATGAGAATGTTGTGCTGCACAACCTCAACAAAGCTTCAGTTGAGCTCAGGAAATGCCCAAGTGGAGTTGACTGCAGCAATCACAAGTTGAAATATGGCTTCTTGTCTTCCTCTATGTTAGTGCAAAATATCATGTATACATTAATGATAATGATGATAAAAATTTATCTGGCAAATGAAGAGTAGCAAACTTAGATGAATATTTCTTAGTGTGAAAGTGGCTTTTAAATTCCAAAAAGAGGAATATAAGAAGGACATGATTATTTGATCCTATAAAATATGCAATTTATTTTTAATATTCAGCAATTCACTTGATGGTTATAGAGCATTCATGAGAAATCAAAAGTTCCTAAATGAAGCTTTTGCCTACAGTTCTTTAGTGCACTGTTATTCACAAAGACACAAAATATGACAGGAAAACAGGGTATGTTAGCAATAACTGCAATCTATTTGATGTTAATGGTTCAATTGTGTGCCAGGCTACCAACAGTTTTGCTTCAGATCATGTTGCTTTACATTTATAGCAAGTATTTGTTGTCATCAGATAAATGTAAGTAACATCATCATGAGGCAATGAAGGCAGTAGATTGGTACTTTCTGTGTATTTTCATGTAGCTGGTTTTTACCCTTTTTTTCTGTCTCAGAGAATCCACTTGGGAATTCTGACTGGGAAGGATTATTTTTTTTCCCTGACTAGTGGTGCTAGTGGTTAATAAAGATCTGAAAAGCTTTTATTAATGACATGGCTTTTATTTTATTGCCTAGCTTTTATTCATTTTTCACACCCACATAAAAGAAAGCAAAGAGGGAAAAAGCTACCAAAGTGTATGTGCACGCAGAAATAACCTGTAAAGTCTTAAAAAAGATGGTTGAGGTAATAGAGACAACATTTTTAGATTGCAAGAATAGAAGGTGAAGAAACATAGAGCCTTTGGGAAAGAAAAGTTCCCTTCAAACCTTTTCCCACCGCTTCCTGTAGCACAATGATCTTCTTTTGGTTGTAACTTTATTTAGCTGTAATACAACTTCTTCTGGCAGTAACGCCAGTTCAGTTTTCTCAAGGGCCATATACTTCCTAAGATACTGCATACAATAAATACTTTGGTCAAGGTATAGGTTATACCAAGCACAGAAGAGCTACTGTATTTATACCCTGCAATCACCTCTAGCTGGTAGAGCTCTAAGAAAATAGGTCCTTGTTCATATCTTGATATGTCACCTATTTCCAAAGTTGACCTGACAACACTAGAAAATAACACAAAAGCTGGAGGATTAAACCCAGGACATTAAAGACAACACAGTTGAGCTTCTCTTCCAAGCACATGGGTGCTTTACAAGAATTCGTCTTCATGGCTCAATCTCAGTGCATTTAGGAGAAACATCTTCATGTCTACAGAACATCTCTCCTAGACAGCTTTGGAGATTTACAGTTACAGTGGGTATTTAAAATGCCTACAGCTCATGTGGGGAAGAAAATGAGAAGGGAAAGTGAAAAAGTATGACTCAGTAGGGGATTGTGTGTTCCTGCATAGGTAAGTTCGTTTAACAGAAAATTAATTGGCGTGCAGTTACACAAAGCAAAATGAATAATAACACGGTTTATGAGGCCAACAAACACCAAGTGGCAACTAGTGTGTATTGATGTTTCCTAAAAACTTCTAAAATCAGGTGGTTTATTGCAAGATAAAATGCAGGAGATACCATAATTGCTACTTGTAAAAGAGATATGGGAAACACTTTGCCACCAATTAGTCAGAAATGTGAGCTATATAACGATATGGCTACAGTTACCATGGTTGCCATCTTTACAGTGAATGCTCTTGTGCTATGGCAAGCAGAAGAGGGACAAGTGGCCATAGTAATAAATTATCTCCTCAGGAGATTTCCATCAGGAAACCTAATGAGAGGCTACCTGTCTTCAAGTACCAGTGATGGAGCATGCACACCTCCATTGGTGGGGGTGCAGGTGGCAGAGAAGGGGGTAAAGAGACAGTGCCAGTGGGTCACAGTGCCCATAGCCATTTGGGTGTTGCAGTGTGGGGACTGTGTATGGACTGAAGTATTGGGCTTCTCATGCAAATCCCTTAGAGAGGAATTGACTCCACTGATTCTGCAACCTGGATAACCTCCATCTGAGTCTTTTTTGATGTTTTCAAGTGTAAACTCAGTGAGTTTTTAAGGTCTTATTGCATTCTACTCTTCTCTCTGGCCACCAACGCCAGGAGCAGAGGACATGGCAGGAAGATGTGGCAGGGGAGGGGGAGGTTGGCCATGAGGAAAAGGTTCTTGAGGCAGAGGGTGGTGGAGCACTGGAACAGGCTCCCCAGGGAGGTGCTCATGGCCCCAAGCCTGACAAGATTCCAGCAGCATTTGGCCAAGGCCCTCAGGGACATGGTGTGAATGTTGGGATTGTCCTGTGCAGGGATAGGAGTTGGACTTGATGATCTTTGTGGGTCCCTTCCAACTCACAACATTCTATGATTCTGTGATACTCAGTGTTTTGAATATTTCTTGCATCTTTATTATATTGCTTGTGAATTTACTAGGTCAAAAATAACCTGTTTCACCCCCTGCCCTCAAGATGCTGTAAAAAGTAGCCATTGTCCACTTGCCAACATTGTTTGACTTCTCTTGTTCCTAATATTTTCTGTAGATGTTGTGCACTCATGGATCTAGTCCAATATGCAATACATTTTAAAAAATATAAAATAGATCACAAAGGTCTGCCATAAATATACTCCTTTCATCCCACCTCCTTCTGAAAAAGAAGTGAGAGTGAAAAGAGTGGGGAAAAAAGGCTCTGTAACCAACTCAGAGTAAGAGGAAATAAATTAGGGCATAATCTCATCCTGAATTTGAATGTTCAACAAAAGGAACTAGTGCAAGATGTAGAGAAGAACTAAGAGGATTAGAAGTAGGTCTCATTTACAAGTACATTCCACTCAAGTTTCATGTCAGCCGTTCCATTTTCCTCTAAAAAAAGAAATCAAGCGAGCAATAGTTATTTAATAACAAAGAGTGAACTATTTTGGAAATAAAATTAATATGAAAGTGTTCTTCTGAGAATAGGAACAATTTTTATGAATCTTTCCCACCATTTCATGGAACAATTCTATGATGAGCATTTAATAATTCTTATTTTTACTCTCTTTGCATACCTCAGAGCATCCAAACTAAATTTCTGGTGTTTAGGCTTCTTCTGGGTCTGAAATCTGCTTAAATTAATTATAATAGTTCCTTATTACATATATTATTTTTAGAATAAATTTCCATACACTCTTCCATTTAAACAACATATGGTCACAGATCTTCAGAACTTCAGAAATGTTTGGGTTAAATCAAACGGTGCAGTTCCAGTGACGTTAAATGAGGCAGACCTGGGAGTCAACCTAATTTAGCCTGCTTAGATTTTAAATGGTGACATCTTCTCAGACTGTTCAGTGAAAAAAGAAAAAAAAACCTGTATAATTATTGACTTCTGTAAAAGAATACTCTTATGAAATCTGCTAAGCAATTAATAAGACTGATTGACTTTGTCATATACTTATCTGTTACACCAAATTATTTGTGAGCTGTGCAGAAGATACACAACCAGTGAATGTTATTCTAATCTATCACTTGAAGTAGGCTGTTTTCCAAAATAGAAGTACCATTAATCATTATTAGCATAAAGAAGCTGCTGATATTGTATATTAATGTGATGTTAATGTTAATAAAACAATCACCATAACGTTGATCTATTGAATGCAATGTGGTAAATATATTTTGTCTTGCATAAGTAATGAATATGGTTTACCAATTCACACATATAGCTCGCTGTTTGGGGATAAAACTAACATGATTAGAGAATGGAAAATGTTTTAATGAGACAAGATTTTCACTATTGTCCTTTACTTTCTTTCAAAAAACCAAAAAGAGGTTCTGTGTACAAGGAACAGATAAAGAATCAGCTTTGCCAGAATATTAATGGATTATTAGCAATGAGAAATAGTGCAACTGTATCCTGTGTCTTCATTGTACAAAACCACAATATTTCTCATAATAAATTTAATAATTTACCTAGGATTTTTTATAAGGAAGATCCTGAATAAAAATATTACTTGGGTGTGTTTACCTTTATTTCTGCCTTTCTCTAGCAGCTATATCCTTCTCCATAATTAGCCTGAGGATACAAACACTTCTAGTCCCCAGACAATCACTCTTTTTATCTATGAACAAGTTTCCTGAACACTGATGATTTCAAAATTGTTTCCATGGACATTTGTCTTAGTAAAACATTACTCAAACACCAACAGCCTCAGTCCTAAAAGATAAGTGCTGAGGCATAAGCAATACCAAAGCAAGTTTATTTAAATCCAGCACTTAGCAGAACCTTTGCCATTCATTTAACACTGTTTCCAAGGGTCTTGGTTCCCCCACACTGCTGTGGCTTATCATTATTACATGTGTGGTTTAATGATAGTAAATGATGTTGAAGCTTCATTTTAAGTATGGGCCCTTAATCAAATCCACAGATTCAAGAAGAGACACAGATGGGGCTGAAAAGATAGAATAAGGGAGGTATCTAAGGTGGAAATAGCAGAGACACTGAACTTTGTACGTAGTCTAAGGGGTTGGCTTTTTGCTTGTTCAGTAATTTCTTTAAACCTCATATTTAAAATGTCTCTTTTCCCTTTTTCCCCTGGTCATGCTTATGACTTCTTTTCAGATAAAAGAATAAACTACATATTCTAAAAACTCATATTCAGATAAACTACATATTCTAAAAACTCAGAGCAATATTGAGGAAAGAAAATGAGTGGGGTTTTGTTTTAGCAGTTCATCCTTTGGTAGTAAGGTTGAGAAACAGTCTTCATCACAGAACCTGTTGTAGGCTTGTACTTGATTGCTGGGTTGCACATGACATGGAAAGATTTGAGAGTTTTTTAGTAATCAGGTTTGTCAGAATTTTCTGGAAGGATTTGCAGTCTCCAGCTGCGATGTTGACGAGTGCTGTAGATACCAGCTCTGGCTTTGCAACTATTACACACAGAGACAATGTTTGGTTTTGAAATAATTTCTGTGCTTCATGCATAATCTCATGACATGGAAAGGAATGGAAGTTCAAAAGCCTGTCTTCTCTTTCTTCACTTTTGTTACAGGCCAGAAATGTTGTTTAGTCAAAGGATTCCTTAAAGTGTAATGGAGTCTGTGCACCGTGACAAATTCATCAATATTCACCAGTTTTGTAACACACTTCGATTTAAAATAAAATAAAATAAAATAAAATAAAATAAAATAAAATAAAATAAAATAAAATAAAATAAAATAAAATAAAATAAAATTCAATTAAAGTAAAGTAAAGTAAAGTAAAGTAAAGTAAAGTAAAGTAAAGTAAAGTAAAGTAAAGTAAAGTAAAGAATAAAATAAAAATTAATTAGCTGATGGTCAAGATCAGGAATACCATATAAATATGTCTGTTTAAATCTCAGTACTTGGACAGCAGTGGTTTCTGCTGCAAAATACAATCATATGTCATTCAGTGACATTTGAAAAGTGCCGGATGGAAAGCAGTCTCTGTGCTTTTGCCAGACTTTATTTTATGTAGGCCTATTTCTGATTTTGCTGACTATATATTAAGCAGTGTTGACAGATAAATACTGATGTTTTATTTTCGTGGAGATTATAGAGTGGCATGCTGTAAAGTCTGGTGAAGTAGATTACTTAAACCACTATTACTTCTACTGGATTTTTATTTTTATTTGGATTTTTCAGAATCATCATCTTGTGTCTGCTGTCCTTTCCTTCCTGTCAACTCTGGCAAAAACTGATAGCCAGGTGACTTGTCTGGATAAAATAAGTTTTTCACTTTCCAGGCTACCTTTTCACTCCAGCTTCATGCTTATGAAAAACAGAGGAGCTTGGGTTGTGCTTTTGGGTCATTGATGCTGGTCTGCAACCCCTGCACAGCACTGCAATGGAGAGATGATTTTTTGCCACATTTTCCTGAACTGAATGAAATTGCAACATGGCTTTACTCCTACTCTTTATCAAATCATCCTGGATATAAAAAAAGTAATTAGTTGTTACAAACTAATGTCATTTGCCCTTTAACAGGCAGATCAGATGTGATAATCCATTTATCCTTAGATATTTTTTGAAAAGCCATATACCTAGACAAAAACAGACCTCCTTGGAGAAAGCTAGTTTTGCAAGTGGCATCATTATTGCCTTTTGCTTGTGTTTTTTCCTTTCTGATTCCATCTGACAAGAGGAACAATCATGCCAAAATACTATGATAAAGCTTTTTCCTATCTTCTTTTTGGTGGAAATGTTAGCATTCTGATTAAATCCTCCAGCTGACAAAATAGCTTTCAACCAAATGGATAAATATATGGAACGTTTTTATCTGGTTAAGGAAGATTTGATTTAAATTTCAATAAGGAAAAGATAAAGTTCTAAATCTGTTCTTGTGTCTTTGTTGCCAACACAAAAAACAATTTCCTTTCCAAGTCTGTGGTAACCAAGACTGTGCAGCCACCTTCTCTGTCTGTAACCAGCCCACGATCTCACGGGTGGCTGTAGAGGTATTTTGTTATTTTAACAGCACTTTTTCTGAGCTGTTAAATTGATGGCTTATGATCATATTGTCCCTTCCATCAAAGACTTGGTATTCAAGGATTATGTTGAAGGACTTGCCTGCAAACCAGAAAGTTATATACAGCCCCAAAAAAATGGTAAATACAATAGCAGATGGTTTATATCAGCTTGACAGCATCGTTTTTGGCCAGCACCCAGAGCTAAAACTTCTGAGTTGAAAGTTTGAGCTGTTGTTGTTTGAAGTTGAGAGCTGAGGCTCTGGAAGCTGTAATATTCTGTAGCTGATCCACATGTACATGGCAGAGACAACCTGCAAGATGAGGTTAGAGAGGTGCTCCAAGCAGGTCAGAGCCAAAATAAGGTGAAGAATGATCTAAGAAAGTAGTATGCACTCAGCTAAGGAAATGGGAATTATATTTTAAATCAAATACTGGTATGCAAAATAAAGGGAGTAGACTGATCATGTAGAAATGCCTAGAGAAGCTTCATTTACACAGGTCTTTTGAGGAAAGACTGATTAGAGACTTCATCTATAATCACAATTTTACAAAAATTATGTTCATTTACCACCAAAGGATTGAAATATTTTAAGCACGCACTGTGCATGAGTTGTTTGGCTGAGATGTTTTTACAAGCATACCTATGAGCATGTTAGTTCATTAGAATTTATTGATGACCTGTCTGATGGAGACTTTCTGAAAATTCAGTTCACCACAAATATAAAAACTAAAACCAGCATGTTCAAAAAGAACATAAGCAACAAAGCTACCCATAAGAGCAAATCTTGGAAAGGCCTTAAAAGGTCCAGAATCAGGCCAAAGTCAGCAATTAAAATTTACTAGTAGTTATTACTGCATCAACAACAAACTTGGTTTTACTGTCTTTCAGCATTTGTCATGCACAGAACTGAAGAAATGTCCCTGAAATTTCTCAGCTTCTTCAGGAGCAGCCCCATCTATTCCTTCCCTTCAGAAAGGTGAGGTTATTAGAAACTAATAGGCTCCTTGAGGAATTGGAGATTTCCCTCCATCTCTGACATGTTCCTTCATCCCCCCAAAGGAGGTTTTCTTTTCTGTTCTGCAAATATGTAACGTCCTTGTAAAAGACATTTTACTGTACAGCTGAAGCAAACTACCTCAAGGAAAAAGGAAGAAAGAAAACGTAGCTTAATTTTCTGTCCCTCCTGCAAGTCCATCATGGTGGTTGGAGTCATAGCTGGATGGTCCAGCAGAAAGCCTGGACAATGAAGGCTAGTCAAGCTTCCCACACAGGAGGAATGGTGAAGGTAAGTTTTAAAATTCTTTCTGTGAATTCCATGTTGCAGCCACGGGCTGAACAAAATCTTCACTTGATCTAAAAATACATGGGATTAAGAGTCTCATGGGTGGGTGATCAAAAGATAAAGAGATTTGATGCTACACAGACAATTTCCAAGTATGCTTTTGATTTATAAACTGATGGGCTTTAATCACAGTGGTCTGGAGTACTGCTTGTCTCAAGGTGGACCTTTGGCCTTTTTTTGACTGTTACATAAAACAAATACTGAATCTTGAGTTGAAGTGTTCTCCAAGGATACTTTGATATCTTACTGCCCAAAGGAGGATCCAGTTTTGAGATCCTTGTGTGGGATACAGCTAGCCACATCCTCTGAAGAGAAGGGAATTTCCTCCTCTGCTGGATTTGACCTTTATCCTTGGTAAATGCATCGTACCAGAGAGGAAGGATATCTTTCACTTAAGTTTTACCTGGCTAGATAATAAAACTATCAGACAAGAAACCCAGGTCCAAGGAAAATACATACAGTAAGGGAATGGGCAGTCTCAAATTTATGTGCAAAACAGCTTTTTCAGTGGAAAATTAGGACTTTGTCTTCAATTCTGAGACAGTCTGTTGCAGAGTTGCCTCATACATGCCTTGTCACTAATGTTGTACCAAAAATGAGGTCTTACACTGAAGCCTCACTGAAAATAGAGGGACTAACGAATGCTTGAACTGTAATTCTGAAGCAGTATCTCTGCATCCTTAAATCACAGGATTTAGATTACAAAATGTTAGTTTTCTATATTTTTTTTTTAAAGTCCAACTTTCCAAATCCTCTTTTCCAAAAAAATTTGTTTCTGTTGCTGTTTACAATTCACCTACTTTTAATTTTGTGAAAGTATCTTACAGTATAAATAAGTAACAAGCTGTGTGGGATTTTAAAATTTTCATATATTCCATTTCAGGTATTGTTGTTTTGCTCCCAAAGGGGAATTCTATTCTCCCTGCAGCATATGAGGACTTTTGTACAGAACACAGCCAAATACAATTATCTTCTTTTTTTCCACCCCCTCTCTTTCTCTTTTTTTTTCTTTTTTTTTCTTTTTTTTTTTTTTTTTATGAGGGTGTCAAGGGAGTTTCTGACATACAGCTGCTTGAATTTATCATATGTGCAACTAACCATGAACTGAGCAGAGTTTCATCCTCCCAGGTTTGGAGCAGCAGGTCCTCCAGACCGCAGTGAAATCAATTGCTTTCCCAGGGAAGCAAAGTGGTATTAAAGTTTCTAACTGGACAAAATATCACCTTTCAGCCAGATAATCTCCAGCTTTTCTCTGAAGTCCATTCTATAATATGATTTGTACTTTACTCCTCTCTTGTGAACAGTGCTCTGAGCTAGGGCTAATTAGATCTGGCTTTTATTTTCTACTTCTGCCACTGAGCAGGTTACACCACCCCTTTGCCCACTTCCCCTTCTCTTCTCTCTCTACTTTGCCTCTTCTGACTGCCAGTTCTCCAGTGCATCTGCACAATTCCCAGCATAACAGGACCATGATCTCAAAGGCAATTATGAGGCATGGTCATCAGGCTAGCAAAGAATTAAAAATGAATTGAGCTTTTCCCAACAATATTTTTTTCTTGGGTGAAGCAGAAGAAACCAAACTGGTCTTCCACTGCTCAATAAGAGATGTCCTAAAACTCAGAGGGGCAAACACATGAAGCTAACATTTACAGTTCCACAGCATCAATGTTAAATTATTGGTTTCAATTGCATATATAAATAAAGGACAAGTTAGTACTGTTTGAAATAAGAATGTGCCTGGTATTGTTGTCATTACCACAATTTATTGGCCTGTACTTTGGAGTTGGAGTGGGAATTGACAGTTTATTAAGGCTGTTAGAATATGTACTACACTGCTGGATTCTTGAATTCATTGTGTTACAATTAATTCCACCTCTGTAAAAGCTCCTTTTCTTGTTTGCTTTCTTCTTCTTCTTTTTTTTTTTTTTAATAGTTAGACAGCATTTAATTTTTTAATCAAGATTCAGATACAGTGTCGTTACTGGTTCAGGTCTAATAATTACCATTATATAACAACCAGGGAAAGTGGGTGTTTGCTTGCTTTTTTGTTCTTTCCCATTCACATTTGCCAGGTTAATATTGTATATGCAAATTTTCATTTGGACCGTATTAGTGTACAATCTTAAAGTTAAAAAGCCAGAATATTTTGAATTCCAGTAATCCTCAACTGTACCAAATACAATAGGCTTTCTTGTTATACATTAACTAATTATCTCTGTGCAACACTCTAGGTGAATTTCAACACAAGCACTCTAATAATGTAATTAAAAATGTATAAAGGAATTAAAAATGAATTAAAAGGAGATCATACAAAAAACTTTCAAATTTGGACTAAATTAAATGACTAGATTTAAGCCCCTGAGTTTTAAAGGACCTGCACTCAGTAGATTAGGAATGTTGGGATGCCCCTAAGACCTCATGGAAAATTACATAAACTTTAAATCAAGTGGAAAAAAAAAGTAAATCTCCTGGTATCTTATTCCCTTAAAGGCCACCTTTATCTTGCAAATAGAAATACTGCACCAATAAATTTTGCCACCAATAATGATCATCCCTATTTAACAGGCATTTGAAGGTGATAAGAGAAAAATTGAGTTCATAGAATCATACAATGTTTTGGGTTGGAGGGGACCCCTCAAAGGTCATCTAGTCCAACCCCCCTGCAGTGAGCAGGGACATCTTCACTAGAGCAGGTTGCTCAGAGCTACATCAAGCCTGACCTTGAATATCTCCAGGGATGGGGCCTCCACTACCTCTCTGGGCAACCTGTTCCAATGATCCACCACCCTCATATTGAAGAACTTTTTCCTAATATCCAACTGCAATCTACCCTTTTCTAGTTTAAAACCATTATCCCTATTGCTCCGTATCCCTGTGAACAATTCTTCCCCAGCTTTCTTAAAGGCACCTTTCAGCTACTGGAAGGCTGCTAGAAGGACCCCCTGGAGCCTTCACCTCTCCAGGCTGAACAACCTCAACCCTCTCAGCCTGTCCTCACAGCAGAGCTGCTCCAGCCCTTTGACCATTTTTGTGGCCTCCTCTGGACTCGCTCCAACAGGTCCATGTCCTTCTTGTGTTGATGGCTCCAGAGCTGGATGCAGTACTCCAGGTGAGGTCTTGCCAGAGCAGAGTAGAGGGGCAGAATCACCTCTCTCAATCTGCTGGCCACATTTCTTTTGATTATATTGAAGCTGAGTTTGAGTCCTGTGGCAGGAGGGTCTCACCTGTTGATTTGCCCTGATTTGGGGTGGGTTTGGGTGTCAGCACTGTTGACTCTGGCTCTTGCTCATGCAACCAGGCTGATGCAGTGCTCCATGAAGGACAGTATCCAGCAAAGCTGGCCTTCTCCACCCCTCCCATCATTTCCAGCTCTCCTCCAAAGAAGCTTCAGCCCAAGCATTCCCCAACCTTGCACAAAAACATGAAGTTTTAGTTCACCCTGTCATTTATACAGATTTCTAGGCAATTTTTAGCAGCACATGGAGCAGGGGCAGCCCTGGCATGTCCCATGTCCTGGGGACAGCTATGGGGAGCATAGACAGAGTATCCCAGACTATCCCCTCCTGCCTGCACATCCTTGGCAGTGGATGGAGGTCACTTTGACCTGGAGGCACATTTAGTGCCAGGGGAGGCCATCAGGAGAGTGATAGCTGCCTGCCTGGACATTGATTGCTAAGGACACCTGGCTGCATAGGAAAGGCTCTGGAAAGTAAAATAATTAAATTAGGACAGAGCAGCTCAACTGAAGTATCTATTTTTATAATCACAACATTATCAAATGTATTCCTCAAGTGAACACTGCAACCAGATTCCATTAAGGCCCCCTTTGTAATTTGCAATAGGTCAGACACGTTTATTTTGGGAAAAAAAAGCCCTAACAAGCTATCTTTCAGTTCTGCCAGACTTCTGTCTCAGGGCTATATAGTTCCCTTCAGCACTGTGTGTGACTGGTTTCTGAATTGAGGACAGTAAATGACCTAAGCCAGCAACATCACAAAAAGACCAAGTGTAGAGACAGTGGAATTTACTGAGAAACTGGCAATAATAACAAAGGAAGGTCTGTAATAAAACATCAAAGTCAAAATGCACTCTAAGTGATGTGTGCATGGAGAGCAACATGGATAATATAGAATGTTATTTATCACACTGGACATCTTCATTTTTCTATTATTGCTCCCTTCCTTCAGGTATCTCCATGGATCCAGTCATTTATGTTGTTTATTTTTTTGTTTTCAAGCTTTTTTTTTGAAACAAGATAACAACAAATTTACTCCTCCTCTTGAGAATTTTAATACATGAAATATCCCTCTATAAAAATTGTATTCCTGAATGTCTGGCAGAGAGGACTTAAAATATCCAGCATCCATAAATGTCTTCTGAAGCCATTCAGAATGTTTAAAAATGGTGATGGAAATTATGTCACCATATGAAATCACATATACATATAAGTTCAAAGTCTTTCTTTAAGCCAGTTGTCCCAGTTTGCTTATTTCAGTTTATAAGTTAGTGGTTAGGAGGATTTCAGATGTTTGAGCTCAGGGTGATATTCAACAAGGAGTTCCCTAGTGAAAGGCACCTCAAGGAAAATGCCTTCCCCAGGCTCCTGTGGAGTTGAGGCCAGTCCCTACCATCTCTGAAAAGTGGGAAGGAAGAGTTGTGAGCAGAGACCTTGCTAAATTCAGGGCAAGATCTTTCAAAATTAAGGGATGTTTTGCCACCAACTTTTATTTATTTGTTTATTTATTCTCCTGTAGGTTTTACTCAATGCAGACTTCACAATACGTACTGAATGCTGGTATTGTCAACAGGAAAAAGAAAGTATTAAGAAAATGTGCTGAAAACATGCTCTGGGCAAGAATTTTAAGAGGCTTTCAGTGCTTAAAGCCAACAGAAACTAATGAGGCTGTGCAGAGCAATTAGTTACTCCGGATTGTGTCTGGATCCCAGGTTCGTTCAGGACCCAGAAGGGATCAGATTGCCCTCCTTTTATTTCTCCTCTCATCTTTAACATACCTGGTGTATGCAGGTGGAAAGATTCTTTCTCTGGAGTCTTCTTCTGGTTTTGGTGTCCAGATGCACATAGTTTTATTGGGAACATTTTGATTCAATTCATTAGTAACCTCCTTTAAAGAAAGAGGATTAAGAAAAATATATAGATACCAGCTCCAAAATATGTATTTCAAGTCAGTGCACCTCTAGCAGATCTTTCTGTGGAGTGACCCCAGTGTGGACTCACAACTAGCTCTCCCTCAGTGGTGTTGCTGGCCTGGACAGTGGTAATCAACCCTTCATGAACATCTTTTCTTCTTGCATTCCCTTTGTAGACCCCATGACACCTTTTATACTTCCTATTTGGACAGACCTCCAGGTATACAAAGCATAAGTCATTCAACAGACTGTAGATAGGTTCTTAACCTGTAGAGAATCCATCCCAGCCACACAAGAAGATCCATTCCTCATATTAAATTCTTCCTGAGGAAAAAAGTCCCGTGATTACTTCCAGACCAGTCCCTAATCTGACAGAACGACCCCATCTCAGACTTGATTTTGCATTTTCACCAGTAAAGAGAGCTCCAGATGGGAAAGCATCACTAAATTGGCTTACTTAGAATAATGATAGTGATAATGAGACTTTGCCTCACCTGGAGGAGAATGCCCCAATTGCAAAGATGTCAGAGAAACAGGCAGTGAGATCTAGGAGCAATTTTATGTTATATACACACACGATGACCTTTAAAGACTTTGCCCACCAGGGAGAAGTTATGTAGCTGAGCAAGCAGGGAAAACATATGAACCTGAAAAATTATTTCCTCTGGAAATAGCTAATATATTACTGGCAAAATAGACCCACCACATTTCAGAATATTATTCTGACCATGTGCACAGTTTCTAGCTAAGTTAAAAATCATACATTAAAACAAAATGTGAGAGAGAGCGCCGTCCGGAAAAGAGCAGTGTTATTGTGCAGGCAAAATGGAATCTGCTTGAAAGATGGAAAAATTGAGTGAAGCACAGAGTGGTTTGAAGAGCCTCACATACCCCTCTGTCCAAGTGGAAGACCTGGGGTAAAACTTGACAGGAGAAAAAGGGGTTACACGCAGAGGGTTTATTTTTCTGCAAAGTCTGTGTGGTATCCCACTGCACTTGGACTCTGTCTTCCTATTTGGGTGCAGAAATAGCAATTTTTGCCTTGGAAAAGATTTCTACCATGCAGCCAAGGACAAATGCTTATTAGCACAAATTCAGAGGATGAGCTGAAAAGAGGCAAAAGCTTCTAAGAGCAGAATCCCACTGAGCAAGGACCTGTCTCACCAAACTTTCCACGTTGACAGTGCAGACATTTGAACTAATCACTGAAATTAATGGCTAGTAAGCAGTGTCATTCTTATAATCCTTTGACCTATTTTAAATGTCTGGTTTAGGATGACTGAATTCATCCTGAAAAATACATTTTTTTCTGTCAACTACAAAGATGTTTATAACAATACATGCTGTGATACACCACAAGCTGTACAACCTTGTTGCAACACTTAGCACTCATACACAGCTCAAGGTCAGGATTTTCTCAGACTATTTGTAGTTTCTTTTATTGGGTTGGTTTGGATGTACATATTCTTTATTAATATGCATTTACCTTCTGCAACTGGGTGCAGAATGTAAATGTACCCATTTTGCTCCCATAAAAATCTAATCTGCCCAAACACAGTTGTGTATGTTCAATGTGAAAATAGATTAGTGTGAAGCTGTGCAGAATATTTCTACATCTTAAAAATAATTAGATTTGTGAAAGGATGTAAAGGAGTGTAAGAACTGACAGTAAAATGTTAAAGTGAGTGAAGATCTGTTTGGATGTTCTGGAGATGTTTGGGTGAGGAAAGAATAAGTTCTTGCATTACTAGAAAACAAAATAATTCCAAGCATAAAATATCAGAGAGGCACATATAGATATCAAGCTGTGGAGGCGTGAGAAGCTGATGTAGGTGGAGACTTGAGAGTGATCAGAGGCAGAAGGGTAAGTGGAATCTTTATTCCACTTATTAGCTATGTTATTAGCTATGATCAAATCTGGGCAATATGTCTGGGAAAAGGAGCAACAGACAAGAAGCTAAATCTGCACGAGCTGGCTTGGGCAAACAAGAAGAAAGAAAGAAAGAAAGAAAGAAAGAAAGAAAGAAAGAAAGAAAGAAAGAAAGAAAGAAAGAAAGAAAGAAAGAAAGAAAGAAAGAAAGAAAGAAAGAAAGAAAGAAAGAAAGAAAGAAAGAAAGAAAGAAAGAAAGAAAGAAAGAAAGAAAGAAAGAAAGAAAAAAAGAAAGAAAGAAAGAAAGAAAGAAAGAAAGAAAGAAAGAAAGAAAGAAAGAAAGAAAGAAAGAAAGAAAGAAAGAAAGAAAGAAAGAAAGAAAGAAAGAAAGAAAGAAAGAAAGAAAGAAAGAAAGCCCCAAACAACCAAAGATGGAAGAAATTAGACTAAAGTGGAATTTTGAGGAAAAGAGCTCTTTAGAATAGTTGCAAATATTTGTGATTTTTTTTTTTTTCCTGATATGAATTTTGAATTTGAGGGTATATTTTGGGGTGATTTTACAAGCTGAACATACTGCCCTTTCCATACTGGGACCCTTTCTCTCCCTCTGATGTTAGTTTACATATATATATATATATATATGTATATATATATATATGTATGAGTTTGTGACAGGCATGCTCCCAGCATGGAGAACTTCTTCCTTCCTCTCATGAAACAGCATTTCACGTTTTCACATCCCGTGTTCTCTGCTTGCAGGTAACTCAGCTAGACGAGTCATGATTATGCAAAGATATTGAACCTGCTGCTTACAACTGTTATTTGTACACCAGGCATCATTTCAACTTTATTGCTCCCATTTGCTTTCTATCTCTAATAACAGGCCTGCCTACAAAAACCCACAGAATGCTTTAAAACACACAGTTCATTAGCTCTGTTTTGAAAAGCATTGTAAACACTGAAAATACGTCTCAGACATAGATGTCTGGAATTGATAATGAAATTATGGTTCATTCTAGGGCAGGGGGACTCATAAAACAGATATAAAAGTGGAACTTGGGTCCCTGGATCCTGCAATATTAAGAAAACTCTCGGATAAAGTGCCATTAATTAGGTGTGGCTTCCGTTTTACTTTCCCTGTAGAAGACTCTCAGAAGTGATTCTGTTTATCCCAGCATTAGCATGTTTTTTCCCTCACCTCAGCTTTAAACACAATGTGTTTTATATGGATTACAACCTCAGAAGAGCAGTACTGCTTTAGAGTAGCATCAGGAATTAATGCCTACTGCTTGCTGCATAGCTGTCTATGTGTTTCTACATACTACTGCGTATTTAATTCATATGCTCCTGGCTTGGGATTCAAGAGAGGTGTATAACTAATTTAGGCCATGCTGAGTTAACAAACCTAGAGGGAGTTCATTCATTATTTAAACATGTAATTTCTAAACTGTTGGTAGTTCACCTGTACAAAATGCAGTCTTTGTGCTTTGTCATTTTGGAGAGTGAGTCTAAGACAAAATTAGTTTTAACTGTTTTTGCTGCTAGTATGGCTTTTTCTTTCTAATATTACTGCAGAAATAGGAAAAGATTGTTAACATGGCCAAGGAGAAATTTATTTTTAGATATATATGAGGTACATATATAAGCTATATGTATAAGCTCACATAGTCATGTATCCCTTTACCCATCCGGCTAACTGCACTAATGCCTTTTTAAACCATTAAGCATTTATAATGAAATTTAACAAAGAGATGGAGTTCACAGAGATATTAGATTCCTTCCAATTTCATAAAAGCCAGAAGCTGGAGGAGAGGTAGGATATTAGTTTAGAATAAAGATAAGCTCACCCTTTATTAGACATCAGAGAATCCAAGTGGATGTAAAAACCCACCTTCATGAGCTCAGCTAATTCTCATGCACTCTTGCCTGACGTCAGGAGCTACACATTTTAGCCTGACCTTGTTACAGTCAAATTAATATTCAATGAGGGGAATAAATCTCTGGCTTTAGCTAATTCAGCACTTGTACAGCCGCAGCAGCGGTGTGCGGAGCCTGCACACTGCTCGCCCTTGCCTACATGAGAGTACCCCTGGGGTATGGCTGCAGACCTTGGGCTTTTCCCCCAAGGAGATTGCCACTCAGAAGGGACATCAAACATGACTCAAAGTGACTTTGGGTTACTGAGGAATTTGTTTAAATTGAAATATCTGAAAGCAACTTTAGAGCTCTTCTACTCACTTTATCTTTCTTGGCTACTTACTTTCTTCATGTCAATAATCTTAAGTAAATTCACAGAATCCCAGAATTGTGGGGGTTGGAAGGGACCTCAGGAGATTACCCAGTCCAACCCCCCTGCCAAAGCAGGTTCCCTACAGCAGGTTGCATAGAAAAGTGTCCAGGCGGGTTTTAAACATCTCCAGAGATGGAGACTCCACACCCTCCCTGGGGAGCTGCCTCAAACTGCCTAAATTAATGTAATTTCAGTAAATGACTAAATTAATGCCATTTCAGTACTAAAATGATGTCAAAAATCTTGCTTGAATACTTTTGAGGCTCTTGGTTCCTTTTCTATATGGCTTTACAGTGAAGAATATAGATTCTATCAACATTTCAGTACAAAGAGTTTAAGCCCCTTTTCACATTTACACACTCATATCTGCTCATGCCATAGGGCTGCCACAGAAATAAGGGGCTGGTCTCTACCTGTGGCATCTAGTGCTGTATTCCCAAATACCTTGATCCCAGTAAGTCAATGGGTCTTACAACAGTCTCAAAACTGGATATGTCTGGCTTTCTGGGATGAGCAGCAAGGGTCTGTGAGTCTGGATTTGCATTAACTTCCCAGGATCACTCAAATTTTCTTGCAGAGTAGCCAGTCTTGTTAAATGGGGAAACAATTGTCATTGTGTGATCATTTGGTTATTATCTCATTAAGCATTTATATGGAGTAATGGGTTGTAAGGTGTGGTGCAAACAAACACATCTCGTCAGGCTTTCTGGAAGAACAGTGTCATTAGGAAAATGAGTTTGATTGTTTCAGCTCATATGGTATTGATCAACACTCTTCTTAGTAAAATAAATAGGACTTGGTAAAAGTTGCTATCAATCTACAACTAGAAAAGACAAATGAATAGTCATCAGGGAGAGCAAATTGCAAGCACATTTACGTAATAAGACCCAGCAGGACATGCTATTGTTAGGGTAGACATCCTGAAGTATCTTAATGTGATCATAATGTGGTTTCCTGAAACAAAACAATTATAACTACCTTAGATAAAATGTTACTATCAATATTCTGTAGGGTTAACTGAAAGCCAAGCAATTAATTTTTTTTATTTTTCAAACTAAACCTACAGCTTTAAACAGCATTTCCAAATGTAGTTTGTTAAAACCACTTTTGTTCTTGGTAGTGATATTCAGTGTGCTACAGTCCCATTGAAAAATAGAGCTAGTCCCTAGGTTTAGCACAGACACAGAGGTCAACACAACTAAGATTTACTTTCAAAACACTTTGTTAAAAATTTATATGTATATTTTTTTTTTTTGCTTGGTTAGTTGGCTAACAAATTGAATGTTCCTTCATGATACAGCCATAAAGTTTAAAAAGAGATCAAATGCATTATGAAAGATATTTAGACCTTGTTTTCAAGATGTAAAGAAACTTATTTGAATATATTAATTTTGTTCCCCAAGGTGCACTTGTGTTCTGGTAGTGACGGAGAAAATGGAAAAAAAAATGCATGTATCATTTTGAATCAATAAACATTTATCTTACATAAAAATCGAATTTATTACTGTTGTGGGTGTAGCATTTACTTCACTTGGTACAAGCACTGTTTAAGCTCTTCACTAATGACCTCAGGTGGGACAAAATGCAACCTCAGGAAGTCTGCAGGTGACACAAAACTGGGAGAAGTGACTAACATAACAGATGGTCATGCTGCCATCCCACAGGATCTGGAGATGCTGGAGAAATGGGCTGACAGGAACCTCATGAAGTTCATCAAGGGGAAGTGAAAAGACCTGGGGAGTAACAACTCTATGAATCAGTGCATACTGGGACCAATCAGCTGAAAGCTGCTGACAGAGAAGTCCCTGGGGGTCCTGTTGGACACCAAGTTGACCATAAGCCAGCAACGTGCCTTTGAAGAAGAGGTAGACAATGGTATCCTGGGCCGTGCCAGGCAGAGTGGTGCCAGTAGGCCAAGGGAGGTGATTTTTTCCCCCTCTACTCAGCACTCAGGAGACACAGCTGGAGTGTTGTGTCCATTGCTGATCTCCTTAGTACAAGAAAAACAAGGGCATAGTGGAGCAAGTCTAGCAAAGGATCATAATGATGATCAAGGGATTGGAGTAAGAGGCTGAGTGAGTTGGGATTGTTCAGACAAAGGTTCTTCTCTGTGGCACCCAGTGAAGGGCCAAGAGCCAACAAGCACAAAATGAAATACAGATTTTCTTCAAACATAAGAGAATGTGGTGGAGCACAGGATCAGGTTACCTAAAGAGGTTATGGAGTCTCCATCCTTGGAAATATTCAAAACCCAGCCTACTCTGGCTGCCCTTGCTCAAGCAGGGTCTGGACTAGATGGTCTCCAGAGGTGTCTCCAACCTCAGCCCCTCTGTGGCTCTGATGTGACAAAGAAAATGAACCCCTTGGGTGTCCTGACTTCCAGGTGAGTGTTTGCAAAAATGGTTTGTGTGAAGCCTACCTTGGGGCATGGTGTTTCCACCTTTTACCTGCATGTCTAATGGCATTACACAGTCTTTGCAGTGAAGCAATGGCATAATGACTTATTAAATCTTCTCATTTACCACTGGTAGAATGTGTAGTTTTTCTTCCTTCTGGGTTAATTTGGCCTATTTAAATCTTATCTATTTTTCAAGACTTCTCTCTGGGTAGATCTCAGCTACTGAACATTTCTTAAAAGAATAACAAAGCCAAGAATTCAAAATCCACAAGCTTTATTCTGGCAATTTTGTTTAAAGTTTATATTAAAATCTGTCAGGGAAGCTTTAAAAATGCATCTGTGAATCATTTTTTTGTTGAGTATTTACTTTATGTGTTTATATATTTAAACATCTTTTCATTAAAGAAACCCGAGCTGACTAAACTTGCTGGATCATTTTTTATTAATAACTCTTTAAAGCCTACATTCCACAAGATTGCTGGGAGCCTTAACTCCTCCATTACCACCAGCAGGGACTAACTGAGCACTCATTTTCAAACCCTTACCAGATAAATTGGATTCACACGTGGTATTTCAGGTATTAATATCTGCACAAGGATGTTCTCGAAGTCGGCAAGCACACAGCAGCAAAATGAAGCTGACAGGAGTTCAAAATGACCAATGATTTAAAATTGAGAGAAAATAAGAAGACAACTTATTTGCAGGGACCATCTATGCTCTGGTTTAGATTTTTTCACAGCAGGTTACTTATCAACCTAATAGAAATGCTGACATGCACAACCTTAACTCCTGTATCACCCACTCTCCGCTCTAATCTCATTGATTTGTGGTTGTTTCCTTGGATGAAGACATAAAGTAGATGTGCTTTCCAAAATATCTTCTTCTTTAGAACAAAGAGGCTGTCCCAGAAGTACCTGTGATTACATGATTCAAAGGGATTTTAATGATTTTTGTGAGCCTGTTAAATGACAGTGCATCATATTTTATACCAGCTGAACTGCAGGTCTATGAATAATGACAGTATTTTCAGCTACTTGTACCCTTCCCTGACCTCTGTGGCCAAGGAGGTATTCCTACATTTACTCACTTTTTAAGTTAACATTGCAGTAGCAGCAATTTTGATGAACTATGTCAGATAATTATCATGTCTTGCATTTTCCCATTATCCAAATTAGCATATAGCATTTGCAGCAATGGTTGTGTCATAACTGCATTTTCTCCTCAAGTTCTTGTTTTCCAAAGTATGCAAAATAGTAACAGCAATTAATTTTCTTCCTTTACATTCAACTTCACTATGCTGTGGAAAAAAAAAAATCCATTATGTTGCAGGGAGAATGGAAATTAAAACAGGAGAAAAAAGTAAATCTAACAATAAATAACTTTACTAAAATATGCATGTTTTTGCCATGGCCAAGATCTGCTTATCAATGTAACTGCAGTTTTGATCACGGTCTGTCAATCCTTCCTTCATTCAAGCTCTGTTTCACCTGGGGCCTGGGGAGGCAGCTCTGTTACTGTCTTGAGGGAGAAGAGTTGTAGCATTACATTGCTATTCCAGTTACCCAGAGAGATTTCATCTCTAGATGTGGCTCTACAGATCACTTTTTAGCAGATATTTTTAAAACATAGATTTTTAAGACCTATCTTTTCATTAGGAGTGCCTCAGATTTTGCTAACACGGGCTGTATTCACTGGGAATGCGATGGAGCAGCTCTCTGCACTGATTCTGCACCACTAATCCTACATGGACATGGTAGAATTCTTCTTCTTCTCTAGAAAGGAAGGGTGGGAGGGGGAATTGCCAGCAAACCTACAGGGATTGCTTGTGGCAGACACAGGCACTCACAAGCTGCTGTTGTTGACACCATCTTTTGGGCCAAGTCCTGCTGGAATGTATAATTTCAAGATCTGAAAAACATCTAGAATGGTATAAATGGATTTGTCAATGGCTATGTAAACATGGACATGGCAGTGAGGGTCACATCATGAATTCATTTTCATGATGGGGACTCACTACCCAGGTAATAATGTCTTATTTATGCATTTGGTTTATTCTGTCATTTTGAGTTTCCTGAATTAAATGTATGATTTGAAGCCAAAAGATATTTTATAGTCAGTGTTACTTTCTATAGCAAAAAGACTTTTTCCTAGTCAGTGTTAGTTTCTGTAGCAAACA
Organism: Caprimulgus europaeus; assembly: GCA_907165065.1. The sequence goes on along the minus strand of OU015531.1, from coordinate 3,908,895 downwards.
TTTATGCCAGTCTGAAACTTGATACACAAATATTTGAACATTTTCCCACATCCGTATGGTGAATCACTTATATAAATACATTCTGCAGTCTTAGCAAGTAAGGATCTGTTTCAGTAAATCCCCCTTTCAGAAAATCTCTGTCATTCTCTAATCAACTTTCTCTCTTTAGTTTTCATCCATATGTACATTATGCTGTTCAGTAAATAATGAGTTCAGGAATACAACTAGAAAAATTGTTTCCAAAATAATTTAAAAACATTCTTAATCAAAACCAAGCAAGAATCATAATCAATTTGTCTTATGGAATTTTTCATTAAACTGATTTTTTGTTTGTGAAATACATTCTTGTTTGCTTCTCCTTTGAAAATGTTTGAAATGAGATGCTTAAGGGCAATCAATAATTTAAGCCACAAAAAAATGGTTCCACTCATCACTTTGCAATGAATAAGGCTATTAATTCTATTTTTTTTAAGTGAAGGTTGTTAAAAGTGATAGACCTGGACTGAATATGACCACGAGATGTTTATATTTGACATTATCTGTGCTGAGGAAAGGAATCACATTTCAAATGATTGGGGATCAAAGGAAGTGAAAGCAATCACGTAAGCTCCAAATTGGATTGTTATGGCTTGTTTTATTTATGTAAACATTGGTAAAGGAATCAAAATCACTGCAATTGAAATACCTTATTCAAAGGGCTATCTTGCAGCAATAACAGCAGATTATAGGGATGGCAAAGGATAAAACTCTACACCTGCTCACGTAGTGTTTAGTGGCAGTGAAAGAGGGAAAGAAATAATATTCTAGGCTGAAAAGCAATGCTAGAAAGATAGAAGTCATCAGTCGAAAGAAATGTACCTCTCAATTATAATGATCAAGTATGATTTGCTCTGGGAGAGTACAGAGATTTCATATGATACCCTTGTCAAAATAATCACAATCTACCGTGGCCATTGCTCTTTCATAGTTCCTTAATGACAAGGTGAAGAGATCCAGCCTCTAATTTAGACCTATAGCACTTGCAGAAATGACAGTAGATCTGATTAAATAGATTGGCAGCTGAAGCCCAAGGATACTCTATTAGTCTACAACAACTTAACAGTATCAGGATGCTCAGCGGTGTTAACTCCCTTTCCAACCAGCATGTCATTTCTGTTCCACCCCTACAGCAGTCTCACATCAAAGTCAGTGGGAATCAGTCATCATGAACAGGTTAAACAATACAAACTTTGGGATTGTCTTAGTTAATGATAAATTTAAAACCTGGCAAGCAAAGATGTTTCCTCCCTGCCTTTGAGGGCAATTTTGTTCTCAGCAGTCACCTTTTGGGTCTCTGGGAACACTGTGGAGCACAGGTCGTCTGAAAGCAGATGCTCTCTGTGATGAGTGATGGGACAGTGTCAGTGAAGCCTCAATCTCATGTTCATCTCAGTTTCTCCAGCATTGAAATTTAGGTTTTCTTTCTTTATCTGGTTGCTGCAGTGAAGCTGAATAGCATGGATAACTACACCTAAGTATAGCAACCATCAGTGCTGCCTGCTCCATAGAAATAAAAGTAAATACAGCCTAATTTTGCTGTTATAACTTGGCAATAGTATATTTTGCATTTTCATTGATGGCAGATTTATTTTTCAGCAGAAACAAACAGCTCTCTCTGTCCTAGGTACAGCCAATACCTTCACTTAGTCCATGAATTTCCAGATGCCTTCTTTAATCTCTGATGCTTTTGGAGTTAAGGTCTGGAAGATTTTTGGTGGTGGCTAATTCATTACTTACATTTGCATCAAAAAGTTGTGTATGGACTGGAATTATTTCAAAGAACACGTGGGGCAAGGGGTAAGCAGATCTTGGCTTGGTGCTCCAGATGTATGTACCACAAAGGCAAACTTTCCAATCATTCACTCTATTCCTCACTATATCACAAATTATTCATCAGCATCTGAAGGAGCCTTTTGCCAGTCAAAGGTCTTCAGATTCCGGTCTTGGCAGTGAATCTATTGCAGGACTGGATGTACTTGGTGGATTTGTTTTTTATCAGGATGGCCTCTTTGACAATTTGGGTCTTGCCCAGATAAGATAAGATCTCTATCTCCCTTTTTATTGATTTTTGGCTTGTGGTATAACAAACAGCTGGTGGGGACAGGCCAACTTCATGTGTGATAGGATTCCTCTTTGCTTCTTTTCCATACCTACCATATCTACAGGAAAAGCACTAAAAATGTACTAAAATGTTTCTAGGAGAGGGCTGGGTTAATATTTCAGCATTACAAGAGTCTGTGCCACTTGAGCAAGGGCAAAACGTTGCCCTGTGCCATGCAACAGCGACAGGGAGATGGCATCAAGACACTGTCAGAGATGAGGCATTGGCTCTGACCCCTCTTGATAGTGCTGTAATCTGCTAAGGAATTTTTCCCCTGGAATCTAAACACCAATTTGTTTTAAAATCTATCACTGTCACTAAGAAATTGCAAAGTAGCAAGAGCCACCATTACCTCCTGACCCTGCGCTATTTTGTCCTCCGGTGGAGGCAAACGTCAACCCACAGAACACACAGCAGCTGGCAAACAACAGCCTTGCAGTCAGAAATACTTCTTGAAAAATCCATGTAATATTTTCCAACTTTTATCTTTAGTATTATTAAACAATTTAACATATTCATAGGGAATGAATGAGAAGCAGATTGGGCAGTTGTTGGCCTGTACATTACAAAAATCTAAATGAATTTCTCAAGTCCATCCCTTACCTACCAACAGACAGAAAAAAAAAAGAGATAACAACAGGTTCCTTAGTCTTCTCTGCTTAATTTGCACATATTTGGGGTGAGGAACTGTATCCTAAGGCATACATGTGGTGCTTTTAATGCCTAGAAGCACCTTGAACTTCTAAATACGACAGCACTACATCTCCCAGGGGACCCCAGAAGCACTGTTTTGAATAGATGCCATCTGTATAGTGTTGCTTTATATTCATATTCAAACATCTCCACAGGCTTTTAGGTCTTTTTGAAGGTTTGCTATGAAGCCAAAAGGCTGCAGCATCGGTCAGGCTGCCACGGCTGTGGATGTACCCATGGGTGAAGGTTTACAAGTGCCTTCAGGATCTGAGAGCCAGAGGCAGCTGTGTAGAAATCCTGGAAAGACAAAAAAAAAAAAAGGCTGGTTTGGAGGTTTTCCTGTCATAATCAAAAGCAAGGAGTACAACAATTGTTTCTGTCAACAATAAATCCCTTTTCTCCAAAGGTTTCTGGAATATTTTTTGCAGAGTCAAGTGTTTGATAGTTCATATAATCTTTTTTGATAAACAAGGAGACATTTTCCAGAGGAGACTATAACCAGGTTGACTTTGCTTTGATGAAGTCAATGAGAACATCTGTCATGGACTTTCAAGACCTCCCTGTGAGCTTTTAAAAACCCTCTTCCTTGTGTTTCCACTGATTGTCAAAATCCTACCTGCCTATTCCACGTTCCTCAGTTATTGATGTCTTAGGAAAGGAGCTTCAAAAAAATAATACTTAAAATTATATGAGAGCTTCACATGCAAATAAAAGGCAACTGATATTTACTACTATAAAGTGAAATATGTTCATTTTAATGGCTCAAGAACCAGAAGACCTCCAACTTGTTTTAGAACGTGCTTGCTAGAAAACCTAATTATCATTAACCTTTCTCTGTTACCCATTCCCCTTCACACCCAAATCAGTAATTTAATTCAAATGTTCTAGATTAACATCACAAAATACTTCTAAATATGTGTAAATTTCCTGCACTGTGAATATTTTGATTGCCCAAAGTAATGGACCCTCAAGTATTTAACTGCTCCAGGAGTAACTTTTGACAGTTGACAATACCAGTACATTTATTAACACTTATATTTTAATAGAATTGGTTGCATTAATATTGCCTTTAGTGAAAACAATATGGCCAAAAAAAATAACATTTTTGTTCCTTGCATGTGGCATGGGAGTGTACATTTAACACCCCTCTGTTTTCTGTACTTTTTTGAAATAGAAACTTGCAAAACTATATGTCATTTTCTCATACTGTGGTATAAAATATTGTATAATTTAATTTTACTGAAAATAACTCAGTAATGACAATTGATTATTTCTGCTGATATTGCATCTTGTGACACTGAGCTGTGGTTAAGTAGAGGGTTACATTGTCATGGAGTACTGGAATAGAAACCCAGCTCACCCCACCCAAAGGTACTCACCTGCTGGTGAAGACATCAGAAGGTTTTCTACACTTCTAGGCAACACTTGCAAAGTAAATTTCACACCCTAAAATACTCTTTATGCCAACAGTATGGATATTTAACCTAAAATAAAGGAGTTCTATATAAAATTGCAGAGTCATAATCATGTTAAAAAAAATTAGTACATGCCCACTCATCCATCCATCATCTGTGAACTGTTTTTCTTTTCTGCTGTACATCGGTCACCAGTGGCTAAGAGAAATAAAATGTTCAGGTTTTGCCAAGTATTTCAGGAGGAGTGGTCAGCACCTCTGAAACACATTTGCTATCTGGTGACTTTTTTCATGTTAAAAAGGTAACAGTGGAGATTAGCTGGAATGATTCTGTTTAACACTTGAAATTAAGAAAAAGATATGAGGGTTTCTTGGATTTTTGGGGATTTTGGGTTTTTTTTTGTTTTTTTTCAAGAGTTAAAGTAAAAGCATTGACTTGGGAACAAAGCACTACTGTGAACCTTGTTATGGGGAATTTTATAGTTTACACTGTGGGCTGATCCTGGAAACTACAGGTTTGGTGATTCATGTATACCTGCAAGGTGTAAAACAATGAACATGGAAAAATGATAATGACAGCAAACGTTGGTTTATGGTCAATGTCCCACCAGATGCCTGAGGCTGGTATTACCAGTGAAATGTAGCACTAGACCTCATCTCCAAGCTCCCAGACATGCATGTCACATACTCTGTTCTTACCCAAATCCATGGTCACTCTATCCACCACCGAGTAACAGAAAGAACCAACCAGAAAACCCACAACATTTAGTATAATGTCAGGTTGAAACAAAAAAAACAAAGGGATTTCCCAACTAATTGCACCAAAAACAGGAGCTCCACGTGCATCAGTCTAGGACAGAAACACAACTCAAGCTCCAGGTCTTTGGGATTTTATTTGGTCTGTTTAAGAAACAAAGAATCCCTTCTTTCTCCTGCTCAGAATTTCTTTCTCGTTTGAGGCAATGAGGACTGGCTGTTTGGAGACCATATTTTCTGTATTAGGTGGACTCACATCCCCCACCTTCATCCTTCACAGCTTGAGAGCCAGGTGGTTGGGTACTCCCCGTGCCCAGCACCCCATCACTCCTTCCCATGCTTTTTCTTCACCTCCATTTATCCACCTTGTTTCATAATACATACAAGAGACCAAATCTTTCTCATAGTTATAATACTGTATTTCTCATTTTGAAAGATTTTCCCTTAAACCCAGGATTTACAGGATTTCCTAAATTAGCAGGAAGGAGGCACCTGTTTCTGCATTTTTTTCTCTGAAGCTGATTTTTTTTAAGAATACTTTTCCATATGTCAAAAAGATTCCAGAAAAGTCTAACTTACTGCAAGCAATTTCTAATTAATGTGCAGTGAGTTAACCTCAAGTAATTCCTGATCTAATAGTGCCTGTGAGCACTGATGAGAAATTACAGTGGGTTTTGTTGGGGTTTTTTTTTCAGTAGAAATGTGAAATAATAGCTGCTCTATAAAACCCCCTCATATCCACAACTTCCCACCTCATTTGTTTAAAACCTGGCAGTTTTATGGCTTGTCTGCATCTCTCCTGAAATGAGACTAATAAGAGGAAATGATATGATTTGTCCACTGTTTCAGCATAAAAAAACCTCTTATCTCTGCTACAACCATCAACAACCAGCTCATAATACAGCAGCAAATTAATCAAGAGCCAACACAAGTCTCTTCTGCCTCAGGCTTCTGTGTAAAAAGGTAAATAATCAAAAGGAATGCTACAGTTGATTTATATTTCTTTATGATGATCAAAGGCAAATGGACTCCAATTCAGCAAGGAATATAAATGCTGTGTGAAAACTCACTTTTTCTACTGCAGATAAAATTGGGAAGCCTTCTCCACTGAGCTATATCTAGTTTAAAATCCATTAACTAATACTGCATGCCCTAAGGTTAAAAAAGGAGCAAAAATCCAATGGTGGATTAGACATTTCAGACACATCTCCCAAGTTTTATGTATCCTTGCTTCCTCACTGAAGATGAATAGGTTTTGAGGTAACTGATTTGCTTAAATAATTGTTGTTGTTGCAAAGTTTCTCTTACATAATCAGCTAATGAAGTGTGTTTGTCTATTAAAAATTTAAAAATCATCATTTAAAAAATAAGCAAACAACAACAAAAAAAACCCCTACCCTGAAATATGCAGGTGGATCCATGGGCAGAGTGATGGGGTGCTTCTCATGTACCCCACTGTGGCACACATGGGTTGTTCACTGCAGTAGGGGTTTGGATTGTAGATTAAGTAGGCTAGAAAGCAGAAAACAAATTATCAACCAGCATAGCTCCAGAGAAGCCAAAAAGTTCTTTTTTAGAACTCAGTGATTTTTATGATTTTTAGATTTTGGGGGCAGTGGAAAGATGTCACTAAACCTGATGATTAGAGGAAAATAAAACTGATGAAATGGAAAGGTACACACTCCTCCAGTGCTGGATGCTGAGTAGTTTTAAAACTTTTATTACCAGCAAAGTAAAGACAAAATATTCCACTAAAGTTTCTACAACTCTTTCAAAAAGTAAACCAGTACACCAAATCTGTCACTATTTTACACTTCCAGGCCATATGCTGCTAAATTAATTTCTATTTTCTGTATTCTTTTCTGCTCTATTTAACCTTAAACATCCAAAACTCAAAATTTTGTAGCAACATTTTTTCCTAGGATCTCAAAATCCTCTCTTCCTTGCAAGTTTTGTATCCTGCAGTACCCTGCAGCATCTTGCAAGGCAATGTTCTGCTCTACAATCTTTGTACAGGTTTTGAATAGCATCATTTTTAAACAGTGCAAAACTATTTGAGAGAGGATAAAAATCATAGGAATACTTTTATTTAACTTTTAAGCTCCTAGGTGAAGGAATTTTTTCAAGAAGGTCAAGAGACCTTCAAAATTAGGGCCTCACATTCTAAAGTGGGATTGTTTTGTCCTAAAACACCCCTCATTACAAGGCTTTGTTGTCAGTCCATCCTTTTTTGAGGCAGTGGCATTTTCAGAACTCACTGCATTGCCCTCATTCTGCTCCCATCAAAATCAACAGGTAATTCATCTGGAATGCAAGGAGACCAAGGCAAATGCTGGGTGCTCCTGAAGAATCTCATCTGTAAGGTCTGAGGAGGTTTCCAAGAATTTCTCAGTGGATCAGAGACTTAATTTGGTTTGAAACCTTCAAGCAAAGCATTATGAAGGTGAAGTTTATAAGCACATATTTTTTACATGTTTAATATTCCTGCATGCATGGGAAAGTATGGAAACCATCCGGGTTGGACTACCAGAGTTTTCAGCTCTAGTGCTCAGTTGCCAATTGCACTGTGCATATTTAATCAAGTGCACTATTGTTTAAAGTGCTTCATTTAAATTCTTCAATTAATTAAAAAAAAAAAAAAACATAAAAAACTCTTGGAGAATTATTCTGCTTTTGCCAAGAGTAATTAAAACAATTTAGCAGAGAGAACCTACTAATTTTCTGTGTTCAGCATTCTTAATTTGCCATAAAGCTGGATGTTCCTATACGAAGGATATCACTGATATATCTGCTTTATTTTATTTTATTTTATTTTATTTTATTTTATTTTATTTTATTTTATTTTATTTTATTTTATTTTATTTTATTTTATTTTATTTTATTTTATTTTATTTTATTTTATTTTATTTTATTATTTTATTTTATTTTATTTTTTTATTATTTTTTTATTTTATTTTATTTTATTTTTCAGTGGATGAAATCTAGAACATGTTAATTGCAGCATCTCTGATCTTCCTGGGTTTTTCTCTAATGTTTACTGTTTCTCTGCTTCTTAAGTGGAACACCATCAAATTGAAGACATTGTGCTCAATATGTATTTTTTAACAGGTCGATTTCTCATCAGATGTTAATTGATTCAACTTTTCTCTCTTTCATTTTTGCTGCTTTATGAATAGTGGAAATGGGAATAGTGATTGGAAGTGGAAAAAATGCATTCTTTAAGACAATGTGTTAACTTAGCAGATACAAATATCCAAAAATAATTTTTAAAAAGGTAGTTATTTCATATTGCTGGTCTCACTTTCAAACTACAAAATGTATTCTAATTTCCAGTGGGAGCTCTGAAATGCAGATCCAAGTCTGTTTGGGATACATGAAGGGTCAAAGGTGGTATCATGGTAATCCTTTGAAGAGCAACATCTGCAGAAATGGTGACCAGTGAAGAGAGTTTCCCATAAGAGAGGAGTTACTTTAGTTTGGCTTGAGCCTTCTCAAATGATTCCTGACATGTTTGCACCTATCTCTTTAAATAATACATAAACTATCTGAAATCAATGTGAAGGTTCTTATTGGTTGCAAGGACCTTATGTCTAATCTGCATCCTGCTTTCTTTTAAATTCCTTTCCAAAAATGTCTCATGTCACAAATCTCCAGAGCATGAGCTACGGACAGCAAAGAAATGCCACACTTTCCACTAAAAAATAAAAATACCATAGAACTAATAATCCTCTGAGGCTTTTGGACAAAACTGTCTTCACTGCCAATAATTCTATAATTATAAAATCAAATAAAACTTTGGGAAATAATAAGCATATAAAAACACTTTTGAAGTGCATAGGACCTTGTCCATGTAAAATCTCTTGTTGCTTAGAGATGACTATTTACTGGATACCTAAGATGTAATATTTTTTTTTCTTTTTTAATTTCTGACCTGTTATATATCCTTTTAGTTGGATATCTTAGCCTTAGCAGATATTATCAGTCCAATCTTTCAACAATTTACAGAGTGCAATAGGGTCCCCTAGCAAAATGCTAAGTAAAAAACCCAACTTATCATTTTGTGTCTAGTCAAGTTCTTCTTAAAAAACCAGTTTTCCTCCTTTTTTAATACCCCATTCTTTTGGGAGAGAGGGTATATTTCTGCCTATAAACCTTTCCACTTCCCTGAGGTAATTTGGCATCACATATTAGAACCAGAAGACAGAAAAAAGAAAATGGGTTCAAGGGCATCATTTAAGAAAATGTCATGCAATCAAGAATCATCTAATCCATCTGTCTCCCTTCAGATGTGATCAGCTAGACATCCTTACTTATTTATCTATCTTTTCTGTACAATGCTGAAGACCTACAGCCTCCTCCTACTCCAGAATTCCATAATGCCTGAGGAGAATCCCCCTCCCTACAATTTAAACTCATTGTCCCGCTCTCTGTGGTCACAGCAAAAAATTTTTTCCCCCTTCTTTTCAAGAGCATTAAAAAGTAGTAATTCATCATGGTTGCATTTATATATATTTATATTTATTTTTATTTTTATTTTTATATTTATTTTTATATATATATTTTATATATATTTATATATATATTTATATATATATGTATATTTGCCCATTTTAAATAGGGGTAATGCATATGATGAATAGGAACTGTCAGTGGCAGAAAAGAAATTATTTGCACTTAATGAGTTAAATTAAGTTGTAGCACTGTATAAACACTCAAAAAATGTAGCTGATCTGTAAAACACTGAGCCAGTGTCTCTGCCTTAACCTATGTCAATCATCCTCCCTATTGTGTACGACTTCTCAAGCGTGGCAAACAAGTGTTGTGTGCATTAAGACAATCTTTGGTTTAAACCTTCCATTAAGAAATAATTAATTTAGGGAAAAAATACAACCTTTTGACTTTATTCCGGTATGTGTCATCTCATGTCAAGAATATTACAGTTTTGAGGAGCCTTAAGTTATTCAGTTATTTTTGCATTATAAAGTCCATCCTAAAGGTTAAACAAACCTTTAGCCTTGACCTAATTTTTTGATATCAATGTCTTTAAATACCTGAAGTGTGGGGGTCAAATGGATGGGGTTGGGCTTTTTTCAGTAGTACACAGTGACAGGACAAGGGGCAATGGGCACAAACTGGAGCACCAAAAGTTCCAGACAAACTGAAGGAAAAACTTCTTCACTGTGAGGGTGCCAGAGCCCTGGGACAGGCTGCCCAGAGATGGTGTGGAGTCTCCATCTCTGGAGATGTTCAAACCCACCTGGACACTTTCCTGTGCAACCTGGTGTAGGGAAACTGCTTTGGCAGGGGGGTTGGACTGGATGATCTCCTGAGGTCCCTTCCAACCCCCACCATGCTGGGATTCTGTGATTCAGATCAGGAAGGGGGATGGAAATGTGCTGCCCACTCAGCAAAACAGAGACACTGTGTGTCTTTTTCTAGAGAAACTATCTACCAAACAGCAGTCACAAGAAGGTAACCTCAGGCAGATTTTAAGGAGGTATGTTACGAGTGGGAAACATCTCCAGAGACTGAATACATGTGTTTTATCATTGTGCTTGGGAAAATATAACTACCCTGGAACCTGTTTCCTCTGGCTGCACACAAACACTTTCAGCCCTTGCCACAATACCACGAGCACTCATCCTTTAATTTATTCACTGCTAAAGTATAACCAGCTCATCCCTTTCCATCACAAATCCCTCCCTGCCTCAGTATATCTCAAGATACCGTGAAATTTCTTGCGGTGTTTATTTTTTATTTATGTAGCTTTTGGTAATATCATTTATTGCATGTTTGTGAGAAACAGCCACCTGCTCCCCCTGGGGAATAGACTGATGCACGGATGACAGATCCTAGAGAAAATCTCACAGAAGATAAGAGAAGAAATAGCTTCCAATGTATTGCCTGCTACTTCTTCTTCATAATAAGATGCTCTACCCTGTGACTCTGGGGCCAGGATGCCGAAATTCACAGATAGGAAGTGTAATCTTTTTCGCATACGAAACATCGAGTCCTTAAACAGAAAAATTCTGCTTACAAATATTTACATGCTGGAAAAGCTGAGTTTGTGGTAAATATATCGAGGTTAGGAGACTGGGATTTAGTTCTCCAGGCTATACATAGGCTTGCAGGATAGTTTTAAGTAAATCATTTATCTCCCTATGCATAAATATTACTCCTGCAGCTTAGGTGATAATAACCATTCCTTACCCACATGCTTTGTGTCCACCTTGCCCATTTCTGAACATTTTATAGATCCTCTTTCACTATGTGTTTGCATGCTGTCACCCCAAATATTAATGTTTAGATGGTGTGACTAGCAACATGTAGAAATTTCTATAAATAGCTATTTTCAAACAAAACAGAGATGATGAGGTCTGTTCTCACTAAAGCCACTATATGGTAAAAGTGAATAAAGCCAAATAACATTAAAAATGACCAAAGGGAGGGGAAAATTGTGGAGTATATTCACATCAAGTATCTTAAGATGAGTAGCTTAGTCTGAGGAGACCGCAATGTTGTCTGGAGGTCATGCAGGAGCACGTGGAGGACATTCAGATTCTCTGAGTAGGACAGAGCTTGGCTCCAGCAGCATGGTTTTAAATACTTAAAACAAATGAGGAGGCAGGGGGTAGAGTTCAGCCAAGGCTTTCTGTAATCCACACAACAATAAAAACAAGACACCAGAACTGCAAAATTTTAGCCCCTGTCAGCATCTTCTGCAGAAATTGAACTGTAATATGACAACTGAGGTTTCTCTTTAGGCAAGCTGACAATTCATGGTGTAAATGCTTCTCCTGTGAGGGATCTTGAAGTGTGGCACCCTCACCATGTGGTATCAAACTAATCTGTGGGATCCAGAGGAACATTATGACACAGCAACGTGGACAAAGCTGACTGAAGCTCTGGTATGGCAGAAACATTATCAAAGGCAGTTTGGGCAAGAGGGGTGTCCTGGTTTGTAGCTTGGCCAGAACTGATTCTTTTCAGTAGCCAGAACAGCGCTGGGGTTTGGGTTCAGCTGAGATTTTTTAGGAGAAGAACTTTAATAACATCCCGATGTTTTCAATTGTCACTGGAAGTCAAAGGACTTCGAGTTTTGCTGGTCTGCAAGTTCAAAATATAAGGAGTCAAGGACTATTGCAGTGAATCAGCTCCATGGGCATTGGCTCTTCCAAGGGGCTGTTCCATCTCCTGTCCCCCATGGGCAGGAGATCCATGAGGGGCTCTTCCTCTCTGGCTCTCTCTGGCTCTCGCTCGGGCTCTCGCTCTCCCGGGATTGTGGTTTCGGTTCAGGATTGTCGCTCCTCCGGGATCGTTATCTGGGAATGGGCCGGGTTTGGTCAGCAGGTGGTCAGCAATGGCACTGGGTATCACTCATTTGCATATTTTAGTACTATTATTATCATTATTATTATTTTAATATCAGTATTATTTTAAGTTTTCTTTTATTTCCATTATTAAATTGTTCTTATCTCACCCTAGGAGTCTCCTTACCTTTGCCCCCCAATTCTCTCCCCTATCCCCTGAGTGGAAGCAGTGAGTGAGCAGCTGTGTTTGGCTGCCAGCCCAGTGCTCACCCAGTGAAACCACCACAGAGGAAATCAGACCTGGTCCAGGAAGAGAAGGTTATCCCCAGGGATTGGGTCACTCAGCAGAGCTGGGTAGTTTGAATCCAGCGGGTCCCTGATGGCTGTTAAACCACCAAGCAACCATCACCATGGAGTGGGTGGTGTCCAACCAGCTGGAGGAGATGTCCTCACAGTGACCTTTTCGCCAAGTTCCAGAGCACTGGCACCTGCTCCCGGGAGCTAAGCCCCAGCCAACTTGTCATAACAACACCATCCAGCTGGGATAAAAATAGAGGGGGAAGGAATCAGCTGTGTGTATTCACGCTCGGATCAGGGAGGGCTGCAGTGCAAGGCTGTTTCTCACAGGTTTTGTTCCCTCATAGGAGTGTTGGGTTTATGGTGGGACTCGATGACCTTAAAGGTCTTTTCCAACCACTGTGATTCTGCGATTCAATTTCCTCACACTCTATATGCTGGTGGTCTTGGGGGAGCTGCAAGCACCCATGGCCACAGGTTAACCATAGCTCAAAGCCTGGAGGAAACACATTCTACGTTCCCCCAGATGCAGTCTTGCTTGGCAGATTTTCTCCAAAACCCTAATCTGGATTTGCTCAAAGGCTTTAGTAGAATAGATCCCTTGCAGGGGGGAGATTTAATCACTTAGCCTTCAAACGAGGCTGCTTTTTGTTCGCAGAGGGAGATGCATATCTGCACACAGATATACTGCCGGCTTCGAAGTGAGACGTCATCATCATTCTTAACAGGAGAACTGGTAATTTATCTCACAAATCAGTTCTGTCTGTGGATCAGCTTTAGGATCAATGAGGTGAATTTTCGTTAGCTGTACGTGTTATCTTAAATTCCCAAAATGCTTAAAAGGATTTTTCCCCTTCTTTTTGTTATTTTGGGTTTTTTTTAATTTGAAAATGGGCCTCTAATACTTGCAAATTCTTAAACATTTATGGATAAACTTATGAATCTGCAAGCACTTTCAGATTTCCCATGAGAGCTTACATCCTTGTATTAAACCTCATCTGGTAACTGCAAGTGTCAAAATTATTTCTACTCTGCTGAATCAGCCTAAGCTTGTCATTGCATCCAAGAGAACTGGAAAATTAAAGTGAATTTCATTGCTTCATAGCTTGCTACATGAAAAAGCGTGTAGAAATGAACAGCACATACACACACAAAATTAAAACTTTAAATTAGATTAATATATGTTCTCTGGAGAGTTTCCTGTGCCACCACACAGGCAGATAGAGTCTTCCTCAGTAACCACTATTATTTATTGATAGTTCTTTATAATATTTTTTAAAAAGAAGGAAAAACAAATCTTTTCTCAGGTTGTGGTGGCATTTCTAGGACTCCAGCTGAATGTTTTCCTAATGTTTCTAGTCATGAAAAGCTGTCACATTCATCAAGGCTGGGAAGGGGTAGGTGGTACACCCATTGCCACAGTGACAAAAGGATCTCAATCCCTGTAGGTACAATAAAATCCAATAGAAAAACTCTCATCCCGCCTAAATTTTTATTAAGTGAATTAGACTCTTGTCCATGCACCACTGTTTTCCAGACAGGATCGTGAGAAATAGTGAAATGGCAGAAAAAGGGGAAATATTTCTATTTTTTTCATGCAACCTTGTAATTATTGGTGATTCCCCTCTCCTTAGTTGGTAAAATGCCTTAAGATCTAATGTGAGTGAAAAGAAAGATATTAATGTAAATTTAATTCATTCATTCAAAAATACATGCAACTAGAAGTGCTTTTGGGGAATCACAAAGCTTGAAAGACTCAAAATATCAAATATTCAATTATTTGTGCTCCTGACATTTTCTGTGTCTGTTAATATTTTATTCCTCATACCATTTTCTCTTCTCCTCTTATCATTTTTTTTTCCCAGTCTCTCAGATGAATGAAGGCAAAATAAAATGCATTTTATTTTAAAGTGCTCTGAAGTTTCCACAATGATCTCTTCCTCTGATGGTCCCTTGGGAGGATGTTTATTTATGTGTGTTCAGTAGTGGGGATAGGAAAGGAAAAAAAACATTTTCCAGTGTTGTTTTGGAGCTTCTTTTCCCCTCCCTGCTCCCTGGAGCCAGCTTGTACTTTGCCCTCTCTTTTCTTTCTCACTTGGCCTGATTCTCCTGTCCTTTATGTTGGTTTTACACCAGTGCAAGGAGGCTGATTTTGGTGTTTTTTCTCTGATATTTGTGTATTTGCCTTCTATCCAGAGAGGTGGGAAAAGCACTACAGTATAAATTAGGGCTTGATTAGGTTGAAGTAGATTATTTATGTCCGTCCACATTCTTCTGATGTAGAAAAGATATTAGTCTCTTGTACTAAGAGTGCTCTTGAGGAAAATAAGTCTCAATACTCCTTTTTTATCCTTTATTGCAGAGATATTTGTATGAAAAGTGGTTTGGGGAAGACTCTGATGGTTCCTTCTTTTCTCTTTGTTCCTCGCACCATAATCTCTGTTCTTTCCATGTTGAGCCCAGGTCTCAGA
The DNA here is from genome assembly GCA_907165065.1 of Caprimulgus europaeus. Next base: position 3,893,814 of record OU015531.1, on the reverse strand, counting down.
GAGACTTTAAGGACTGACTGAAGTATCCAGGCTCCACCTGGGGCAGGTTCCTTCTTCACTGTAAGGTAATCCATCCAGGACTAAGTCCTGCTAGGAATGAATTGTGGTTTGGGTTCTCTGTCAGAATGCTGTCGTTAACTTTGACTTGACAATATGTTCCTCCATGTTGTTCCTACAGCCCTGCTGATGAGTAAGCTCTACAGAGGGGTCTGGTTCCACTAAGCAATCAAAGCTTTTGAACAAACTTTTTGACAAATGATTGCCTTAATTTATGCTCCTTAGCTACACTGAGACATCTCATTGAATGGTCTCCTTAAGTTCAAAAGAAGCCATTGGTTACTCAGCATGACACTAAATCAGACCTTTTATTTAGGTGATTGAATGTAGACACAAAGTTCTGACTGAGTGAATCACTTTTCCATACCCCTGGTTTCACTGGTCCTGGTGGGGATTATTTGGTTCTGGTAATTTTGAAGACCAAATTTCTCAAGAATACCTTTTGCAGTCCTGCTGCACTCTCCATTCCCAGGACTCACCAGCTGAGGTTAGAGGGAGACTTGTTTTCCAGTCTGACTTCTTACTCAAGAAAAAAAAACAAAACAAAAACATTTTTCAAGTATTATGAAAGAAAAAGGACAGTAAAGAGACAACATTAACATGTTTTAGAAGACCAATTCATCCTGCTTTCTAACTTCTCTCATTTTAGTGCAGGCACACAGAGAACATATTTTTACCCATCTGGCTGATAGCCTCTTTCCTTTAAATTGGGTTCTTTTTTGCTTGTCTTGACTGGAAGTTTAGCAAAGAAGACTACATTCACTTCAAAATGCCATTTAAATACGTAAGAGTTTTATCAGCAGAAAGCCTTCATTATTGGAAACACATGAATATGAGCTACTAAAGAGACAGAAGGTGCAGATAACTGTTCCACTGCCTATCAGTGATGCTTAAAAGACGAGGAAGCTAAAGGAAATTTAAATAATGTTCTATCTTTGGCAGCATACCTGCTGTGTAGGGATGGAGCAAAGGTATGCAACTTAAAAGCTCTACAAACTGATGCAGAAACGAAACCACCTTTCCTACTTAGTGTTTTATGGCTGCTTCTTTCCACTTCATTTTTTAGCCTGACAAGGTAGATAACTCCTTGGATCTTCTCTGTCATCTCATACAAACATTTTCTTTTTGTTGAAACCTATACTCATATAACACATTTTTGCCTCAGGATTTTAGAGGTGTTTCACTTTTACTGTCTCATAATTAAAAGCACAACCACACACCTTATATCATGGTATATATATTACTTTGACACACACATATATATTAATTAGTTTATAGCATAGCAGAGAGAAAGGTGAGATTTAGGGCAAGGGGACAGGCAGGAGACAGTGGCTTTCTGACTCCTCTCACTCTGCAAGAGGTAGGATTGCCAACCTCAAAAAATTCATTTAAAATCTGAAAATGATTTTCCCTTTATCTAAAATAAGGCAATGTAAAGGCAAAACAATTATGCCTACAGACTGCTAAGGCTCTATATACTGCTATTATCAATATTTATATGTGTTGTGACATTAAACTTCCAAATATCAAATGGGATTTTTTCATAACGTATAAATAATTAGCATTGCTTTATTTCAACTACAACATCTGTTAGTTCACTTTTGCTAGTGTTTTTTTCCTACTTTTTATGCTACAGAGTCAGGGAAGAGAGCAATTAAATGACATAACATGCTTAATTTCATAATCTAGGGTAATTTCATGAAAAGTAAGAAAAAGAAAAATGAAGGTTGAACATCAGGACAGCAGGTAAAGAAGTACCATTAAAAAATCCCCCAGGGTATCTCATCACCTGGGAGTCTTAAAACTAGTCTGGAAAATTGACTTCAGTGTCTATTCTAGGAAACAACCCTGCTAGCTCACACAGGGTGGCCTGGAAATACCTCGTCACTTTGTTTTCCACTTGTCTGCTGTGTTGTTCTCTGACACAACCATGCAAGATCTTTCTGTTTACAACCCAGGTCTTGATAAGCAACATGGAAAATATCTTTCCTTTTTTACAACCATGATTTCCAGCTCCCATCGAGCCTGTTACAGCTGCTTTGAAGACCTCAAGGCATGAGCAACCTCAAGGGGTGGCTTGGAGCCAGTGGAGAGCAGAAGTTGGAGAGATCCCTCCATGCTTCCATACTGGGGACAATATCTTCCCTGACACTCTCTTGCTAGAGCCTGCTGACTTCCAGAATTACCAGAATCTGTCTTGAGAATATTTATAACAAAAAGCTTTGTCACTCCATCTCCACCTTGGTCACAGTAAATGATACAGCAACAGCTGTGTCCTCCCAATTAGTAGCATTTAACAGTGCCCAGAACAGGATGCAGAAGCAGTTCCTTAAAATGAAGATGTCAAAACTAATGGAGTGAAATGTAGCAAGGTGTGATTAATTCTTTGGCAAATATTTTTCTTCATTAGGGTGCTAATTAGATTACATTCTGAATTCTCAGTTAATAAAAATATTAATATTTGATATTTATCTACTGCCAGATACCAATAGCTGGCACGTGAACTAGAACTTTCCTAGAGCTGCATTTTGATCTGGTTTTGTTAGCTCTGAGCTTTGCTGCAGTCAGGCTTTCTGCTGATTTCAGCATTACACTGGATAGAAGTCGTAACACTACGTATTAACACACCAGGGTGCCAAGAAAATCAGAGCCCTGTTAGGCTCAATATGCTCTTACAGAGAAGTGCAGTGCCCTGAAGAGCTGCTCTCTATATTGAAGCCAGACACACACACACAAAAAAAATGATATAATATATAGAAGTCCACACTTTGTAGAGTTAAAGCCACAAAGAAACTAAAGCAGCAGTAAAGGTCGGAATCAAACTACACACAGCAAGACTTTGAGATCAGCTCAACTCTCCTGTGTCCTGCACTGATACCCTGAGGAAAATTACAACACAGCAGTTTCCTCAGAGGTTGCATTTACAATGACTTTTCTAATATTATTTGATGGTGGAGAATTGCCTGGGTGCAACTAGAAGCATATAGACAAACTCCAAACAACCAGTGATCCATCAGGTGAACATCAAGTATGGCCACTGAGATGCCTACAGAGAGAAGTGGGATTGCATAGGTGAGGGCAGATTCAGGTTTGTAAATCTGGTTTCAAGAGTAATAGTAATAAAAATTATTAATTATTGTGGAAAAAGAAAGAAAAGTAGAAAAGTGAACTGACAGCACTTGCTTCTTTTTCTTTTAAAATACAATTGTAAAATTCTTAAATCTTTGGGTGAAAAACTTCTACCCTTTATGCCTGAAAGCTGCAATATAATAATTTCTTGTCATTAAGTTATATCAATAAAATATTTTCCAAAAATCCTTATTCCAATGCAGTTGCACCCAGGGAACCTGTGAGTCCACAGAGATGTCAGCACAACCTGCATGCTTGTGTTTGATCTCCTGCAGGTTTACTATGAACAAACACATTATGGGAATAATTTATTTGTTGCTCCCATAATATACTTATTTTCTGGATGTGTCACAAGTGGCACATACCTTACAGCACCTTGGTAGTGCATTTAGAAGAGCTACTACCACACAGGAATAACCTGAGTTTGACATTTACACTGGGACTGATGTAAAAGCTCATGCAGGTATGATGGATTTATTTAATATTTTTAAAAAAACAGTATTTAGACACAGTTCCAAAACTGCTAGAAATTCTGAACAAAATCTCTCACATACATTGCTGATGAACAAGCCCAAAAAAGTTGGATATTTCCCATAACACCCGGGAACACCTGGGTTAAGTAGACACGCATCAGAGCTGAACAGCAAAAGTGAAATAAAGGAAAATAACAGCATTAGGAGACTACAGGCACTGGCAGTGGTTTCTAATTATCACCAGCCTATTCAAGTTTTGTCTGGTAAAATTTTTACCTAAAACAATGGTTCACTGACCTGCCACTAAAGACCATTTTTTGTGTTGCTTACAAACTTCAGAAGTAGTGAGGCACTCTTCAGTGTTAGCAGCTAATAAATGCTGAATGACCCGTACTGATACTCACTTCTGCATCCTTTTTTGTCTTCTTTTGGGGTTTTTTTTTGTTTTGTTTTGGGGTTTGTTTTTTTTGAGAAAAGTCTATTTTGGGTGGAAACTGTTCTCCTACCAAGTACTGCCCTGATCATGTGGATCTTTTTCATGAAGACAACATTTTTTGTGTAATCCTCAGCTTGTGTATATCACCATAGCTTCATTTTCTTTTATATTTCCATGATCTAATTTATCTGTGAACTTCCAACACAGTATATACAATTGTATTTCATTATTCACATTTCTAAGAATGGTGAAGAGATGTTAATATATTAATAATTATAATTATAGTACTAATTAATGTAATACCACCAGCTGTACCTTAGCACATTTATTTTTCTCTGGAAAGAAGAGAATCTGAGTGAGAATTTTCCTGTTATAAGAAAGGAGGGTACAAATATTTTCACAGAGGTTTGCAATGAGTTTGATCTAAAGCAATGTGCTCCAAAAACAGCAAATAAAGACGAAGAACTCTAGGAAGGTTTAAACCAGGTTGTCCCCATTGCCTTGTCTGATGTCAGTGGAAGTGTGTAAATATATCCCAGGCAAAGAAAGAGCTCATTATTTCTCAGAGAAAGAAAAGGAAAGGGATTTACTAATTTCAGGTCAAGCCAAGCCAAGACTGAGAATGGGTGTAGGTTTTCCTAGGTCATGTAATTGAAAAACATTATATATATATATATATATCTTGAGTTATTGATTCCCAAAATGGAGTGAGCCATTTAAAACAGACTGTGAAGCTGCAGCAATGACAGAAAACACAAGTTGAATTTCCCATCATGGCTGGGAGTTAAATGCCATTATGCTGCTACTAAATGGAAGAAGACTGAAGTGCAAATAATCCAAAGTACATTTCAGTCTGGAATAATTAGGGGGATGAAAGCTGATGCCTTGGTGCAGGAAGCTGCTGTGAAACTGAAATCTGGTTTGTACTTGTCAGATGTCAGATAATGAAAATAGTTCTGAGAACAATTTGGTGATAAAGAATCAGGCTGGAAAAGATGTGGTTGATTGATGGCTTCAACATCCAACTCTGTTCAAACACCACTGAAGACCTCGAGTAATTCCAGCTGGGCTTAAGGAGGTAGTCTCAGAGAGCAGAAACTGTGGGCCAGCACCTGTAATGTACAAGCAATCTGTTTTGTGACGGGTGATACACATAAGGAGAAACAGCTGTTAAATACCATATCCTTAAATGGCTACAGACAGGACTCAAAAACTTCACCTCAGACCTTCTCAAACCGCAGAAACTCTGTTAGCTGAGCAGTGAAAGCCCAGTGAGATCCAGCATAAAGGAGCAGAGATGGGAAAGCCAGGAGCCTGTGAGTGGCCTAGAAATGGCCAGGACTGGTCCAAAACAGGAGTGTTGAAGGAAGGCCAAGAGATTGGTGAAGGTTTTAGAGTGGAATCCATCTGAGGAGAGGCTGAAGTCACTTGGTTTGTTCAGCCTGGAGAAGAGGAGACTGAGGAGGTCTCATGGTGGTCTGGAACTTCCTCCCAAGGGGAAGAGGAGTGGCAGGCGCTGATCTCTTCTCTCTGGCCACCAACGTCAGGAGCAGAGGACGTGGCAGGAAGATGTGGCAGGGGAGGGAGAGGTTGGCCATGAGGAAAAGGTTCTTGAGGCAGAGGGTGGTGGAGCACTGGCGCAGGCTCCCCAGGGAGGTGCTGATGGCCCCAAGGCTGACAAGATTCCAGCAGCATTTGGCCAAGGCCCTCAGGGACATGGTGTGAATGTTGGGATTGTCCTGTGCAGGGACAGGAGCTGGACTCCATCATCCTGGTGGGTCTCTTCCAACTCACAGCATTCTAGCATTCTATGTTTTATGATTCTATGACAATTAAATACTCTTACCAATGGAGTGGGACAGAGGATTATGGTTATGGAAACTCAGAGGAAGAGGAAAGCAAAGAATTTTAGGAGGTGAAGGAAATTAAGACCTTTTTCAGGAAAAAAATATAAGAGAGTTTCAGTTAGTTTATTTTTCTTGAGCAGAGAGAGAATAACTAAGGCAGAATATTCACAGGCAAACGTGGTGTTTCAGTTATAAATAGTTCAGGTCCCCAAAAAGCTTGATTTGCTTATACAATACCTAATATGAGGAGATACAGTTCCAGCCATGCATCTGCTTGATGGTGTCACTGTGTGAATAGTAAAGAAAGAAACAAATACAGTAAGAAAAACAGACAAAAAAAACAAAAAACAGTTATGATTTTGAATGTAGAGCTTTGTTAATTTTTGCTACTCAATAATACCAAGGTAAAATGGTGTTATTAAATTTCAATGAAATTTAGAGTTCCTCTTTGGAAGAAAATTTCGACTGCTACTTTCTTTTTGAATCCAAGCAAAACATTGTTAATGGCAACAAAATCAAACTGTAATATTAAAATACAAAAATTCAAGATTTATTTATTTTAGGAAAATACTTTTATTCTCTCATGACATTTGTGCCAGATGACACAATATAGTGTCCACTACCATGGGCACGCCATCCTTTTATCTTTCATAAAGCATAATAACCTTTGTCCTGTTATTAAATTCATTAGAATGCACAGTTTAGCATTTTTAAACGTCATGTTTTCTATATCAAATTATTTTTTCTCTGTTGTAATGAAACTGCTTAGCACTGTGACACCCTGATTAAAGAAAAATAATAATCTTTCAGGGTACTAATTAGAGGAACAGCTGCATTGCTATGAATTCATTTTTAAATGGATATTGCAAGCAGCTGCTCCTGCTCAGCTCTTGCATTGTGTCATAGCACGGTGTGTTATGTCACACCATACCTAGCACTGAGGTTGTAACCAACACTTTTCAGATCACATTTACAGTAGATGACTGCACACAATCATTTACAGTGGCTCTGTTGTTAAACTTTGGTAACCTGCTGACATTTGAGCCCTGATTGATACAGCTGAGGACTTGGCCTTTTCTTTTTGTATGCAATAACTTCATTATTACTCTCTTAAATCACCCAGAGAAAAAGGTGGTGGAAGGAACACCTTGCAGATATAGCAACGTTCTTTATTTTGATTTTTTTTTAAAGAATTTGATTTTGCACAAAGCTCTATCCTCTGTGCATGAATTCATAATTAATGACAGTTGATTGCTCTTTTTTTTTATGCCAAGGTTATTTTGAACAACACATCAGTTCAGAAAGTTTCAGCAGAGAACTTTTATAAAGTCACCAATGACAAGATGGCTGTATAATTCTAATACATTATCTTACAAGCTGTCCCTTGATGTCTCCACTATAGTCTAAACACTGTCTGCTTTGATTGCTTCTATTTACAAATGGTCTCCACTGTTCCAAAGTTTAAATACATTCTACATGCCTGGATTTAATTTATCCCAATAAATGAAACTTTTCAATAAAAGCTGCCCTTTGAGTTCTCAACACACCAGGATCATCCAATGTCAAATGAAGCCTGATGTGCATGTTCCTGAGCACAGAACATCATCCATCAAACAGAGCTTAGAGTTGTAGCCCATGGGGTGGTAGATCATGATTCCTGGGAGATATCAAGACCTGTCAGAGTAATTAGCCTCCCTTAGGGCTGAGAGACCCTTCCTGCATGAGGTTTGCTGCTGTCTTGTACAAAAGAGAAGCATGGAGACACCCAGGAGAGTTCAGAGGGGTTTGGTGGTTCAGCAAGTGCTGGAGGACTGATGGCCAAACCACACATCCTGAGTAGCACATTGACCCTGCTCCTGCTCCACCTCTCCAGCTTTTATTATTCCCATGCCTCAGGAGCCCTAATTCCTCAGTACAAACCTAGCTGGGATTTGCTTTAATGTTGCTGCTTGGTCATATTTGAATGACTGAGCTTTTGTTTCATCTACTGCATGCCCAGAAGCTCAGATCTAGACAGGTCCAGCCCATGTCCTTTGCAGGGTGGGGCTGGAAAAATTGTATTAGGAATAAAATGGTTTGAAGGTAATTTTCTAAGTAAAGTGTTTTGTGTAGCCTGGACAGAATAATCCCAAATGGAGTTTATTACACCAATCTTTCAGTTTTCTAACTGTAAGGATGGCTAAAAGCTAGAGTGGATTGTGGAAATTACAGGTTTTTTCCATGAAGTAAAGAGTTTCAAATGTGATTAAATAAATATCTACCAGAAATGCTTTCAGGACAGGTGACCCTGGGTTGTGTTAGTGATGGACTGAATAGATATGTCACATCTTTTCTTACTTGTATTTATTCTTTGACAGTTTGTTTTCAATTTGAATACAAATTTTGAGACTTAAATGTATTCTACTGAGTCATATTTTAAAAGTTTTCAAGATGATGAAAAAAAAAATACACCTGAGTTTCCCTGGGTGTGATGATAGTTGCTTGAAGTTGAGTTGCAGGACAGTAGCTCAAGGGTACTTTTACAATAGAAGAAGCAAAATTTTCCAAGTCTTCAATACTTTTAAAAAGTAAGTCAACAAATGTAGCCAGTATTACTAGTTTTTCAACAGGAGCAATTAAAATCTGGCCTGTGCAATAGGAAACAGACAACAGCCAAACTTACTTGAGGGTTTACAAGATAGTTATGAGCTTTTGGTTGAAATGCCTTGTGTAAGAAAGAGCTCTTTTTTCTGACATAAATTCAAATGTCATTGACCTCAGTGGTTAAAATTTATGGACTTTGCCTTTTCTTGAGTGACCCATACCATGATCTGACTATGAAGATTTAATGGTCACGTTCTTGCAACTGCTGCCACAGCAACGTGGCACTTCCTTACATGTTGCAGTGCTGTTGATATCTTCACATCTTAGGGAACCATCTCAGATATGATTGTACAAAGAACTTTGAAAGATTTTTTTTAACTTTTATCATTTTTCCTGATGCACTGACACAGTGAACCACTGCTGATGGCTCTATCTGGTTGGTATTTCTAGGTAAGTGGTTTAGTCCATTGTTTATCTGGGATATGATATCACATAGTGTGTTTTTTACATTACAAATTATATGTGAATAGAGATTTACAAATTCAGAGGATTTTGAACTTTCCTACTTGCATATTTCAGTCCCTGAGCTCTAGATAATAATGGAAACAACATTGAAAATATTTTTTTCACTTAGGTGAAGTGAAAGAATTGTCCTTTCTGCAGTTTTTGCTGAAGTGATCTGTTTGAATATCAGATGCCAGTTGTTGTATCGCTGTCGATCCCGCTGTGTACTGCGGTAGGTGAATGTAAGTGGGGATGGCACACACAGCCAGCCGTGCACCAAAGCAGAGATGTTCAGAAGAGACAGGCTGTGCTGGGAATTGCATCTTCAGCACTCATCCAATACTCTTTTCCTTTCCTCCAATAAAAAATTATTTTACTTTTATTAAATCTGGGCTGCATCAGAAAAGGAGTGGCCAGCAGGGTGAGGGAAGGGATTGTCCCCCTCTACTCTGCCCTTCTGAGGCCCCATCTGGAGTGTTACATCCAGGTCTGGAGCCCTCAACACAAGAAAGATGTGGAGCTGTTGGAGCAGGACCAGAGGAGAGCCAGGAAAATGATCAGAGGTCTGGAGCACCTCTCTCCTGAAGAAAGGTTGAGGGTTGTTGGGCTTGGAGAACATGGCTTGTTTGACTTGGAGAAGAGTTTGGGGAGTCCTCACTGCATCCTTCCAGTACCTGAAGGGAGCTTAGAAACAGGAGGGAGAGTGACTTTTGCCATTGGCAGATAGTGATAGGGCAAGGGGAAATGGTTTTAAACTAAGAAGGGAGATTTAGTTTAGGTATTAGGAGGAAATTTTTCACCCAGGGCTTGGTGAGACAACTGGCCCAGGTTGCCCAGAGAAGTTGTGGATGCCCCATCCCTGCAGGCATTCAAGGCCAGGTTGGATGGGGCCCTGGACAGCCTGATCTAGTGGTTGACAACCCTGTCCACAGCAGTGGGGCTGGAACTAGATGATCTTTAAGGTCCCTTCCAACCCAAACCATTCTCTGATTCTATGAAACCACTGCAAATAATTCATTAATTCCTATGTCAGCTGCTTCATCTGAGGGAATTCTGTTCACTGCTCCTTAGTGCAGCCCTGCAAAGACAAGGGGATATCTACCAACCCTTTCAACCAAAGAAAAAATTGTTTCTCTTCTGTTTCACAGTCCACACATACATGCTGCTTTTCAGAGACAGCATAATTAAATATATGTTGTTTATTGTTATCTCTGGGTAAGGGAGAGGTCTAATAGCTGCTAACGAAATTAAAAAGTGATTTTTTTCCCCCTGTGCATGCTGTCATTGCTTTCCTGGTCTGTCAATCAGACTTGTCTTTGGGACAATTTTTTGGATATAGATTTTCCAAAAATACAGAGCCAAGTCAATTCATATTGCTAATATAGCAATATTTTACCAATTTCATTAAGTTTTTTAATCAGAAAAAATGATGATAAAATTTGGAGAAAAAAATCCCAAGCTAATAATTTCCAAGTTTTACTACGTGACATGTATTCATCTGTCTCAGATTTTTAGAAGCCCATAACAAGTGGAGGTTTTAATTTCACAAGAAAACCTGTAGTTTTACTTTTTAGTTTAAAGAATTTTAAAATTCTTTTCTTAAAGACAACCCACAATTATTTCCCCTGATTTTTCAGAACTGGTAGCTAAACAAATAAACCAGTTGACACTATTCCTAAGTTATTCGAGGAGTTCTTTCTTGTTACTCTTATGTTCCTGGTTTCATTCTCCTGTTGTGAGTAGCAGTTAATTATTTTATCAAAAATCGAAATGGACCCTAGCAACATGAAAGTAATAAAGGAATTCAATGGATTGCTTTCACTCAACAGGGTAAAATTTCTGAAGCCTGAAAAGTTCCTGCACTGGAGAGTGAAAGGCCACTAATAACCTATTGTCCTTGAGAGCAACACTGAAAATAAAAAGGAAAAGAACATTTTATTTGCTGCAAAGTGGTGTTTCATTTTCCTTCTCCTGTATAGACTGCAGCAAACTCATGCAAAAAACAAACCCAAACCAAAAACCTACCAAGTGTTCCTTAACAAGTTAACAAGATCTTTGAAGAAGAAAGCGTGGTACACCTTTCATTATGATCCTGTTCTGATAAACTTTTTGTTCTATTCTTCCTCAAGGGCTTGCAAGTGATACTTGGAAGTCCAATAAAAGTGAAGATGTGCTGATGTAGTTGAAAAGGAAAAGAAAGAGCTGGTGTCAGTTGTATCACCTCACCAGCAAGGTTTACATCCTTTTCTGTAAATATTGTAATATTTAGCTAATGTCTAGTCATGTGAGAGGTTTTTTTTCCCCCTGTAAATGTATTGTGTCAAAATTACCTTTACTTTGTAAAATTTGTAGTTCATTCTTAATGCAGGTACCGCTTTGCTTAGCACACAGCCTAGGACAAGGACTAGGACGTGACTTTGAATGTGCATAAGTGACATTTTGCAAACTTATTGCATCCTTCATGATGGATCATGTCCAGGGAGGGGCAACGGAGCTGGGGAAGGGTCTGGAGCACAAGTGTGCTGAGTTCCCGGCTGAGGGAACTGGGGTTGTTGAGCCTGGAGAAAAGGAGGCTGAGGGGAGACCTTCTGGCTCTGTCCAAGTCCCTGACAGGAGGGTGGAGAGAGGTGGGGGTGGGTCTATTGAACCAAGGAACAAGGGACAGGACAAGAGGAAATGGCCTCAAGTAGCACCAGGGGAGTTTTATATTGGATATTAGCTAAAACTTCTTCACCCAAAGGGCAGTCAAGCATTGGAACAAGCTGCCCAGGGAGGTGGTGGAGTCACCTTCCCTGGTGGTATTTAAAAGATGGGTCGATGAAGTGCTCAGGGACATAGTTTAGAGGTGGAATTGGTAGTGTGAAGTTTATGGTTGGACTCAATGATCTTAAAGGTCTTTTCCAACCACCATGATTCTATGATAAAATCACCTGAGCTTTTGGTGTCATCGATCACTGAACCAAATATCCCAATCACTGCAGGCTTTTTGGTAAGAGGAATGTGTTACCAAGCTTTGCTGCTTGGCATCACATTGCTACCACTGTATTTTCCAAGCCCTGCTCCTGTTTCCTGTGTCTTTTGCTAATTCACTGCATCATTTCACTGCTTGGCTTTTCTAGATTAAGTCAGCTTACAACAACTGGTTTAATCTCTATATTTAAATATTGAAACCATTTGTCCTACCCAGGATTTTCCTCTTATTATAAAAATTACTATCAGAAAGAATGTTGTAAGCTAAAGAGAAAATAATATAATTTGAAGGGTATTTTACCTTTATTGAAGCAGCTTAAACAAATGCAGGATCTTGCTGCTACAGACATAAATGGTTTATATTTTTTTAAGTGGGAGGGAGATTCTCGTGGGTGTAATTGAGGGAATGTGAGCCCGGGCAGCTTTCCCATTCAAAGCAGCTAAGGAGGTCATCCTCAGTTTTTAAGTAACATAAAACACTGTGAGTGTCTGATGGAAAAAACAAAGAGGATAATCAGCTGTCAGATTGTAGAAATGGGTAGAAAAGTCCAACAAGCTTTTATGAAAGCTGTGCTAAGATTTCATCAGATGTATTAATAGCAAAACCAAATAATTTAATTGTAAGTGTTATTATTGCAGGAAATGTCACGCGTCCTTCTTTAGCTGTTACTTTATCATTATTTGAAGGCAAAAGCGAAAAGCTGCAAATTAACAAACTTCAATTATTGTTTTTAAACTTCAAGACTTTTTCCTTTTTTGTCTGAGAGAGAAATTTTAGAGAATCTGACAGAGAATTTTTTCTACATCCTAAAAATCAAAGCAGCTTTCCTATTAAATATTTTTAGATGCAAGTGATATACAATAATTTTTGTGATGTTACTCCTATTGACAGTAACTTTCCAACTTTACAGTTTAACAGATTATTGTTTTTTCTCCTTAATTCATTCTATCTTCTCCCAAAAGTTTTGCCTTTATTTCTCTGAAAATATAAGTCTGGGGATGGATGTGTTTGTACCTGGGGTTAAGATTAAGACCTTGGCATCAAAGTTCAGCACCTGACCATGCCACAGCCTATTTTATATGAATTTGAACAAGTCTTCCTGCACCTCAGCTCTGTGTCTGTGAATGAGGCTGGTGATAATTTTTCTTCCACACATGTTTTAACTCTTTCATTCAGTTCATGAGATTAAATATATGTCCCATTAAGAAGCACAGTAGCTAGCACAGGAGAGTCTAAATTGCCTTTCACTCTTTCAAAAGCAGTAATGCAAAGAGATTCAGCATTAGATTAATAAACCTAATGTGTCCCAAAATGAGGGAAATAATTTCCACTGTAAGCATTTTTATTTTCCTTGGGAAACTTTACAGGGACATTCAGAGTCACTGATGAGCAGTAGAAGCAACGTTAAAAGACCAATAAAATACGTGAAAGTCAACACAGACAGATGCCAGCAGGTCACCTTACATGGTTTTGTTTAAATTAAAAAGAAATATGGAACAATTTAAAAGTGGCCTTTCTGCTAGATAATTCTTTAGAAAATTGATTAGTAATCTCACAGGCTACCCTTTACTTTGCCTTAATAATTTACAGCTTGTATCATCCATCTACCACCAAAGCACAGAAGGTCAGCAGCTACCACAAATCAGTAGCTAGATAAGATCACAGAGTACTTGCTCATTTATTTTTATTTTTTTCTTAAATGCACAAAAGTTGACTAATTCCAAGTTCTGGGGTAGTGCTGGGGTTGACGACAGATGGCACAAGGACTGAGATGCTTTTCAAAGGTACAACATCCTTGCACAGTCATGGCCTAGAGGCTGAGAATCTCAACACAGACTACTTACTTTTTTTTTTTTTTAATTATCCAGTTCTAGTTCCAAGAAATAAATAAAATAAAATGTAATAGAAGCAATTTCCACTGTGAAATGTGAGCGAGCGGGTGTAAACAGTCACAGAAGTGCTGGCTTCAGATTCTCTGAAATGAGATTCCTGAGGGCTTAATCCTGACCTTTCCTGTTTAAATATATACTATCCTGACCACATTTATAAATATATTTATGCCATATATATTCCTACTGTTTATATACTCAGAGAATGATCTTCCAGTCGCAGAGACTGATCATCTGGCAGCGATATCATTCTTCTTCCTAGACAAAAAATAAACCAACTGAGCTCTCAAGAGTACAGAAGTTAGCAGTTAAAAAAGAACAATACCTTTTCTTAAAACTAATTAATAATATTTAAAAAAAAATTAGCTGGGGAAGGGTCTGGAACACAAATGTGATGAGTTAATGGCTGAGGGAACTGGGGTTGTTGAGCCTGGAGAAAAGGAGGCTGAGCAGCGACCTTCTCGGTCTGTACAACTTCCTGAAAGGAGGGTGGAGAGAGGTGGGGTTGGGTCTATTGAACCAAGGAACAAGTGACAGGACAAGAGGAAAAAATTAGATGTATCCACTGCCTGGTGTATAGTTTAAATAATCTTAATTCTCAAGTATGCAGAGTAATAGACTTCTCAGTTCATTGTATCATTAAATCCTATTCTGTGGCACTGCCTACCCAGAATTTGCACCAGATGGGGCTGAGATGTATCTGCGTGTTGACATGTTCCACCTAAGTCCTAACCTGAAGTTTTGCTGAACAATCTCCTGCAGCCTTCAATTACCATGGCAGAACTTTGAAACTGGATTGGTGATGCCTTTTCTGACGAGAAGAACATGATGTGATTTTTATTGTACGCAGGCAGCTATAGAGTGCCAGGTTATACCATAACCAGTTTTAATACTTATTTTTAATTATAACTTTGCAGTAAGGAGTAGAGATCAATAAAATAGTGTCTTTTGTCTGAGTTCCACAAGAGACAATGGCCATTATTCCTCTAGGGAGTGTTTTGCTAAAAAAAAATTAAAAAAGAAAAAAGGAAGAGAAAAAGATGAAAAAAGGAAGATAAAAAGATGAAAAAAGGAAGAGAAAAAAGAAGTGGAAACCTACGATTCCTCCTTGAAAAGAAGGTGCAATGTGTTTTCTTACTGCTAAGCAAATTCACCTCAATTTTTAGGGAACCTAAGTCTTTTATTTCTGGTATGAGCAGAACAGTTTGAGCACTCTCTTCAAAACCAGCCCCTTACCTGTTTGCTTGTGATGTGTCTGTGTGTAGGTCTTGATTTGTGTCTGCATTTGCCATTTGTCACCTTCATTCAATGAAAATCCCTCAATGCCACAACTCAGGCCATGGCAGCAACTCGTCTTCATTCCACATACACTCCTCAGAGTTTCCTTTTTTCTTCTGATTGGACATTTTCCATGTTGTTGTCAGTGTTTTATGAGTTCAGCCAGTTATTGAAGGTGGGCAGCAGAGTCACAAAGTGGAGGGGTGGTGAGAGATGCTCCTTCCCCAGCTGTGCACGATTTCTCAAGGGTCTGAAAATGTACTTGCAATTATCCAGTAATTATCCATATCTGCCTCTTTCACAGGTAAGGCAGATGCTGCAATTAATTTGTGGAGAAAATTGCCTTTATTTCTAAGAGAGATCTTAAATGGTTTGCTGCATTGCAACCTGTAATGCTAGAGATCTGTAAGGGTAACCCCAGCTCACATGGGTCATGCTTCATGGTACTGACTATACACCTAAAATAGGGAACACTCTTGGAAAATTAGTTATGATTATTTTATTTATTTATTTATTTAAAGTTCTTAATCATCTAATTCTTATTTTAAGCTACTGGAGTGAATTATTGCCTTGTAGGAAGCTAAAACTTTGCGTGGATTTTAGCATCCTTTTCATTTGTCTCCTCTTTGGGTGGCCATTGGTGAACTTTGGGACATAACTAGGCATGAAGCAGAGTTTAACTGAGAAATATTTAATAAGAAATATGCCTAAAGTACAGTTATAAAGCTAGCATAACACTATATACATTACTAAACGTGGAAAGACTTCTTTCAGAATGAATTATAAAAGCCTTCATACATCAATGTTGCACATTATGTTGTAATTTATATATTATTTTTTGAAGGATTCCCAGGCATTTTTCTTATTCTTTTCTACATGCATTGTTCTAAATGCATAATATGATTTTCATTAAAAGAGTAGATGTTTCTTTTCCAAACTAAACTCATCATGTTCAGCTTTTCAGGATTTTCAGCTGCATTTCTGGAGCAGGTAGATCTATGTTCTAAATGCTGTGTGCCCCATAGGGACAACCCAAAGTGCCTAAATAAGCAGTGATTCCTTAGTTTATGCCAGCAGCTATGTTTGTTACCATCTCTTGAAGTGACAACTGCTCATCATGCATTCTCTGTCTCTGTTTTACAGTTTTAACTCAAAACTGTCTTTCCTCTGCCTTAAATGGATTGTTAGAAAATTGATGTTAGGAAAAAATCCATCTCTGATAAGATTATCTCAAGAACATGCCACCAGAACGAGCAGATACTTCATCAGTACAGCAGCAGAACTGTAGGCACTGTAGACATCACCAGAAAAACTGCTTCAGTTTCATATTGCCCCCAGTCTTGCACAAAAAGACTAAAGCATAATTATAGTTTTAAAAAAAAAGCACACTTAAACTCTCAAATCAGTGTGTAATTGGAGTAAAAATGTTGATAAAGATTGCTAAAGAAAGATTTTCTTTTTATTATTATTATTTTCCCAAAGAAAATAGCTTTCCCCAGGCTTGGGGACTTTATTTTTTTTTTTTTTTTATAGTGAACATCACTTATTGCATTCAAAAGACTTTTTCTTAGGCCCAGGTAATACTGGAAGATGTATCTCAACAGCACAAGGATGAAAAAAATATGCTTTTGCTGAGATAAGTAGGGATTTTTTTATTTTCTTTTTCCTTTTTCAGATGAGAGAGACTAGAAAATTGATCCAAGTGAAAGTTTCATGTTTCATGTACAACTACATCAGACATTAGCTTTTCCAAAGGTTAATAAATCAAGAGCTACCTAAAATAAAAGCAGGCAAACAAATAAAACCTCCATTGGACAAGATAAAACATAATAAACACATGAAATCTGATATACCACAAGCAAAATAAAGATTCATATTTTATTCATGGTTTCATCAATGGTTTCAAGAGACAACCAGCACAGACAGATTTTTTTATGACACATTAATATTTTATTGTTTTTTATGGAAGGGGAAAAAAATGAGCAGAGAGGATAAAATGGTACAAATAACATTTAAAAGACAAAGGAAGAAGAGGGATTTAGATTTAATAAGACTGAACAGAAAAGAGAAAAAAAATGATCAAAATATACTGGGCAGGTCTGGGTGTCACGCCCCGCTCCCTGGGTTCTCATACAGAGCTCACACGATGTCGTTCTCCTCCTTCACATGTGTAAGAAACTCGTCAGACTTTGCTCTTACAGCGAGGAAATTTGTATTCAGAGCAGTGGTTTGCTCCTTGCTTGGGAAAAAAATGAATGATCAGAGAGAAAAAATAAAATAAAATAAAATAAAATAAAGAAAAAAAGTGTATATGAACCTAATTAAACTTTTTTCAAGAGAAATAACAAGTGAGCACGTGGCATGGTGTGCTGAGGCCCTGGTCCCAGTGTTTTCCTTCTCCCAGCACCATTTTAAACTGTATTTTTGCTGCAAAGGGGGACATTACCCTGAAACATCACAGAATCACAGAGTGTCAGGGATTGGAAAGGACCTCCAAAGATCATCCAGTCCAACCCCCTGCCGGAGCAGGAACACCTAGATGAGATCACACGGGAAGGCGTCCAGCCGGGTCTTGAATGTCTCCAGAGGATAAAAAAGGAAAGACCAAGATCACATAGATGTACTACAACTGGTCAGAGAGCTGAGCTGAGATCTGAGGTGTGCTGATGCTTCTCTGTCTTTGCAACACTATCAACTATCTTTAGCTTGGCCACTAGGAAAAGGTTCTTGAGGCAGAGGGTGGTGGAGCACTGGAACAGGCTCCCCAGGGAGGTGCTCATGGCCCCAAGCCTGACAAGATTCCAGCAGCATTTGGCCAAGGCCCTCAGGGACATGGTGTGAATGTTGGGCTTGTCCTGTGCAGGGACAGGAGTTGGACTCCATCATCCTTGTGGGTCTTACGATGTTCTGTGATTCTATGTGCTGAGTGCTGTGCAGAGGCAGACATGTCCCTGGCTTCATTGCCTAAGCATGGATCAGCTGCAAGATGCCTCCCTCCCACCCAGCACCATCTCTGGGTGGAAACAAAGAAAATCCCAAGAAATGGAGGTTTGACAGGCTGAACTTCAGTGTCACATTACAGTGTGGTGGTTTCACCATACAGTCCTTAAAAATATTGTCTCTGACTATGTATCTTGTCCTGTATGGAAAGAAAATATATTCCTAAGAGTGTCTGAGCTACAAAACTTCATTACATGGGTGAAATAGCCCCACCTGCAAGACACCAATGTCTTATACACTGCCCTTACACTTCAGGCTCTCAGACATATTTCTGCAAAAAAAGATTGTACAAGCATGGTCTGTCATGGTAGAGTGGGAAAACAACTTGGAGGTATTCATAGAAATAGTATCTTTTACAATTATTTCCCTAAATATTTAAAGAAAATTGATCCTGGAAGGATTATTGAATAAATTAATCATTAGCTACATAATTACATAATAGCAATTGCTTATTTTGTTTCTTTAAAAGAGCTCTTCTAAAGCTACTAGGCTCTAAACTTATCCAGTGTGAGGAGAAATATGACACAACCCAAATTGTTTGTGTTTCAATTTGTTTTAATCTGGCAGTCTGTTGATACAGCTACTCCAAACTTACACCGAGGCAACTGTTGGCACAGTTTCTTCCACAGTTAAATCAGTTTAAACATTTTCCATCAATGATTTAAATGTTTTCGTTTCCATAAGCATAAAAACATCAGCAACATTTTAAAACTTTTAATATTTTTTAATGAAATGTTCAAGACTTCATTTTAATTTATAGATAAAAATGCAAAACCCTCTCAAAAAAATTGCAAATGCTACCTGTTTCTCCATAACTGTACAGTGGAATAATGAGATAAACTGAGCTCATCAACATTTAAATAAGAAAACATGTTATATTTTAAATAATTTAAGGATCATGGCACACAGTGATAACAATTTAACTTTTAAAGCATCTTGTCAGTCTAGTAACATGGTAACTACAGTGGTCCATCCATGGTATCTTTGCAATGAAAAAATATTCCATTTTTGAATGCAAAATTTTTACTAAATAAATCCAACATTTATCATCTATTTTTTGGTGATAATCATTAGTATTTATTATTTTTGCTACAGTCATAAGTACCTCTGGGAATGTGATTTAGCATTATAAAAATACATAGGAAGATACAAATCCTCCCCTGAGGAGTTTGAAATCTACTTTTTATACCATAAATTCTGGGAAATATAGTGTATTTAGATGGGAAATGTAATGTATTGCTCCTTAGAAATGTGTTTTGGGTTTATTTTGGTTTGGTTTTTAGCTCTTAGAGTTGGCTACTACTAATTCTAATTTAACAGCACTGACTTTAATGAACTTTGTGAGGATGAGGATGGATGTCACACAGAAAGGAGGTTGTGTCTGTCTTAGGTGGACACCATGGGCCTTGTTGTACATTAGAAAACAACCTGTATTTGACACAGCAGTTCTTCCTATGCACATTTTCTTTAAATGCATCCTCACACACACTTTGGTTTCTACTGGGAACCACTTCAGACCCAGGATTTAATGTCACATGCACTTTACTCAAGCACCATATATTACTCATTGAGCGTGGTTCATCCTTGAAATAGACATATCTCCTACTACTGGCCAAGGAGAAAAGGCAACCAATCTTTTTCTGATAATGGATCAAACATAGATTAAAGCCTAAACTGGACATGGGACCCAATACACCATGCCAAATTGTTACCTCTCAACTGCAAGGGAGTATCTTGAGAGAGTCTTTCTGGCATGGAGAGAGGCAAAGAGTACCTTGTTCCATTAAAGACCTGGTTTTCCTCCTGAAGATTTTTATTTCTGTTATTTCTCTGCCACTCTAAAGTCATATGGGATTTATTCAGGCTTAGGGAGATATGCATAGCTGCATTAATTTTGAAAAGAGAACTTGGGGTTCTTTTTCAGTTTTGGAAAGTTTAAGGTAAGCTGGTTTGGACAGAGGCCATTTTAGTCATGTGTTTGTAAATCACTTTATTTGTGTACCTCATCCAACATCAACCAGGCACCACAGCAACAAGATAAGACAGAGAATACTTGGTGTGTGAACTCTCCTTTTCTTCAGTTTCCTCTATTTACCCCCAAAAAATAATTTACTTTTATTTTGTTTCTTCTGCCACTATACCCTACCTGAGAAAAGGATTAATGCCAGTCGTGCCAGGTCCTCCAACATTATGATACCACCTCAGAGACTGACCTCCAGGGTAGATATTGCTCAAGGAATAATATGAATAGTATCAATAAACGTGTTTGTTGTCAGTGCTGCCGTCACAAGGTGCTCAGTATAATTCAATACCTAAATGTAAAGATTCTTATTCTTTTATATAGTTTTATGTGGTCTGAATGTGTTGTCTGTGTGTATAATTGTATCATTCCAATGTTAGGAATGGAAGAGGTAATTTGATTTGAAGATCTTGCAATGGATAATGGTTTTGTCCGTGTTGGCTCCTGATGTTTTCAGCTCACTGAACCAGAACTTCTCTCTTCAGTGGGTTCACAGATTTTATCATGTTTCTGATGGGTTTTGTGTCCTACATAGTCCTGGGTAACCTAAGCCAAAATATTTTTGCCTGATTTCCATAATATTTTCTGACTGCAGTGATTGTTCCTTGATCTTAGCATTGTTTTAAAAATGAGAATGAAAAATCTGATCTATTTCAATGTGGAATCCAGTTTCAAAACAAAATAGTGTTGGTAAATGCCCAAAGTTGAAACTTTTGGGATTCAGATCCCACTTTTTTTCTTTTTTTTTTTCTTTTTTTCATCTTTTTACTGTTTTTTCTTTTTTTTTTTTTTTCTTCTTTTCAAAGACTCATATTACAGTAGAAGTTGACTGGAAAGGACCTCTGGAGGCCAACTAACCCAACCTCCTGCCTGATGCAGGACTGTCACTAGCATGTGATCAGGTTAGCAGTGGCTTTTATTCAGTTGGATCTTGAAATCTTCTAAGTCTGGAGATGTCACAGTTACTCTGGGTGATCAGATCCAGTGTTGCCTAATCAGGAAGTCTCTATAATATCCAGCCATTTCCCAGTTGCCACAGCCAAGAAGAGTTTGGCTCCACACTTTTATAATTTCCTTTCCAGAGAACCTCTCAGGCAAGGTTGGCCACTATAAGGGGTTGCTCATCCAACCCAATGTCGTAGACTTACAGAGGAGGAGGTTGGGAAAGCTCCATGTGTGCTCTTGGGTCACCACAGAAGGTAGTCAGCATGGGTTGCTCTTGGTAAACCCTTGCTGGCTGGAGGAATTCTCATCCTGCCTATATTAGACAACAAATTTAACAGGTATGTGTTCTAGGACCTTTCTGGGGACTGCATCACCCTCCATCAGCTTTGCTACAACGAGATATTAACATTGAATATGATAATCACTGAGCTGATCTACCTCTACAGAAAAGACACCAAGACAAATGGAGCTCCATTTCTTTGGGTTCTCCAAGATATCATAACCATCTCATAGGATGCTGCACTACTTCACTAATTATAACAGCAGCTATATATCTTTTTTTCCTCTTTCAGGTGTTTTTAACCAAGTTTTTAGCTTCCCAGCTAAACATTTGCAGTTCAGTTTCTCCTGGAGCACTAGGGGAAGAAAAGAAAAAAAGGGGAAAAAAAAAAAAGAGCAATCATTTGCTGGAATCATGAGCAGCTAATTTGCTGAGTTTAGTGGCAGGAAGCCTGAAGATAATCAATCCAGTTCTTCTCTACATATATGAATGCAATGCAGCATGCTGAGTATGGTAAATTATGCTGTTCAAAACAAGATGAAAAATCTTATCAGGTGAAACTGAAGATAAATCTTCACTGGCAGAACATTAGGCTTCAGGATATCTCTAGGTTCTTAGAAGACTTTTCGAGCATCTCACATAGTCAAAAACCAGGCACAATTGGATAATTACACTGAATTAAGATATGTTTATGTTTTTATCTAGAAAAGCAGTTCTATTTGTGGCACAACCTTCCGGATTGCTGCAGTTTTCCCTCCTCCAAGTTCAAGCAGTTATTTGGGTGTAACTAAGTTCACATGGAAGTGTTTAACTTTTAAATAATTCCCAGCTCGTTCTTTGTTTTCTTCTATATACTTTTTTTTTTTGTGGAGCATTATCTACTTCTTGCTTATATGAAATATAGCAGTTAGTCTTCTGTGCAGCTAGCAACTCTTTTTTTCTGTTTCATCCAGCCATATCCAACTAGATTTCTTAGATATATCCATCAGTAGAGGTACTTTACTCTATCAAGCACATAGCTTAGCTCATTTTGGGCACTGAGACAGATGACATAAATGTGAGCTGAGCTGGGCAATATAAAACTGCCTAAAACTCTTTTGAGGCTGTATAACTTCATAATTCTCCTGAGGTTCACTGAACAGTCATCTCTCTCTTTCTTTTCTCCTTCTTTTAGATGGGTTTAACTGACATGACCAAAACTCATTCCCTGGAAGTAGAAAGGAAACAACCCTACTGTATATTTTACAGCTAGGTTGTAATTGGGGAACTGCACTTTACTAGACCTGCCATAAACTCCTTTCATTGACTTCTGAGCAGTGAAATATACAGAGACTTCAGATGGAAAAAAAAATAAAAACAAAAATGAAAACAAATAGAGGAACCATTTCCACCCAGTTGACGTTTAGGGCTGTACTGGATCTTTAAAGTGAAATCCTGAAGAGAGAATTGATTCACAATGATTCAAAATGCCAAGGAATTATGACTCTTCAAGGTCTGGAAAAGGAAGATTTGGGGCAGTTTGTTCCCTCTCTGGTATTAATAGCTTGCTGCATGATGAAACTTCTTCACAGTTATCTAAAAGCTTTTTGGGGCCCTAGAAAATTTCCATATTTGTTCTCTTCAAGTTCAGGTTTTATACCCCGTTATAAATAGCAATGAAAACAAACAGACAAAGCAACAAGCAATATGCTTTTCAAAGTTCAATTCCCTTAGTCAAGTTTTTTGGCACCTACAAAGCAAGATCTTCATTCTTCAGTCCCCTGTGCTAGTTCCACAAAGACGGGTTAGCTATTGAAGGGCACAAAAGTGGAAGGTAAGTTCCTGAATTCACATGCTTGAGTTCAAACAATTTTTCATACATCAACATTTCTTTCTTTTTCCACTGTCTATTCTTTCAGAAACAAAACCTGATAAAAGCTTTGATTGCAAAGTTTCAGATAAAGTCTTGTAAACAGAAAAACAAATTCACAGATTGTTCAGCCTCACCATTTCTTTTCAAGTGCTGTTGTAAATTCACAGGATTGGGGCAGACTCAAAATATTGTGGCCCACTGGTCACTTTACAGAAAAACTGAAAAGGAAAAGGAATATTATTCAGCTTTATTGCACTAACACACCTTCCCATGGCATCTAGAAAGCCTGTGTACAGCGAATCGAAGAGTAAAAATTAGGGTGACAATGTTGTGCTCTCTAATTAGAGAATCGTGAATAATGTTGGTAATAAAAATAGTGTCATAAAAGGGGAAGAAAATTGCTTCCCCCTAATAAAAAAATGTCTCCATCGGGGTCACACTTAGTTTTTATGGACTGACAAGGAAATCAGTCTCAGTAATATATTGTTAACTGACTGTTCCTCTGATCCTGAAATGTCTTCTCCACTCACATACATATTTCTAGCTTGTTAGGGTGGCAGCATGACAGTACAAAGGACTGGGATGTATGTCTGTGCATTGTAAGTACAACTTCTCGATGCTCTGAGTCAGAATCTTATAATCAGAGAGCAGAGCTAAGTAAATGGTTATGTTCTACATCTCCCCCCCCAAAAAAATAATAAAAGGAATGTCTGAAGGAGCTCTGGAGAGAGGGAGACTCTGCCAAGCTCCTTTGAGTTTTTAAAATGTACGACTGGAAATATCTGCTGGGGTTTTTTTTTGTCTTGTGTTCCTCAAAATCTGATCAAAAGTTCAAGATGATCTGAATTTACATGGGGGGAAAAAAAAAAAAAGCACATACTTCCGCCATTATCTCCTTTTCTGCTTCCTTATAAATCCAAACTGGATAGCATCCAATTTCTCATCGCAACTGCCTGTGGAAATGAAAGAGAGTCTGAATAGAGGAGGAGATGAGCTGCTTTAAATGCTTTTTCATAGTTCTTCTGACTGCTATGAAAGCTTCATTAAAGGCTGCAGCTTGCTTGTTTTCTAACTCTTCCAAAGTAATAAGCATATAATTGTGCTGAAAACTTAGGAGGAGTGTATCACTGCAAGCCATTATGGCATCATTTTATTTCAAGGTCCTTTTGCATTTTCTTGAGAATCAGAGACCTCTGTCATTCACATTTGAAGAAAATTCAGAAGAAAGAGTGTCTTTATAAAGAGGACATTGAAAATTTGCAATGTCGATATGTCTACATAAATTACTTCTTCATGGGCTATTGACTTGTGTAGCATAACAATTATTGTGCCTTTTTTTGTCTTCTTAACCCACAATCAAAATATGTCAGATACAGCACTCACTGCTAACATCCTAGGAGCCCTTTTGCTCTTATTTTGATTTGTTGAGATGGAGAAACATGAGTAATGATGAAGAAAATTTGTGATGCCAGAATATATTACAGCCTATTCTAAAAATTTCAGCTGCAGTGCTAAGATCCACACATGCTATAAATGATTACATAGGCTTCCTTCTAATATCTGCTGTGGTGCAAAACAATCTTGCCTGCAGATGATGATAACTGGTCTTTGGAAACAGCTGGAAGGGATCTCAGACAGCACGGCTAGATGCATGTATTTCATAACACTGAGGATGACAACAATGTTCAAAGCTCTTAAATCACCCCCCAAAAATGACAGTTCTTCAGTATCAAAAATCCACTTCCTGGATTTCACCTAATTTAATCCAATCTTGTGTTTCTTGATGCAATTCCCTGTGCACTTGATGGAAGAAAACAGAGACTTTTGCATTGTTCAAGGCTGAAACTCTCTGTATTTTCTTTTCTGATCTGCCCCACATGTGACAACCCCAACTATCCCTGTATTCAACACCATATGGAAGGAACATCGTATTTACAAGATTTTACATAGCTCCCACCTAAAATGTAAGGGTAATTCTTGAGGTGAACTTCCATTAGCTAAGTAAGCCTAATGGGAACACTGATGAAGACATTTAGAAAGTCAGATGTGGATTCTGTAAAGTGAATGTATGTTTCTGTAGAATATATTTTCTGTGGAATATGTTTCCTAGGCATGTTTCCTTGTCTTCTTTCAGTCTGCAGCATTAATTATCCTATGTAAAGATCACAGCTCCCAAATAATCATTCTGAATCTCTGTTCCATCTCCTGCTTTCTAGTTTACTTCTGGGATCTCAGTGAAAAATCCCTCCTAGTTTATAATGAAACAGAATTGATTCATATTTCATAAAAACTGAAACTATGAATTTTAAATGGTGGATTTTTATCTTGATAGCATCAATTTTTTAAGCTTTCCCCAAATTAATGCCTCAACAGCATCCAGAAATAAGAAAGTATATTTACATTTGTTAATTTTCCTTCGCCAGTTGAGAAAAATAAATGAGTATTTCAGAATGATAAAAGTAAAACCCATAGTGAGGCCAAACATTACTCCTGTTCCCAATGAACCAGTGGAAATTTTCTGGCACATTAAATAAAGGTGGTTAAAGCCAGTGGAAAGTGATTGCTTTAATTTATTCTTCTCTCTTTTTTTTCAATAAAATCTTGCCACACAAAACCTGGCTTTAGGATTTTATTCTCTGATTTTCTGATCAAGAGGAAAGAATATTCACAGCAAGTGAAACAATGGTTGCTACACCACAGACCTAACCCTAACTCAAAGAAAAATGTCCACAGAGGCCAAATCTCATTGTGCAACTGAGGATGGAGGGTGTTCCTAGAAGAAAATATTGAGCTACTTTGACCCCTTTTATTTTTTTCTCCTGAACTTCTAATTTTCAAGCAAGAAATGGTCCAAAAGGAGTAAGCACTTGAGGTTCTAGAAGTAAATCCCAAATTTATGACCTACTCTACTCAATCAGAAGACTGTCCAGCCATGAAATCCAACACAGCTGGATAGGGAGTTTTGAAATGGATCCCTGAACACAGATAGGACTCTTTTGCTTTTATTATTTATTTATTTATTAAATACAGGCTGCATTTTTCTCCCCTTTGTCCTTAGTTTCAAAATCCAGAGAGGAAATGAGTGAAACATTCACTTTGCTTTCCACAATGTAGGAGTTTTCATCAAAAACCTCAACTATTTTCAGGCAGGGTAATCTCTAGACCCTCCTGGAAGCAATTAACATTGTCTAGTTTTGTAAATGCTTTCTGCTCCTACCTGATTATCATGTGAACTGTCCAAATATTATTTTCAGGCTTTCTGGTGAAGCTGTGATTGCTTATCCCAGAGTCATGGAACCGACCAGGCAAGGGGAGTTTATACAACAGATTGGCATTGCCTTATGGATCCAGGCCATTCTGCTCATGAGCATCACCGGGGGCTGAGCTGGGTAAGTCTTTTGCTGGACACTAAATGGAGGAAGATGGGAGAAGGATGCTCCAATCCTGAAGAAAAGAGCCTTGAAGTGTGGCCTGTGGCCATTTCTTTCTCCATTCTCTTATGGTTGACCTAGAAGTAGAGAGACAGGGTTAGCTATTAGAAATTATATTTCAATTTAAAAATATATATATTTGTAGAATTTTACTGAAAAACAAAAATCACTTCCAAAAATATGACCCATTTTCATAAGCTTATCAACATCCTTTTCATATATTTTCCATTATGGATAGCAATTTCCAAGTTGTTTGTTGCCAACTGCATCAGAAAAGGATCTGATGCTGGAGAAGAAGTACTTAGGCTTTATCCTTAAATATTTATTAGTACAAAAAGCAACATACTGCAATGTTCTGGCTTCGTGTCACATTCGATTCGTGTGTGTAGGTACAACCTGTAGGCAGCTGTTATACCTAAGAAACAAATCAGTCAAAGAATGGAGAGGCACTACTGCAAACCAACCCTTCCAATGATATCCACAGCTTTCCAAGGAGGCTGGCACATTTTTGCTTTGTGCTTTGCATTTTTACTACGTTTCATACTCTTAGCAGCTTGCAGGGCAGGAATTGAATGTGGCTGCATTGTCACTTTAGGGGTTTGAGATTCTTATTTGATTTATATGTACTTTTATGTAATGTCAGTGCTTCCAAGGTATTTGAGCAGAAGCTTTTTTGTCCCATTTATTTCCTTACAAATATATATGATCAGGCAATTATGTAAGTTAGTATTTCAATGTCAGGGAGAAAGAAACTTGATAGGATAGAGCAGTACAGAAGAACAGGGCTTCCAAATGTCCTCAGGCATAGCTAAGTTCTTAACCCTTTGAATGTTCTCACAAACCTCCCTGCAATAACAGTGGCACCCACTGGTACAATATAAAATACTCTGAAAAAATAAAATCAAGTGAGTCAAACCTCAGACTTGTCAGTCATGGCCCATTTTCAGGATTATTGAAAGAAAAAAGAAATTGTTCCATCCAGTATGGTTTTCTTGTAAAGCTGCTGCATTCTGGGAGTTGTAGGAACCCTTGTTCAACAGTGCAGAAGGCAGCACCAAAATGTGACATTAAGACTAATAAGATGAAATCATTGTTTATGGGCAAAGCAAAGCCATGAGATACCTGCATCAGTGAGGCTTTCATACACAGTCACTTAAAACCCTTAAATAAATTGAGTTGATTAAGGTGAGCCAGAGGCAATGCAGCCACCAGCTCCTCTAGAGCCAAGCAAGGAGTGGAAACAGTTCAGCAATGTGCCTTCGTTAGCAGTGAACCCCTCCAAGCTCAGAGACAGCTGCCATGGTGGTAATGAGGAGACCCATGACTACGAGGCACTTTCTGAGCAGCTGCTTTGTCCACAGGTCCAGCGTCCAGATGGTGTGTCTGAGCCTCAGGACCTAAAAGCATACACCAGAGAGGAGGGAAAGTCAGACAGTCTTATGAGCTGTCAAGTGGAGAAAGTGTCCCCAGGAGGTGACTGGCAATTTAGCAGAGCAGATGAGACAGTCTAAACGTAAAAATGGAGACAAACAGACCAGATGCAGGGAAGCCACCTCACCATTTTTTCTCTTGTGAAATATCTGTGCTCTAGTTCCAGTTATTTTTTCTCTTGTGAAATATCTGTGCTCTAGTTCCAGTTAGCTAGGAGAGGAGCAAATTGTCATTTCAGTTCAGACTACTAGGTTTGGGGAGAGAACTGTGCTGAAGATTAAGGAAGATCACTTAGAACAGGAAAAAGGGAAAGAGTATCTTTGTGATTAGATTAGCATCTTTGTGATTAGATTAGCATCTTTATGATTGAGATGAGACCTGAGGAAGAAATTCTTTGCTGTGAAGGTAGTGAGACACTGGCCCAGGTTGCCCAGAGAAGCTGTGGCTGCTCCTCCCTGGAAGTGTTCTCGGCCAGGTTGGATGAGGCTTTGAGCAACGTGGTCTAGTGGAAGGTGTCCCTGCTGATGGCAGGGGGGTTGGAACTGGATGAGTGTTAGGATCCCTTCCAATCCAGACCATTCTATGATTCTATGGCACAACTATAGATGTCACATATTATCATCTTAATGCCTACCAAAGCTTTAATTCAAAGATAAAAATTTACTAGTCTGCATAGTCTCCACAGTTTGGGATTAGCCTTTAGCATTGCCTGTTGGCCGAGGGCTTGGCTACACTGCAAGATGCCTGAGCAAAAGCATCAGGTGTGTTGGGAGACCCACACAACCAACTCTCTTGCCCAGGTCTGGGGAGGCATTGTTCCCATCCTCCTTGCACTTGGCTCGATGGCCAACCTTCCCGGAATTGACAATGGACAATGCCAAATGTGAGCTTACTTTGAGCATATAAAGTGGGATCTGCCCTCTAGTGCCTCTCCAGGACTCCTCCATGAGTACTGAAAGTAAAAAACACCTGCTCATGAGTGTGTGGCTATATGAAAATGCTCAGGCAGTGATATCATCTTCAGAGGTTACTTCTCCAAAAGAAGTTGCCCTCACACAACATATGCTGAAGACCTGCTAACGTGTTCATGGACTGCAGAACTCCAGCTCTGGGCACCCAGAGATGTCCAAAGCCAATCTAAACAACTGAGCTCTAAATTACTCCTTCTATTTGCAAACACAAAGTTCTTGGGGAAGGTCTTCAGGTGCATGTAACCAGCAAAGCAGCACTGTGAGGCTGCTTCTTCACTAATCCTTCATCTCACAGTCCAACATAATCCAAACTAAATCTGTTCTTTTCTGGACACAGGAACCCTTTTTTATCTGCAGTTAGCTTCACATTACCAGATAATATTAGCTGAGCATCTCTTTTCTTCCCATCTTCAGAGGCTAGAGCCTGTGTCCAAGATTTTGTCACTAAATGTAGGGGGTTTGATTCCAGTGTGTGATTCCCACTCTCCCTTGTGTGTGTCTGGGACAATTTCCAAGCTGCAGCAATTCCAGGATTTACCATGTGCAATGGCAAAAGAAATCTGTTTAACAGAAACCAGGAGCTTCCAGGATGTCTCTGCTGTTGGAGTAGCTGTATATGATGGAATTGGTGTATGCAGCTACATACCCCAGCATGGTAAAAATAACTAAAACAAAGTACAGAGTTAAAAAAGTTGAGATTTAGTGATTTTATGATGACTGTCTCATGTTCAAGCAGAGGTCATTGTTCAGAGGCTGGTGATGATCATAAATGCAGAAAAATGGAAATTTGTGGAAAATACAAGAAGAAACAGCAAATTAGGGGTTAAAGGAATGACATCTTTTAATTCCCAGAAGATGGAGACCAAATGGTATAAAGATAAGATGACAAGAAAATGAAGAGCAGAACTGAAACCATAAAATAATGAGGCCAAATATCCTGGCCAACATCAATTTCTAAAGCATATAAAAGGCTCATCCAGAATTAGCTGACTGTCTTCACTCAAGAAGAACCCAGAGGATAAAGTGAGGATGTCAGCAATGTCCCTTGTCCTCTGTCACACACAAGTGATCCTGACCAGACCACTTGAGCATGCACATCTCGGTCCTTAGGAGTATGTGAGGCAAAGACTGAACAAGTCAAACCAACCCTTTGAGAGATTTGGCCAAATCCTTCTCCTTCTTAAGATTTTGCATTTTTCTGTTCAATTCTGTTACACTGGTTTCCTACAGCTGTCCTGCTTGTAGCTGGGTCTTCTCACATCATATTTCAGCTTAGTTAAGAAACACCCTCTGTTTTCAATTGGTTCATTTGAGAGATTTACATCAAAAATTATTCTTTAAAGGGAAAAATAACTTTTGCACATTTGAACTTCTTCACTGGGGAGAGCAGAAGACGTAAGGGTCAGAGCAGTACTGGTCAAAATCCTCCCCAGAAAAGCAGAATATAAGCAACAGAAATCACTTTAACAGAGATGACAAACCCAGTTTTAATATAATAAGGTAAGATATTTTTAGTATCACAGATATTTTTTATCATTTGCAACTTAGGATTTTTGATTGGATGGATGGGGCCACATTAAATGAATTGTCCATACTTTTATATGCTTTTAGAGAATTACAAGAGCAGTTTATGGATTGGTTTAAAATAAAAACTTACCCTGTATGAGTTCAGAAGTTCACCATCTCCATATATTCAATTATAATGCCTACTGTGACTTCTGCTTTAGCATTTCACTAATACACCAGAACTGTTTTATTTCCCTCAGTTTCCAGTGTTACTTTTGAAGCAAAGCTTGAACCTTTACTGAATTATTGCAAGATATTAAGTGATTTTATATCTCTATGAAGACTTTAACGATGGATGAGAAGTCTACATTTGTTCTTCAGCATTCAATTCTTTTAAAAGAAAAATCTGATGAAAAAAAAAAAACCAAACCTGTCACTGAAGACTGCATTATCCAATGTATATATTTGGTAAAAGAAAAATGTGTGCATGCTTTTCAACAAGAAAAGTTTGTATTTTCCATACTTTCTAATTTTGAGGTTAAATCTGTACATGGAATTGAGAAGACAAGGCTCATGTGGCTGGGATTTAGAAGATGTTGTAAACTGGAAATCAGCTTTTCATTTATGAGGCATACAGAATAAAAGGCAGGTTGGTAAGGGGGAAGAAGAAGGCTTTGCAAATTGTTGTGTCAGCTGGGTAGAAATCTTGCTAGGAAATTTTCTCTGCTGCGAGATGATCTTTTCTGGGAGCTGAAAAGGAAAGGCATAGGAGGTTATTTGCCTCAACTGAGAATATTTTACAATAGTTGCTAGTATAACAAAGGGTAGCAAAAAGAGACTGATCAGGGAACAAGGGATAGATAATTGGCAAAAATTGCTCTGTGGTGACCCAGCTGGGGCAACCAACAGCTTTAGGTGGTTGGTATTCAAGACTTTTGGAGTTTTATAGCTATTCACATATCAAAAGCTGTAATTTTCCTTGACAATGAATGGAAATCTCACTGACTGAGCCCACCTGATTTTTATTTTTTTCCAGTGAAACTCTTCAACCATTGGGTTTTTGTATTAAGTCTTCTCTGGTGTGGGTTTTTTTCCTGAATTAGAGCTGCAATTTTTATTATTTTTTTTTTAAAAGGCAAACTTCTTCCTCCATTTCTCCACCTCAGGCTTAAAGCTTTAGCTGCTTACTATCATACCCCTCCTTGACTTTTAAAAGTTATGTCTTGTTGCATGACAACAGTTCAGCAAACATGTCTGTGGAAGCTCAGGAGAAGGTTAGATAGCTCTTGTTTTAGCTCTTATGTTAAATAGCTCTTTTACTCACACTAGAGCAAAAGCTCCAGAAGCAGAAGTCTCCCAAAGAAGAGTCTCTAATAAGCTTGGCTTTTAAGTAAGGTTTCTGTTTGAACAGCTCTTATTCTTCTTTATCCAGCTTCTTTTACAACAGGGAACACAGGAACAACATGCCTAGCACGAGGACTTGCTGTCTAATTCAAATACAGTTTGAATCTTTGTGGATGCAGTGAGGACTAACTACAGTGACCATGTCCCACTGAGTGCTTCCTTAGAGGGAGCATTGTGGTCACCAAAGGGTCAAAGCTTGTAGATGTGATGGCAGAATGCAAGACAGAACTTTCATCAGTTCTAGAAAGCTGATGTCTTCAGGCCATACAGAGTGCAAAGGGTGCCTAGGATCATGGAATACCTGGAAATTTTAGGTCTTATTATTCAACCACTCCTGATTTTAAGGGGGAGAATAAATGTAGAATTATTTTCTTTGACAACTTCTTGGGTAGAAGTTTGGAGGATAGTTCACTGCTTTAAAATATGATAATTACATCCAAATTCCATTAGTTGAGTCTGTGAGTATGCTATTTTGTGGCTAACTGTCTTTCTACCCCTGTGAGACTGACCTCTCTAGAAAGTAGAGAAAGAAGCCACACAACTTTTCAGATGTTGATGATGTATTTATCTATTTATTACCTTGATGAAGAAACTAGGATATCAGAGTCTGTAAGAAATTTCTCACTCATTTTACAGTACTTTAATGTGGTTTTTTTCCCCCAGCTCCACACATGTTGATCTTGTGAGATTATTAAATGACTTTTCATGGAACTGCAGTATTCCTTCTAGTTGTTACGTACATACATATAGATAAACTCATCAGCTAATCCACTCTTTGTCAATTAAACTGAGTGGAAGGGGTGGGGAAAGGGAGAAGATCAGCAGTAAATTAAATAAGAGCAGGTCATTTTTGATAGAGCATCCTTTATGGGAGCTTGGCTGTCCAAGAGTTTTCCTACACTGAGCTGCATTTGAAATGAAAGTCTCCTCATTCTGGTCGAACATGAATTATCTGCTGAGCAATGGGAGAACTCCATCCCTTGAGTGTGTTTGATTACACACCTCAGGCGATGTATGCATGTGCACCAGCAGTTGGTGGTCTTGACCTTCTAGAATGTACTAATTAGATATCTCTTTTCCTGTTGTCTTTGGCAAATAAATTGCTCTCATCGTTTTCACAGCTTATGAAAAAACCCTGCAAATAGAACATCTGCTTTTGATTAAACACATGCAGAGATATTTCAACACATACTCATTAATCAAGCTTAAACTTTGCTTTTTGCTTCTTTTAGTTAGTCAAACAATTGCTATCAAGATCTAGTTTTTCCTTTATATAGCTAAAAAATTTACTAGGGGTGGTGTGGTTGGGGAAGGACCTGGAAACATTAAAGAATTCTTCCCCTATATATTCCCTCACTTGTAGAATTCACTTTGGTCTAATTTTCACAATGAGTGACCAGCTATTTGAGGTAACACAGCCAGGGTTGAATGCCTCTAACCCAACATTTGGAGAGGTTCATCACTGCCAGCATTGTTAAGATCAGAACGATTTGCTGCCTGCAGAGGCAAGTGCAAAGCTGATTCGGGAGCCTTGGAAGGAGTCCTACGAGGGAAGAGCTGAAGGAACCTTTTCTATCTCCAGCTGTTCTGAGTTTTGTCAGAATTAGCTGAAAAGTCAAAGATGGCAATGCCTTAAGTGATAGAACATCCTAAAATCTAAGGTCAAAATGTGCTAATTAGGTAACAATTAATTTTGAGTGACCTCTAGTGGTGCTTTCCCACAGTTTCCCTTCAAACAGCCAACTGGGATCTCTTAGCTGTAACTGAATTTCAGGCTCTGTATTTCACAGCCCTCCCTCAGCAACAGGGTAAATAGTCTGTAAATGGGGAGACCACATCACAGATTTGTTTTTCTAAGAATAATTCTGATAACTTGGTAAAGAAAATCAAAGTGTTCTTTATGCTAAAGTGTCCTTTTCGCTAAAATCATGTATTATTACATCAGGTAGAGCAGTTTGCTGGAACCCAGTCCATGGTACAAACTTATATTGCATGAATAAGGACGAGCATACCTGTGCAGCAATAAGAAGATAGGATTTTTACCAAATGCAGGCACATTCTTATTAGTTTTAACCAAACCTGTATGGGCAATAACATCTGTGACAATGGTTAAATCCATCTCCCATGGTATTCTTACCTGCAGCAGCTATAGCAAAACCAGAGTGGGACTGCAGTCGTGGCTGTGGGTCATGGGAAGGTAGGACAGTTATTAGCTAATTGGCCATCACATACACTAAAATCTATAGGAATATCAGTAGTTTTGTTTATTTTCTGAGTCTCTTTCTCAGCACTCCCACACACCTGGGGTTCTTCCATTGGCACGTGTGCAACTGAGATATCTCATTCCAAAAACATAGCCAGTAGAGATGTGCCAAAGGGTCTCACCTACATGTGACTTCTGATAAGGCGTAAGACCATGTCCCTGGCTATTTATGATAGCAAAAAAATCCTGTGAGGTGGTTTTAAAGGTGACAGAACGAGCCCAGGTGTCCAGATTAAAAGGGTCAAGTCTCCCTCTCCAAGTGAGATGCACATATACATATTAATAATTATACAAAGTGATGTTGGGAGAGGCTGCAGATAGAATGATCCTGTGGTCACCTTTGCTCTCCCATAGGATTGCCCAGAATTGTCTTACAGGCCAGCAACAAACAAATCTGCTCCTCAAAGAGAGGTAAACAGATAATAAATCACAGGAAGTTCAAAGTAATTGCTCAAGATCACAGAATCACAGGGTGTCAGGGATTAGAAGGGACCTCGAAAGCTCATCCAGTCCAACCCCCCTGCTGGAGCAGGAACACCTGGATGAGATCACACAGGAAGGCATCCAGGCGGGTCTTGAATGTCTCCAGGGAAGGAGACTCCACACCCTCCCTGGGCAGCCTGTCCCAGGGCTCTGTTACCCTCACAGTAAAGAAGTTCCTTCTCAAGTTTAAGCGGAACCTCCTGTGTTCCAGCTCACACCCATTGCCCCTGGTCCTATCATTGGACACCACTGTGAAGAGCCTGGCTCCATCCTCCTGACACTCACCCTTCAGATATTTATAAACATCAATAAGGTCCCCCCTCAGTCTCCTCTTCTCCAAGCTAAAGAGCCCCAGCTCCCTCAGCCTTTCCTCATCAGGGAGATGCTCCACTCCCCTCATCATCTTAGTGGCTCTGTGCTGGACTCTCTCAAGCAGTTCCCTGTCCTTCTTGAACTGATGTGACCTCACCAAGGCAGAGTAGAGGGGAAGAAGAACCTCTCTTGACCTACTGACCACAGCCCTTCTAATGCACCCCAGGATGCCACTGGCCTTGCCGGCCACAAGGGCACAGTGCTGGCTCATGGTCATAACACCGTGCAACGATGGAGATGGCGATGATCTGATGCTCAGGTTCCCCACGTGGCAACGTCTAATTGCAAGAGGTGAGACTTTAAGCTAAGTGCAAATTTCAGTTAAATGAGGCAAATCTTTTTTTACAAATGTTCCAGAACACCAGTCAGGTAACAAATTAATCCCCTTAACTTTTCCTAAATTCTTACCTTGGGGTGAATTTTAAAGCACATCCCAAGCAGAAGCGCTCAGGGTTTGTTCTGTAAAAGTAAGGGGCAGTAAAACACGTCTCATGTGCAACCAGGACTTCAGAATCAACAAGCAAATAATGACAGATTGCTAGATAAATAAAATTTATCAAATAAAAGATTTACTGTCCTCACAATTACCATCCCACAACCCCATGAAAAGTCAAAGTGAAATATATATGAGTTAGTTCTGATGTACAGATACACAGATTTTAGATTTGTGTAGGTACTGACACTGGCTTCAAAATACATTAAAAAAAAATATTCAAATGCCTCCTCAAAGTGCAGCAGAGCTGTATGACAACATGTGACCTGTCATTTAGATGGTAATTTTTGTGAATGGTCTTGAATTATTGCAATACATAGAAAAGTCACTTTTTATTTGCATTCCATTTAGGCAGCAGCTTTTGATCAAGATTTTTGATCAAATTATAGCTGACTGACAGTTTCCTTCACTAAGAAGATTTAAGTCCAAGGACACTGTTAGAATATATGACATAACTATTTTGCCTAATGGAAAAACACTCATTTTGATAGCAGTCTTAAATTACTGCTGCCTTAAAGGCAAATGCTTTAGTATATTAAGGATTTGAAAATTGGCTGATTAGTGGTGTAAATCTTGAGCAGGGAGGGCAAGGAAAGCTTGTGTTTGGTCCATTATTTAATTCATCTTTGAACAACTTGCAAGTATTTAATCCTTTTTTTATTTATTGGTGTGGCTTTTTTTCATGCATACATGTCCTGCTTGTCTTATGGGCTGAATTTATTTGTTTCTCACTTAATTAAAAAACTTTTAGCTCTTTTATTTCATTAATAATAGAGATATCCAACAGGACTTTATGGACAATGCAGTAAATTTTACTAAATGCCAAGAAATTGGTATTTTTTAATATTTCTAAGGTGAAAGTATTTATATAATTAAGTCTGGCTCTATAAGGTAAAAAGTCACAGTAATTTATTTTTAAAATACATTTATTAATTTTCAATTCTTTCCTAACAATAATCATGTTTAGTTTTAATATCAGTGGGAGATTGCTATTATTAACTGACTTGGCCCTAGGACAAAGTTGTGATCCTTTCAAAACACACAAGAGGAAAAACAATGTCTCTGTAGTTTTATAGCAATATAAAAGTAAGTCAGTTGATCTCTTCCTTTAGAATCTTACTGCTCCAAAAAGACTTTTAAATCTATTTTACTTCCAGTCAATGGTTAACTTTGGTGTGACACGTGTGAGTTTGCACTTAATCAGTTTTGTGGCAATCTGCTTTATATATATATATATATTTTTGCTCTCTACAGCAGAATGAGAGAAACACAAACACAGTAGCTAGTGGAAATTCTTCAAATGAAATGTCATTTTTCAGAGCAAGGCAGGGCAGCTCGGAGAGCCAGATTTGTCAAAGACTTTGAGTCAGTGGCCATTCGGTGGTACTGACTACAGGCAGAAATAGACATGAGGAGCTTAAGCAATTGTTTTACTTCAAAAACAAAAGACATAAAAAGAAGCAAGAAAGAGGCATTGAGATTTCCAGGCTGTAGAAGTCTTCTACAAAACCATGGAAATACAGAAAATTTACTTGTACAGCTCCTGTGGGCTGGCACAGCCTTTGCAGTGTGATGGACCTGCACTTCAGTGAACAAATGAGACCTTCTAGAAGAAGATTGTGTCCAGAAGCAAAAATCCCATGGATTTTCCTAACAATTACCATTATTGACCACAGTCTCCAGTCCAGCAGGTAGTGGGGGATGAGTTCTGTGAGCAGATCACCAGATGTCCCTGCCTGCAAAACCTACTCTCTGGGCACAAAGCCAGTGAAGAGTAGTTGTGTTGTGTGTGCATCCCTTGGAACAAGTCTTCCTTATCAGCATAAATCAGAAGTGACTGCACAGGAGTCATATTAGAGGTTGTATTAAAGCATGATGAAAATGTAAGAATATTTTAGTGATTCTGCCCTAATTTTCTGCTCCTTGGGTTATGTAGAGGTGAAGAAGGAAATCTGGCAATACATTGAGGGGTTGAAAAGCTGTTCTCACTCAGAAATGAGTTTATTTACTGTTTTTAGGGGAAGTACATAATCTGAAATTCTTGGTTTTGCTTGGGTTATGATTTAAGCTTGCAATGGTATGGTAGGCTCAGCTGAAACTCTGGTTTTTATTAGGATCCAAGATGATGATAGCTTGCCAGTAAATGAAATGCAGCTTTGAAGCTGCTTCTTCACAAAAATTGCCACCACTTTCTTCATCTGTTTTGTGGGGATTTTTTTTTTTTTAATTCATCAAAAAGTAGAAATGAAAGAAGAATTTTTTTTTTAAAGTGCATAGATAAAAAGGCCATATATGACAGACTTTCCAGATAAATGAAAAGAGAGAAAGGTTTCAAAACCTTCATATTCTTGAATAGTATTTTACACAAATGCTGTCAAAAATACAACTAGGCAAAGGGATTTTTGCTTACCAGTAAATCTACAGTTTAAAGATTTATGCTGCAGTTGCAATGCTCAAAGTCTCAGGCTTTCCACAAGGCAGTGAGATGGATTCTGAAGCCCTTATAAACCCTCTGCAAAACATCATGTGTCTACCACCAACTCCTGAATAGAACAATTTAAGTTGCATCTCAGAAACCAGCTAGAAACTGGGAATTTTTGGCATGCTTTAAATGACTGTGCTTGTTGTTATGGTAATTCTACAAAAAAGACTTTCAGAAATCAATTTGTTGTCTGTGTCTAATTCCCCAAACTGAGAAAGAAGCTGCTGGATGTTGGGTAGATGAAGGAACTGTCACTAGAGAAGCTGTCGAGCTCTATTTAAGCCTACAAAATGTGCCAGCTTTTAAAAATCAATGGGCTTTGATTGCACCATGTCTGGAGGGTGGGAGGGAGCGAAAGATGCTAATGGTGCAGCTCAGATGATCTCAAAGGTTGTCTCACAGCATTTCTTTCATAAACTGGCATGCACTAAGCCCAGTAAGGGCAGGACCACTGCCTGCATTTATTGCAGGATATGTGGAGAGGAGGATCATGATGATATCATAGAATCATGGAATGGTTTGGGTTGAAAGGGACCTTAAAGATCATCCAGTTCCAACCCCCCTGCCATCAGCAGGGACACCTTCCACTAGACCAGGTTGCTCAAAGCCTCATCCAACCTGGCCTTCAACACTTCCAGGGAGGATGTGAGCTGTTAAACTATAAAAATTAGATAAATCTTCAAATTAGGTTGGACAGTAGAGTTATAATGCATAAAAGAAAGAGTCAAAGTTGAATTTACTGAGTCAAAACCTGTGCTGAAGAAAAAGTGGAAGGAACATTTCCAGTTGTTAAAGGTATAATTGTACTGAACACAGGCAAAGAAACCATGGCAAGGCAATAACAGGGGTTGGAAGAGTGGGGATGATTTTAGGTGGGGAAGTCAGGGCAGGAGCTGCATTCAGTGTGCCCATGAAAAATCCCCAAACCACAGGATTTACTTATAAAAGTGACAGAGGGAATAGAATTTTCCAAACTGCACTTGTCCAAAGCCTGGCAGCAACGTAGGCATCGAGAATCTTTTAAAAACTCCTAATTCTGAGTGAACTCACACATACGTGTCTATTGAAGGATGAAAGATTACCCTGGGGGAAAGCCAGTTACCTGCAGGATTTCAAAGAAAGTATGGATTGAGTCCTGCAGAGAATAAATAGTATTTTCTGGATTTTGGATGACATACTAATACCTGGGAGGAATTCAGAAGAATATTTACAAAACCTTGAGGAAATTCCAACATGTTACAAAGTTATGCTTTAAAGCGAATAAAAATAAGATTATAGATGTGGGATTTTTTTTTTTTTTTTTCCTTCTCCCTAAAACCAAGTTCCTTGTCTAAATATCAGGAATAAAGGCTTTAAAAGAGAAGATAAAAACTATGGAGCATGCACAAGTGATGTTGCACAGTTTAGGTTGGTTTGTTAAATGTTTATTAGGGAAATTCCAAATTATCACTGTTAATTATCTTAATGTCTTTCCTGCTACAGGAAACATAAAATAGAGGTGAATGGAATATGAAAATAAGATTTTTGGAGGAAGGGAACAAAAAAAATCCAATAGCTTTAACGTAAGGGCACAACTTTAATTTGAGATCATCCAGGACAGCCCCAAAAATACATTTTCTGAAGGAAAAGGGGCTGTTGCTTCATAAGACTATAGGAGCAAAAAGTTCCCAGTCATTTGCCTTTTAGATCATTATCAAAATATGAAACCATATTGAAACTTTTAAAAGAGCCTCACAGTCTTGTTTAGGAATTAATAAATTCTAGGAGCATCTATTTTTAAAAATATTCTTGATGCAGATAGTAAACCATTGATAAAAAAGGAGAGGTAACTAATATATATATTTTTGGAAGCAGGTAGCTTTTGGGGCTCAACTTTTTATCAATGGCTTACTACAGTAACATTCCTTGTAGATCATCAGAGCCATGTCAGTCACATCCCTCCTTTCGGTCACCAACAAATTCAGCTGAAGACAGAGGAGAAAACATGATTTTCTGAAAAAAAAAAAAAAAAGTCTGACTTTCTCGTGGTTTTGGAACAGCCACTTCACAGGAGCTGTTCAAGCATCAGTGCTTCACACAGAAGTGTTATCTGGATGGAGAGGCTGTTTTCCAGAAGGGACTTCTAGCAGGAGCACCAAAAGAGCTCATCAGACTCTTTACCAGCAGAATTATACAAGTAGCATCAAGGACAAATAAAAAAGGATACTAAGAAGTTATTCTTGGTGGCAAGCTTTGATGGAGGCACCTGAACCCTCTGTAGCACGCACGGAGCAAGGGGAGGAGATGTTTCTACCAGTGCCTTCAGACTGTACATCTTCTACCTGGACTTGCAACAGACTCCTCTGCCAG
Source organism: Caprimulgus europaeus (assembly GCA_907165065.1). The sequence continues at coordinate 3,853,365 of OU015531.1, read as the reverse complement.
CAGTGTTTGTTACTGAGGAGTTTCCTAAAAATCTCTGTGAGGCTTTCTTTAGGGCACACGGTGGCCCCAGGGACACTCGTGTGCCCTTCTGCCTTGGCCCCATCCAGGAGCTGCTGCAGAGAGGCTCGTTGGTCATGCCCAGTTGCTCCCCAGACTCAACAGGAGCGAGGTCCTGCATATTTTGGTACAATCATGTGGCCTGTTGTTCAGCTTAGTAACAGGGAGGAAAATACAACATTATTGTCCTCAGTTAATTGCTTCTTTGTGACAGAAAAACACTTCAAAGACACTTTAGTCTCGAGTGCATCTTAGCAGAGAAAACCCCATATCACTGATTTTTTAAAACCCCTATTTCCAGCAAACACAGATGAATGAAATCCATAGAATAGAATATTCTCCACTGAGCATCTCCACACGAAAAAGTGGAATGCAAAATTAGTTTGGGGTTTGGTTGGGATTTTTTTTGGTTTTGTTTTTGTTTGGGGTTTGTTGTATTTTTTTTAAAGTGCTGTTTTAATGAGGTGTTTAGTTTAGCACATTTGGCTCCTTCCAAATTACCTCAAGGGGATTCATATGTTAACGAACTACACAGCTGTTGTTTGTGAAACCAGCCTAGCACAAGCAGAGCGTGTTGTGCAAAGATTTAAATGCTCTGTTGGAGAGGTCACTGCACTCCTTTGTCTGCTGTCAGTTATTAATGAGACTACTACTTAATTTTAAACACTAATATATATATATATATGTGTGTGTGTGTGTATATATATATATATATGTGTGTGTATATATATATATATATATATTAGTGTCAAATATATTCCAGATTGGTTCAGTTTGATATTGAATATCTGGGTCGAGATAGAAAAATTGCAATCAAAGGATGACCTGATTTTACACAATTGATGAAACATTTTAGGGTAGGGAAGATTGGCACTGAAGTTTAAGGCTTTAGTGGTGGCCTGAAGAGGCTGTATTGAGCAGAGATAACGTTTGTAATGATAATTTTTTTATAAACATGCCCTGATATGCTTCAAAAGCTTTAATTCTGAATTTCTTAAATTAGGCAGACTTTGCTCCTGGCAAGCAATAAACTGTTTTCATTTTCAAGATGTCACTTTACATTTAAGGAAATTAATAACTAGGAAAAAAAAAAATCCAGTTTCATAAATAAGAGCAAAGAGTGGCAAAGAGTCTGTTTCTTTTATTTCAATTCAAGTGCTCAATTAAAATCAACAGGACTCCTCCTAGGAAAAAAAAAATAAAAAAGTAGATATTTAGGGGACTGAGTGACAGAATTTATATACTGGAACAGGAATCCCAGTTCTCACCATCTCATGGGAAGCAGGATGGGTTGAGTGATGCACTGGCAATGCTGCCCTGTTCCTGGAGCTGTGGCTGCAACACAGTGTTGGAAAACCCCATGGGAAATCAGGTTGTCCAGAAGACGTGGGCTGGGGACTGCTGCTTCACCAGCTACTCATACATAGCACATCTCATCTCATTCTGGCTTGTAGATCATTTAATCATCTCAATATTTGTGTTTGATTTCCTTCATGTGCTTTATTACTGAAAATAAGTTCCATGATTAATCGTTAACATCAGAGCAACCTCTGCTGGCTGCTGGTGACGGAGCTCTTTGTTTGGTGGCAGAGCACGCTGAAGGATTGGATTTTGATGTATCTGCTGCTCAATCCAGGCTTTTTTCTCTCCCTCAAAGGCATTAGCATTTAAGTATAAGAAATTACCTCTTGCCTAGAATTTAGGTAGAATATAAAATAAATGTACAACAGGAGCTTTGCCAATTTTAAGCACTCCATTTTGGCACAGAACAGCCACTTCTGTCAAAGCAAATGCAAACGTGGAGTGACTTTCTTAAACACAAAGGAAGTGTCTTCATCTAGGCCTCCATGATATGGTTTCAAAAACATAATCAAGCTGAGACTGGAGACTAAAGCCTTTGCATTGCTGAAGACAGAGAGTTTACTAACTATTGCCAAGGGGGTTTTTTTGTAAATCAAGTTTTCAGAAGGATTTGGTGGTCCTAGAAGAACCCTTCTAAATAGAAAACAATCCGTGTTAGGCAAAAATATAATAATGTTTTATCAATGTCCTTGTATTTCTATTTTACAGATGGGAAACTGAGGCACAGAGTGTCCCTGAGAGCCAGCTCCCACAGGTTATTTAGTTTGGAAATAATTTTGGGGGTCAGTGGAAGCTCACAGCCATTCAGAGCACAGTTGGGTTTTTTTAAGGGACATGTTCCATCTTATGCCAATGCAACCACCTGAGAAGGATGGTAGGGATGACAGTTAATGTCACCTACAATATCTGCTCATTGAATGGTCATTTGTCCCCAGGGAAGTGGGCTAAAATCAGCTGTTCATTTAACACAGGCTATTGAAAACCATCCGTGCACAAAGGTTTTTACTTAAGCAGATGAACTGGATGCAAACTGATAAACTGAGTAGCTAAAACGATATTCATCCTTCCCAGTTTGCAAGCCCTTCTTCTGAATGTTCATGGAATGGGGATAGATGGAAAGTGGTGGGAGATTTTTGCTTTATTTTTTTATTGCTAGCTTTGTATAATGGAAGGATAGCAATTGCAGCATGCAGACTGTTATTGGAATGTTAGGAGTACCCAGTGCAAAGATATTTGTAATAGAGGGAGTAAGAGGCTGTTCCCTTGCTCACCATGGAACCAGAACTACTGCCAACTGGGAATGAAGTCACCTTCCATTTCAGGCTCTTTTATCTCAAAAGGATGAGTTTTCCTATAGATCTGGATTTGTCATGTCTGTTCACTAGGAAATGCTGGAGAAACCAAATTTCTGGAAGGTGAGGAGCTTGGAAGTGTATTTACACCCTCTTGGCCATCATTTGGCCCAGGCACATGTTTTCAGCTGATGAGAAACTGTCTCCTCCAGAGGACAGATCTTGTCCCCACTGTGACTTTGCAGCTCCAGTAGTTTTATGACTATCTCCCAAGATGTGACAGGTCTTTCCACAGGGAGCTGGGGTTGGTAATGGGTCAGCAGAAACCACTAATGATTTCAAGACCTCCAAATACTTCACCTTGTTCAGCAGGCGATGGATGGCTGAGGTGGAGAGAGTGGTGGCGGTGTATTGGGAGATCACCCCAATATTCCTAAAAGGAGAAAATCCTAGCTGAGAGAGAATAATTTCCTATAAATATTTAAGTAACAAAATTAGAAGGTTTTATTAAATAAGTAATTACAATTTTCTAGACATTTCTACTGAAAAAGCTATCAAAAAGCTAATGATATCTGGAGGTATAGCAAGTTCTGTAGAAGGGGATTTTGTAAGAAGTCCTTCAGAAAAGAATGGATCTAGTGACAAAGGTGCAGAGTCATCTCACTTGTGGCCATTTCACATAGCATGTAACATATACAAACATCTTCCCATTGGTAGGACAAACACTGACTTTCTGAGATGGTTGTTAGACCCTTGTATGTAAATACTAATGGCTCACTGATGCAGGGTGTTATTTCTGATAAAAACCTAACTCTTTTCCTGTATCAAAATGCACTTATTGTGCAGTAATTTAATGGCATAGCTCTTCCTTTTTATGAGTTCTGAAAATATCTCATTAAGAGTTTCACAAATTACCACAATAACTTATGCTGACACGCTCATTTGTTCTTCATCTCTGAATAAATCTGCTTGACAACTTTACACAGAATAAAGCAGGGATTTCCCAGGCTGTGATTCAGCATTGAGTTCTGCTCAAAACACCTTGATGTGATCTCGAGGTGGAACAGTTTGATGAAGCCAAGGTGTGAGATGCCACTTCAGACAAGCTCAGATGAGGGCTGTGCGTGCTGCGTGGCGTTAGCGTGAGAAAACTGTTGAAATGGGTTTTTTTTTTTCCTTCTCTCTCAGATCTACTATTTCAGCATTCTTCACCATCTGGTGAAACACTTCAGAGAAGAAAACAGTCTTGCAAATGTCTAATTTTTGCCATGTTTTTTGGAACATTATTTTAATGATCTTTGTGTCATTTAAGTATGATTACTTGTCCTCCAAGGCTTTTCCTGTTTACACTTAAATAGTATTGGAGCGTAGCCAGGCACACTTTAAATGAAATGGTACAAAATGTTATATTTTTATCATAAAAGCTTAAAAACAACATTTACAATTAGGGGATGTAGCTGGCACTTTGCATTCTGGTAGGTCTTTTGTTTTGATCTTATTGTAGTAGTAGATAAATAAAATGAATTAAGCAAGCATAATTACCAGTTAAATTTTACAAAACACCGAAGAAATGGAAGGCCTAATTCAAAGGCGTGGTAATGGTGTAAATAATTAAGTCAAATTGTTTTCATTTTCATGCTGGATATTGTTTCTTTCAGCCTGTAATGGTACGAGGCAAAGGATATGCAGTGCTAGAACTAGACAAATAATAGATAAATTTATTCATAACCACTTTGTGGATTGTAATTAGAAGTTCACTGCTGCAGCTTTCACCAGTCTTGATTTTTTTTTTCTCTAGTTTCTGTAAATATTTGCATGAGTAAAATTTTACACTGAAGACTGTAGACAGAAGCAGAATACACCACAAGAGTGTTACGAAACCATCTTTGCTTCTCATCTCGAATGGCAACCTCATCCCCAGCAGTATCCACACCAAGGCTGGTGTCCTCAGCACTGACTGGGCAAGAAGAATCTTCAGCTTGCATCATGGAGGTTGTGGGTTGGAGGGGTTTTTGGAATCAGTGTGACATTAATATCCCTCCTTTCATTGCTTACTACCCTAAACAGAGCTTTTTTAACCAGGAGATATAACTTACCTGGTGAATACTCCATTAAACCCATCAAACCTCAGGGTTCCAACAGTGGTTTCTGTTAGAAAATGGAGCCTGGCAAATGAAATGATTGTTCAGGGTAAATACAGCACTGAGAACAAAAGGAGGATAAGATGGTTTCAGTTGAGTGCTGGTGTACCTTTCTTCAATAAACTCATTTTGGTGCAGAGCTGTGGTGACACAGAGAAGATGGAAGCTCTGGAGGTTCTTTGGGGCTCAGCACTTACCATGGCAAGGCTTCCAGCACTGAGTACTGAGACTGAAAGGAGCATTCAGAGCAAACACCACATCAGGAGCTCCAGGGTTGAAACCTGTTTGTGTACCTACCTCTCAGCTTATTTTGAACATAGTAAAAAATTATTGAAATTACTGTTTTGAAAATTCAGTGACACAGATGCAGGTGAAACCTACTGAATACATTTACCACTCGGCAGGGTGGAAATGCATTTGAATTTAATAAAATCAGAGATAAAGGTAGGATTACCTGTACTTCCTCATGTTAGGGCAACATGAATCAGCAGAGTGCCCAGGTGGCCAAGAAGACCAATGGGATCCCAGCCTGTGTCAGCACTAGTATGGCCAGTGGGACCAGGGGAGTTGTCTTTCCCCTGTACTGGGCACTGGTGAGGCTGCACCTCTAGTACTGGGTTGAGTTTTTGGCCCCTCACTCCAAGGAGGACATGGAGGTGCTGGAGCGTGTCCAGAGAAGGGCAACGGAGCTGGGGAAGGGTCTGGAGCAGAAGTGTGCTGAGTTCCCGGCTGAGGGAACTGGGGTTGTTGAGCCTGGAGAAAAGGAGGCTGAGGGGAGACCTTCTGGCTCTGACCAACTCCCTGAAAGGAGGGTGGAGAGAGGTGGGGGTGGGTCTGTTCAACCAAGGAACAAGGGACAGGACAAGAGGAAATGTCCTCAAGTTGTGCCAAGGGCAGTTGAGATTGGATGTGAGGAAGGATTTCTTTGCTGAAAAGGTTCTGAGGCATTGGAAGGGGTTGCCCAGGGCAGTGGTGGAGTCCCCATCCCTGGAGGGATTGAAGAGTCGTGTAGACACAGTGCTGAGGGACATGGGTTAGTCGGGGACTTGTCAGTGTTGGGTTCATGATTGGACTCGATGTTAAAGGTCTCTTTCAATCGAGGCAGTTCTAGGATTTTGTGACCATTTTCCACCTTGATGTCTCCACCTAGATCCTGTTGGTGTTACTATGCCGTAACATGAGCAGCAGAGGAGACTCAAGCACTGTGCTCTTGCCCACAGGTCACCTTCACATGTCAACACCTCAATCATTGCACGAGCAGAGCATGCAGCACCAGGCAATGCAAACCAATAACCAAAAAGCTCTGAACAAGGGTCAAACTTCAGACTCTTGGGGTCTGCTAATTCATTGCATGTTCTTCCAGCAGCCCTAGTGAGAACGTGGTGCTGTCGTTCACCTCTCCCTGCAGTGGAGCCCAGCTTCTGCATAGCACTACTGGCCTCTGCTGCCAGCATGGGAGAGGAGGCGAGGAGAGAGACTGTACAGGGACTTACCACACTTCTGCTTCTCCAGAGGGCCTCTTGATCCTTGCATATGAGCTGGAGGAAAAGCAATCTTTCATCTTTACCTTATTTCCATGCTTACAAATAAAGGTCAATGCTGCCGGTGCTGTAGTCAGCGCTGTGCCAGCTTTAAACAACCACCCTGAAATGTGACTGTAATTAGTTGCCTTTCAATCTCGATGTGAACAGTGATCTTAAAATGCCAGGACTGTAGCAGTGCATATGATTAACAAGCACACAGAAAGACAATCTATGGAAAAATATGGATAGAAATGAACAAAATGCAAATGTTGCACTGCTTTAAATTTTATTATCCTCTCAGCTCTTCATAAAATACTGTAGACTTCGTTTGATTATATTTTTAGTCTAGGGAATTAATTTTTAACTAGGGAACTTGTTTCTGTCTTATGATTACTCTTCTCTGCAATGGCCTGTAGGTCTGAACTAAAAAATCACAGTTTTAATTGAGCTAATGATGCCCAGAACTCAAATTAATCTCACTTATGTGTGTGTCACGCCATGCAATATGTGCCGTAGCTGCAGGCAACGTGTGCATCTTTTCATACCAATGATTTCTCCAGGAAACACAGGGTGTAAATCCTGGCCAGGGGATAAGTCTGAGTCCTGCTATTGTCACCACCTGGGAGACTCCTTGGAGGTGGCTGATGACTGTGCAACCAGCAGAGAGGAAGGAAAAACAACAAAACCAGTGATGTTTCGTGATCATTTCTCTAATTTCACCCCTGCTCTTTCAAGGGCATGACTGTCACTCACAGAAGAGCCAAGGAGGTGGTGAAGATCAGCACTGAGCAATGTGCTCCAGCCCCAACTGCTCACAGCCACTGACCCACTTCCCATCTGCACCCGACGATGGGTGGGAATGGCTCCAGGGAGGCAGCAAGTCCCTTGCCCAGCTGAGAAGGACAGCAGAGCTGCTCCTCTACTTGTAGCAGAAGAAGCAGGAAGGGGAGAGAGAAAGAAGAAATTGCATGGGTTTATTTTGCTTGTGAAACTGTCAGTCTGTATCTTCTACGTGGGAAAGTACATTATTTTTTTTTCTAATTGCCAAGGAAATTCACTTTATTGAGAAAAAGTCTTTAAAAAAGAATTCAGAGAAAGAATAGAACTAGGAGCCCATGGCAGAGGCACAGAAGGTTTGTTTCTACCTTGAGATGAACCAGCAAAGAGTATACAGAGGAGGAATGGGGTTTAACACTCTGCAGGTAGCTATTGCTTGCATGCCCTGCAGGCCAGCTCCTCTGACAGCACCCTGACCCAAACCCCCATGGGTATCTTAACCCTGACATTATCGTCCAAGCCAAAACTGCTCACCAACACCTACCCAGATATTCATAGAATCATTGAATGGTTTGGATTGGAAGGGACCTTAAAGATCACCTAGCTCCAACCTCCCTGCCATCAGCAGGGACACTTTCCACCAGAATGGGTTGCTCAAAGCCTCATCCAACCTGGCCTTGAACACTTCCAGGGGAGAGCAGCCACAGCTTCTCTGGGCAACCTGTTCCAGTGTCTCACCACCCTCACAGCAAAGAATTTCTTCCTCATATCTTATCTAAACCTATCCTATTCCAGTTTAAAGCCATCACCCCTTGTTCTATCACTACCTGCCCTTGTCCAAAGTCCCTCCCCAGCTTTCTTGCAGCCCCTTCAGGTACTGGGAGGTCACTAGAAGGTCTCCCTGGAGACCTTATTATATTATCTGGATTATTCTCTTCTCCAAATAATTTCAACTTTGAAGCAACTAATTTTGAATAGCATCATAACTTGATACAGCTGAGAGAGTCTCCTTCCTCAGAGAACATGGTACCCAACATCCAGAGAGCACTGCTCTACTCGTTTGTCTAATCCTGTACCCACCATCCTGCTACCTTGGGCTTTCACTCTCTGCACTGAAATCCACTTTAAACAGAATGGTGAAATTCCAATTGTTTGTTGTTAAAAAGTTTCAGTTTTGTGATGAAAGATGTGACCTTTCTTGCCAGTGAGAGTCTTTTGTGATTGATTAGTAAACATGAAGTAAAATGCAGGAGCACGCCAGTGTTAACTTGATACTGCCACAGGCTCTGTGCATCAAATATTTTTGCTTTATTTTGAACATCCTGCTAATGAGAAAAATATTCTAATCAAAGAAATGTGTTTCCTTCGATTCTCTTCAGAGTGTTGTTTGCAGCTTCGGAATAGCATGCTCAATTATGTCTGTTTTATTCCTAAATTAGGAAATAAAAAAAACTCCTCAGAAAATGATTAAGTAAGCCTCTTAGCAACTGTTAAGCAACATCCAGTATTAATTATTTAATCACTTTTTAATTTTTTTTTTTTTCACCAGGTAAGAAGAAAATAGCACACTCACTCAAAGGATTTCTTTCCACAAAACACCTTCACACGCCAAACCCAACTCTCAAAGTGAGAGGTACAATGACTTTGCCTGGGCAGATAGACAGGAAGCTTCTCTTGAAAACCACTGGAGAGGCTGGTGTGACCAAGAGCAAGAAGCACCATTTCTGCAAGTGTTCTGGCACTTCAGTAAACAGCTGGTAAAGGACCACATCCAGCCTGAGCAGAAGAAGAATGTGCAAAAGCTGCAGAGGCTTCAGCAACTGATGGGTCCCCTCAGTGCTTGGCAACCTCTCAGGGTGGCCATGAGCTCTTTGGTATCCTGGTTTTTTCTAGGATAGAGTTAATTTTCTTCTTAATATCTAGAAAGCACTGTGTTTTGGTTTCAGTGTGGAATTTGTTATGAGAAGAATGTTGATAAGGTACAAGGTCATCATGTTTGAGTAGTTTGCAAGTGCAAAGGATCCAGAGGGGGGAAACTGAGTAATTAGCAAAACCCAGAACTGGCCTTTGGCTCTGACAATGGGATATTCCATCTCATATCCCGTCGTGGTCAGTATATTAATGAGGGTTGACTGGAAAGTGGAGGGGATTCTCTTGGGACTTGTTAGGGCTTGTTCTTCCAGGGTTGCAGTTTTGGGTTTGCAGTTCCTTTATGCTCCTCTGGGATGGTGATTGGCAGCTGGTGAGCAATGGTACTGTGCATCACTTACATATATATATATATATATAAAATCATTAGTATTATCATTACTATTTTAATTTTATTTTTCACCAATTATTCAATTGTTCTGATCTCGACCTACAAGTCTCCTTACCTTTACCCCTCCAATTCTCTCCCCTATTTCCCGGTTGGGAGGGGGGAAAGAGGGGAAGTGTGAGTGGCTGTGTGGTATTTGGCTGACAGCCAAGTTAACCTACTACAATTGGGTGTTCTAAAAATTGGGAGCTTTTTTTGGTTTTCTATCACCGAGAGCAGTTACCTACCCTTTGATTGAGGGTTAATTCATCTCAGTTCTGCTCAACTGCTGGGAGAAGCCCCTCGTCCTGCTATCACATTGCATTTCAGGGAATCCCACCATGTCAGGGCTTCCCCTCCCGGTGCTCCACGTTCTGCATCCCCACGGAGACACCAGCCCACGCTCCACTTACGGACAAGGCAGCAGAAACTGCTGATCGCTGCTGCAAAATCCCAGCCCATCGCCACATCTTCAGGAGACAGCCCGAGGCAAGAAGGCTCCTGAGGTTTCCTGAGAAGAGTGAACAACATCAGCACAAAACACAGCGATATCGGCTGCTGGCAGAGCAAGCGTTGGCAGGGATTCACCTGGGGGCTCATGCAAAACACTCCTGGTTCCCAAATTTCCTGTGAGCCAGGCTGAATTAATTCCTCAGCTATAATACATCCAAGCAATATTAGCTAAGGTGGCACAGACTGAAGTACACTTCCAGCTAGTGTTGTGGTTTTTCTTCTTTTTTAGCAGTTATACCTTTTTTCCTCAGCTCCTTTTGGGCTGATACTGCACGAACAGGCGGCGGGGTTGTGTGCATTTTAGCCATGACGTGGGCACACGTATTTCTTAGGTCCATCTTCCAATCATTATTTGCTAGCATTTATTGCTAGCATTTATTGCTATTTTTATAAAATGCATCTGGACAAATGTTGTAAACTGCTGATTGAGACTGAACAGCAAATGGCTGGATGAGAAGAGCCTGGAAAATTCCCTCTGCAAGAGGTGGGAAGGCAAAGGACCATGGTTCCTCTGCATTACTGCCATAATATAAACTCATATTTTGACATATAGCTTTCTTTTCAGGATTTTGCTAATTTTTTGTTACCTTCTTGTTCTTTTCTCATGAGTTTTATCTATGCACTTACCACTACAGCTCCATATTGATGGGATCAAGAAAATCACTTGGCAGCTTGGCATATCTCTTTGGCTCCATCACCAGAAAAAGGATAGTCTTCAAGTTCCCATCCAAATGTTTCTGTGTTACAACAGCCAGGCACCATCGAGCTACCTTCACTAGCATCACTGAAGCCTTCTTTAATACCTGGATTGAGGTTCTCTCATCCTAATTTCTGCTCTGATAGATTGTACCAAAACACATCATGGTTCTGTAGCTGTTTGAGACCTGCCCCATGAGTTGGATGTCATCATCTCGGTCAGGACTGATGTTTGTAAAAATCCTTGTATGGCAAGGCCTGCACCACAGCTGTCTGGCTTATGTTTGATGAATTGATTTACTTATCTTCATGAACATGCACTTCTTCCCTAAGCTTTTTTTAGAAGTATTACCATGAAATAGTTCCTCCAAGAGCGATAAAGAAGTCTCAATATTTTTAAGTCCATCAAAAAGACTTTGCCACACTATAAAATACAGGTGTCTTCAGGGATTAGCTTCTTGCTACCTAATATATACATAAATACAGAGCCTTAACACTCTTTTTGGTGTAGTTCACAATTTCACTCATATAAAAACTGTTTACAGCAACTCCATCTACTGTCATTTGACAATGCTTCTATACCAAGCATGCTAAGATGTGGTTAGTCCCTCATGGGGAAGTCATGAGTTTTGTCAAAATAAATGAAAACCAACTGGACAAATTACTTACAGCAGGGAAGAAAATGCTGAGAAAAGGGAGCTGAGGACAGTAGTAACCATCAACAGGACAAGTATCTGGTACATGACAAGAAACTTTCAGATTTATACTAGATGCTGTTCCTTGGTGGGTTTGCATCCATCTGTCACCTTCACTTGGGACCACGCTCCCTGATTCAAGCAGATAGCACTTATCTGAGCCAAATAAGTGAATATTTTTGCTAAATGTTGTCTGTCACATCATGTTACTCCACTTTGGTTTCTCCACTCTATGTACCAACATGACGTGGTGTAACATAGCATGATGCAACCTTAATGATTTAACGTGACATGATGGAAAAACACTGCTGCAGCTTTCAGAAGAAACATCTGCTTTTAGCAGTTATGTTATCTGTTGGAAAGAGTTTCTGAAGATATGTAACCTGGACTCTGCTAAAACACCTTGCACTTTGCTGTTTGTGTCTCTCTCATACTTTCTATAACACGTACTTTGTTCATTTTCTTTTATTCCAGAGGCCACGTTCTCTTATAGGGTTGAGATTTTGTGGTTTTTTCCTTTCATTAGAATGAAAAAAAAAAAAAGGTCTTACAAAAATTAAGGGGAAAAAGAACTAATCACGAAGGGAGACACATATGGAAAAAGGTTCTTACTATGGAGTGAAAACACTGTCTCTGTTAACAGCAAAGAACATATTTACCCACAGGTAATAATAATACCAGTCACAAAGTTTAGAAGAATTGTTTTTCCTTCAAAAAACTTCAGCAGAACATTATAAGTGAAATCTGGGTAAAAAATCATCTCTCCTTGGAGAAATAGGGACACAGACAAGGCAAACACTTAACTGTTGGTTTTGTATTTGCAAATGTAGGTTTGACAAATGGAAACATTTTCAATAAGAAAAGCCAAAGTTTGGGTGAGCCTTCCTAGAATTTTGGAATTCCAGCCTTGACCTGGCTGACAGAAATCTTAGCAGTGGGAAACAAAACTGCTGGTTTAGTTACTTAAAAATAAAGTCATTTATTCATATTGAATAATATTATTTTCTTCCAAAAATCCTTCCATCTATGTGTCAGTGGGTAAAAGCTAATTAAATTGGCAGCCATAGCTCTGTACTTCTCCTTTGGAGGACCTTCATCTCAAGCTAGAGGAGCTTCATCCTCCAGGTCCTTGTCACAGGAGTGGTTTTCCCACACAGAGGGAAGGGGAATGAAACACCAGTGACCTTCAGTTCATCAGATCACAAAGAGCTGGTTTTCAGAAAAAAAATAAAATAAAAACATTTGGATCACCATGTTGTCTTTGAAAGGAATAAAAATGATCCTGTGAAGCCACGAAATATGTGGTGTCTGCAAGTGGGAGCTCACAGGGGCATTTGATGTGTTCTTTGACACCTTCTGAAGATCTGCAAGGGGAGGTTGAGGTTGGCCATGAGGTTCTTGAGGCAGAGGGTGGTGGAGCACTGGCACAGGCTCCCCAGGGAGGTGCTCATGGCACCAAGCCTGACAAGATTCCAGCAGCATTTGGCCAAGGCCCTCAGGGACATGGTGTGAATGTTGGGATTGTCCTGTGCAGGGACAGGAGTTGGACTCCATCATCCTGGTGAGTTCCTTCCAGCTCACAACATTCAATGATCCTATGATTCTATGAACTGTTGCTGGGTACCTGTAAGGTTTCCACTAGCTATTCTTGCCCTTGCCCAGAAGAAGACACCACCTTGATACAGGACCTGCAACCCTAATGTTAAATTTCAGAGATATCACAGATGAAGGGCTGGGCTTGTGGCCAGTGAGGAGAAAAGGGCTTCAGAGCTGCAGGGAGCAGGAAATCAGGCTGATGGTTGCACAGAATCTGTCCTCCCACGGGGACTGCGCTGTCACACCAGCCCTGTGGTGTCCATGGGGACCCTGTGGTCCTGTGCTGGCTGCAGCCAGCCCTGATCCTTCTCATCAGGATAAAGATTTCCACAGGTCTCCATAGCACAGAGAGCCAAATCCTGCACATTTCCCAAATGCAAAACACCTTTTGACCTTCACTAAAAATTAAAATCTCCAAGGGATGGAGTAAAGCAGATTCTAATTGCTGATAAAAACAAGGCCACCCTTGCCTGTATGTTCACAAAGGCTCTGAAGAGCTCCCTTGCTATGCGAGCCCAGCAAGTTGGCAATGTATTTTAATGTATTTATTTGATGATGCATTCATTCTTTCATTCATTCATCTATTCAGTCATTCATTCAGACACTTGTTCATTCATCCCTGGCCTTTTGCAGGAAGAGAACATAAGCCAGCAGTGGCATCCTTCTGCACTGTCCTGATTTCCAGCGACGCCTCGGAGTTTGTATCAATCAATCTCTTTGGCCCTCTTCAATCCAGCATTATCCCTCATTAGTGACTGGGATTTAAAAAAAGGATTAAAAATAATATCAGATTATAGGCAGATAGATAGATATGTGTATTGGTTGCAGGGCTTTGATTAAAGTGCTGGATTGGTGGGTGGGTTTTATATTATTTTATTTAAGATTGCTCATATTCACAGTTCTCTAGATCTTGTAATTATTTCCACAGTCAATCCCTGACTTTTTATTAACTGTTCCAATAATTTTGCTATTGGTACAGAATGATAAAACCCTCCCAGCAGCTGCCCATGTAGAGGGGAGCTCTGGTGAGCTCTCACCTCTACCTTCATTGCCTCTACAAGACATTTTGATGGTTTCTTTTGGCCCAGGACAATATGTATTTAAAAATAACCTTTCTGGAGAGGTCACCACTGCTCTGGTTTCTAGCAGGTAGCGACTGTATGGGTTGTGTCTAGAATTGCCTCGCCATCACTGTGCATCTCAGCCCAAATATGTGCATTTTATCTGCTTCTGAATATGTCTTGAACATGGGAATATTTTCTCTGAAGAGGATTGAAATGAAGGGGAACTACTCTTTGAGTTTGGATTATTCATACTCTTATAGCTGCTGAAACAATTTTTTTTCTCCCATATCTCTGAAATACCCTTAATTAATCTTGCAGACAACTTGCAACATAATTGTGTCCCTAAACTGTTAACCTTGAAAAATATTTGACAGTGTACTAACATCTCAGAAACTTGTTATCACAGGGAATATAATGAACCCATAAATATCCTAGTTTCTCTTAAAAATCCCAGAATAATTCTTTGTTGACAATCTTTTTTTTTCCCCATAGTTTTCTTTTTCATGTGGTAGTCAGAGATGTAGGAGAGAAAAAGGGCATTGAAAAAAAAAATAAAAGTAGTTTGGAAGAAAAGGTAATTATATATCATATATAATTTAGTGTTATTTATAAAAAGATGTCCCTTGCACTTCTCACTCATCTGCATGTCGTCAGGGCACCAGAGGACAGAGACACTGGATGACACAACCTGCCATCTGCAACTGGGTCAGAACTAGCCCCTGGTAAACAAAAAAAGACAATTCACGTAGTGCTGAGCCATAGGTGGCCTAGAGTTGTTGCAACTGCTTCTTCTTAAATAAACACCTCCTATTTAAAAAGAATTATCATGCCATGAAGGTTGACAAGGTGCTTAAATGTCAGCTTCACTTCAGCTGAGAAAATGAGAAATTTAAAATATGTGCATTCCTCTGACATCAAGTGGCCTTATTAAAGTCATGGGAATCCTTTAACTTTAATTAAAGTGATTAAAATTTCCTCTGTTGGTTAGTCCTTACAAGCTCAGAAGCTCTGTTATATTTAAGTCTGGCATAGACTACTGTTGATAACAGAGAAGATCCTCTTCCAGGCCTCTCTGCTGTTCTTACTACGCTGCCATTGGAAATCAGCAGGAAAAAAAAATAACCATAAGCTTAAAAAAAGCTCCAGCAGACAGGCTGCTTCAGATTATTTCAGGATGTGTGTTTGCTACAACAACCTAATGTTCCTGTTAAAAATCATATTCTGATTTTCCTCCTGAAAAAATCAGGTTATAAACAAAAGGATTAAACAAATACAGACCCAGGGAGAGAATTTAGCTCTGGGTTCAAATGTGCATTGGAAATTGTGGAAATGCTTTGGTTTGAGGCCTTCTTTATTTTAATAATAATTGTTTTCCTAAATATATGTATTCTTTATGTATTTCTGTATCAGGGATTAACTGCACAGCTTAGTGGAAAACAGAAAAGGAGATCATTATTTTACAATTTAATTTAGAGGAATTTGAAGGCTGGGGAGCAGTAGGGAAAGCAAGCACAGCTGCATTTCTTATCATTTTCCCATTAGAATATACACATTTCCACACTGCTGCTCCCTTATTTTCAGTGTGTTTGTAGGTATTATTCTCATATTTAGATCCAGCAGTCCAGAAAGCTTGAAAGGTGTGAGTCTGTTTTTTGCTAAAGGAGCACTTTCTCATTTAGATCAGAGACACCTTTGGCTTTTGTTTGCTAATCTTCATGTAAAATGATAAAATCATGCTGCTAAATTGACATTATTACACATTTGTGAACTTGTCATGTATATTCCAGAAAAGAAACTCAATATAGAATCATAGAATCATGGAATCACAGAATCATTTGGTTGGAAATGATCTTTGAGATCATCGAGTCCAACCATACCTGTCCATTACTGAACCATATCCCTGAGCACCTCATCTACCTGTCTTTTAAATCCTTCCAGGGATGGGGACTCCACCATTGCCCTGGGCAACCCCTTCCAATGCCTCAGAACCCTTTCAGCAAAGAAATTCTTCCTCACATCCCATCTCAACTGTCCTTGGTGCAACTTGAGGATGTTTCCTCTTGTCCTGTCACTTGTTCCTTGGTTGAACAGACCCACCCCCACCTCTCTCCACCCTCCTTGCAGGGACTTGGACAGAGCCAGAAGGTCTCCCCTCAGCCTCCTTTTCTCCAGGCTCAACAACCCCAATTCCCTCAGACACTCCTTATAAGGCTCATTCTCCAGAATCTCCAGATATATTAGAGGTTCTTGTAGAACTTGGCCATCCTAGAGGTGCTCCACACTCTGGACCATATTTTGCCTTATAACAACTCTTGAAGATAGAGAATAACTTTTGTCTCCACCTGTGAAAGAGCTGGAGCTCAGAGGGATGACTATGTTCAATGTGTGACACCGTGAGGAGATGAACCTGTATCTTCAATGGCTTTTCCTCCCAGACACAATTGCCTTCTCCTCGATCCCTTTTAATGCAGTTTTTCAAGCCAGGAAACAGTCAAAACTTTTCAATGCCTTCAACTTTTAAACTATCCAACATGTTAAAAGGTTTGCTGGGAAAATACCAGGGCTGTTGTGTAGGCACTAAGCATTTCCTCACCCATGGAATTACATTTTGAAATGCTGAATTTCCTCTTCAAGGGAAAGCTTTATTCAATTCACTCCTTTTCACATCCTAGAACCCTTAAAAGGAGCTTTTTTATTTCTCACTAAACATAGCAGATGACTGAAAAAAAAAGAAAATAGAAAAAAAAGCTTTTCAAAGATTGGAATGAACACTGACAGAACACATTTGATCTGGACATCTTGCTAAGGTTATGATCTGAATTATCACCCAATATCTGAAAGCTCACCAAATGGGTGGTTTATGAAATCTTTGCAGAAAGTCAGATATCTCTAGAATAAAGTGCAATTATCATTTAGTACCCTACTGTTCAATATTATCACCTGGCCAGTGATAACTGAGGTTTCCAGTTGTGATATCCGGTGAGATCTTTTCCAGATATTATCACTTGGACCAAAAATAAAATCAGTTGACCTGAACTTATTTATTCCCCACTTGCCTGCAAGTTATCTAATAGAAGCTCAGAGGTCTCTAGCTGTTCACTCAGCCTTTTGTATTTAAAAAAATACATTTTTAAAGCATGAGATTGGTTTCCAAAGATTAGCAACCCCCCTACAACCTGTTATTGGCTTTTTTTTTTTACTTATTTATATCAGCTAGCTCTAAGGATAATAATTTCATCATCAGTGCAATATCAATCATATCAATATATTTACACCAGGAATACCTTTGGCTCAGTGATGTGTTTGTCTGCATCACCTGCTCCTTGGTCAGTGATTTTTTTTTTTAAATATAATTTATTTTTTCTTTTTTTCACAGCCTTCTGTTTGTCCTACGTATGCCACAGCTGCCTATTGAAGCAGCACAGCAAAGGCTTTGGGGATTTCCCCAACAATAAAGTTGAAATCTCTTTCCTGGTTAGTATTCAGCAAGGCTATAACATTTAGCAGATATTTTCCCTTCTCCCAGCTCTCAATAGGCTGCATTTATCAGCATGGAGTAGCAATCAACATGTATTTGCTCATGTATTTATATAAGTCAGCTGTATGCTCCCTCGTTATTTGCAATTCTTCCTTTAAAAAACCTTTGCTTTCTGTGTCTTCACCGAGGAAATTCTGGGTATATATTATGTGTATATGGTTGTATGTGGAAAATACTTTTTGGTGTCCAATAAATACATCAGTATTATCACAGGTACTTCGTTAATAGCTAAGTGAATGATTTATTTAATCCCTTATTTCATCCCCAGATGTATTTGATGTTGATATTATAACATTAAATTAGTTATCTTTAAAAAAAATAAAATTCTATTTGTATCTTTGCACTTAAAAAGTCAATTTCCAGCTGGAAGCTAAATTCTAATACCACTGGATTCTTGAGAAAGAGAAAATAATATATCCTGCAGACCTCTGAATGAGATCTAAGATACTTGTCCTACATATGGTTAAGCTATGAATGGACAGCATGACCTTCTGAGAAGTGTAAGGAGTGACCATTCATATTCACTGAAGAGAAGAACCACCATGGTCTACTTTGAGTGGCCAAAGCCTTCAAAATAATAATAATAATAATAAAAGGAGGAGAAGAAGAAGAAGAAGAAGAAGAAGAAGAAGAAGAAGAAGAAGAAGAAGAAGAAGAAGAAGAAGAAGAAGAAGAAGAGGAAGTTACTTCAGAGCTGATAGAGTTTCTATATTTCACCAGAAATAAACATTTCTGATCTTGTGACAGAAGTGCTTTAAGAAGTAGTTGGGTGAAAATGAAGGAACCCCTTTTTTTTATGGACTGGTTGTTTTAAAAGAATGAAAAGTCCTTCAAAATTGCATGAGGGTTTGGAATAAAATAAAATAAAATAAAATAAAATAAAATAAAATAAAATAAAATAAAATAAAATAAAATAAAATAAAATAAAATAAAATAAAATAAAATAAAATAAAATAAAATAAAATAAAATAAAATAAAATAAAACAAAACAAAATAAGAAGACATCAAGAGTGGTCTAAGAGTACCTGAGGCAAACATCCTGAGGAGGGGAAGGCCCTTTGGGGTGGTACATGAGGTTATAAGTAGGATGAATGGGATTAGAGGGAAAACAATGTTGAATATTAAAAATAAATTATTCCCAGCAACAAGATGAACAAAACTAAAATACTCTCCCAAGGGAAGTAATAGAACACTATAATTATTTTTTTTTTTTTTTAAGATGTGAAAAATTCACACACACCAAACAAGGTTAAAAAATAAATAAATAATAGAGTATATTTGCTTAATATTTCTCAAGAAATGCTTCTCCATAGAGGCCAGTATTATAATTAAAACTATTTAATCTGATCCCTTGAGATCTTTCCATCCATATTTCCTATCCCAAGGCAATCTGAAATACAATCTTATTCAAAGTAAATCTGTCAGGAGGAAAACTGGAATGGTTTTCCCAATTATATCCCAGCAGGACGAACAGAGTTTGACTACAACTGTGTCAGCTTCATGGTGTTGCTGAAATCAGGGCTGCGAAAGAGGCGGTTTGGTGTTGCAGGGGTGAGGAGTAGCTGGCTTAGGAAGCATCTCATGCTCTAGTGAGATGTCCAAAGCATAAGGAATAAGAGAATTAAGTCCAGCCTTTATTAAATTCCCAATACAGGCCTTTTAATATGACCAGTCTTTTTTTCCTTGATTATCTAAACCTTAGTTATATTTCACTTTATATTTCTGCATTAACACAAAAATCATAAGACACAACTGAAGCTTTGCAGTCTTCTTTCTCCTGTCATTGCTAACAACTTAGATAATATTTCTTAGTGGTTCTACCAATGCAAAACTTTCTCCAGTTCATTTGTTTGGGATTTACTTCGTTAGTGACTTTCCAATGCAGCATTTTTCTTATTGAAGTCAATAATTACATTTCCTTTGTGATAGTAAGCTGTGACGCTGGGCTGTGGCAAGACAAGGCTTCAAAAGCCTCAGGATGTGGCTGGTGACAGTCTCACCACCCCAACCTGCATGTCCAGAAGGCAGAAGCAAAATGCCTTCAACTCTTCTCCATGATCCATGCAGCAACCTCAGTAAAAGCCCGGCTGGCTCACCAGCATCTGGTGCCCAAGGGAGATGAAAATTTAACTTGGTCATCTTCCAGAAGTGATGTCTTCCTAATGCTCCAGAGAGACCAGCTACAAAGGATCCCCAGTGACAGGAGGAGCCCAGAGCTGCAGGGAAGAGCGGGTATGACTTGGCATATGGCTAGACTCCTCGTGAGGCAAAGGTTAATAGGAGCAGCCTAAAGTTCAGATAAAATTAAGGGAAACCAAAGGAAGCAGTGAAGTGCACAAAAAACCACAGAGTGATAATATGAACCTTGCAAAAGAGATGTCCTCACCAGAAGGCACAGCCAATAGAAGCCTCAAAGCTTTTCCTACTCCAATCAAAACTCTCATGGTCTTCAAGTGAGACCAGGGGCAACACTTCAGTCCCAGTAAATTACATTACTTTTATTGATATTAACTCTTCCAAAGTTTGGAATGCCTGAAGACCCAATCCACATAGGTGTTTGTTATGTATGAATAATAAATGTTAGACAATGTAAATTATTTATATCTCACCATTCCTTTCCAGACAAAATGAATTACTGAGATTTGGTACCAGCTTGTACCAGACTCGCTGATGGGAACATCTTGTCCTTGCACTGGAGGATCTTCCATGAGAATGGAGTTCCTCAACTGGTCTAAAAGGATTCAGAGAACTGATGGAGTAAAAAGAAATTTCCCCAAAAAATTTGAAAATATCCTGATATTTGCTGCAGTGCTGGATACAAAGGAAAGTAAACAAACATGGCTTCATTACACAGCTCGCTACACTCAGCAACTGATATGCAATCCCTATTCCCTGGCCACATACACTATCTCATCAGCAATTTCTGTCCAGGAAAGCCAATAAAAGAAGAATGTATGTTGCCAAGGTGAAGTTTTAAGAGTTACCATTCTACATTTCCTATTAGGGATAAGGTAAGATTTATGGATGATATCCTGATTTATAAATATGTTTAGACAGTAAGTATTTTTGGCTTTAGGCTGGAATCAGAAAGCTTGGTGTAAAGAAAGATTTTTAAAGGTTTTGTGGTACATAGAATAAATACAACTGATACTTTCAAAGAGCCTTCTGGCTATAGAAAAGATGATGACGGTGACAGTGACAAAAAAAAATTTGCTTATATCTACAATGCTCCATTATTTTCTCATTAACTTGAATTTTAAAGGGAATCATGTTAGTGCCTCCAGAGGATGAGCTATATAAACAAGAGCCACAAATTTATCTATGCATTAAAATGAATGCTATGGTAACAGGTTTGATTGCTTTGGATGCAATTTAAAAACCTAAAGGGTGTATTATCCTGAGATAATCTCACCCTTGGGTCCTTATATATATTATATCTCGTACCTCTAATCCTGTGGGACAGTGCCTGGCTAATAATATCCCTTCTGCCTTTGTCTGGTTTGTCATACTGCAATTGAAATGTGCCTCTTGCAACTTCCGATAACACATGAGTTAAGTAACTTTATTTTGATCACTCTGAATCATTAGTTTATGTCTGGAAAATGTGTAGATTTATTTCCTTGGACAGAAGGAAAACATTTCTCAGCAAGAGCTCAGTGCAGCACGTAGCACTCGATCAAGCAGTGAAATTGCCATCCTTTGAGGTGTCCAGGACTTGGTGAGGAAGAGCCATGGTGGAACCATACACTGCAAAGTTGTGCAGCTGTGGGGGCCCAGTTTGTACCAGTGATGGATAGTCAGTGCCTTGGGTTTGGCACTGGATTTGCTGGTCTTCACAAGGGAGACCTCAACAGTTGCAAACCACCCTGACATGATTGCTCCTTTAGCCATGTCTTGATGTACCGTGTCTTATGAGGTCCTTCCAAACCCATCAAGGCACGAGCACAGCTTAGAGCTGCTCAGGTCCACACTGTCTTTCCAACTATCTGGGAGCAACTGAAGTGGAGATGGTCTTCCACCAGGCTGTGAAGTTGGGTTTTTTTAAATTATTCTTTTGAAGTCCTATGGATGTAGATTTATTGTAAAAAATAGGATAGCTTTAGCCTACATCAATAATTCTGAGGTCCTCACAGCAATTTCTTCCCTTTGAAATTTGACCTGCTTGTGATGAGGGATCTTCTGTGCCTTGACTGGTAGATGTATCCTAATATTGTTAGAACAACAATCTTGGAAGCTGAAGGTATTTTCCATTCTCCAAGCCTGAACCTTTCAGTAACCAAACACCACTTAGAAGAATCTAAAATCTTACAAAGGTTGAAAGGAACCAACATGTCAGTAGATTCACTTCATGCCTGGAATTAGTCAAGAAAAAGTCAACAGCCAATCTTCTTGGGTTTTTTTTCACTCAATCCCAACTCTCCTTGTACTGTTTATTGTAACATTATTATTCTCTGTTAGTTATTTTCCTGTATAAACTGCAACACGCTGACGCTGGAGTCTGATTTACAGATGGAGACAGTGATAACTTATTAAAATGACCTTGCTTTTCAATGTTGCCATCAAATCCCAAGGGTTAGCAAAGACTCCTCAAGGTCCCAGTTAGCTGTTGAATGGCCTTTCTATACTGTCCCTGGTATAAATGCCTTCTGAACGTGCCTTCACCTGTCAGTTCTGTCGAGATCTTTTTTAACATCATAAACTCCTACATCTTAAAGCCAGGTGTTGAAAGAATCCCTATTATTATCACTACATTGTCAGTGACAATAACAACAGTTAATAAGTGATGATAGGGATATAAATGTCTGGTTCTTGTGTACAGCTTGTCATTTGCAGTCAAATCTTACACTGCTAGAGGAACTTTTGGGAGCAAATGCTGAAAAAATGGATGTCTTCTGGGAACTGACTCCATAAAAAAGGCATCTATGTTTAATTCCACTTAATCTTTCCTAACTTAAATGTGCTCTGCTCATAAAAAAAATAAAGGTAAGCCAGTGAACACATATATATGTGTATTAAGGACTTCTTAATTTAAAAGACTTGTCCCAGCCTTGAGTAGGATGAGAATGGGGGCTTGGCCACCTTGGCTTGGGGAGTGTTGCCAAAGTCTTTAGGTATCTTTGACTCACAATCCAGAGGCAAATTTTATTTTATTTTATATTTTTTTTAAAAAGGAGGTAGCTAGTACACATGCTGACACTGCTCTGAACACAATATTACATTATTCCAGTGCCACGTTGCACTGTTGTTTATTTGTTCTTTAATTTGCATAGGGCTAAAATTGGGGGCTCACAGATACTTGTCTCAGAAAATTGTTGATAATGGACATTTTTGCACCTCTCATGCAAAAAAAAAAAAATATGGGAATGAAAGGGAATTACCTATCACACCTGGGTGAGACATGTCCTTGTGTTTTGCCTTATCTATGGGTTTTTTTTTGATTTACAGGTCTGTTAAATATCTTTTTTGGGAAATCTCTTTCCCTTACACATACTGTGTATATTTTGCCTCTTACAACATATTAAATAGCCCATGTAAGAAGAGTACATGAATTATTGATACTGTACCAGGAGAGAAAGTGTAGGGGGAACAGAGAGAATATTACATGATGTGGCAAAGCAACCGCGTGTTCCAGTTAGATGCCTGGGTAAGAAACTCTGTGGTTTGTTGTTCCGTACAAACCAAGTTGATCTCAGGTGCTTTCTTGCTCGCTGTGGTTATCTCTTCCAGTTTTTAGTTTGTGAGCATCAGATGATAAAAAAAGCTCCTACAAATTATTTAAGTGAGAAGTTCAGCTGTGTCTTTAAACTGGAAATGTAATTCCTTGTCTGTTGTAAATCCAAGGGCCAGGGTGAGCCAGGTTCCCCTGCTTCATTTTGATCTCTTTGCATGATTCATTGGTTGAATTTTCAGCATTTTTTTTTTTCCAATTAATTGTTCCTTTTGGCTAGGAAGGGAATCCTTTATTTTCCACATCGCTTTCTATTTTCCCACCTCAGCTAATTTCATTGCATAAACATGAACTCATTCCTTCATGACTTGAGGGCTTTGTAACTAAATATTGCCTTCAACTGACCATCCGTAGACTACCAAGGAAGGAAGACACAAAGTCAAGGAAAGAAACAATTCTGCCAATCATGGAAAAATGGCAACTGTAAGATACAGATCTCTCACTTCCAAAATATATCTTTTTTTTTTTTTTACCTTTTTAGTGTTTCTTTTTTGTGTGGACAATGGTTAGAGCCCATTTTCTCCTACAGCACAGGCTTTGTGCTTTGTTTTGTGTCAACTTCATGTTATCAGTTCTTTGCCTTTGACTGAAGTCAAACATCAAACTGAAAATCACTCCTTCATCTATTATAGTGTGAGTCAGGGAAAAACAAAACAAAACAAAACAAAACCTTTACACTTTGTAGGAAATAATTGGGTAATGCTATAACAGGACCTCCTAAGAAAATCATGGTAACAGGCTGTCATAGGCTTTCAAAGCAGAAAGGGGAAAATTGTTCCATCAGAGCCTTTAAACAGTTGTATCTGCAGACTTCAGGTGAACAAATTGCACGTGGGCAGCAAGGAATAAATCAAGCAGTTACATAAATTTTTTTTAGGCTGTATTGTTCCTGTCCCAAGCTCTACAATTTTGCATATCATTTTGAGCATTTCAAAATTTGAAGTTATTTTTATCCTTGAAGAAGTAGCTTCTACATAAAGAGTGGTTGCTAATGTATTATAAACTAGGATTAGCTTAATTAGGGACTTCACAAGAAAGTAATGACTATTTAAGCCCTGAAAACAAGCTAATTATTTTGTATCACATTGTTGCTAAGGCTGTCCTCGGTTCTTTTAAGGTGGATGTTCAAAAAGATGGATGGCAGATATGATAATTAACAGATTTCTTGCAATAACCTTACCAATTTTTTATAATATATTAAAATTCCTCTTTTATGCAACATTTCATATGTATATATATAGCTAGTCAGGTTAATTGACAGCATGATTCAGTGCTTTCTGTAAGATGACATCACCATCAAAGTTGCTGCTAGAGCTGCACGAGATACAACAGTGATTTTTCCTTAGTGCTCTGCTGAAAAATTCCACTAGTTTCATTATTTGAGCCACACATTTCCATAAATTCTTTCTATTTATATTACTTTATCACAATTAATCTGAAACAGTTAAATACATCTAAATTAATAAGTAGAATCTGAGGATCTGAACTTCCAAGAGACAGATCCCTTCAACAGCATCTGAAACATCTCTTCCCAAGAGTCCTCCTCCTGCCATTCCCCTGCTGCACGCTCTCTTTGGAGCTTGCATCACATCCCAGGAGTTAAGAGTGGAAAGCCCATAAAACCCATTCAAAATTCATATAATGCAGTGGGATGTAAACTTATGGCAGTTTTCTATAACTGATGTGTTTAAAAGCATGTGGAACATCTCACATTTAAGTCTTATCTATGCTTTCCCCTTTTCTGTATATGATCATAGAATCATTAAGGTTGGAAAAGACCTCAGGTTGCCCAAGGAAGTTGTGGATGCCCCCTCCCTGGAAGTGTTGAAGGCCAGGTTGGATGAGGCTTTGAGCAACCTGGTCTAGTGGAAGGTGTCCCTGCTGCTGGCAGGGGGGTTGGAACTGGATGAGCTTTAAGGTACCTTCCAACCCAAACCATTCTATGATCAACAAGTCCAGCCATCAACCCAACACCACCATGTCCACTAAACCATGTCCCCATAGTTGCCTTTTCTTTAAAAATCACCTTTTACTTTTAAATTCCTCTGTTCTTGCCTTTCATATTCCATATTTCTTCACTGTTGCAGTGTCCCACATTATATGTACTTTCCATTCCTTCAACACTTTCCACATGCACACACATACATCGCATACATATTCTAAGATCTCACTTGGTGTATTTACAATTAATGACTCAATTTATCCTGACAGACAAACTCTCACAAAGTGATGACAAATGATTCCTGATTAGATAGCTGATTTCCATAAAAGAGCACTGAAATTGAAGCAGATGAATTCTCAGCTCTACTTTTAACTGGCACATTGGTTCTGCTTCATCCTAAATTTCTCATGGTATTAGTTCATCTAAATCCCTTCATCCCTGCCTTAAATATATATATATATATATAAAGTAGAGGTACATAATACCAAAGAATATAATTTTAATAAATAGAAATATATCTTAAATGGAGCAAGGCAGGTATTGTGCTGCAAACCAAATGGCTGACAGAAGGTGATTACACTATTATTAAGCATCTATGTGGCTTCTGCAGCTAAGTATTGTCAAATCAAAATTATTAAGCCTCATTAGAGAGCTGGTGCCTTTAAAAGAATTTCTCTGAATGTCCTAGATGAAGGCCCCTTCAATAAGGACTGAGAGCGTTTCTACTCTGCAGCATACCCAATTGGGCTTTTTTTTTCCATCTTGAATTTCCCATGGTGTCATCTTATCTAATCATTGCTTGGTAATGCTGGCTCCATAAGAAATCTGCCATAGAAAATGAGAGTTCATACATCTGTCTCCTGCTGAAAACGCTCATGAATAATGGCATCTCGCAGCACCAGTCAGTAAGAAAGCAAAGAGCGATTCCAACCCTGTGTGAAAAAGGCAGAAAGCTCTGAAGGAAGAGAAATTTGATTCTTATTTAAATTTTCTATCAGGGGATTCCTCAGGTCTAGATTGTCCCAAGCCCTTGAAGGAATATGAAGGGGAAAAGTCAGCAATAATTTTTTTTCTCTTCTTCTTCAACAGCCAGACAACTGTTAGTCCTTCTGCAGCTGGTTAAGTGCAGCGACAGCCCTTTTTTAATACCCTTAAAATAAAGCTCTGAAAGTGAGAGCTCTGAGCAGTCCTGGGTGAAATTCCTACCAGTCTGCAGAGGATCAGCTGTGGCAAGTATCCTGGTTTTCTAATTTTCTTCTTAGTAGCTGGAATAGCTGTGGTTTAGTTTCAGTGTGGGATTTGTTATGAGAAGAATGTTCATAAGGTGCTAATGTCATTAGTTACTGCTGGAGCTCAAGGTCATCACGTTTGGCTGGTTCACAGGTAGAAAGGACTGGGAGAGGGGAAGTGTAGTGAATAGCAAACCCCAACACTGGCTTTTGGGTGTGCCAATGAGATATTCCAGATCATATCATGTCATTGTCAGTATACTAACCAGGGCTGACTGGAAATCAGGGGGATTCTCTCAGGAATTGCTGGGGCTCTCACTCTCCCAGGGTTTGGATTTGGGGACTGTCTCTGCTCCAGGATCACTGCCTGGCACAGGCTGGGCATTGGTCAGCGGGTGGTGAGCAACTGCACTGTGCATCACTCATTTGCATATTTTGTTATTACTGTTCTTTTCATTATTATTTTATTTCAATTAGTAAATTGTGTTTATCTCAAAAAAAAAAAAAGTGCTGACCAAGTCAGAGACCACATAATTAATGGTCATCACAGTTTTGATTTAACACAGTCTGGTCCAATCTATCTTTCTCTCAGCAAGGAAACCAGCGTGGGTCTGTGGGTGTGTGCGCACACGCACGTGGGTGTGTGAGCAGGCAGCTCCCTGCACACGCGCTACATTCGTATTTTTGCTTGACATTCCCATCAACTGAATGTCATTGCCATTTATTACTGTCATAACTGGATGCTTATTGATTTTATGTGCAATATTTTGATCATAAAACAGCTCCCAACCTTCATTTATTATAGGTCTAATCATCACCTTCCTCATAAACCCAGCTCTGTACCCTGAGGATCCCTGGCAGACCACCCTGGCTCTGGACTCTTCTTCTCAGATGCTTCTGGCTGATGAAACAATTAATTTTTTTTAAGTCTCTTATTGACATTGTAATCCCAAGAAAATAACACGAGCTAAATATTTGCTTATTATAATTGTGCATTTCACATGCTAGAAGCAATTTCTGCATTATATTACTGGTACAATATTCTGCACTGTGGAACTCTCTCTAATAAGGAATCAAATTCAATCAGACTTGAGAAGTATTCGTGCAAATGACTACCACTGCTTGATATCATCTGTTACACAATAAACAGAGTGTTTGATAGAACACTGTCATATTAGGGATATGCATAACCTATTTGTTATCCATCATTTGAGTCGCAGAAATGGTGTGATCAAAATTAACTACATTTTAGGGTATGTCTGAATTACAGCTAATAATAATAATAATAAAAAAATCCATTTTAAATGTGTTTTTCAGAGGAAAAAGAGATGCGACAGTGTGACCTCATTTGCAAAATAGCTTTTCTTAAGAAGCTCTGCATGTCACCAAGAAAGATTGTTCACTGCCTAAATGTCTTGCGTGGCAAGCTGCAGCGATGCTGGCTACAGAATGTGACCTTTCAATGAAATATTACATGATACGAGAAATATTACATCAGCTTTCAAAATAGCAAACTGAAAAGAACTGAGAAAAATAAAAGCATTTCCAAGTCTAATATTTTATATGAAGTGTTACCCATGGGAGCTTTTTTCATAAATACATAAATGCAGCTTTTGGGGAATGCCCATAATTGCTGTATTACATATTCTTATACTTGGCAAACTGATTCCTGAATTTGAAAATAAATCAATTTGGGCTTTTTTCAAGTAATAGGGGCAGGCAGAAAATATGTGTGCCTTTGAGGACAGTAATTACTTATGTATAAGTAACTTTTAGGTCTTTTATAAGTTGACTGAGAAGGGTTTTTATCTGAAAGCACAACTGCATCTCAGCCAACAGGACATGTGAGACACAAAGAAGTCAAAACCTCAGGATGCAGATGTGATGCTGAGCTGCATCTTTATCAGATATAGATAATTATATAGATTGATAGAGATACAGATATCAATATTGAAATATATAGATATAATATAGATAAATACATTATACAGAAATATAGACTATATAGATGTAGATATAGATACAGATATATATGTAGAGGTAGATGTAGATGAAGATATATAGATGTAGTGATATAGATATATAGATGATATTGATATAGATAGAATCATAGAATCATAGAATGGTTTGGGTTGGAAGGCACCTCAAAGCTCATCCAGTTCCAACCCCCCTGCCAGCAGCAGGGACATCTTCCACTAGACCAGGTTGCTCAAAGCCTCATCCAACCTGGCCGAGAACACTTCCAGGGAGGAGCAGCCACAGCTTCTCTGGGCAACCTGGGCCAGGGTCTCACTACCCTCACAGTACTAATATCTAATCTAAACCTGCCCTCTTTCAGTTTAAAGCCATCACTCCTTGTTCTGTCACTCCCTGCCCTTGTCCAAAGTCCCTCCCAGCTTTCTTGTAGCCCCTTCAGGTACTGGGAGGCCTCTATAAGGTCTCCTCAGAGCCTTCTCTTCTCCAGGCTGAACAGCCCCAACTCTCTCAGCCTGTCCTCACAGCAGAGCTGCTCCAGCCCTTGGATCATCCTCGTGGCCTCCTCTGGACTCGTTCCAACTGGTTCACGTTATTCTTGTATTGGTGGCTCCAGAACTGGATGCAGCACTCCAAGTGGGGCCTTACAAGAGTGGAGTAGAGTGGAACAATCCCCCCCCTGGCCCTGCTGCCCACGCTGCTCTGGGTGCAGCCCAGGACACGGTTATTGGCTCTGTGCTGCCAGCGCATGTTTCCAGCTCATGTTGAGCTTCTCATCCACCACCACTCCCAAGTCTTTCTCCTTTGGGCTGCTCTCCATCCACTCATTGCCCAGACTGGATTTATGTTTGGGATTGCTCCTGATAAAGATATATAGATATAGATGTAGAGATCTAGATATAGATTAGATAGATAGATATAGATGATATAGATGGCTATAGATAGATATAGAAGAGATGCACTCTGAGGTATCACAAGGTGAGTCAGGGAGTGGAAGCAGAACTGATGCTCAGCTTTGAAGGGAAGATGTAGTGAGCACATTGCAGTCTCATGGGAGGGGAAGGAAAAGAAAACAAAGAAGAAAGCAGAAATAGAGGTCAAGTCCTCTGGCCTCAAAGGAGGAGCAGGAATAGCCTGGGCAGTATTGAAAGAGCACCTGAATAAAGGATGGGGAACACACCCTACCCAGAACAGGAGTTACCTTAAAGGAAATCCTCTCTTCTCATCCTTAAAAAAAGGTTTCACATATGCAGCTACACCAGAGCTCCAAAGCAAAGCTGTGTGAGCTGATGGATGGGGCCAAGGGTCCTGGGTGTGAGGAACTGCACTGTCTCAAAGATCGCTTGCAAGGACGGTCACAAGACCACTGGGTTCTGGAAACCCCGACTTGTGAAGGCACCCTGCCTGTAAGACAATCTTTGAGCCACGGGGTGATGTGAGGAGCAGCACCATTATCTTGCCTCAAAGATTGTCTGCAAGATCACTGGCAAGATTGTTTTCACGAGACCACTGAGAAGGAAACGACTTGTGAAATGCCCTGACCACAGGAGGTCTTCTGCCCAGACATGTCCCTGCCCCAGTGCTGGGGAGGCACAAAGAGACGTGCCATTGCTGTGGTAACCACAGCCCTCGAAGGGGTACTTAAGGAAGACCTGCATGGGCAGCAAGAGAGCGGGAAGAAAGAGAGAGAAGAGGGACAGAGAGGACGACCACCTGACTGCACCACGCCACGCTGCACCACTGCTGGAACACGCTACTGAGACCTCCTCACCCGCCCCTTCACCGTTGCCTCGCCGCTGGACCCGTGGTGGTGACTATTCTTGCTGCCCTATCCCGACTCCTTGCTTCATTTCCATCTTTCTTTCCATTCTGTCCTATCGCTACCCTCCTTATTATTTTTGGTAATAAATGGTGTTTCGGGAATGCGGCATTTGACCTCGTTTGTGTCTTAATCTCGCTCTTGGGAACGTATCGAAACCTTTCCCCGACATCGGATCGGGATATTTGAATGATCCCGACATCGGATCGGGACACTGGGTTGGGGGGCATTGACAGCAGCAGCTTCTCTCCACTACATCTGTTCTTCTGTCCTCTCCACGCTGCACATGCTTGGAGAACACTCGGTGTCTGCACCTCACAAAGCTCCCCCAGGGTGCTCTACTTCAACGTAAAAAATATTTAGCCAGTAATAAGAAGTATTATGGTTGTACCAACCCTGCCACAACATCACTCTAGAAGCCACCAAGAAGACTATTAGTCATATATGGGACATATTTGAGGGTTTGTGAGCTAATCTGAGTACCTTTGAAATATCCATAGGATTTACCAAATGGTTTCTGACCTGTCTTGAGAAAACCTTGTCGAGTACTTAGTGTTTTCTCCCATTATTCCTGCACATCTGAGATATATGTCTCCTTTTACACTAATTTTCAGACAAAATGTATTGATCTTGCTTCTATTTTTTATCAAATTATTTTAGGCAAATTCAAAACAAACAAACAAACAAAAATTGTTTCTTGCTTTTATTGACACCTTAAAATCCAGTGAAATAGTTTTATGGAATTCTGTCCTGCTAGACTTTGTAGTCAATCTGCTCTCCTCCTTTTAAATCTTCACATTTTTGCTAATTACCTTCCAGGTTGGTGTGGATAATCCCAGTGCAGATCCCAGGATTCTCTATCATATGCAATATTAAGGTTTCTTATTAAAATCTTCAAAAAAATTCTATCCAGGGTCATACATTAGTGAGAATTCTGGGAATGTTAAGAAGAAATTTTAAAACCTATTGAAAAAATAACTATTGACAACCAGCACAACTCATTCTATATTTGCTTACAGTTCTGTTTTATACATATATAGGAACTTTCAAACTCATTTATTCGCTTTACTGACGTGAATAACCAAGGGCATGATTTATAATGATTTGTCATCCAGTATTAGATTAAAAAAAAGTTTAATTAATTTTTCATTAGCCACAGTTAATGATGGGCTTGTTAACCATCTTGAGGTGAAGCCAAGAGCTATTAGCTACGTTAAGGACCAGTTTCAAGAAAATTACTCCTTTTACAATCCCCAAAATGAGTTATAATGTTGTTTTTTTTTCCCTTTTCAGAAGATTGTTTTAAGGTATATAGTTATATTAAAATCCATACTTAAGAAAGGTTTGGAGAAAAACTGATCATGTAATAGAAATTATTGACCAACTCTTGCACTAAAATGAGATCAAATTTCTTGAGGGTTATTCTAAACTAATAGGTTTGTGAAATTAGTTACTAGTTCTTGCACTTAAAAATCAATGTATCAGTTTATCATATAGCAAAGGACTGAACTAGAGTGGGTGACTCCTTGGAGGAACTTTTTTGCTGCCACTAGACTTCTGCCAGTTATCTCAGCTGTCTATCTTACTAAAACACAAATTAGGGCTTGAACTGAAAAAAATTAATTGAAAATGTAATTTAATTGAAAAATTGGTTTGTCCTACTCTGTGGCCCATGCTGAGTGGGAAGGCTGAGCATGATAGTGGTCATTGTGCCATGATCTGTGACTCAGAGAACTTGCAAAAGAATATGAAATATGTATGAGTAATTCAAGTGTAAAAATGGGGGGGGCAAAAAAAAGAAATTCAAATAATTTTTCTCTCAAACCTCCTCTTGATTTTCAGAAAGAGAGCTTACATTAAAAATAAAATCACAATCTTAAAAATAAGTGTCTAAACATGGAGTGCTGCAAGATGAATAGACTGAAAGCTTCTTTTGAATGAGTGGGAGGAACAGGCCTACTGAGAAACGTGACTGCTCAGGAACTCTAAACCCTTTGGGTTTGAACAGGAATTTAGAAATCTAAATTTTATCCTCAATTTTAGCAAATCTTGAACAAAATCCACAAGAAATAAAAATGTGCTTAACTTATATAAACCATATGAGAACAAAAATATTGTTTCATAAAAGATTTTAAACCTTGTTCCACTCCAAACTGAAATAGATTTTCAAAATTGCTCCACAGTAAAGATGGGAAAAGGTGGGAAAACCATTTTCCATGCCTTCAGATGCTTTCATTGGCTTTTCTTCCATTTTAATTTCAACATAACATATATAATACAACCCCAAAATGTTAGAAACTCAAACTGAAAGTTGTTTCAAATTTTCAATATTTAAAAAAAATAAAATAATTCTATTGATCTTATAAGATCCTTTTGCTCTTTGTTGACTAAATTAGATTTTAGTGAACTTGGCATGAATCTGACATGGTGCCAAGAGCTTCCATATGAATTTCAGTAGAAATTCAGAACATAGTAAGCTCCAGCACAATGGCCAATGTGGGAAGGGAAGAAGAGAGAAGAGGGCAGAATCAGCCCTCAAGGACAGACTACGTCCCCTAACATTTTAAAAGACAATATGTGGCCTCAAAATGACAAAGTTGGACATGAGTAACCACATTCCTATAGCACAACACTCCCCAGATAAAAAGCCTCAGTCATTCAGTGGACGTAGCATGGATTTATGGTTGTCTTTAACCACCTCTGAAATTTAACTGTGTGCCAGCAATTTAATGAACAAAGAATCACAGAATCATAGAGTCGTTTGGTTGGAAAAGACCCTTGAGATCATGGAGTCCAACTGTACCTGTCCACTACTGAACCATGTATCTGAACACCCCATCTACCCTTTTAAATCCCTCCAGGGATGGGGACTCCACCATTGCCCTGGGCAACCCCTTTCAATGCCTCAGAACCCTTTCAGCAAAGAAATTCTTCCTCCCATCCAATCTCAACTGCCCTGGGCACAACTTGAGGCCATTTCCTTTTGTCCTGTCCCTTGGTCCTTGGTTGAACAGACCCACCCCCATCTCTCTCCACCCTCCTTTCAGGGACTTGGACAGAGCCAGAAGGTCTCCCCTCAGCCTCCTTTTCTCCAGGCTCAACAACCCCAGTTCCCTCAGCCTCTCCTCATAAGGACACAAGGTTGCAGAGTGAGGTGTGAGGTCCCTGCTGTGGCTGTGTCTCTCCTCCACCTCACTGCCTCCAGAAGACTGCCTGCCAGGACACACTGGTCACCCATTTGGGGAAAGCTGCTGAACCAAATCTGTATATTCTAAACCAGGATGCTAAAATCAAGCAACATCCAAGGAAGAAGAAGGGAGCTTATGAGTAAGCACAAAAAAAATATATTGGATTTGCTGCCAAAGTGGTCTGCTAGGCACCTTCAAATTCTGCTGAAATGATTAAATATATTTCTGCATCTTCACTTTGATTTTTTGATCTAATTAAAATACATATATATAGATAGATGGATATGTTTGGTCAATACAACTATTTACTCAATCTAAATAATAGTAGAAAATATATAATTTGCACCTCAAATCTCTCCAGAACACCATTACTTTAACATACACTTGACCATGCAGCTGATGCTTGGAAGGAGCAGAAGTAAAGGTGCACCAGTTAGCACAACCCTGGCCTGTCTCATCATCTGTGTGCTTGACGTTACAGACTTCATAATGCTCCTTTAACTCAGGACTTTGGCAGGAGTTGAGGTATTGATAAAACCAGTATTAGAGCAAAATCTTCATGATTTGACTTCCAAAAATTCTAGGCTTTTATTCCTCTCGTTAGCAATAGCAGGTGTCTGTCTATCATTAGTTAATCAGTTTGCTGGATTCTGTAGTGTAAAGAAAGAAATCAGATTTCATAGATAAGCAGAAATAGGGGGAAACAAGTGTAGATGGAGCCTCCTGGGTCTACACTGTGGTCTCATGGACCTGGGGAGGGGAATTTGGGGTACATCATCTGCAAGAGCAACAGGTCTTCACCCTCCATGTATCTTCTCAGGTCATTTTCCATGTATCTTCTCAGGTCGCTTTCTCCAGATTTCCCCTTATCTCTGCAACCCACACCTTACATGATCCAGTGGGAGGTTTCCCCAGTGCAGATAAGTAAATTCCAATAACTCCTAAAAAATCAAGAATTTGGCTTCTTCAAACTGAAATTGCTAAAGTTCTGGTGAAAATTAACTCCAGCTGGTTCTAATGAAGTGATGTTCTGTCCAACAGTGCCTGGGTAGGAGCCGTGCCCATGTGCCCGTTCAGGGGACATGAGTACACTGCACTAAGGCTTAGGACTTACTAGATTGTACAGATGTCAGACACAACCTAGTACAATATCCTCGGGATGGGTGGGGGAGGAATCATTTTATGACCTAGAAACCACATAAAGGAACAAAATCAGAGACGATTTTAGATGAAGATGGAGGAGAAAACGTGCACTACTAAACTCCCAGCTTAATGTGCTCTATGTATATTCTGAACTAGAAGACTAAATTTAGCATCCCTGCCAAAATTACAGCAAAGAGATTAGAAACATGTCCCTCAGTGCTGGTACTATTGTGTTTGGCATCATCTCCCTCACACGACCCATCAGCTGTTCTGCCCAGGGCTCGTGCTGAGGACAGAGCCGTGGTGTACCACGTCCAGCACCTCCCAGAACATGTCAGGCAGTGAAGGATGGGAGGAAAAACCCTAGCAGCAGCGCTAACACTGATGTGGGAATTTGTCATGGTGACACTGATGGTACTGAGAGTCCTACATTGTAATGATTGGTTTACAATAAAAATTACTCCGAATGCTGGATCAGATAAAGGATGGTTCAGTCCATCAAATCACTGTCAGCTGCAAATTAGGTTGCCCATCCCTAGGCAATGTGGAACATAATTGGCTTTGTCCATCGCTGGTTTTATTTTTATCTGTTCTGTTAATGTCAGGCTCTTTTCTCACTCGCAGTGGTACAGAGAAAAAAAAGGGCTTAGTGCAGAAAGTCTCTTTCACTCCTCACACCCACAATAAATGGGGCAAGTAAGCCCTGAATTTCTAAAATTAGCTAGAGTCTTTGAGGGATTGTTTTCTGCCAGAGCGAGGGTACCTTCATGGAAGAAAGTAAGAACAAATCATAGAATCCCAGGCTGGTTTGGGTTGGAAGGGACCTTCAAGCTCATCCAGTCCCAACACCCCTGCCAGCAGCAGGGACACCTTCCACTAGACCAGGTTGCTCAAAGCCTCATCCAACCTGGCCGAGAACACTTCCAGGGAGGAGCAGCAACAGCTTCTCTGGGCAACCTGGGACACTGTCTCACCACCCTCACACCAAAGAATTTCTTCCTAATATTTCATCTCCATCTCCCCTCTTCCAGTTTAAAGCCATCACCCCGTGTTCTGTCACTCCCTGCCCTTGTCCAAAGTCCCTCCCTAGCCTTTCTGTAGGTCCCCTACGCAATGGTATTTTGGTATCCAAAAGCTTAGACTGAACCCTCAAGCCACAAGTGGCCAGTGCTCTTGTTCAGTCCCCAGGGTTACAAGGAGGGGCTGGGGGTCTGGAAACCTTCTCTTTTCTAACCCTGTAAGTATTGCAGTAATTTTAAAAACTGCTCTAATTTGCTGAAACCAGGCTGGAAATACACTCATCTAATGCCCACCTTCCTAGGGACTGATCATTTTGACACCATCAGTTGCAAGGCAAAGTTGTTGCAATGTGATGTCTCGGTATTTCTACAAAATGTGGTAAGTAAGATGAGGTTATGAAGTTGTGTGGGACTGAAATAACCACCAACAGACTTCACAGGGAACACATGAGCAACTCAAAACCATTACAACCTTCAAAGTGTCAGGATATGTTGCTTTTGTTGTTGGGAACACCTGTGCTACAAACTTGAGGTGGAAGTAGTCTTCATCCCTGGCACGACATACAACTGTCAGACGGTCGAGACTCTCTCCCCAGTTCTCCTTTAAATTCATATAGGTTAATATTCAGCTGTCTATAAGCTCCAAATATTCACATCTGTTCTCCTCCTTGTGCTTAAATTGTTAGACTATGTCCTTCTGTCCTTCTGACCCAAACTACCACACCTTCTCAGGGTAGCAGAGCTTTCTTAACACATTTCCCTGACATTACAGGGTACAGAGAGACTCAGAAAAGGAGAAAATCCACTGAAAAACAAAAAAAAATATAAATATAGCTGGCTAAGTAGGAGGAGGAACAATGTCTGTCATCTTAACCTGTCTGTCATCTTAACCTCGAGAATTCACTGCTCTACTTACCCGGCTCTCCCTTTCTCTCTCTCTAACTTTAGGGCAATTTAGCAGCCACCTGTGTACCTGGGAAATGCACTGCTGTGCTAGAGGCTTGTCTAAGCTCAGGCTCTGCGTGGAGAAATAAGGGCATGAACCAAGCAAAGGGAGGGGGAAGGTTTATCTCACCTTCACCTTGCACCCAGGACCAAAGAACTATGTCTATGAATAACTACTCATAGGATTATATTCATCAGCAAAGACCAAAAATTCAGAGTGAGGGCAAATTAGTTGCGCCAGGGGCAGTTGAGATGGGGTGTGAGGAGGAATTTCTTTGCTGAAAGGGTTCTCAGGCATTGGAAGGGGTTGCCCAGGGCAGTGGTGGAGTCCCCATCCCTGGAGGGATTTAAAAGACAGGTAGACACAGTGCTGAGGGACACAGGTTAGTGGTGGACAGGTATGGTTGGACTCAATGATCTCAAAGCTCTTTTCCAACCAAACAATTCTATGATTGTGTGATTAAATTGCAGAGTTCTATAAGGTACAAGTGGCTATAAAGAAGTAATAATTATTTATCGTTCACCTACTCCTATAGTTTGTGTCCTGTTTGTATCCCTCTTGCCTTGCTGAATATGTGCACGGATAGCAGGAATTATCCTGTGGCACTGCCTCAGCTTTGCACAACCAGGAGCTGCTGCAACCTGAAGTATGAAGTGAAAGAATTAAAAAAAGAAGTTTGGAAAGATGCATATAATCATAATCAAGACTTATGAAGAACTAGTGACAAGTTATTATTACTATTATTATTATTGGTGGTGGTTTTAATGTTAATATTAGTATTTTATTAATGATATTAATATTAGTATTTAATGATAATATTAATATTAGTGTTTAATGGTAATATTAATAGTTAGTAATATTAATGTTAATATTAATATTAATATGCAATGGCAGGTGAAAATCACAGAAAGAAAGAGGTTTGCTTTGAAGATACCTACTTGCCCCCTGTCTCATCCCAGGCTAGGAGGAAGCTCTGCTGCTAACCCCCTGCCCCAATTTCTTCTCCTGGAAATAAGAGAAATAATTCCAGCATACCAAAACCCTCACATCTAACCTCCATAAATAAAGCATCCTGCACTGGGGTATCACATGTTGGAGCACTTTGTGGCTCAGGACCGTGCTGGCATTGCAGATGGGCTTCGGGTGGCTTTGCCTCTGTAAGGCTTTGACGTGACGTTGTGTTTAGGTTGTCCTGCGGATTAGTGTCCCCTGAAATCTCGCTAAGCAGCTTGCCCTAAAATGTGCTTTATGTGGATCATTCGTAGAACTGCACGAGACAAAATATTAATTATTACTATTAAAATAATATATATATATATATTATATATATATATATATATATATATATATATAAAAATATATAAAAATAGATGTTTTTAAAAAATATAATACTGTTTAATACACACTTCCACCCTTGGGATGCATTGCTGAGAAGTTAACTATTTTTAGAAAAAGTCGAAAGAAACTCCTGCTCTAAATTGTAAACTGAAAATCAGAAGCAAAAGCCTTTTACCTTTCTCTCTAATTGAATCCAGCTGGCCTCCTTGTGCCCTGCCTCGCAGTCATTTACAGATATGCAAATGATTTGGGAAAGAAAAAAATAAAATGTTTCCATTTTCATCTGCATTCCACAGCAGAAAATCAGACAATGTGTGGTTTTCTGAGGGTTTTCATCCGTTTTGCCATTCTGCTGCTTTCATGTTTTAATCCTGTTTAACAGCACAATATGTTTTAGTCTCATATTTTATAAATAAAGAAATAAAAAAAAAAAGAAATTAAAAAAATCAGTCTCTACCTGGACAATATTGATGATGTCCCTTTGATAACCTGGAAACTTTAACATCTGAAGAGTCATTTTTAGCAATACTTGGCAACACAAGGAGGGAAAGTGAGCGGCCCGTGATTGCAGGGAGAAGAAGGTGGTGAGGGACAGGAGGTCCAACACCCAAAGGAGACGTGTGGTTTTGCTGCTGCTGACGCACCCACAGCATCTCTCCCCTGTCTCTGTGCCCTCTACTTGCTTTGATATCTTTCAGCAGCAGCAAAAATCAGATTTTTTGGGAAGAGAGCCAGGAATGGAGCCGTTTTGGTACCTGTGTGCGTTGGGCAAACGCCCACTTCCTTGTGTCCAGTGCTGGTCCTGGTAGGACCCATGTGAACCCAAGTGACACAAATGCAGCAACAATGAAATTCAGCAGCAAAACTGCTCTGGCAGGGAGTTACAAAGGGCCTGGTCTAGTTTGTGTATTTAAGTTGGAAAATCGTTAAAGTTTGAGGGACCCTTCAATAGCATTTACATAAGGCTGGCCCCAAAGGACTCCGGCAGGAATGGATTCTCCTCAAAATGACAGCTACTTCAGTGGCACAGTACGAGGTTCCATTTTAAACAGTGCAATTTAACAGCTTAATATTGCTAGCTTTTAAAAATTAAACAAGCAAGAAAACAAACAAAAAGATTTTGCACTAAAATGCAAATAAAGTCCCAAAGTCTATGGGCTCCCCTAAGCAGTTGCTGAAAGAAATGGGAGGTGGGATACACCCTTGAAACCAGTTAGGTGATTATTTGGGACCTTTTCTAGAAAGATTATCAAATATTGACTCTTCCTTTATGGCTTATTTAGGAAAATGATGAAAATCACCTTTAGGAGAACTATACTAAGAATTTAGCTGTATTTATTATGCACTGAGACAGAGTTGTCAGTAAAAAGAGGAATAATCACAAGTATGTGAGCACATTGGTCACATTGATTGAAAGTTTTTCCACATATAGTTTTTTGTTCATACAGTACCTTCCATGGAGGGAACCCTTGGCATTCCCATGATGTAAATGATTATTAACCCACCACATTATTTTTTATTATTATTATTATTAATCCTTATGTTAGACTCTTTCCATACTCACAGCAACCTCTGTGGGAAAGCAGCTCGCTGGGTGGTGAAAACAGTTGCTATAAACCTACTTTCATTGATATTTTTTTTTTTCTAAAAGGGTTAACAGAGTAAAACATAATTAACCTCGAATTTTCATGGGTCCATTGTATATTTAGCTTGATATATGGATGTCCCCTTAGCTGCAGCCTTTGCAATGGCACCATATCACTTAGGTCTTTCACTTTATTCCTTGATATCACTCAGCA
This sequence comes from Caprimulgus europaeus, assembly GCA_907165065.1. The sequence goes on along the minus strand of OU015531.1, from coordinate 3,813,690 downwards.
AGGAAGGAAGAAGGACAAATCAGACAGCATCAGCTTGAAAATACCTTCAGAATATAAGAGCTTGATTGCTGCTGACCACCCAGAGGACAGGTGTGACACGTATTTATGGGCTTGATTTTAAACCAATATCCGTTCATTTCATTTACGAGTCCATTACATGTTTTATTTTGACAGTTCCCCAGCGGTGTTCCTGCAGTCTTCTGGCCATAAACTCTTCACAGTGGGATGTGTAGCTTATTATTTGGTGTGTAGGCACTGTGCACCCCACAAGCTGATGAACTATGTACAATTTATTCATTGGATTTTAAGCCTAGTTAAATCAACAGCTAAAAGGAAGTTTTCCTGGCACCCTTTGAAACTGTCAACGTTTAACGCTATAAAAGTGATTATGGTCAGGAAATGCTGAGTGTTGTTACAGATTTTACATTACAACATGGTACTGCTCTTCTTAGACTAACATCTAAGATTTTTATCTATATTCAGGAATCCCAATTCTCAGAGCTTTTTGTAAATCTTTTAATATTGAGATTTTTCCTAAAATTTCAGTTTCTGGAAGGTGACTACCTGAGAAGCTGATATTTCCAGATAGCTAGCCAGCTGGAGATAGATGGATGGTACAGAAAGATAAAAAATGAATAGAAAATAAAAACCCTAAACACAAGAACCTTGAAAAATTGCAGGTACATCAAATGATCCAAGGATGTAAGTATGCATGTGTGTGTTTGTGTATACGTATATACATATATATCATTTCAAGATTAAGACTTCAGCCAATTGCATGAGTTCAGAGCTTGGATATATGGTCCTTAGTGTATGGCTTGGCCATGCATTGACCTAGAAACCTTCAGGTCTGTCATGTTCATTTTTTTTAGGTTATTGTTTCTATTGGAATCTGGTTCCAAATCTGATTTTTAATAAATTCCCCTACTGTATTTAATGAAGATATATGTATTTTAAGGGGTATAGTACAGAATTACAGACAAGTTGACCCTGGACATGAACAATCACAGAAATGTAGGGGCTGGAGGATTCTCAGAGGATCATTTCATGTATCTCTGGGCCACAGGAATTGTCCTCTGACATTCCTGACACAGAACCTCACCTGCCTTTCTACAGGTCCCTTATGCCAGAGGCTCTGCAACCTCCTTAGTCAGTCTTTGCCATCCTCACTATCAGAAACATCTGCGAATAGTTGACATAAATCTTTCTACCTACAAATTAAGACCAATTTATTGTTCTCTCTGATGTTATTTATAGAGAACAAAGTATTCCCTTTATTTTTCAGCATATTTTTGTATAATTCAAAAGTATTACCATGTTCCTCTTACTCTTCCATTTAGAACAGTCCTAATTTACTCTTTCCTCACAAGTCTTACTTTCTAGACCTCTGATGCTCCTCATACATCTACATGTAATGACTGTCTGGATGTAGTGATCAAAAACGGTGGTTTGCACCGTTCCTTGTAGGAGAAATTTGCTATTCTATGAAATGGCAAAAAAACCTCAACAGAAAAGTCCTATCTTGGTGTTTGAAAAACATGAAAAGCAGCTACGTTCCTCAGCTTTTCCCTCTTGTGCAAAATGACACTGGACAGGGAAACGGGGAACTACTGCATGTAAGGGATAGCCACACTACTCTATTTTTTATGCCCATTTCCAGTGACTCAGTCCAATTTTTGATGCCCATTTCCATTAAGTCAGAAAGACAATCACTTCCTGCCCTGGCTGGTGGGAAAGACAGAGATCAATGCTCCTCCAGAGGTCAGTTTGGAGCTGAAGGCTGAGGAAGACACACTCAGGTACTTTAGCTGATTCTGTCTTTTGCCATTTAATAATTTTAGCATGATAAAAATAATATCTTAAGTGCATGCTAATATGTTAATGCATCATGCAACAGTATTGCAGTACTACACGTTAGAGAAGATCCATGAGTTGAAGTCCCAGTTCTCTTTCACCATTTATACAGACATACATTAACCCACAACTTCCATCACAGGTAACTGAAATGGGAATGAGTCAGCTCATCTTGAACTTCATTGCTGAGCCTATTTAGGATGAAAGATCATCTCTTATTCATAACTAGGGGCTACTATCAGACTTGGGTCAGCAGCAGCAGAAAGAAACGAAGGCAAGACTTGCAAAAGCAGAGAAGACATCATTCTCACCATCTCCTCCATGACTGTTGAACTACTTTTCCTAAGAGATTAAAATGACTATCCATCTTGCTGCCTCTGAGCTGAATGATAAGGTCTATCTCTGTGTCTCAACTGTCCTCGAAGAGGAGCTGCAAGGAGCGGTGCTGACAGGGAGCTTAGGAAAGGAAGGAAAGGAGAAAGAGGAGAAGTAGTTAATAGCAAATGGAAAATTCTGGCACCACGGGGCTGAACGGAAGTGTCACCATTGACATCACTAAAAGTAGGATCAAGACCGATCTAAAAAGCAATTTAGAATATGAGCTTTTCTTTCCAAATGAGAACTAAGTGCCTTCCTCCGCACAGGATTCAGGGTGGTTATAGTGCCTTCTATTACATTTTAAATTGATTGGCTTTATGGCCCAGTACTGGGGAAATTGCCCTAGCATGATCTCGTCAGGATCATGTTTCTAATTCTGGCAACTCTAAATCCAGATGCTCTGAAAATCCATGCTGTTGCTTACAGCACGTGCTACGGGGTAATCTCCTTTTTTGTGTGCCCAGACAAAAATAAAGGACCCAGGATGTATGTAAGATTAGCCCACAAGCAAATCAAACAAAGCAAACTAGAAATTGCAAAAAAAAAGTGTTTATATAAACCATAGAATCATCTGGTTGGAAAAGAGCTTTGAGATCATTGAGTCCAACTGTATCTGTCCACTACTAAACCATAGCACCTCATCTACTCGTCCTTTAAATCCCTCCATGGATGGGGACTCAACCACCCCCCTAGGCAGCTCGTTCCAGTATCTGAGAACCCTTTCAGTGAAGAAATTTTTCTTGACATCCCATTTGAACCTCCCCTGGTCCAACTTGAGGCCATTTCCAATTGTCCTATTACTTGCTCCTCGGGAGAAGAGACAAACATGTTTTACATGCACCTGCAGAGTGCATACGTGTAAAAATAAACGACAATGATTATTCTGCACCAAGTGTTTCAGCTGAGAGAACTCAAACACTATTTTTGCTTTATCCAAGACTTTTTTTAATGGCAGAAATGAAGGAAGTATCATCTGAAGGTCTGTGTCCTGCCACTGGGGTCTTAGGGCAATGAATGGAGAGATGTAGAAAACACAATTCAAGTCCATGTTCTTCCTCTGCGTGGCCAATGTTCAGCCTCACTTAGGATATCAGAACCTGTGCTTGTGCTACCAGGTAAAAATAAGTCTCTCCACAGGAAAAAAAAAAGGCTTAAAAAAGATGCAGAACATCATTGTCATGAAGGAGGAGGCTGCAGAACTGCCTACGTGAAGTATGCGAAGAGCTGAAGAAACCCCTCTCTGCACTGGAGCAGAGCTCATAACTCCATAGTTTGGATGGGAAGAGATCACCCTAAGGGAATTATTCTACCTTTGATTCACTCACAAAATTCTAGCTGCTGTCAAAGGAAGTTGTGCATGCCTAACCATGGCTGTATATCATTCTAATAAAGGCCAAAGAGAAGCTCATATATAAGTGGAGTGCGAAGTTTTTTGACACTGGCTATAATAAATATCAGCACATTTAGAAAAAAATGTGGGCTTACGTGCCTGAGGTGGGAAAAAAGCTCTAGCTGTGCCTGATTTACTAGAAGGAAATATTTAAGGCTGTTGAATCATTAGAGAAAAAACTGATCTTGAAATGTCAGGAATCAGTGAGGATAACAGAACTGTCAATTTTGTCCATTAAAATCTCCCTTTTATTTTGCCTACTTTTCTCTTTTATTTTTAATAACAACCCATTAAAAATACCACACTCACGATTTGCTGGTATTTGCTGTTCTATTTTAATTCTTTTCTCCTTTCTCTTTAATATTTACACATATCATCAAACAGTGGGCAAAATTTCTATGCTGAAAAAACATCTCATGAATAAAAACTAATGACATACAGCTTGTTATTGAGGGTGTGGCTGGGTTTTCTGTACAGCTTCAGTGAACTAGTGAGTTGAAAATAGCTCAGGACTTTGAGGTTAGAAATAATCCCTGATAATATAATTTGGTGCATTGTTATTTCTTAACTTAATCTAAAAATAATGCATGTTATAGTGGATATAACTGCCCAGGGTAAAATCAACAACTATTCCATAGGATAATAAATGATGTGGTGACTAACAGTAAAAATTGTGGCCAGGAGCACCAGTTTGATAACGAGAAGCTCTTCAGCCTGAAAGATTCCAGCTGGAAAAGCCCAGATTAAAATTCTTCCATTTCCTCCATTTTGTGTGTATTCACCAATATTTATACATTATGTTTTACATAATCTATGCCTGTACTTATATATGGCATGTCAAGTACCAGGACTGGATGGAGAAAAGGACACCAACCTTCAGTTGAGCAACCCCTGACAGGCTGAAGGTACCTCAGGGCTTCCTGCAGCTCCTCTTGAAGAAAGGACTGAGCCTTGGCCTGAGTTCTCACAGACCAAATGTGATCCTTCAGCGGTCAATGAACCCTTGGCATTGACTGGAGGGGGACAGGACAGCCCTCTGCATGAAATTCAGATCCCCTTGAAATGAGTCTGATACGCTAGCAAGAGAGGTCACGGTCCCTAAAACAGTACTGGGACAAAATGACATCAATTTTAACAGAAATATTCTCTTCCAAAGAAGGATTGTGGGTAAATTCCACTTCATCATTTTTTTGTTCTCTGTCTGTTTGATAAATTAACTAAGTACCAGAGAGGGGAAAAGAAAAGTTAAGCCTCATAAACTGCTTCACTAACTGCTATGCAGAGACGATTATTCTGATTTTCCTCTATCAACATTTTCAAACCCACTAAAATCTCCCAGTTTGAACAATTTATAATATACAAAACCAAGGGTTTGTTTTTTTTTTTTTTTAAAGGGGAGGGGGAATCTCGATTTTCAATATCTTTATCTGAACACACCAGACAAATGGTAATCTTATGGGGATACAAGAAGGGTCACCAGACCAGTGAAGGGATTTTAAGCCTGTGCTCCTCAAGACTCAGCTTTAACCCCAGCCCAAGCAGTCTAATGGTGTTAGCAGACACCTGCCTCTTCCACCCATGAATATTTCAGCCCAGGACCACTCTCTGCGTGCTGGAGAGTTACAGCTCTGTATTTTCCACAGCCCAGCACTCTGGCCTTTCCTCCTTCTTTAAGGATGTCCACGTTATATCCATGAGGTCCCCAAAGGCCAGGTGCTCGTGGGCTTTGTATCACGGATTAATCAGTGTCACAGCCCACTCGTGTCTCTACTCCCTCTCCCACACTTGGTTCCAACTTATTCACCTGCCCTGGTAAATGGCAGGTCAAGGTGATCCCCCTCCTCACCGCTGGCATGTGGTGAGCTGGGTGCTGGTGTGTGGTGAGCTGGGTACTGCTGGGTGCTGGTGTGTGGTGAGCTGGGTGCTGGTGTGTGGTGAGCTGGGTGCCGGTGTGTGGTGAGCTGGGTGTCCGTGTGTGGTGAGCTGGGTGCTGGTGTGTGGTGAGCTGGGTGTCTGTGTGTGGTGAGCTGGGTGCTGGTGTGTGGTGAGCTGGGTGCTGGCAAGCGGTGAGTTGGGTGCTGGCAAGCGGTGAGTTGGGTGCTGGTGAGCAGTGAGCTGGGTGCTGGTGTGTGCTGAACTTGGTGCCAGCATGTGGTGAGCTGGGTGCTGGCGAATGGTAAGCTGGATGCTGGTGAGCAGTGAGCTGGGTGCTGGCATGTGCGGTGAGCTGGGTGCTGGTGTACAGTGAGCTGAGTGCTGGCATGTGGTGAGCTGGGTGCTGGTGAGCAGTGAGCCGGGTGCTGGCGTGTGCTGAGCTTGCTGTCAGCGTGTGGTGAGCTGGGTGCGAGCACACACGGCAGGAGCTGGCTTGGTCTGGGATTTTGGGCAGAAATGCAGCTGGAGCCCAGGCACTGGGTGTATCTAAAACCTTTTCAACACTGGGATCCAGAACCTCTAAACCACTCGCTAGCTTTAACAAAATATAGCGAGCCAGGAAGCAGCTCCCATCTATAATAATTACAAGAGAGTTTCCCTTGCCCTTGTGCTATTTATTGCTTTTGCCCTCACCATCACTCGAGACAGAAGAGACTATTAAAGAACAGAATATTTCTTTCTGGACAGGCAGGGCGAGCTTTGGTAGAAATCTCCCTCTTTCTCTCAACCATTGCCACGTCTGTCAGAAAGGGAAGGGGCTGCTTTGCGCCGCAGAGTGAGTGAAGCGTTAAACGACTGCGTTGCGATGACTGCAGCGGGAGGAATGGTCTTCTCCGGTGGAAATGGGATGCTGTAATACTTTTGGAAAGGTAAAATAATTGTTCAAGTAGCCTTTTCTAATTTCTCATAAAAGTTATTTGTGGCTTCTTGCTCCTTTGTTTTCATAAGGTTGTCACGGGGGGAGACAGTGCGTTTTGATAATTACAACTGAGGTTGGAGAGAGGCAGCCAGGAGGGTACCTGCCAGCCTCCCACCTGGGTGACACACATCTCCACACATCCAGGACAGGGTTGTGCAAGGAAATAGCTCACTTGCCAATAACAATAATTATTATTAATAACTGAGTGACGTCCTCATCTTGGTTACATCAGTCTGCTGTACCCTCAGCCAGAGCTCCTGCCAGTCACACTCGCATGGATCCTGCTCTGGGCAGGTTGTGCCCACAGCAGGAGCAGAGGCAGGAGGACAGTGAGCTGCTCTGGCTGGGGGACATGTCAAGGGGTGGCCCGTGGTGGCTTCTGTCTCCTGGCTGAGTGGGGACAAGGGGAAACAGGTCCTTCAACCTGGCAGAACACAAGGAGAGCCACCAAAATCTGTCCCACATCCCGCTGCAGAACTGTAGGACTTCGGGCATGTCAGTGGGAGGGGAGGGGTCCCTCCTCCCCTGGGGACATTCCGCGGGGGCTGCACCGCGGATTTGCATTCAAGGACCATCCTCCCCCAGCTCCCCCCTCCGCCCCATTTCCCCATTCCATCTCCAAATCTCGAAGGCAGAAGCCCTGGAAAAGGGATGCCGGGCGTTATTCAGTGGCATTTCGGAAAGTTGCGGGAGGTGGGATGCGTTAGGGAAGGGCAGGGCGGGATGACTGCACCCCCCGGACCCCCAGCCCCGCCCGGAGCGCAACCTCCCCCCTAAACCACATTGGGGTGCAGGGAGGGTGCGCATCGGAGATGCTGCTAAAGCTGTTCCAAGAACAAACTGTTGTAATTTCTCCTTTTCCCCATTTTTTTCTCCACCCCCCTCCCCTCTTTTTAAGGGGGGGTGTCGGTGCACGCTGCCTGCCGGGACCCCGCGCTGCTCCCGCCTCAGAAAATGAATGATGCAGCAATTTAATTAGGAAGGAGCGGGGCGTCCATGCTGCACCGGTGAAAGATCGCTCCGCAGGCTGGGGATGATGGGGCATGCCCGCGGGCGCGGAGGCAGCGCCCTTACCCGCGGAGAGCTCCGCGGAGGCAGCAGGAATCCGCGGGACCCGCGGGTTTTCCCTCCCGCACCCCCAGCTTTGCCCATCAACTTTTAGCTCCCGAGCTGCTGTTCCAGTTAAGTCTCCTCCCGGCCCAGTTACGCGGGGGGTGGGAAAGGGGATGCGGGGGCGGGCTCCGCGGGATACCCCCGGGGAGTGACCCGGCTTCCGCGAGGCGCGCAGCTTCACGTTCGCGCTGTGCGGGAGATGCGCGCATCTGTGTGTGTACCCGGGGTTGGGTACGCACGGGTGCGGATGGGTGCGGACGCGGGGATGCAAGAGGTATCGCGGGGGTGGCCGTCCTGCCCTTCCCGCAGCAACCCCCCCCCACGCCCCCCTCCGCGCATCTCCTTCACCAACTTTCAGCCGCGGGCAAACCTGCGCAAGCCTCCCGCTGCGCTCTCCTCCGCGCATCTCCCCCTCCCACCCTACGCGGGACGCTTGCCCCCCGGTTCTCCCCGCGCAGCCCCGTTACCTGCCTGCAGCTCCCGCGGTGGGAAGGTACCGGCCGGCGGTGCTGCCCTCCGCGGGCGCGGCCCTCCGCTTCCGCGCACAGTCTTGCCGAGGTGCTGGGCTTTGCCTCCGCGCTGCCGGCCTGGAGAGGCTGCGGGGCTGGGACGGAGGGAGGGAGGGAGGCAGGAGACGGGGAGAGGGGAGGCGGGAGAGCAGGAGGCAGAATCACGCGTGAAATTCGTGAAAAGCTCGCCGTCAGAGCAGCTTTGATTTCCTTCAGAGTTGGGTTTTTTCCTTATTTTTTTCCTTTTTTTCTTTTTTTTTTCTTTTTCTTTTTTCTTTTTCTTTTTTCTATTTTTGCGTCTCTTTTTTTTTTGCCTTTTTTTCTTTTTTTTTAAAGAAAGCGGGGTGTGCAAATTATGACCCATTCCAGCGGTTTTTTCCTCTCTGATTCTTCTTGGATTTTTTTTTTCCTCCCTCATCTGCTCATTTCCCACTTCCTCTCCGCCAACCAGCCCCCTCCTTCCCCTAAAAAAAAAAAAAAAAGAAAAAAAAAAAAGGGCAGGGAAAAAAAAAAATGTATAGTCAGGGCTTCCCAAATGCGCGCCCCCGACCCTGTGCCAAGCGCGCCCCCTTCATTTGTTCCCCTTCTTGAAGCTCATTTTCATGACGTGGAAAAGCCTGATCCAGGGCAACACCACCACACACACACACACACACACACACACACACATACACACACACACACCCGCGATCCTCCACCGCGCCCGCGCCCGCTCCGCGCTGGCGGTGCCCAGCGAAGGCGGCGGTGCTGGAGGCTGCAGCAGCCCCTCGCCTCCCTCCTCCATTGAGTGTGCCAAACAGCAGCTCTGCATCCTAAAGAAGATCATTGAGGGGCTCATTGCATTCCCAGCACGTCTCAGGCTTGCTTCTTTTTTTTTTTCCCTTTTTTTTTTTTGCTTCTTTTTTTTTCCCTTTTTTTTTTTTTTCCCTTTTGCCTCAGCTTCAGCAGGAGTAGAGAGAGAGGGAGAGAGAGAGACACAGAGAGGGAGAGACAGAGAGAAACCAGCAATCTTTAAACTCGGGCTTTTTTTTTTTTTCTCCCCCCCTTCCCCTCTTTTTCTTTTTTTTTTTTTTTTTTTTTTTTGGGAACGATGAGCTAAAATCTCTCCTGCAAAACGGTAAGTCCAACCTTTCTGGATCCTTTTGTTTCTGCCTAGGGTCAAAGACACCCCCTCTTCCAAAAATGAAGATATTATAATCCTCTTTATTTATTTGTTTTATTATTATTTTTTTATTATTTATTACAGCCCTTGCAGAAGAGAAAGAACTTAAGTGGCTAATATTTTGCAAAGGAGACAGAGAGACTGATACTGCAATATAGCTCTCATCTCTCTCCCTTCTTCCCAATTAGATGCTGGTTTTAATTGCAGAGGGTATTTCTCTTTTCATGCTTTCAACCATCTCCTCTTTCCCACAGGGGAGGGTTTCATTTGCAAGTTGATCCGAAGGATTTCTCTTCCTCTGGCATTTCTCTCCCCTAAAAGCATCTTTCTGCTCTTTAAGTTTGTGGATGAGGGGCAAAATTTCTTAGCTCTTGCACGAGGAAGGCAAAAAAAAAAAAAAAAGGACCTTTTTTTTTTTCTTTTTCTATTGAAAAGATTTAAGACTAAAAGCAACGATCGCTCCGAATAATTCTAATGGGCATCACAGTGATTCAAGGAAGGCTGCATCACCGCCGTTATTATTTCCATCCTTAGCATCTCTCTGTGCCCCTACATTTAAAAAAAATCTGGTGAAAAGGAAGGGTGAAACCATATGTTGAAGGAGCTGCATCTCATTAGTACAGTATTATTTTCATCTGATTGGAGAAGAATGGTGTCTTCATTCGGAAACGTGTATAGTAGGAGAGATAACTGATCGGCTGGTAAGTCTCAAGGTCTTTTCTTTTTTTTTTTTGCTTCCACTTTCAGCTTTTTAACCAGGTTTCCTGCTTGGTGCTGAGGGCACAAAATACCCTAATCCAAGGCAGGCTGAGCGTTTCAATCCTAGGTGCCTCTTCAGCTGTCACTTCCCTTTAGATCTGCTGATCGCATGGGCATGTGCTTTAGAAAGATTAATCATCTCTAAATGCTTTAATCAGCTAAAATGACTAATATGTGGTATGTATTTACCTGATAATATACCAGTTGCATTAATTCACCGGTGTGTTTCTAAAGGGGAAGATTTTCTTTGAAATCAGGGCTGTTAACCATTTACTATTTTAAAGACATTGTGGGGATTTCTGAAGGGAACCGTTTTGTCAGGGACATCAGCAAACCTCGGACATTCCTTTGAACTTATGTATGGAATATATGGAGCTGGGAGGGAGAAAGCTTCAAGGACTGAGATTCAATAACTTTGGGAGTTTGTATGCATGAAAGATGTGGTGCAACACCGGAGAAACCTCCCCACTGGTATTTCCCCCCTGTACTCAATGCGGGCTGTGATGGCTACAAAGCTAAAATTGCAAACAAATAGGAAATAGATGTCATTGAACACTGGTCCTACAGTGGAAAACATGTCAAGATGCAACACATTCAGCCTGTGTGCTCGTGTTGCTGTGTGGTCTGCATGTGCTGTGTGCTCTTTAGCGGTGGCATTTACCAAACTGGGGGGGATAAGGGAGGCTGATATCGCGTGATTAAACCTTCTAACATCTCTTTAGTGTAAATCAGGGCAAGGCTGGCCCATCCGACACCCCTAGAGTTGGTTGCGAACGTCTGCCCAACAATTGCTGAACTTTCCAGGAGCCTTAACACGAGTCTAGCAGGTAGGGGCTTAGTAAAAGGAGCGGGGGCAGGACCGAAATACTGAAATCTGCATTTTTCTTCCCGTTGCAGTTTTGTAAACATCAACAAATGATGAAACCTTCCACGGCAGAGACGCTTCATAAAGGAAGGATGTTGTGGATAATTCTTCTAAGCACAATTGCTCTAGCATGGACTACACCAATTCCCTTGATAGAGGACTCGGAGGAACTCGATGAGCCCTGCTTTGATCCATGTTACTGTGAAGTGAAGGAGAGCCTTTTCCATATACATTGCGACAACAAAGGATTTATAAATATTAGTCAGATAACAGAGTCGTGGTCGAGACCTTTTAAACTTTATCTGCAGAGGAATTCCATGAGGAAATTGTACACCAACAGTTTTCTTCACTTGAACAATGCTGTGTCTATTAACCTTGGGAACAATGCACTGCAGGACATTCAGACGGGGGCTTTTAACGGGCTCCGAGTTCTGAAGAGGTTGTATTTGCACGAAAACAAATTGGACATTTTCAGAAACGACACTTTCCTGGGTTTGGAAAGTCTGGAATATCTGCAGGCAGATTACAATGTCATTAAACGGATTGAAAGTGGGGCATTTCGAAACCTAAGTAAATTGAGGGTCCTTATCCTAAATGACAATCTTATCCCCATGCTTCCCACCAACTTATTTAAGTCTGTGTCCTTAACCCACTTGGACTTGCGCGGGAACCGGCTAAAAGTCCTTGCGTACCGCGGGATGTTGGACCATATTGGCAGGAGCCTGATGGAGATCCAGCTGGAGGAGAACCCATGGAACTGTACGTGTGAGATCGTGCAGCTGAAGAGCTGGCTGGAGCGCATCCCCTACACTGCCCTGGTGGGAGACATCACCTGCGAGACCCCCTTCCACTTCCACGGGAAGGACCTGCGGGAAATCAAAAGAAGTAAGCTCTGCCCCATGCTGTCCGACTCCGAGGTGGAAGCCAGCCTGGGCATCCCTCAGCTGTCGTCCAGCAAGGAGAACGCATGGCCTACGAAGCCTTCCTCCATGCTGTCCTCCTTCCATTTCACCGCTTCTTCTGTTGAGTACAAAACATCCAACAAGCAGCCCAAACCCACCAAGCAGCCCAGGGCACCCCGGCCTCCCCCGACACCCCGGGGTCTGTATCCCGGGCCAAACCAACCGCCCGTGGCTGCCTACCAGACCCGGCCCCCCATCCCCATCATCTGTCCTACCGGCTGCTCTTGCAGTTTGCACATCAATGACCTGGGCCTGACGGTCAACTGCAAGGAGCGAGGGTTTCACAACATCTCCGAGCTCCTGCCCAGGCCCCTGAACGCCAAGAAGTTGTACCTGAGCGGGAATTTGATCCAGAAAATCTACCGCTCCGATTTCTGGAATTTTTCCTCCTTGGATCTCTTACACCTGGGGAACAACCGCATCTCCTACGTGCAGGACGGGGCTTTTATCAACCTGCCCAATCTCAAGAGCCTTTACCTGAACGGCAACGACATCGAGCGGCTCACCCCGGGCATGTTCCGGGGCTTGCAGAGTTTGCATTACCTGTACTTCGAGTACAACCTGATCAGGGAAATCCAGCCGGCGGCCTTCAGCCTCATGCCCAACCTCAAGCTTCTCTTCCTCAACGACAACCTGCTCCGTACCCTGCCCACCGACGCCTTCGCCGGCACCTCCTTGGCCCGCCTCAACCTGCGCAACAACCACTTCTTGGCGTTACCGGTGACCGGGGTGTTGGAGCATCTTCACGCCATCGTCCAAATCGACCTGAAGCTCAACCCTTGGGACTGCACCTGCGAGCTGGTGCCGCTGAAGCAGTGGCTGGAGGCCCTCAGCTCGGTCAGTGTGGTGGGTGAGGTGCTGTGTGCCAGCCCCGACAGCCTGGCCCGCCGCGACCTGCGCTCCCTGGAGCTGGCTGCCCTCTGCCCCGCCGCCCTCCGCCCGCCTGCTGCCGCCTCACCTCCCGCTGCCGTCCCTCAGCCCCCCGCTGCCACCGGCGCTGCCGCCTACGAGCTGCCTCCTCCCGCCGCCGCCGTCCCGCTCTCCGTCCTCATCCTCAGCCTCCTCGTTCTTTTCTTCTCCGCCGTGCTGGTGGCCGCTGGCCTTTTCGCTTTCGTCTTGCGGCGTCGCCGGCGGAAGGTGCCGTTCCGCGGGCCGCGGGCCGAGGCGGCCGAGCTGGGCGGGGGCGGGCTACCGCTGCGCTGCCCGAGGCTTTTCGAGGAGGAGGGCGGCGGCGGCGGAGGGGGGGAGCGTTCCCCGGAGAAGGCCCCTCCGGCGGGACACGTCTACGATTACATCCCGCACCCGGTGACCCAGATGTGCAACAACCCCATCTACAAGCCGCGGGAGGAGGAGGAGGAGGCGGCGGGCAGTGGCGGCGGGGAGGCGGCGGAGCTGCTGCGGGGCGGCGGCGAGCGTTTCCCTCACGCTGCCCCCGCCAGCGCGCAGGAAGCGGGCAGCAACTACCGCACCTTGCTGGAGAAGGAGCAGGAGTGGAGCCTGGCCGTATCCAGCTCGCAGCTCAACACCATAGTGGCCGTCCATCCCCAGCACCCCGCCGGTGGTGGTGGGCTTGGGGGGGGAGCAGCGGCAGCGGCGGCGGGAGGTGCCCCGCGGGACCGCGACCACCCACCGCCCTGCGCCGTGGGTTTCGTGGACTGTCTGTACGGCACCGTGCCCAAGCTGAAGGAACTGCACGTCCACCCTCCTGGCATGCAATACCCGGACCTACAGCAGGACGCCAGGCTGAAAGAAACCCTGCTCTTCGCTGCCGGCAAGGGCTTCTCAGACCACCAAACCCCCACCAGCGAATACCTCGAGTTAAGGGCCAAACTCCAAACCAAGCCGGATTACCTCGAAGTCCTGGAGAAGACCACGTACCGGTTCTGACCACCGCCCCGAGCAGAGGATACAGCTGTGCGCTCTGCCCCGCCAGATGTGCGCGCTGCGGGGACGGGCCGCTCTCCCATCACGAATCGATCAAGTGCCTTTCGCAGACTTTTGCCAGCAGATGTTAATCAATCATTATTTTTTTATACTGAAACTGAGACTTTGACTGTGCCATGTCTAAGGTATATTATTAATTATTATTATTATTATTATCGGGGATCTTTGTATTGATCCTGATTAAGTAAATTCTATGTGTGTCACTTTTTTTTTTACCTTTTATTTTCTTTATTATTGTTTGTTTGTTGTTTTTATTTTCCTTTGCAGTAAACTTCCTTTATATTTTCCCTTGGAGGGGAGGGAAGATGGCATTTTGTGGCTTGCTTTCTTCTTGCCCATCATGGCACAGATTATTCTGTACATTTATTTAAAAGAAGAAAAAAAAATGCAAAGAAGCAAACGAGCGCAGTTTGCTGCATGCCTGGAAACTGCAAGAGGGAAGGGAGGGGAGGGTCTTGCTCGAATGTCTCACTCTTGTCTCTCTCCCTCCCTCGCACGCACACTCATCCTCACCGCCCCCCCTTCTCCCCCGACGCCAGCCCAGCCCCTCCGCGCAGCGCCCGCGTCCGCGTAACGCGGGAGTGAGATCCCGTTGTCCGCGGAAGGGAATCCCGTGGGCTGGGGCAGGGAGGGAGGGGGATGCCACCGGGAACCGAGCAGCCCAGAGGATGTCACCACGTGGCGAACACACCTCGGGGATGCTCAGTGACACTCCCATCATGACGCCATGGTTTTTTGGGGAGGACATCCGCACTTTCCTAATAAAAGCAACATGCAAATATATATTAAAAAAATATATATATTAAAAAAAAAAAAAGCTACTGGGCACCTATCACTAACAAGCTTTGTAGGAAGCACTTTTAATGTTTTTCTCTCATACATACATGCACACACACAGACACACACACACAAAGGTACAACAATGTGCATATATTTATTCTGTAATTTCAAGTGAATATAAATTGTAAAGGTAATGTTTAATCATTGTACAGTGATGCGTCTGGTATAGCTTTCCTAATAAAACGTTTTGAAAAAAAATGCATATAAATATATATATATATATATACTCATATATATATATATAGGAATACAAAGCTTGAACCTGAAACTTCAGCTTCCCCCTACTGAGATTTCCTTAAACCTTGAAAACTATTTTATTAATAACGGTTCAATGCACTGTGATGTTAACAGAGAAAAAAAGAAAAAAAGCCTGTACAGCTTCTCTTGGCCAAGATACCACCCGAGACTTTAAAAAAAACCCCAACAAAAAAAACCGATGTACAATCTGGATTCCCACGTTGCACTGGATTTATGGCAGTTCCCTTGTATCTAAAAAATAAGCAGCAGAATTAAGACTTGTGTCCTCCAGCAGGTTTTTTTTCGGGAGCGCTGGTTCTTCTGTCTGCTGGTAACAGAGGGAGGCATTGCCATGGGTGTTTCTCCTCTTTGCATTCGCAGTCAGAGGGGGAAATTAAAACTCATTGCAATTTTGGAAAAGGGTGAAGCCATCTGGTTAAAAAATAATAATATTTTTTTTAAAAAAGGATCCCAACGGTTTCAGTCACCCAGCTCTTCTCCCTGCTGCCGGGGCGGCCCTTTGCTCCCCACTGAAACCGGAGCGAGACCAAAGATGATCGGATTCCCCTCCCCGGGAAGGTCCCGGGTGGTGTCTTGTCCCCGTCGGTGTCATTTTGTCCCGGTTGGTATCTTGTCCCCGTTGGTACCTTTTCCCCGTCAGTAGCTTCACCCCGGCGGCCCAGGGCCGGCGGCGAGTGGCTCCGTGCGGCCGCCAGGTGGCGCCGCAGTTCCAGCGCTGGTGGCCGCGGCGCTGCGGGGCGGGAGCGCGGGGAGACCCGGGCTCACCCGGCCCCGCTCCCGCCCTCGGCCCTACTCCAGGCCCCGGCCCCGGCACCGCTGAAGGCCCTGGCCCAGGCCCCTGCCCGCCCTGCTGAATGTACCCACCCCCGGGCGCCTTATACCGGGGCAGGCGAAAGGGGAGACCCCATAGCCGGGCACTCGTGTTGCCGAGGCACTAACCTAAAGACCATGAAATACAGATTTTTATACAGAAGTATCAAATATATCTATAAATATCATTTGTCTTAACGGAACAGCGGTGATTTATCCAGATGAATTGCAGTTATTTTTTTTTCCCCACTGTGCTAAAAAGTTAGCAGGGACTGTAGCGATAGGACAAGGGACAATGGTTTTAAACTAAAAGATGGGATATTTAGAGTAGATGTAAGGAAGAAATTGTTTACATTGAGGGTGGTGAGACCCTGGCCCAGGTTGCCCAGAGAGGTGGTAGAAGCCCCATCCCTGGAAACATTCAAGGTCAGGTTGGATGGGGCTGTGAGCAACCTGATCTGGTTGGAGATGTCCCTGCTCATGGCAGGGGGGTTGGACTGGATGACCCTGACAGGTCCCTTCCCACCCAAACCAATCTGTGATTCTGTGTTTCTATGATTCCTTGATTCGATTCTTCTGGCTGTTGTTGAATGATCTCTGTTAGCTTTCTGGAGCAGGGCAGAGGCTGCTGTAGCACATAGCATGGTGTCACCTCAGACCCAGCTATCCTTCCTTCCTTTTGGGAAACAACTTGATTTCACCCAGCACAATGCATTTTAATGGAGAGAAAACCATGAATACTTGTTTTCACCCCAAGTGTTGCTATTTATAGCTTCCGTGAATATGCTTATTGCAGGCTTTTCTTTTGTCAGTCTGTTTTGGAGAGGCATCTGGGTGTGACAGAAGTAATTTCCTGAGCCTTGGTAGTAGCTGTCTGTGTTTTGAGATGGAGGGACAGCTCCAAATGTTTGTAAATCTAGCATCAGCTCCATATTATTGGTAAAAATATGCATTTAAAGTTCCCAAATTCCTCTGTTGAGTTGATAGTGTTTTGTTACTACTGTCTTCAGCTCTAATCGTTTGGGATTTGTTAATTTGTTTGGGTTTTTTTTAAATGGATAGCAAAGAGCATGTACATGCTAAAAGTAATAAAACATCAAAGTCCAAAGGTCAGATCCTTCTTATGATAACCCTAATAATTACATTGGTAAAACTACAGGCAAGGAATGCGTGGAGCTATATAAATCAGGTTAAAGTACAACCCCTAGTGAGAGTGGTGCTGTATACATTTGGCAATGTCATCAAACCCCCAAGTGTTCAGACTTGTATCCAAATATAGTAAAGCCAGTTGCAAATAATGTTTATATTTTAATTAAACTGCGGAAAGGCAAGAGAATTTCAACATAACTAGAGGTAGTAATCTCACCCGTGAATGGTGAGGAAATCTATTTATTCAGTGGAAATAAATTTGTTCTATGAGAATGGAATTTTTGTATTAAAAGAGATAATTTTTGGCTTACGTTGAGTTATTTTTCTTTCCTTGTGTAGGAAACTTTCTCTTCCTTGTGTACTGGAATCATTTGGGGATCATTCACTCTGAAAGTGTTGACAATATTTAACTGTGATATCTAATGTGTGTTATGATGACTTCTGTTTTGCTATTTCATTGTGCTGAGCTGGGGCTGAGTGGGTGGCAGCATTACTTTCCACTGCAGGAAACAAAAAGTGGATTCATCATCTCTGATCTGTGATGGGTGACTCTTTACATGCTTCAACCTGAGTTGCTCCTAATTAATAGGGAGTATTAATGATAATTATATCATTATCAGCAGTATTATTGGTAGCTTTAATGATATTGGGAAGGAATCAAATAAAGTCAAATGATCTGCATTTACATTAGAGCTGTTTGATGGGATAATATTTTAAATAAATCAATATTTTTTTTAGCTTATTTCATTATTGTACAACAAGTACCTGGTATCAGCTTCAAGCTGTTCAGCTTGTGGTGGTGCTCAGAACCTGGCAGTAAATCTTTCATTGCGTGTTTTATTCACTTCTTTACTATATTGACATTTTACCTACAGGTAGAAAAGAAAAAGGGACAGGTAAGTCCCCGTCATAGCTGATAACGATTGCATACAGGAACATAGAAAGGGTAATAATGGTGCTCAATTAGTAGTGCTCTTTAATATTTCCTGGGTATTGTCACTGATGTCCCCATCATATTCTACCTGGGTTAAAAGATTTTTCTTTTTTGAGACTTGGAAATTGCTTCATGGATCTCTTGACTGTATCAGTAGTAAGAAAAATGTTAATTTTTATGGTATGAATAATAAGCTGACTTCTGGAAAGTGATCCATCTCTGAATGTCTGTCACAGCAAGCCAGGACCCGTACTGCTCTAGTCAGGTGGATATTACAGATGGGTCATTTATTATGAGATTCAGTGGACATGAGTTAAGCTGTGGTAGCTCAAGATCTTGCCAGAGACCTTTCCGGACAAAACCGCTTTTGAGCACAGCTGATTTGGTTTGAAGCTTGAAATGTGCAATTATGTTCAACTCGTGTTCTCTGCTGTAAATTTTTACAGCAACAGGACAGAAAGGTCTCTCCAAAATGTCAATATGCAATGCTCTACGTTTCTGAAACTCTAATGTGTGCAAGCAGTGACTCATGAGTGCTGTGCTACTTCAGTGTCTACTTCACACGAGCTGTTCACATGAATGCAGCGTGATGGATTGGCTTTAGGTGGAACAGAAATGTTCAGGTGGAACAATTGTGCAGAATTTGGCTGTAAGTTTAGAAGTTCATTACTTATCTACATTATTCCACCAAAGAGTACACCTTCTGGCAGTGCTCCAGCCACTTAGGTGTGAACTCTTTCCAGAATTGCGCTTCTTCCAAAGGCATTTGCTTTTACAACATGGATTTATGTACACTCGGAAATCAGGCTGCTGTGCATTGCATATTCCTGTTTGCTGAGTTTTCCAAGACTGAATTTTAAATCTTCAATTCCTCGTAACTGAGTTTCACAGTGAATTTATGTGTGGGTTATACAGTACAACGCAGTTTCTGTGGAAGAAATGTAGAGTAAATTCACCCAAAATATAGTTTCACAACTTCTTCATACTAACAACATCTCTTTGGACAAAAAATGCTATTTTTAATACTTTGTAATGCTCATATGAGTGGAAATGCATCTTTTTTCTTGAAAAATTTCTCATTTATTCTGGCAAATGTAGCTGTGCCCCAATTCAAAGGCTGTTTGAGCTAGTGGAAGAAGTGGAGTGCTCTTGGAACAAACCCTTGTGTGGGTATGGACTGGAGGCCTAATGATGAAATACCACCTTATGGCTCACTTCCAGTCAACAGACTCGAATGAAATGCAAAGTCTGATCTCAGAAAATTCCAGCATATATTAAGTGGATTCAAGTATTTTGAGACAAGTAGTCGACATGACTATTTCAGCATAAAAGGAGTGTAGAGAAAATGGGTTTGCTATCAATTCAGTAATTTTTCTGATTGACCTCATTCACAAATTAAACAAGCAATATTTAGTGCTTTTTGTTTTAAAATAAGAAAGCTTGCATAAAGGCATCAGCACATTCAAGACATGTGGAAATTGGTACCAGAGTTTAGACCTATTGTCATAGGTGGCCATTTACCCAGTGAAATTATTAGTGTAATAATTGCATATTATTTGGAAATACTTTATTAGTGTTATCTTTCTCTTTAAAAAGCAAGAATATTAATAGGCCCTGACAACTGTGTTTCATATCATTTCTTAAATGTCTTTTGCTTGATTCCTTATGGTTTTTCACTTTAAAAATGATGGACTTCTATTTTCCTTTTTGTTTGGGTGGTTGGAGGCGTTAGGGGGGTTACTGGGGAAGGCATTAGCTTTGCTACACATGGTGTTCCCCAGAAGGCTACTGGGATGAAACGTTGTACTTTACTTTTGATCACTGTGTATTTGGAAACACTCCCTTGTGGTATTTTTTCTGTTAAATTGGTCGATATTGTGGTGGTTTTCAGAACAGTGTCAGATGGTTCATTTTTGTGGAAAAATGATGAGAGAAGGCTGGAAGGAACAGAGCCACTGGGATTGCTATAGGAGTTCCTGGTCCCACAGTCATACTGGGTAGTGCTGCATCAGTCTTTATATTTTTGAATGTTAAAGATTGTTAGTCTTAAGGGTGGGGTTATTTTTAGATGTGTGTATATGCAATACTAAGATGTTGGGTGCCTTAAAAAGAATAGATAATAATAGAGGGCATAGCACAATACAAAATATTAATAACTCAGTCAGATGTCATATACAGAATCTTGAATGCCCAGTTACTTTTTCTAACATCTTTATTTTTCTACTGCAATTTTCTAAATCTCTCAAGATTATCCTGTATATTCTATGAATTCTAAAGGAATGTTTTAGGTTAGCCAAAGGTTGAATCTCTCCATTATTTAGGAATTCAAACAGATACCATTAACTGTGGCAGAATATTCCTGCCCATGGCATGTGGCATGGCAATTTGGCATGTCACTGTAGCACTGTGCCAGTAAGGGAGGTTCTCTGGGATGTGATGTGGATTTTACAGAAGGGCTTGAATAATTTCAAGCAGGAATTCCTGAATTGTGATAAATCACTACTGGACTGGCACAGACCTGAGACATGCTGCTGTTTGTGATGGCACTGCCATCCCTTGTGCTGGTGGGACCTGGCACTATTGCTGGTGTGGGCTCCTGTAACAGTCATCCTAAAAACCCAAACAAACCAACAAACAAAACAGAAGGTTTAGGTGTCTTTGTCCTACAGGGACCATCTCATCTGAAGTTCATGACTTTCCCCAAATGTTAAAGTGACATTACTATACTGATTCTGGGATTGATTTATTTTTTTCTTACTTTCCTTAGCTCTACTTTGCTTTTCTGGAGACAGCAGCTGGTTTACATGTTAAAGAACTGTAAGAATGTATTTATTAATATTTTTGCAGACCATACTTGTTTAAAATGAAGTCAGTGTATCACAACAGCACCTGTCCTAAACTGAGTTTTCCAGAAAGCTACGTAAACCTTTGGTTTTGTACTTGGTCTCTAAGTTATTATATGTGTGTTTATATATATAATGTCCATTATCTGAATAATCCTTGAGTTGAAGTCTGTCATTGATCTTTGTAGGCTTTGGAAATCAAGGCTAATTAATGGGGGTTTTTTTTAATGTTCCATGACTGTTTGGTTTGATTTTATTCCGAGTATGATTGAAGGAAAGCATTGTAGTGTGGAAATTCTCATCAAAGAATACTTTTTCATAGGACTTCCAAATTTAATTCTTTCTTTTTCTTTTCTTTGGAGAATGAAGTAGCTGTGCTCAAAAGAGCGTAGGAATTGCTACTCAGACTTGAAATGTGTTTTCTCTGCTATGTCCTCTCATTCCTGAGAGTGCCCAGGACTGAAAGGAAGGTGCAAGAAATTCCCATTAGTGAGATTACGAGGTCAGATGTGGCCAGGTAATCTTCTCCACCATTAGCTCTCACCCTGAGCAATCAGGTACCTGGGCTACTGCACTGCTGGAGGTACCGGTCCTGTGTCCGCAGGGAGTAGAGGAGTGCTGAGCGCTTAGAAATATCATCTGGTAGTGTTTCTGTGAAAGATGGACTTTAAAAAAAACCTGGACATCAGTAATGGATGATGGCCATTTAAAAGTTTGTCTCTGTGTTCTTTAGAAAACTCATCCAGAGTTTCTCTGGTGCTGTTAAACCGCCACACAAGGGCACATCTGCTCCGTCTTCATAAGAGCGCTGCTGAAAAATGATGTTGAGCTAATGCATTCTTCTTAATTAGAGAGCATTGTTTCTTGTGGCATCACTTCTGTTATGTTTTCTTGCAGTGACCCAAAAACCTGGCTGCTTTGGAAAGTGGATAGTATTGGCAAGCAAAGAAATATGGCAAGTGAAGGTATTTTTTTAGAGCTAGTTTATGTTAGTGTTTTCTTCAAAGAAAGGGGAAGTCAGAGCTATTGGCTCCTTGTTCTGCAGCCCACATTGAAAATAACTAAAGGCAAAGAGTCAGGCACTGCTCTGTCTGTGTTTAATTCTTCCCTTTGGTTTTAAACCAACAAAGTAAGAAATGTGGATGTATCTTATTTATATATATATAAAAATATACATATATTCCTCCTGTGAGCAATGAGGGGCCATGGTACCGCAGCCAGTGATGCTGATGGAAGGAATGGTGTTGGCATCGCTGGGAGATGGGTTAAATGGTGACAAGTGGGAACTGTGCCAAGGCTAACAATGCAAAGGCACCTGAAAGTCAAGCATCTCGCTGGGTTAGAGACAGTAAATAACAACATACCATTCTTGTTGAAGCCTGTCTTTTTTAGAGCAGGTATCTCATAGAAACCCATTTTTTAGTGTTTGGCCCAAGTTCTCAACCAGCCTCCAGATTTGTTGGCATTCCCAACATTGCTTTTACCTATCTGCATGCACAGGTACTCATTTGGCTGACAATAAGTTTTTAACACCTCGCTTTGCACAATGAACACGTGCCTGAAATGGAGACCAACTGAAAACCTGGTTATCTTTGTTGGGTATTTCTAGAGAGTGGTGTTTTGCAACTCAATACTTCATTCTGTAAGGTGTATCCACTGGATTGCCTACCTGTAACTCAGCTTTGTAAGCAGCCTCCCGAGGTTAGCCATGGTGGTATTCCATGCCTTGTGCTTTGCCAGCTCCTACAAGCCAGCCAAAGTCTATTAAAGCCTTCAGAGCACAAAACATTGATCAGTTGGATCTCTAACAGGTAGGCAGCAGGGATAAAACAGAGATGTTCCCTTCACAACAACCTAAAATGGGTTGCTGTTGACTCAAAGCAGTAGGAACTGCTTTCTGTGTCGTTATTTCTACTGGAACAGTGGAAGTTTGGAATGCAATGGAAATGCTGATACTAAGAATGTACAGTATATACATATGTAGTGTGTGTATACAGGTATATGCCAGCTTGCTGAAGTGTAGAAGTCAATTTCTGGGAAGCTCTGGGAGATTCAGGTATATGGATTGCTTTGAACTGTTATTAAAACCGTGAGCATTTTGGTTATGAAGCTAAAAATAGATCCATAAAGACCTACATTCTCAGTGGAGGTCAGTGGAGGCACTTCTCAGACGTATTAGCATTTTGGACACTTAATCTTAGCAGCATATTGCATCTCCTGGAATAGGCTAGCAAAGGCAATGCAGAAGAAATTGCTGTATGTCAAGTCGTTCCGAAAGGTTGCCAAGTTTCTCAGGAACCAGAATGGCAGAATAATGAGTGTTATATTTAATTCAGGATGGAAAGGCAACCATGGGGAGTTCAGCAGAGGGAACTCAGATCATCTTGGCTCCGTGAGGGAGGGAGAATTTATAACTATAGCTAGCTCAAAAGAAGCAAGCTGTGTGTGCATTTGTGTGTATATATATATATTTATATATATGTATATACAAATCTGTGTATGTGTATATAACACTGCCTGTATATATGTATTTATGTATATGCCTATAATGTATAATACGTGTATCTATAGATATGTATACATTTATATAAATTTCTATTTCTCTATATAAATAGTCATGCAACTATGGGAAAATAACATTTCAACAGTGTGTTGTTTTCTTTAAAACCAAAAAAAAGCTGCTTCCATTAATATCATATTGGCACAAATGTCTTATCTTTTCTGTGTAGAAAGGAGCATTGCTTCGTGATTGAGCACAAACCTGGAAGGTTTTAACTATTCCAGAGGACTCCTAGTAAAGTCATTAGCTGCTCCACAGCTGTTCTACATTGGTGAAATAAAGTGGGGGCCAAAATGACTCAGGGCTGGTTTTAAAGGCAAAGGAAAGTGGCTGCTGACTGTTTGTGCTTTGGAAATCTCTCGTGCTCACAGAGTTTTGATGGTGAAATAGCTGCAGTAGTAATTATTCTGGTTGCTGTTGACATCCCAGCTAATGCTAACAGCTTCTGAAGAGAGGAAAAAAACCCAAAAGATGAATTTCCTGCTCTAGAGTAAGTTATCTGAAGTCTTATTATTTTGACTCGGTGATGTATGGATTTCCATTTAGGGTTAGGATGTTAGGCTGTAAATCAAGAATCTTAGCTCAGTGAACGTCTAGTTCAGGATGTGTCTTTTATGTTATCATTGATTTTAAATAATTTCACTTCATCATCAGAACAAGCTGTACCTTAATTCATGATAAGCTCAAAGAATTTCTCAGCTGGAAACCCGTTCATATCAGGGTGAGTTTTGCACTTGACTTCAGTGGAGTTGAATCAGATCAGAGTGTTTCATTAAGCGCTGACATTCAAACAATCTTGTAGTGGTGCAACTATTAACTAAAATTGTAATTTTGTAATAAAAGCGAGCCTCAAAATTACTTCCTAGTTATGTATTCTATGATTATTGATGATCTTAGAGGTCGTTTCCAACCTTAATCATTCTGTAATTAGCACCCTTCTATCAGTGAGACCTTCGTGCAGTTGCTGGGTATCGACAAGGGGTTTGATTTTGTGCTGCTGATCGTTGCTCTGAGTTTTGCCTCTGATTTGAGCTGGAACCAGCTCAGCCCCGGGAATAACGCACCATAATGTGCTGCAGTTCAAAGGAAAAGCTGCAAAGTAATAATCTCTGTCAGCATCCCCTAAGCTGCCTGCCCTGAGTGATTGCTGATCGCTGCATTGCCACACGTGTTGTGCTGGAATAAATGTAGGTCATGGTAACATGGATTGGTCGTGATGTTTTTGGCTCCTGTGTGGCAGAGTCCATGTCTCTCTCTGGTCATGTGTGGGGACAGGCACAACACACTCAGGGTTGGTGCTACTGCAGAGAAATGTCTTTTTGTCTCCAACACTGAACAGGCCGACGCTTCCGTGGTTATTAGAGCAGTGAGGATCTGTCACGCTGCCAATCTGCCATCGTTTGCACACTGTAATGTGATTAGAAAAGAAAAGGAGGGAGAGTGGATTGTTGCTTTCCAAGTCCTTTGCTTCCTTTAAGGCAGAAGACAAATAAGAAATAATCACAGAAATCAAAACAAATACCCAGTGGCTTAAAATATATGATATTGAGAGAAATATATATATATTTTTTAAGCTTCTTGATTATGCCTTGCGTTATTATTTCATCTGGAGGAAATAAGCACCTTATGGGAAAGTGCTTCCCAATCTCTTTTGCATAAATGTTGCAGTGAAACTTTGTATGATGTATAGCTGCCTGTTCAAGAAAATGGGTCATTTCCATACAAATGTCATATTTTTTATGCAGAAAATATGCTGAATTCATATACTATCTTCTAGTTAAAGCAATCTTTTTGCTGTTTTTGTGATTTCAGCATATTTGCCTGAATTAAGACAACTGGGAGAGGAGCAGAAAAAAAAAAAGATATTTTTTTTAATTAACTCATGCAGGCCTAATGTTCAGGCTAACCCCTTGAATAGTGTCTCTGGGGCACATGCAGGAACACCATCCTCAAATGGCTCATTTTTTTTTACAGCAAGAAGCATCAGAATTTGAGCCTGGTGTATCACAAAGCTCAGAGGGTTGCTGCTCTGCTGAGCATCTAGGGATTTGGGGAAATAAGTTTTTCTGATGTCACTTGTTAAAGAAGATGCCTCGATGTCCATATCCTCAGGGATGCAGCCGTTCACACAAGAACCCCACAGGCTGAAACCAGTGCAGGAATGATGAAGTTTGGAAATCTCCTCATACTCTGTAGCAATCTCTTCCTCAGAGGATTAATTTAATCTCTAATGGACTTGGGCTACTTGCACTATTGCTCTAAAGAAACAATAACCCAACCCGGCCTTCTATCTGGTTGAATTTTGCCATGCCACTTTGTGTTTAGGAAAGGAACAGTGTGGTTTGAGGATCAGACATATAAAATCATGTTGTTGCTGTAGATAGACATCCAAATCAATGACATGACCTAAAGCAGAGCAGTGCCTAAGGCTCCACTGGCGTAGGTCATTGCAGCTCCATTGCTCTCAGCACATCCCTGCGCTGGTGAGATGATTTGAAGATGTTTGGAACTAGCTGGTGTAGCAGTTTCTCTGGAGGGCTTTCCATGCAGCTGTTGGGATTTTGTTAAGTAAGTTTAAAAATGAAGATGAATAAGCCCAGGTTCTCAGCTTGCATGAGCTGGCATCAGCCCAGCAAAGTTCTTGGGCTGCTCAGTGCTGGTGGGGAGATTGACCCTGCATATGGCAAACTTCTCCATTTTCCACACAAACTTAAGGAAAAGCTTCTTTACTGTGAGGGTGACGGACAGGCTGCCCAGAGAGGGTGTGGAGTCTCCATCTTTGGCGATGTTCAAACCCACCTGGACACTTTCCTGTGCAACCTGGTGTGGGGAACCTGTTTTGTCAGGGGGGTTGGACTGGATTATCATGTCCTGGGTTGCATGAACTGGCAAACAGTTCGAGGGAGGAGATTCTCCCCCTCTACTCTGCTCTCATAAGGCTCCATCTGGAGTGCTGTGGCCAGTTCTAGATCCCCCAACACAAGAAAGACATGGACCTGTTAGAACGAGTCCAGAGGAGGCCACAAGGATGATGCCAGGGCTGGAGCAGCTCTGCTGTGAGGACAGGCTGAGAGAGTTGGGGCTGTTCAGCCTGGAGAAGAGAAGGCTCAGGGGAGACCTTCTAGTGGCCTTCCAGTACCTGAAGGGGCTACAAGAAAGCTGGGGAGGGACTTTTTATAAGGGCAGGGAGTGGTAGAACAAGGGGAAATGGCCTTAAACTGGAAGAGCGGTGTTTTAGATTAGATATTAGGAATAAATTCTTTGCTGTGAGGGTGGTGAGACCAACCAACAAACACAAATTCCCTAAGAAAATCTCCTGTTACCAAATCCTGCTTAAACCAATCCTTAAAGTAACAGTTAAGTGAAAAAGACAGTGGCACTCCACTAGGATACACTATGAATTTACAGGAATTAGGCTCCTACAAATCATGTGAAAACAAGATGTCTCAAAGGCCAGTTCCAGAGAATAATCATCTGTTGTAAAGCACTTAATGACTGAGCAGCTTTGGAGCTGAGTACTGATGTTAACAAAAAAGAACTGGGAGAAAATAAAAAAAATAATAAATAAAGATGGAATAATGTTAGATGTGACTCTTCAGATCAGTGGCTGAGCTCATGATGGTTATAAAGGAAGGCAATGAGCAGAGACAGCAGCCGTCAGGGAAGCTGCAGCAGTTTTATGGCCAGGACAGAGCACAAAGATTCTCTCGTTATGACTATTGCTGGCATTTAGATGGGAACTCTGCTTATTCTTTCACAGTGTCTCTCCTGAGCAGTGTGGTATTTCTTTATTGTTCAGCCTCTCCCCAAATTTTGCACTCTCTGTCAATGGAGAATCATGTTTATAGAAGGTGTGTGTGATCCTGGAGAGCAACAGCCTTTGGTTCGAAACACCATCCTGACCAGCAAAGCTTAACTCAAAGACAGCAGTGACCTATAGCTTCTGGGTAAGCAGGTGATTTGTGCTTTCCCAAGTGGGGATCAGAAATCTCACTGCATTGTTGCTAAAGATGTGGTAAACTCCTATAAAAGAAAATCCTATCTTCCAGTATGGTAATAATAATGATAAAGCCCTTAATATAGTACATTTTATTAACAAAGAAGCAGGTACTGACCACCAAGGTATTGTCTGACATAGACCCACCAGGATAATGGAGTCCAACTCCTGTCCCTGCACAGGACAATCCCAACATTCACACCATGTCCCTGAGGGCCTTGGCCAAATGCTGCTGGAATCTTGTCAGGCTTGGGGCCATGAGCACCTCCCTGGGGAGCCTGTGCCAGTGCTCCACCACCCTCTGCCTCAAGAACCTTTTCCTCATGGCCAACCTCACCCTCCCCTGCCACATCTTCCTGCCATGGCCTCTGCTCCTGGCGTTGGTGGCCAGAGAGAAGAGCTCAGCACCTGCCCCTCCTCTTCCCCTTGGGAGGAAGTTCCAGACCATGATGAGATCTCCTCTCAGTCTCCTCTTCTCCAGGCTGAACAAACCAAGTGCCTTCAGCCTCTCCTCAGATGGCTTCCCCTCTAAACACTTCACTAATTTTGTGACATATGAGAAACACCAATTTTTCCTCTGACAAAACACACCACACATCATCAAAAATTTTCCACTGAAAAATGTCTACTTTTAATTGGAAAGTAATTCCTCGAACTGATTTTGTCATCATTATGTGGCAGCTGAAAAAAATGTGACTCCTTGAACGTTGCTGCAAACCAAAATCTTTTCAACATCATTTTCATCTTAAGAAAACACATTTTTCCAGCTTAAGAAAACTCCTTTTTGAAGCATAGATAAGCTTTCTGAAAATAATACTAATTTAGAAGGAAACATTTTATTTTAACAAGACTTTCTACTAATAGAAGCAGAGCAATTTTTTTCCTGTTTTATTACAAAAAGTACACTAACTTTTTTTTTAACTTAATATTTTTTTTGTAGGGAAAAATATTATCTTTATTCTTGCTGGTATTATGGAAGGAAAAAACACTCAGGCACATGAAGGTTTTGTGCTCAAAAATTTTGTCTATCTGTATCAAATTTTTTAATAAAAGTTATCCCATGTTCTATGACTTCAGTAATTTACTACTTTAAGGAAGAAATCAGGATGGATAATAAAGAAAGGAAAGAATAACAGAGGTATTGCTGGCAAATGACTTCAACTGAGCTTGCATTGCCAAGAGGTGTGGGTGTAATCAACAGGGGCTTGTGAATGCGTGGTCCTTTCGAATGAATTTCAGACAATTTCCTCTCTTCTGTCATTGCCTTATTCCAAGTGCAAACTACAACCGAGTTCGTAATTTCTGTTGTTGTCCACCTTGTCGTTACTAAAAGTAACAGTTCTGGGAAAATGAAAGAGTGGGCATCATCGAGCCTCAAGAAAATTGCAGTTACTTTGCTTTTCCAGTGATGTGCAACTCTAAAACCAAGAGGATGGGCATAGAAATTAATGAAGTCACGGTAAAATTGAACGACTGCATTGCGAAGAGAAAAGGAATGGAATCCAGATGTGTTTCTTTAGTTGGCATGCTAGCATTCATCTGTCTGTGGGCAGGTCCTTGGCTGCTGGGACTGGTTTATCACCAAAAATCAGGTGATTTTTCTGAAGTCTTGACTGTTTTAGATTTATTTGTTTATTTATTTCCCACAGGAAGAATATCTCTGCAGTATCCAGAGAGTGGACTCAATGACCTAATTTTTTGTTAAGCTTTTTGTGCAGCATCTATAGTCCTGAATAACATAAGGGTCCTTGAAGGAGTGCATACCACCAGATTTTCATCTGTTTATTTGTGCATGAAACATAAAATATGCATCCAGGCTGAAAATCTGTAAGTGCATAGGACAAGTATGGCAGCATAATATACATATATAAATAATTACTTGCTGTCAAGGTCATGGTCTTTGTATGCTCAAATTATCCACTGTGAAGTTGTGCTCTACAACTACCTCAAAGGAGGGTGAAGAGAGGTGGGGGTCGGTCTCTTCTCCCAGGTAACAAGCAATAGAAGGAGAGGAAATGGCTTCAAGTTGCACCAGGGGAAGTTTAGATTAGATATTAGGAAAACTTCACCCAAAGGATTGTCAAGCATTGGAACAGGCTGCCCAGGGAGTGGTGGAGTCACCTTCCCTGGTGGGATTTAACAGATGGGTAGATGAGGTGCTGAGGGACATGGTTTAGAGATGGGATTGGTAGTGTTTGGTTTATGGTTGGACTTGATGATCTTAAAGGTCTTTTCCAAGCACTGTGATTCTGTGAAGGCAGAGCATGTGCTGTACACACTTGCAGGTGTGGGTAAACGTTAAAAGAATGAACATTGTTAAGCTGTTAACGCATTGAATTTCTTTCTCACCTTCACTATGGGCTGATTTTCAGCACCTATAATTAATGTGTTTAGAGTGGGTGGATGTCTTTACATTTGCCTGTTTCTTTTCACAGCTAAATCAGGCAACAAGACAAAACTTAGAATTACAATTCTCTGCAAAACGTTTTCCAAGTTTCCTGGTGCTGTGGTGGGCTGGGCAGAGACAACCCAAATAGGGAAACACACTGCTGGAGATAAATAGATGTTTGGGGGAAAAAGCTGCAAGGGTGAAACCTTCCAGGTGAAAAGTTGCTTGTGTTTTTGGACTAGTTTCCAATTCTTAACTTCACAGCTTCTTTTAATAAGTAAAGAAAACTCAAATATTCAGGAAGTCCCAAACTCTAGAGCTATGCAGCTGATACCCAGTAAGTTTGGTACCTCAAAACTGGATATAACTTTCTAGCTCTATAATGTTTAGGAGAAATAACATTTGAATCAGATATTGTGTGAGCATGATAACATTTAAAGGTTTAAAGTCATGTAGACACAGTGCTGAGGGACATAGGTTAGTCAGGGACTTGTCAGTGATGGGTTCATGATTGGACTCGATGAGCTTAAAGGGCTTTTCCAATCAGGGCAATTCTGGGATTCTGTGGAAGTGTGTCACATAGGGAGCAAGTGCTCAAGTGTGAATCACCTCTATGTGTTTATTTACAGGTAAGTACTAGTAAAGACAATCTTCACTTCAAATAAATCCTTCTTAAAAGCAATGCCCATTACCATATCTGACAAAATAACTCCCCATTATCCCTCATGCAAAAATAGTAGTATTATTTTTTACAGTGACTGCATCAAGTTTCTCATGTATAAAATATTCTAAGTGTTGGAAGTTGTTAACTGTTGTGATTGTGCTTGAAGAATATTGCTTCTGATGGAGTACAGATGTTTGTGTTTAGTTTTGTCTGAATATAGGGATATTGTTCATTTAAACAATATCCCAAACCTCTCGTGGCTGGTTACTGTTCACTGTGGTAGACTTTGATTCAGGCACTCTCTAATTGCTATGGTATGTCACAGAATGCATTTGATAGTGGTGTAAATTCACTGGTTATCTTGAAATGAAACTGCTGAGCTTCAGATGCAATCTATATTTGTAAAGTGAGATTTTCAGATAAGGAAGGGAAAAAAAATACATCCAGGCCTGTGAGCTGACATATAAGGAAGTCACTGGAAATTCTCCTATATTTTTAATGTTATCAGAGGATCAGACACCTGCTAAATCAACCAAAATATTCATTTAGAAATTTATAGATTTATAGCCTTAGTTTATTACAATGTAAACATACAAAAATCCTTAAATCTAGTGAATGAAAGTGCCAAAAACATGAATTAAAAGAGTTCCAAGTCTAATGCTTGGAACTAATAATGGGAATAAAGCTGGATAGAGGATGATGGTCCCTGCTTAAACAATATACTGCAGAGCCTGAGCAGGCAGGCATGAGGTGAGTGGTGAAGACAGTTTGTATTGGGTGTTTTGTTGAATTCTGAGAGAGGGAGATACTGGTAAAATGTTGAGTCATTGCAGACAACATTTGGAGCTGGTCCAAAGAACTCTGTGGGTCAGTCAGGGTCACCCAAAAGAGCACAGTGACTTGATTACAAAAAAAATTTAAACATTGTAATTCAGATTTTGAGTATAAACATGTAATTGTTGTATATTTGTCAGGTGGTAGCATCTAGTGTCTGTAAGGAGAAGTTAGTAATATTTAAAGTCTTTTAAGTTCTCTTCTGCTTGAGTAACTGAAAGCTGAAAACCAAGTGGTGGCCCAAACAGTGCTGGTTGCTAATTTAATTTAATTCCTGGCTCATTAAAAATCTGGCTCTGAAATTACTAGATGTCTTCATCACTTCTTAAGCTGAGTGGCCCAAATCAGAAATACTTGAAAAATATGAACCGTAATTTCTATTCCTTCTTTTGAGTAAACACCCTAGAAAACATTTTTAAAGATGAAACTGAAGAACAAGTATTTTACAACACTTCTCGAGTCGAAAAGTGGGAGCCAAGTGCAGGCTCTTAAAGACTATTCCCTCTTGGATGCTATTAAAAAAAAAATAGTATTTACTATCTGCTTCAGAACCCTCATGGTCACCTAGATATGCACATAGCAGAGCAATAAGAGAAGATTGCAGTTTGTTGTGTTTGGGAGAGAGAATACATCCAACATCCTCAAGCAACCTTTTCAGAGGAGGCTATCAATTACTTCTTGCATCAATAACCAGTTTTTTTTTGAAGAAAAACATGTTTAATTTGAGAAAAGTACTAAAGTGGATTAAATACAGGCTCAGGAAAGGTAGGAAAAGAGAAACTGCTATGAGAGAGAAGTTCTAAAAAAAAAAGTATTAATCCTTTTCTATTAATTTTGTGTTTGTTTTTTTTTTTTTTTTAAACTCAGAAGAGATGTAGTATATCTGCAGTAATGAACCTGGCTGATGGCCTCATTTTGGAGCATGGCAGAGAAAATAAAAGATATATATTCAAATTGATGTGCATAGATTGGATTTAATGCCTCTAGGTTATGACCACATGCTTTGCAAAGAAGGCTAAAATAAGAGGCTGACAATAGAAAACTAAGATCCAAGAAGCCAAGATTTTTAAATAGAAGCATTTAGGGGGAGTGTAACTAGGTTTTTTTTGATGAGTTACTTGGTACCCATTTCTGTTTATCCATCTAAAGATCTTGTAAAATATCAGATGTCATTACAGTCAGTTTTGAAAAGCATCACCAGGAGTTATATCTAATTAGGTCACATATTATGGCTGGAATAGGGATGATTGGGACTGGATGGATTAAGGGGAGAGTGTTACTCGAGGAAGACCATATTCCTTTCCTGGTAGATACTGTTTCCATAATAGCAAGTGTAGACCACATCAAAAACAGCCACAATGGTTTCTCCATAATTATATAAAAAAGGATAGATGAGTGCTTGCTATTGAGCTGGTCAAGTAAGCGAGGAGCTGGCAACTGGGAGCTCCTGCCTTCCTCCCAGCCCTCAATACTGATTTGCTGTGTGGATTTAGATAAATCCTTTAATATTGCTTTTGTAGCTCACCTCTCTGTAGAATGCTTATCTCTGTACCATGGAGGCATGGTGGAAATATACAGCGCTGCTGTCTGTCTTGAGAAATATTTATAATATATTGTAGACTGAGGAAAAAAATGTTTGCAATGAAATCCTAAAATACACAAACCCTAGACTTGTTGTGCACTTGCTGAAAGGTTAGCACCGGAGAAAATCTGGGCAATACCTTTATCAAGTACTGATAAATATTGTAAGCAGCACTGGAGGAGTCACATACAAGTATTTTCACTTTCAGCTGACCTTTTAAACACAACTTGTGTGGCGTGGGAAATAAATGGTACCATTGTGGGGCA
This sequence comes from Caprimulgus europaeus, assembly GCA_907165065.1. The sequence goes on along the minus strand of OU015531.1, from coordinate 3,780,774 downwards.
CTGGCACAGCTCTATAAAGAGGAGATTCCCAGTGGACCTCAGGAAATATCAGAAACTGTAGGAGCAGCCCTTGAGTTTCTATAGATTGGTGTGAGCGTAATTTAAAGCAGAATTTACCAACAGTGTTTATCAGAAATTAAAAAGTAGCATTTTAGTTCTGGTTTAAGAGTGAACATTGATTCCTGTGGTTTCTACAGTTCAGAAACCTGGTGAGGCTCCTTGCTTTGCCAGATGCCTTCCAGAGAGGATATTTCATCCTGCAGTGGTTGGTATCCCACATACCTCGATACATGAGTACACTCTAAGAGAAAGGATCAGGCTCTTGCTTAGTGCTCCTGTTTGGATGTAAGGAGGCTGTTAGAGAGAATGCTGAGACCAGTTTCCAAGTCTGGTGAAGAATTACCCTGGGTGGAGACATTGTGTTCATATTTACCAGTGTATGAGTTGATTCATCCACATTCTCACTGGATTAATTGGCTTGGATTAGCTGGAGCTGCTTCTGAGTGAAGACCGTATATTATTTTATCTAGCCAGAGCTCTTACAATTTATTGTAACAGAAGTATCAAAACAATTTTATTGCAGTGTTTTACTCAAAGTGCATCTTTTTATCAATAGCAGGAAGTTGGGAATCTGCAAAGAACCCATCCTCAGTCTTTGATGTAGATCCTTATCAGTGCATTTCATTGCCAGTAGTCTCAGCATCCTCACTATAAGTAACCTTAGCCCAGTGTCATGTTTATTATGACACTACATAAAAAGTAGTAGTTAAAGGTTATTTACTGTAACTCTGCACATGAACGACTCACAGTGTTATTGGGAACTGTCCTTTCCATGCTTTATGTCACATACAGATGCAGATCACATTTACTGCTCAAAGCACATGCAATGTAGATTCATAAATTATATAAGAAACAACACAAACTAATGAGATGTGTCATCTTTAGTTTCTCATTGCAGAGGCAGCAGCATGGCATGGAAGATTTATTTACTATCCCAGCCACTGGCTTTCTTGCAGTCAATAGCTCATCACTTTGCTTTAAATCTGCAAATAGGAATAGAGATGTTTTCCAAGAAGAAAAACACTAAGACAGCAGCTTGGCCCAAGCTGGGATGAGGTACTTGAATTTTGGAGATCTGGGTCTCAGCCTACATCACTCACTTGGGGAAAACCCTGTAGCTTTTGCATGTCTTCCTCTCCTCATCTACAGAACACTGTTAACACCTTTTTTAAAGCACAAATCAGTGTATGGAAAGCATAACATAAAAGTTAAGAATTAGTCACATCTCCTTGAAAGGGGACACACTGGTCCCTAAGAGCCAGACACAGAAATTCTGTGGATCTGAGTACCACCAAAGAGCAGAGGGACAGAGATGGGGAGCGGGGAGGGGGAAGCTGAAGTGGGGACTGAGGACACTGTGGCCACAGCAGCTCTGCAGAAAGGCTGGGAAGTGTCCACTAGGAGACAGTGAAAAAAAGGATGGAGGTTTCTGTTCAAAACAGTGTGCTGCCTGTTGGGGTGAGAAGAAATTAAAAAGGGAAGAATGTTTTGGGTTTGGTTAATAACTTAGCCTGTCTTTAGGAATTTGAAATAATGTCTGCATTGTGTTGAAGTGCAATAGTCAGAGGTGAGAAAACCCCTGTTCTTCAGCCTAAAATTAAATTAATATGAAAATTATATAGTATATATCATTTTCATAAAGGAATATAAAGAATAAATATCCTTTTCATAAAGAATAAATATTAAAATATGATAGAAGAAGAGGAAATGGCCTCAAGTTGCGCCAGGGAAGGTTTAGGTTGGATATGAGGAAAAACTTCTTCACCAAAAGGGTGGTCAAGCATTGGAACAGGCTGCCCAGGGAGGTGGTGGAGTCACCTTCCCTGGTGGGATTTAACAGACGGTTAGACGAGGTGCTCAGGGACATGGTTTAGAGGTGGACTTGGCAGTGTTTGGTTTATGGTTGGTCTTGATGATCTTAAAGGTCTTTTCCAACCACTGTGATTCTGTGTGATTCTATGATTATTCCCTCCCACCTTGGGTGAAATTTGTATTTGGGCCAACATTTCTGCATTAGCTTTCCCACCTGTGAGACACCCTACCGGATCTATCCGTGAAGCAAGAGCACGTTCTCTAGGTGCCTGTCCTAGCTAGGGCTAGGACAGGCACCTGCAGAGCCAGGAGATGGGGAATTGCAGCTGGCAGGCATCAGCAGTGCTGGCACATCCAGATCTGCTCTGTAGCCTGAAGGTGCTGCCACAGATTATCATCTTTGTTCCAGTATCATAGAAGCTGTGTGTACATCTGAGCCAGACTGAACAGATTACACCCCTCCAAGTCAAGGCAAATACATGTCTGCAGGGAATACTGGTAAAACTGCCTGCAACGTGCATGTTTAGAGGCTAAACTTAGTCCTCATTTACTGTGAATGTCAGCTTGCATCATCAGTAAACACTGAATAAAATTAGGCTGGAAGGTATTATGGATAATCATGGTTTATTTAAAATATTTTGTACAAGGAAATTAGAATTGAAGATTGCAAAGTAGTCCTTAAAAAGAGGAATAAAGATGTGATGCATTTCCTCTTTTTGTGTTTATTTGAGAAACAATAACCACTTAATGCTAGGGTTACAAGCAGAAATATATTCCTCAGATTATTGCTTGTCTAGGGCTTGGTTCCTCACATGATTTTCTGTGGGTACATCCCTGTGGACACACAGAGCCCCAGCAAAGTGAGGTTTGACTATTGCACAGCAACTCATAGGCACAGGATGTAAAAAGAACCTTTCCAAGGAATGAAGTTTCTTTACAGTCAGTAAAGCAGTTTCCAACAATCAGAAAAATCACTGGAATTATTTCCTGGTGGACTCACCATTTTATCATATTGTGTGAGATTGTGCATGATACTGAAGAAAAAGTAAAATGTCCCCAAAATGTAAGCAAAAAATGCTCAGAATTATTAGCTGTGTTTTAAAAGCTTGCAATCCTAAAGGTCAGGTTTCAGTTGGGTTTTTTGTCTCTTTTGTACTAGTATTTCATATTATTCAATAGAATTTCCCATCTGCAGGGTTGGAAAACCTCAGTAGATGATGTGGATTTGTGTGTGATCAGAATTTCCTATGAGGGGTCACTAAGCAGTCAGAGCAACTAAAAGAATGCTGCTGTATTGATCATGAAGGTTATATTTAGTGACTAGAATAAAGAATATACTGTCATGCAAAATGTGTATTCAAGAGAGGTGTATAAACATATAAAAATAGTGAAAAAAAAACTTTAGTTCATGCAAAGTTTACCCATTTGTTAATTTTTTTTATATGAGTTTATAGTAATAATTTGAGAGAACTTGATTGGCTGAAAATACAGAATATTAAAGCTTTTGAGAAAATAATATTCATGTCAAACCTACTGAGTACTTTTGGAGCATTTGGATGCTCTAAGTAACTTGTGCACAAGTTGTTGGATGTCACATTTTCTTGCATTATTAATAAAAGTAGTAGCTTTGCATCTTCCTAATTCTAATTATTTCTCTAAATATCTCCAGGAAAAAGAAGCATAAAATAGTAAGTATTTAAAAACACTGGGTAAGCATCTTTTGGAGAATATATCTATAAAATGAGTCAAGTTTACCTTTACAATTTTATATTGATTTTCAAATCATAAAATAAGTACAAGATTACAGAATGGCTAAATCAAGGCTGACTGAGAGGTCAAGATTATGAGTCAGTAGTCTCTTGCTACATGAGAATCTCCACTAGTATCAATGGTTGACTCTTGTTCACTGATGGACTTTTGAAACTAAACTGAAAAAATACGTCATTATCATGTGGTATTTCAGGAAAAGAAACCACACAAACCCCAGACCATTTCAGCAGCTCTGAAGTAGTTTTCAAGCAAATAAAAAGTTAGCTGCCTCTCAAAATTCACAATTTTATTTATATATCCATAACTATAAGCATATATAAAACTCACATATTGCAGTCATTTTGCAGATGTGCTCAGAACTTCAAAACATCTGATGGTCTGGAATTCTTCTCCAGAAAGATCAAAATCTGTTAAAAATATAATCTGGCTCATACATAAAGAGCCCAATTCTGCTCATTTTCTTCTTTTAAGATTTGTCACTGTGTCATGAATGCCCTGACTGGGCATTTTGGCTAATTAAAGAAAATACTACATAGTACTGATTAATTCCCATGTTATTGTCTTCAGGACCAGACCGTGGGCTCTCTACTTTCCTTGAAGTGCTGTACTTATGGTAGTTTCATTATTTGTTAAATATCATAATAGGAAAGTGAATCCAACTTCTTTTCTTTTTAAGACAGACAACTTTTGCATCTCCTTAAACATTTCTCTACCTTGGCTCACACATTTTACAACATAATTGTAATACAGTCGATATAACATTGATACCAGTTATTCAGTTTTAATTTACAGAGACGTAGCAGACTGTCTTCACTGAAACACCACCATGACGAGCTGAATTACTTTGATCTTAATTTTCAGAAGATGTGACTTTGATGCAAAGCACTGAACTGTCAAGAGAAAATTCCCAACGTACAGTCTTGGCTTATAAACAAGCATTAGTTACATGGAACGCTCGCTACGTGTACACCCTTGAGTTGTTGTTTAACATTATTCCTGGGAAATAAGCATATGTTCAACTGTGTTTAGCCATAAATAGATATGAGTTAGAAGGAAATCTTGAAAATTATACTGAAGAAACTGTGTGCTTAATCACAGAATCACAGATTAGGGATTGGAAGGGACCTCGAAAGATCATCCAGTCCAACCCCCCTGCCAGAGCAGGAACACTCAGATGAGTTCACACAGGAACGCGTCCAGGCAGGTCTTGAATGTCTCCAGAGAAGGAGACTCCACACCCTCCCTGGGCAGCCTGTCCCAGGGCTCTGTCACCCTCACTGTAAAGAAGTTCCTTCTCCTTAATCTTCTACTGGTGATGTCACTCTTAAGATGGTATTATTATACAGAAAAACCCAAGCCTTTTCTCTGCTGTGTGTTTCACTAGTGTTGTCAACAGTGGAACTAATTGCAGATCAGGTTTTCAGTGAAGCTCACCTTCATGTCTCCTGATCATTCCTTTTCTTTTGGTAGACACTTCCCAGATATTCCAGAGTATGTGAAGTAGAGGCTTACTTTGTTATGAACCAAACAACAGGAACACATGAAATTTTCCAACTACCTTTTCCCCAAAGGACATGAATGAATTGTTAATTGTACTTAATGAATAAAAAGTGCACAGCAGTTATAATACCAGAGGCCCTTTTTCTTCAATCTTCAGATTGAAATTATTTGTGCTCTTTTCTCCAAACACCATTGGGGGGTTTCAGCTGAGGGAGACACCAGTAAATTCAACATGCTGGTTTCACCTCACCCTGAGGAAGCCAATTCTTCACTTGCCCCTTTTACTGTGGAAGGGATGAGAAAGCAGCAACTGAAGAGAAAGAAAAGATCCATCAATGTCACCAGTTCAGGGCCAGGTCATTCAACTCCAGAGCAAGAGCCATGCCTGCAGGTGTGCTAGTACAAAGTGTGGCTGCTCCCTGGGTGTGTGAACAGCAGCTTTCTGAAAGCCATTAGACACCTGAAAGCTCCGATATGAACAGTGGGGACTGACACTATTAGAAACATCTGAATCCTTCCCTGGAGCAAATAGCAAATCTGCAGACAAGGGTAAGCCCTCTTTGTGCAAGAGGTAGGGCTGATGACAGAGAGGAGGTTAGTGATATGTCTCATTTAGTCTAGCATCACACCAGAATGTTTCTGACACTGGGTTGTTTGTGTAGAGACTAAGCTGCAGCAGTAAACCCTTGGCTGTAGAAAGGAGTGACAGCAGCTCTGAAAATCAAGAAGCTTCATGCAGTGTCAAGAGCACCATGTGTTGGGCAGATATATTGATGCTACCTCTCCTTTCAAAAGTCAGTTGATTTGTTTGTGCAAAACCTGCAGCCTAATCAAAGGTTCAGACAATATAGAGGAGTCTTTTTTCCTTCTTTTTTCCCAGCAACTACCTGTCCTGGTTTTGCTTCTCCCTCCCAGTCCTAATGTACCTGTGAACCAGCCAAACACAATGGCCTTGAGCTCCAGCAGCAACTAATAATGTTAGTACTTTTATCAATGTTCTCATAACAAGTCTGAACTGAAACACTGAAACTAAACCACAGCTATTCTAACTACTAAAAGAAAATTAACTCTATCCTAGAAAAACCAGGACAGTATCCACTCCTTATTCCATACCATTTACGTCATGCTCAGGTTTATATATATATATATATATATATATATATATATATATATACACATATATATACACACAAATATCATTCCCTTAGTTTATGGATCATCCCTTGAAAATGTCTATTGAGTTCATTGAGTTCATTACCTTGGGTTCTGTCTGTCATGACAGTCTTTCAGGGCAGGAGAGATGATGTGGAATTTGCACAGTCAGTGGAGTAGGTGATGTTGGACACAGCAAGAGGATGAGATGTAGTCTCCCAAATCACCACACTACCCTTTCAGAGCAAGTATGGTGCTCATGCTCTGTAAGAGTCTTCATTCCCATAAAGCATGCTTTAAATCTCCTTTCTGTTTTCTGCATTAACATCAGGCAGAGGGATATCTGAGGATTTCTGTTCAAGGCTTGGTTCAGAGGTTAGGATTCACTGGCTTACTATCATTTCAGTGTGAATTGAATGAATGAAAATTTGGTCAGTGTTTGGTTTTGATACTATAAATTGGCAAATTTAAATGATGATTTAATAATTTTTAATTATTATTATTTTTTTGGTTTTTTAAAACCATTGCAACCTGAAGGGCTTCTAGGATATTTTGGAAGTTCTGCTGAAAACAGATAGCAGTTCAAAGGAAAAAATTAATATATAGTCATACATTTCCTGAAGTATAGCCCTTGAGGAATTTAGGCAACATTCTAAGACTATTTTACAGAAATATGTCTCTTCAGATATTAGCATAATATTTCACTGGGAGCAGTGTGGTATCTAGCATAAAACCAAGCTTTTTGATTAATGCCACAGTTGAAACAGAGGATACTGTAATATCCTTCACTTTTCTAAAGGGATCTTAGTTCATATGTTCAAGAGTAATTTATCTGATGGTAGCAAGAGTGTCTCCACAATGAGGTTACAGCAGTAGCCAAACTATTCCTTCCTTGGAGCAAAGTTTTCTGTGAATGGGACTCATGCATTGTTAAATCTATAGAGTTAATAAAAGATTGAACCACGTTTTTAAGGAAGTATTGATGGTCACTCTGACAGTAATTGCCAACTCATCATGGCTCTAGCATAACCCTTTCCTGTTCACCCAAGGATGTTGCAGACACTCCTTTCTTTTACTGGCAGTGTAGCAACCTTGGCTCCTTATGGGAACCATATAAACATCCATCCTAAAAGTTATCCTGCTCTCAGGAAAATACATTATCAGTGTGCTCCATGGCCACTTTTAAATCCTATAGAAACATCAATTTTAGACTACAAAAAATATGAGATTGAGGGGTTTTTTTCCTTGGTTGGAGGGGTTCCCTGCTCCTGTCTTTCTGTTCTTTCTCTGTGTCTCCTTTTTCTCTTCCAAGAGTGCTTATCTACTGCTGATCTTGTGGGATGTGTAAGTGTCTGATTCTCTGCAGATCATGACTCTGTCTAGACCTTTCTTGCACCATGAGGTCACTCAAGTGGCAAAATGATTTAGCTGCAGGCTAGACTGGGAGCTTTGCTCTCCCAGCAACCATCAAAGAGGAGAGAATTGCCAGGCCCTAGTAGCTTTCTACCTCAGACTGAGTCACTAATATCTTTTCCTCCCTATTTAATTATATTAAGTAGTGGCAAGAGTTTGAGTCAAGGAATTGAATGTTAAAACGATTTGCTATGCAAATGGTGCAGTTTGGCCTCATGCTTTTGCAGTGGTATTTAAAGGAGAGGAGACTGTATGAGAGAGTGTCTTAGAATGGAAATGAAGTGGCCACAGGGTAATATACTTGTGCTGGGAGATTTGTCATGTGGAAAGCGTAAACACATCTTAAGAACAAGGTAAAAAACAACTCATATTAATGGGATAGAGCAATGCAAAAATTTATGGTGCTGAGCCTTGCGGTGACAGTGGTGTTAAAGAACCTCAAATGAGCTGCAAGATGCATAAGTCATCTGGTTAATGAATGATGGGGTTGATACCTCAAGGTGTAGAGGGAAGGTCAAAGAGGGACACCTCCCTCTTTGTGTCTTCCTTGAACATGTGAAAACTGTACCTGCAGATTTTTGGAGCTGTTTCTAATAATTTTCAGTTATTGGACCTTAAGTGGTTTTTGGTGGTGTTTGCTGTAGCCATGATGTGACCAGAGTGTCAAAAAATAAACATTATTGACAGAGAACAGCAGCCCAGCTACTGCTCAGCACCACGTACCTTTGTATTGTTCACTGCTCCTGTCTCTGAACTCACTTAGGACTCAAGGAAGGATAAGTCTACTTATGGAGCTTGCAGAAGAATATGCACTGAGGTGAAAAAAAATCTAATCCAGACATCTGGAAGAGGGAAAATGAGTTGTGAACATTGAACCAAACACAGCAGATCCTCCGTGAGGAGAAAGCGGTTGAGTTAAGCAAAGTCAGTTGATGCATACAGATTTGCACCAGAGGAAGGCTGGGTGTTCTTTGCAGTGCATGGAAATGCAACTCCCCCTCTAAGTGACTGTAAAAATATCAAGTGGTGGTTCTTTATTTAGAAAAAAAAAAAATAAAAATAAAGCTTCCACCTGTTGTGTTTAGCGAGAAAACCTGGAAACCAGTATGACCAGAATCTTTAAGGATTTGTGAGGAATGTGCATGTAAAACAGAAGCACTAAGGGGATTATTTAACCTGTCAGGATTTTAATCCTTCATAGTAACAATGCAAACATTACCACTAGGTGCAAGGCTCCAGTTTAGAGGTCGCTGTGTAGGTTAAATGATGTAGAGGGGAGTAATGGAGATGGCATATGTAATTATTCCATATCTATGCTTTGATAAATAAATATTTAATTTTAAGATTAGATCTGTTGTGAGGAAAAGACAAAACCTGGTTATGTATTAAGATGTCATATTTCAATTATTACTGAAACTCCTTCCCTGCAAACAAACTCTTTTCCATAGTAATCTTTCCATTTTTTCTTAGGCTTTTGACATTTATTTTTAGAATAGCATTGAATCTCTTGATATAAGTATTAAAATTAATAACTCATCACTCATTCCTTTTTCATAAATTTCATTGTCTTATGACTATTTTAGTAAATCTTTTCCTCATTTGTGGACATTCAGTGATTTCTTGCAGTGACCCATGACCAAGGAGGGTCAGGTCCTGGTTCAGCTGGGGCTCAGCCCAGTGGAAGGGGAGGAGGGAGGGCTGCTGACAAGAACTTCAATAAAATTCTAGTTTTCAGAAAAATTAAAATTACTTTTTAGGACTCTTAATCAACATATATTCAGGTAACATCAAAGGGATCTCAGGAGAGGAACTGCTGGAGTATCATTTCCTCATCCTAAAGAACAGGCTGTAAAATGTATGCTCATCAATAGACAGGGTAGTTGCAGACATTAAATACAATAATCCCTGGGGCAGTAACAATAAACATAATATTAAAAATGACTTCAAATTTTGATATTAATGGAGAAAATATGAATAGCACTATGCTATTTATAAAAAGCTTCTTTATTAATCACCATACTGAAAATCTCTTTGTTATCTAAGTACTTGCTTTACTACTCTGGGGACTGTTGATGGGCCAGTTCTGCTTTTACTCTTGGTTAATTCCTGCTGCTGTGGGATTTCCATGAGTAGAGGTGCAGGTGAGGTGATGGGTTATACTTCACTGCCCTCAGTGTCCCCAGGGTTTGTTTCTCTCACATTTTTTCCCCCTCACACCTCCCTCTTTCACAGCTACTGTGCAGAGGTTTTTTTGTATCCCTCTTAAATGTTATCCCAGAGATGCCACCAGCGTTGCTGGTAGGCTCATCTTTGGCCAATGGTGGGTTCATTTTGGAGCTGGCTGGAACTGACTCTGCCAGATATGAGGCAGCCCCTGGTCTCTTCTCACAGAAGATGCCCTTGCAGCCTCCTGCTTCAAAAACCTTGCTGTTCAAACTCGATACAAACATGTAAAAGTGTTTTGATATGCTAGTGCAATGCACATGTATGCCTCCACTTTCTTGCTTTAACTAAAAAGAACCGATTTCTCTGTGTTTAAGGCTGTTTTATAAGGTTAAATGTACTTAACTAAATGTAAAATGCAGCAGCTGCTGCCAATGTCCATTGATCTGGATGCTGGAGATCAGTTTTAATTAGATTTATTGCTGGTGTGCAGTTCAACGTTAATGGTACGGTGTTGTTCTTCACACGGGGCTGAGCAGCTGGCTCTGCAGCCAGCACAGTGCCCTTGGCACAGCACGCCTTGCTCCACTGTGCCTCACAAAAAAACCCCACAATACTGGGAAAAACATGACTTTTACCTTGTTTTACAGTGCATTTTCAGGCACTGACTCCATTTACATCCTCTCTCTCATTTCAGTTGAGATTTCTGCAACAACTAGTGAACCTTTTGTGGCAGCTTCTTCTGCTTTTACCAACAGCAGCCCCTGTGAAGTCCCAGGGGCTTATATGCATGATATATTCTTCCACTTTACAAATAAGTAACTTAATCTGTTACCTGTCTTGCCTTTCCCAGGTGTTACACACTTGCTATCAGAGCTCATTAGAGGTTTTGCCAAGTGAGTTCTTAACAAATCAGCATCCTGCTTTATAAAAGAGGATATAGTTTGTGTTTGTTCTAAAGGAGGAAAAAAAACTTCAGGGGAGAAAAGAAAAAGAGAGGATTTTATCTGTTTCCTGTTTCAGGAATTTCAGTAACAGATAATAAACTCCACAGTTAATCTCAGGAGAAAATTCTTATTTGTGTGTTAGGTGGTTTACAGGGAAGGAAATACATTTCTCAGTGATCACCCACTAGTGTAACAATGCAGTAATCTGTGCTGTGTGAATTATCCTGAGTAGGGCATTTATTGCATAGTACCATTTAAAAAAAAGAAGAGTCCTTTCAATTTTAATTTGGCATGTATTTTCACAAGAAGCCACACAGAGTGAGCTAAGGGGCTGTGAATATCCTAAGTCAGAACTGTAGGTTGACACTGGAGAATATTTGAATCAGGCATTAGCTTTTAAAAGCCCAACATTTCTGCTGTTTAAATATGTGCAGATCACTGATCCTAAAGCACACAGATTTGAAGTGCCACATGAACACATGGGATCTTTCACTGGATCCGCAGCCTCCAATTTAAGCTACAAAGTGGATGTGAAGCAGGACCCCTTTGGCATCGTGGTGACCAGAGTGAGCAACGGTAGAGTGCTGTAAGTAAACTGGTGTTTTTGCTCAGTAACACGGGTGTCATTGGTTTTCTCTCAATGCCCACGTTACCACACAAGCAATGAATGTCCAAGACGCCATGTGTGAGATGCCCTTTTGGACATGTAATCTACTTCTATTATTATGACTGATGACTGATCTGCAAGAACTCTTGCTGGGTCTTTGGAAATCAGCTCTGTGATAAGAAGAGCTCTAAATGTTTTAGGTCTGGCTCTCTGTTCCCCTAATACTAGAGAAATCTTTACAACTACTTTGTTCTATTAATTCAGGGAATTTTTATTACCTGAAGGGCTCCTTGCCAGTGCTCCAAATCGCATGGGAACACCCTTCCTTGCATCTCTTATTTGTTGCAATCATGCTGAAGCTCTGAATCACCAAAACCATGTTGCCCTTTAGACCTGTGATACCCAAGAATAGCTGGTGCAAGCCACTGATAGGATGGTCATGTAAAGCTGTAAGTAAAATATTTGACATACTTATATCTGTTTATCTGTTTGCAGCTGCTGTTTTTCCTTGTTTTCAAATGCTTAAAATGCTAACTGAGAAGCAGTTGTACATTGAATACTGACATCTCATTTAGGTTATAAAAATAAACAGATAAAGCAAACATTCAAACCTAACTCATGGTTTAAGACCCATTACAAGGGGAAGTGTCAAGTTGAACATGCTTGTATTAAATCAGTCCAAGAATGATTACCTGTCAGAGTGCTAGGCCAGTTGGATTATCAATGCTTCAAGTTTAATTAATTAGCAATGACTTTTCTGGTCTTATTAGTATTGTTTTCTTGCTTAGAGTCCTCTATAATGATTGATTTGCAATTAGAGAGAGCACAAAAGATGGACTTGGGACTTAGTATTCAGTAGTGCATGACTGATTAAACAGATATATGGAGGGGAAATAAGAATCCCAGCCCAACAGAACCATGTTGCAACAGTGCTCTGGAAGATTGTCTATGTTTTCCTTAGACTTTTGTTTAATTTGATAAAAGTGATAATTTTTCTGTCTCTAAAAAATTATGTATAAATGAGTAGATTAAAATTGTAGCAAACCCAGACTCCCCCACTTTTGTTTCTTGTTTGTGCTGTGTTTGTAGTTGCTAATGCACTCTGTATTTATTTAATAGCTTAAGGACCTCTTTATGCATCAAAGAATTTCCTGATAATGACATACTCATAGTGATAAATGTAGTTAGAGTGTACTAATACATCTGAAATGATAAAAAGTCCCTTAAAATTAAGGTGACTTTGTTTGCATAAAGTCAAGAGAAAGTTATGTTACTCTCTTCTGTGTGAATGAGAATTTAATGACTGTTAAATGTCACAAATATCACAGGAAAATACAACTGTAAAAAGATTTTCTAATTAAAACTTCATTAAAAGAGTAGATAAAAGCAAATGCCTTTGAAATAGTGTATGATGTTAAAACACATCAAGGTAGTTTGCCATCTTAAAGTAATTAATTTTCTGTGCTTTCAGGGAAAGATTGTGTTTCTGCAGATCCCTGTAAGCTCTTGGTTTAATGAAGCTGAAGATAACGTTCAATCTGAGGATCAGCTTCATTCCAATTGCTCTCTGCTTTAAATCTGGTTTAATTCACAATTACATTCTGTTTATGATAGCTCCATTTAAAAAGTGATGGCTGATGGAAACACAAACTACTTCCAGGTCTGGGTCAATTTTGATACATTTGCTGATTGATACATTTGCTGAATGTTCAAAATATTAGAGGAATGAAAGCAGAAAATGAACATGATTAAGTTCAAAAGGAATTAAATTTAATGTTTTGATTGATTCCACAAGGTCTGAGTGATCCTTACTCAGGATGATACTTGGTGTTGCTTAGGAAATGCAAAGTGGTTCTTCCATTCCTGTGCACTTGGCTTCTTAGGGAGATATTTAATTGTATCTCTAAGATAAACATGACCAAAATGCCAGCATGCTCGTCACACTGCAGAAAATGACCACGTTTTGGTAGTGGTGTGGCCACCCACCTGACTATAGAGAGAGATCCCTGTGGATGGTCCCTTCCATCCATCAGGAGGGACAATGTCCAAGATGTCCAATGAAGCCTTTTTGGGCAGCCTAGGAAACCACAGATAAGGTCACAACCTGAAGCTTTGCTGGTCAAGGGAGTCTCGAGTCTGGTTCACCATTACAGCTGTGACAATTCAGCAGAGCTAAAGGAAGGAGGGCAAATCAAGGAGTCCATTGCCTTGCAGTGAGCTGCTTCTTGGTGCACCGTGCAGCAGGAGTCAGGCTGCATCCTGTAGAAACAAGGAGTGAAACCAGTTTTGCCTAAGTCTTTAACGCTCTTGTAATCCATATTTGGAAGCAGAATTGTTTGTCTGTAATGAAAGGGAGTGGTGAAAGTAGCAAAATTAAATTAACAGAAGTAACTTTATTAATGCAATTGACTTTGAGTGTTTTGCTAATAGATGTAGAGCAGGAATATTGATCTCCAGCTCATTCTGTTTGTGCAGATGTATACACTAGTGACTGTATCTATTTTCAACACCACCAACTTCACATTCCTTAAAAACTCAACAGTTGCTTTATGGAGAATTTTCTACAGGAGGTGTGATAGCCATCAAATGGGATTTGAACCATGCTGAGGATCTCATCACTTTAATCTGTGCTCATCTACACTCAGTTTCCTCAAGAGCAAGCATGTAGCCATAGTCTGCCTTGCCCTGTAGTGAGTGGCCTAGCAGGACTCAAGAGGGGGTCTCACTCATTTTTGTCAGGAACAGAAAGATGCAATTGATTTGCAAAATCTGACAGAGTGGATTATTTTTGTGTTTCTGTCCAGCCATGGAAATTTTCCATCTCCCCATTACTGTGTGTGGCCACAGAGAATGGATTCAGCACAACAGATACAGGGTGGGGATCAGGTAGTGGAGGACCTTTTAGCAGCCTTCCAGTACCTGAATGGGCTCCAGGAAGGCTGGGAAGGAACTTTTGACAAGGACAGGTAGTGATAGAACAAGGAGTGATGGCTTTAAACTGGAATAGGGTAGGTGTGGATTAGATATTAGGAAGAAATTCTTTGCTGTGAGGGTGGTAAGACACTGTCCCCAGTTGCCCAGAGAAGCTGTGGCTGCTCCTCCCTGGAAGTTCTCAAGGCCAGGTTGGATGAGGCTTTGAGCAACCTGGTCTAGTGGAAGGGGTTCCCCTGCCCAGGTGTCCCTGAAGGGTTAGAAATAGATGATCTTTAAAGTCTCTTCAAACCATACTATTCTATGATTAATCAGGTTTGATACTACCATAGGACCACTGCAGTATGCTGACCAGTTTTTACAGCTATCAATCAAACTCCCCAGCAGCAACATCTATGGTGTGGGAGAGCACGTGCATAAGCAGTACCGCCACGATGTTAACTGGAAAACCTGGCCCTTGTTCAGCAGGGATATTGGCCCCTCTGGAGTAAGGACTAGTTTGCAGGACATTGTTTGCAGATGACTTCTGGAATCCAAGCCTATTCTGCAGTAGAGATGTTCATCATATCCATTGGGTTTTTCCCCAGAGACTTGTCAGGCACTGCACGTTATTACGAAAAGCTAGATGTACTGATGAAAGTTCCCTGAGGAATAGCTTTTTATAAATATTTAGATTTTTATGTTGACATGCAGTTGAAAACCAGTTGATAAACATTAACACATGAGAGTCTCCAATTTTTACTGATAAAGGAAATAAATAACAATGTCCTGCTGCATTGGTGTGTGCAGCATTCAGTACCCGCGACACATTAACGTCCTTGTAGCTCGGCAAATGATGGAGAAGTTCTCTTTAACAGCTGTCTTTTTACTAGATAAAATATGTCTGGTAGCTTTTATTTGTTTCTCTAGTTTGTATGGCTGTCTCTTTCCAAAATTATTTCCAGAACACCTTTATTTGATGATTATAAGAAGACTCTTACATCAGCATGAAGACTTCCTTAGGCTTTGATCCAAGTTCTCTCGACAGTGGCACACACAGGTATATGTTGTTCCTCTGTCGAGTCCTCACTGCAGTGATTTGCCAACAGAGATACACCGAGTGTTTCAGTGGCTTACAATCAAGTGAGGTGCTGATTCAAACAATGATGCTCATTTTCTGCTTCTTGCTTTTTCCGACCTTCTGTCACCAGCGACAGTCTTTACTGTACTTTGGGGATGTAAACTATCAAATCTTATTGCTGTGTTCTTGAATATCTTTTGCTTTGACTAGGGAAATATTTGCTAAAGCTTGTGAGCACTCACTTGAGATAATGCTATGAAAAAAACATTGAAAACCCTACATGTCTAGTACATCATCAACACAGTATGGACAGTTTGGACAAAGAAATCAATGTGGAGCATGAATGAAGGAGTATTTGTTAACATGAATATTTTTGATTTGTTTGGTTTTTTACTGGAATTCCTAAAGTAATTTATTTATAACTACCTAATGAACCTTGAATAAAGACCATTTGTCACTATTACCTCAGTTTCATAAAGCAACAATCCATTTGCTTTACTTTGAGAGAGCACTTCAGTGTTTTGCTGAAATAGGAGCTGTACTAACAGAAACTAGAGGGAGAGACCACTGGATGTAATTAGTTAATAATTTTGAATTCATATGCCTTACCTTGAGGCAACTTTTCTTGGGTTGATGTGTGGCAAGGTGAGCACTGCCTGACTGACCTTGTTGGAGATGACAATGTTAGTGTTCCCAGCTCCACTGGTGGGACACTCAGGGGCTCAACAGGACCTGAACCTCCTGCTTCTTGTCTAGATCCAGCTGGAGTTATGACAACTGTAATTAAATATGAGCAGCCCTATGTGTCACTGAAATAAACACACACATCCCCTCCTGCCCCAGCTTCTGTTTCTCCTGTCTTCCAAGTCTTCTACCTTTTCTTTGACTATTTGTTGTTTGGTTTTTTTTTAATTTTCTTTGCAAATTTGATGGCTGTGGGGGAATTTGACACGAGAAACTAATTATACATTGTCGATATATAATTACTAGAGAAGGCAACACAGAGTATGGTTTGGCCCACTGAAATATCATGAAGCTCATTTTTGTTTTCAGGACCAAAATCTAAATTAGCTCACATTTGTCTCGCTATAAACAAGCTCTATTATAGAATCCCATTTATTTTCTATCTGTACTAAATATTCCTCTTATAAACTGGCTCTTCTTAATAATTAGCACATTGAGGATTGAAGATAGTTCTTACCTGAATGGCTCTATTGTGTGTAGACTCATTAGGTTAAACAAAAAGTGAACAGAATCAAGTTAGGCTAATTTCAAATTGCTTAAGTTCTGTTTCTTGTTAATTTGTTTTGAGTTTTCATTTGCAAGGGAAGAAGCACAACTGTTACAACAATTGTTAACATTTCTAAGGATTTTGTTGTTACTAATAATGGAAAAACAAACAAACAAAAACATTAGAAAGGAAATAAAAAGAAGCAAGGAGCTCTCTTATTTCCATAGATTAGACATAAAAATGATTACCTTGCAAGATTAATAGAAATATAGATTAGGTGTAGAATCTAATGTATGGTGAAAGCACCTTTCAAGCTCTATTGTTCGCTTGATGTGTGTATATATTACCCAGAAATAGTACTGCAATATATGCAGAGTTGCCTGGAGATCCATCATACCTGCTTCCTTATGTTCTCTGTATATTTGGGGAAACTTTTGTTTTAATGGAAAATGTTCTCATAAAGGAGAAGAATGTCAGGAAAGAGAAAACAGACCTGTAGGGAAGTGCCAGGATTTTTATTTTTGTTGTTTGCTATATTTTGAGGAGTTTCAAGTTCCACCTGTGATATACTTTGAAATATCCCAGAACAGAGCCTGTGATTAGATTTTAATCAGCTTATTTATTCTTTTTATCCTTTAAGGCAATGCATAACTTATATGGAGTTCAAACTTTCAATATTACGTGAATGTTTAATTTATAATCCTGAATATTAGGTCCACATCCTGCAGACAGTTGTTTATAGAGCTGTTTTCTCTAACCATGCAGGTCCACATATGGTATCTGAGTTGATGCATTCTTACCTCTGTCTTCTGATACAACTGACTGTCTTCCAGGTACTTAAGTGGTCTGATTTCTCTGGTGTATCTTCCAGTTGCTAAAAGCTACATTTTTCCTTATCCACAATCTATTTTGTTTTCACTTATGCAGGGCCCAGGGCTCTGTCTAAACTTCCATTAAAGCAAGGAACTCTTGAGATTCCAAACTTCATCCCCCCTTTCCTAATTGCACAGCTCCCTTGTCCTATACTGGAGGTCACTGTCCTTCTAATAGAAGCAGCAGAAAGGAAAATGTGATAATATTTCACAAGTATATTACCCTGTGGCCACTTCATTTCCACTATAATATGCACTCTTATACAGTTTCCTCTCCTCTAAACACCGCTGCAAAATCCTTGACTCAAGTTCTTGCCATTGCTTAATATAATTAAACAGGGAGGAAATATCTTAGTGACAGTCTGGGGTAGGGCCTGGCAATTCTCTCCTCTTTGATGGTTGCTGGGAGAGCAAAGCTCCCAGTCTAGCCTGCAGCTAAATCATTTTGCCACTTGAGTGACCCCATGGTGCACAGGAGGGTCTTGACAGAGTCATGATCTGCAGAGAATCAGACACTTACACATCCCACAAGATCAGCAGTAGATAAGGGCTCTTGAAAGAGAAAAAGATAGGGGAAACATGGAGAGATAATGGAAAGACAGGAGCAGGGAACCAGCTAAACCAAGGAAAAAAAGAAACTCGATCTCATATTTTTTGTAGTCTAAAATTGGTGTTTCTACAGAATGTAAAAGTGGCCATGGAGCACACTGATAATGTTTTTACCTGAGAGCAGGATAACTTTTAGGATAGGTGCTTATGTGGCTCCTGTAATTAGCCAAGTTTGCTACACTGCCAGCAGGAGAAAGGAGTGTCTGCAACATCCTTGGGCAAGGGTTAAGCTAGAGCCAAGATGAATTGGCCATTACTGTCATAGTGACCAGCATACAAGAAGCACCCTAAATTACCAAAAAAAAAAAAAAGCAGGAGCTCTGCAGGGACTTGGTAAATAGCTATGCTTACAGCTAATATTGAACTTTATTATTAAGGAAGTATTGATAAAAAAGAAATCTTTTATTAACTCCACAAATTTAACAATGCATCCCTCGCTCTAGAAAAACTTTGCTCCAGGGAAGGAATAGCTTGACTACCAGCATGACCTTGTACTGTCTATAAAGTTCACCAGAGTTGAACAAAGAATTTAATTTCAGTTGCTAATACACTTTTGTGAACATATATAATTAACCCAAATTAATTTAAAAATGAATAAAGAAATGGGGAAATTAAAGCAAATGAAGTCGTTACTATAGTAATATGCAACTTATGCACGAGAATCCTCATTTATCATGAAGGAAATATGAAAGCTAATGAATTCAGTACATGACATCTTTTCACAGAGGAGTAACTTTACCTAATTTTAGCCTGAGAAGTCTTTTTTGTAACACTTATTGAAATCCTATTTCCTGTAACAAAGGGCAACACAGCTGGAAAATTTTACCAGTAATATTTTAAAAATTAGGAATGCAATATGACATTTTTCTCCTTGAACCACCACCAAGAAGATTATCAAAATTTCAGTTCACAAATTGTGTCCATAGACTATAGACAAATATATGGTATGTCTACCTATATACAAATAAAGAAAAGTTCTGTATTTCCTGAAGACACATGCTTTTAGACATAAACCACTTTCTTACAAGACTGCCTGCAAATGAGGCTAAAACAAGAATATTTTAGAAGATATAAAAGAAGGCAAACAAACAGCAGTAGGAAGATCAAGGGTGGCAAGACCTCTGAAGGAGACATGGGAGTCATTTCCCACATCCACCTCAATTCACTGCCCAGTTACACATGATCATTAGAGATGTTGATGCTTCTTTGAAATCGCTGCTGTATATTTTATCCATCCTATTATTCAGCACTAAATGCCCTCACAGTAGTGCTGATAATCACAGGCATTGTAGGCACTTGCTTTTCTGCACTACGAAACGAGAGGTGCTTTTTAATCTGTGCTAATTTCATTTATCATCAGACTTCATGAACACAGCCATCATTTCTGAAGCCCAGTGCTAACAGGCAGTGGTGGATGTCAAGCACCTCAAAATACACTAACAGCATCCTGCAAATTTCCCTACAAGTCATTATGCAAAATAACACCATTTTCTGCTTTACTTGCAGCAATCTTGGCTGATTGCTTATTGTTACTACAGGGGTAAGACACTCTGGATGGAAAGGATAAATGACATTTAAGTATCTGTTATCTGCAGATGATTGAAATTTCTTCATGTTGAGGAAATGAGTTAAAGCTTCCCACATGATCTGTGCTTATGGTTCCCATAGGTTTGAGGGCACATCTCTGTGATCATCTGTGTTGCCTTAGGTCCAGGGCACAATTTCATTCATACAACATATTAATTCTATAAATCATAGCATTCTGTGCTTTATATCAGGAAAAATCATTTTACTACAACGCTATTCTCAAGCTTTGATTTGAGTTTTGTCTCTGAAGGCATGTTCAGATGTGTCCTCCAGAAATGTGATTGCTTTGGCCAGAGTCCACCATTTCCATCTGCTCCTAATGCTCCTCCTCAAACAGCCCACACTACACTGAGGACTTCTAAGGCAGAAGCAACCACCTCTCTAAACAGCCTGCTGCAGTGTTCAACCATCCTCACAGAAGAAAAGGGATTTTATGAAGATAAGAAAGCAACACCAATGCGAACCCCATCATCCCAATAAAGCTGTCCTTCTGCAAACAGAGTGTTGCTCAATGTGACAGTGAGTCCTATTGGGTTTTTTTGGCTATAGAAAAGAGAACATTTCCTTAATTTTCTCTGCTAATTTAATTTCATATTTATAAAATGTTAGAATGTTTTAAGAAATATTAAATGCCACTTAATTAGAATGAAGTGATCATTTTTTGCAAGATAGATTAATTAGGAGCTGTTACTGTAAATCCTGTTGTTACTGCAGGAGTAACCACTTAATGGTTTCAAGAGTACTGTTCAAGTAAGACTTGATATGGAAAGCTCATCATCTCAATCATGTGCATTTTTGTCAAAAGCAAAATTGCTGTAACTAAGAGAAAAATGATGAGGAGGTCAATAGAGTTTCTCTTACTCATGGAATAAGGGGCGGATCACAGTGCTGCCATGGGCATGGGCTTCATGCATCAATGTGTACAGGTAGGGTAACAGGGTGTATCTTATATTCAGCACCTTCCTGGAAATCTCCACAAATGTTGAGTTCCAGGACACAGGATCTTGCCTCTGAAAGAGAAGAGACCTTTGTTAGCCAGGCTGCATTGTTTAGTTCAAAAAAAAACCCCAACAAACCAACAAACCAACACCAAAAAGCACAGAACCAATGAACTGGTCAAAGACGTTGCTGATGTTTTGTAGACTTCACATTTAGCATCTCTTTGACTTCATTTTATGTGTCTCTCCAGACTTCACATAACCTGTTAGTAATTACCAAACGTGCTTCAAAATCAACATAGCAAGACAAAGCTGAAGGAAATTTCTCCTCTGAACTCAAGCACTTTCAGTTATTTATTCTTCAGTTAAGGAGCAAGTGACACTGAAAACAGCAGGTATCACTGTCAGCCCTAAGAAGGGAACTAGGAAGAGGGAAGGTGAGAAAAAGCTGGGGGGCAGTGCTGTAAAAAATGTTTAATGCAAAGTGTCCTGAAGGCGTGACACATCCCAGAGTCCATAATTTATTATCCCTCTTTTCTGCAGGGCAGCACTCGGGACTTGCAAGAAGAGACCGAAGCACTAATGACTGATGTCAGGGAGCACTTCCAATCTTTATTAAATGTACTGAACAATACCTTGGCAAATTGGGGAAGACTGGAAGCAACATGATAACCTGAATCTGCATTTTTAAAGGCTTTAAAAGTCCTATCGAAAGGTGTGTCACTGCAAGATAAAGCACACTGGTTTTGAAAAGGAGACTTTAATCCATTAGATATATGCCATATAAATAGCTCTGCTCTGCTAGACCTGAAGCTTTAACTGCAATAGAAGTGCTGTTTCATTTTTTTAATTATTATTTTATTTTGCCAGTTATCTTGTTTTACAGCTTTTTACAATATAGTCCTTAGCAGCACAGACCTACATTTAGGCAATTATTTTCCTTTACTCTTAAAAGAAATACAATATCTGATGGTGGAAAATGTGCAAAGCACAGAAATTGCCAGGTCTTTTCCAGAATCTTATTACACTGTTCCATTTTCTCCTTTGTTATTATTATGGACAATTAGAGCTGAGAGCACCAAGGTCAGTTTTGCTCCTTTAAGTGCATTTTCCATAAAAATGCTCCATTTTAGTTTGCTGGTCTTGTGTGTTTAAACAGAAATGGCATACAGGGAAAAATATCCAGGAGTTTGATTCAGTCAAAGCAAACTTTTAATAAAGTTCCTTCAAGTGGCCCAAATCCTGGAGCAGCCTCTCTGTGGGCATTAAATCTCCTTACAGCAGAGCTAGCATGTAAAGAAGATTGTTTATTTGATAGAGCCTAATGTCTTCTTTTCTTGTCCATTTTGCTTGGAATATTCTTTTTTTTTGAAGTGGGACAGCTTGTGTGAAGTTCTGGGTGACCTTTACATGTGTCACAAGTGTCCAGTTGCTAAAACTGTTAAAAAATTGTGACTCACCCTTGTTCCTTTCTGATTGTGGTTCCTCAAATATGGGTAAAATGCACCCAGCTGCATCCAGCGAAGACACAGCTCATACTCCGAGTCCTTGAAGTAGCCACATCTGTCTGAAAGTTTAAAAATGATCCAATTGGATTAGTACAAAATCATGTACAGCATCAAGCAATTAAATGCAAGGTAATAACTCATTGGCTTACTCATTAGAGACTGAACTCCAGCATACTTGAAAAGAAAAATTCATTACATTTCCCCTCTCTTGGTATGCTAATGGTTACATAGAAAATACATATTCAACAATTAACTCCATTCATCAAATAATTAAA
The DNA here is from genome assembly GCA_907165065.1 of Caprimulgus europaeus. The sequence continues at coordinate 3,758,339 of OU015531.1, read as the reverse complement.
AGAAATGTTAATTGTCTTAAATAAAGCCTTGGTCATTGCCACAAAGTACCTGTGAAGGTAGCCTAGCAAGCTTTTGGGAAAAAAAAAAAAAAAATATCTGAGTTGAGGGAAAATTCTGCTTCTTAGTTGCTCCACCAAAGATGTGAGCATATGCTGTTGGTCTCTGCTATGTGACATTTCTGCTCCCATTTCTTAGAAGAATTCCTTTTGCAGCCGTGCACACGCACTGTGTGAATCATTACAGCAAAATACTAAACCACCACACTAGTGAGGAAGCTACACTGATTAAATGGCACTGCTCTCCAGTGCTAGCTCCACAATAATTGCCTAAGCAGCTGCTTCAATAAGGAACTATTTATTTATTTTTCTACAGGATTTGCAGCTTTAGTGACACTATAATTACAGCAAAGATACACAAGTCACTTAAATTACCGTAGTAATTAAACTAGACTAATGTGCTGTGATTATTTCTTCCAAGACAAACAGTAAGTTTTCTGGTATCTCTTATTTCTTCGTAACGTCCTAGCAAACATTTTCAGCCTCTGCTTGGGTTGTGCTACTTCAACAGTGCTTTGGAAGTTGCAGCTAAAATTTCAAGTGTGAAGAACGAGTCTGTTGTGTGTAGAACTGCTCAAGGATGAGCAGAGCCCGAGTGTTTTGCTGACTTGAGGTGCCAGCTCTCTGGTTCAGGACTGAGCCACAGCTGTGGCCACGAAAAGCAATTACTCATGTCACAAAGCTCGGTTTTTACCTCCAAATGGTTACTACGTTCCCTGCTAAGGGTTCTGGCTTTCGAGTTTATGCAAAAGCCACACTACAAAAGAAGAGCGTTCAGCCAATATCCAGAAGCCAATGGAGAACTGGAATGACATCAAGTTATATAAAAGATTGCTGTTCACTTTTAAGTTGTAGGCTTTTGTGAGTTTTGCCTGCAAGCAATCTCCTTGTTTGGATGGTTTAGTGTTAAAATCAATTATTATAACGTGTCTTCAATTAAACAATTACTCCTTCAGTTGGTACCAAAGAACAAATTTGGAACTGATAAATAGATAGATTATTATTTTTTTTAATCACATTTTTCTATGAAGTTCAAGTGGTGGAATATCTGCATAAACTGTGTAATTTATCATAGTCATTTCTGTTACAGTACCTCTCAAACCCAAAGGAACTATTACATGACATTTCAGTTCATACTCAACACAACATTCCTCTCAGTGTTGAATTATTTTCTATATACAACGTCCACATCACATGTGATTGGGCTGACAGCAACCTCAGCCATCCCCTCCTGTCCTGTCAGTGACTCCCCTCCTGCCTTGACTGGCAGCCCTGCAGTGGCACGCTGCCAGATACAACATCCATCTCCTTCCAACATTCGAGCAGCCTTGGTATTTTCTTTCTTTATGGTAATATCAAAGTTACCAAGGGCTTTAAGGTCATTAAGACCTATAAAGAAACCCTGTTCCCTGGCTTACTTGTGGAATTGGAAAGGAAACAGCACAGATATATTATCATGAGATCAGACGTTATCTAAAGCAGGCTGGGCTGCTATTCAGAAAGGACCAGATAACGACATGTGCCTCGGAACTGAGAAAATTAATTCTTAAAAGTAAAGCCTTATGCACACCGTTTGCATTTTAAAAGTCACTGTTTCTCCTTTTCACCACTACTAAATTTGTTTTAAATGGAGCCCTTGTGAAATCAAGATTGTTAAAAACCTGTATTCATATTCCCTCACCAGATGCATAGTGTGAGGTGGAAACAATACCAATGTTAGCAGTAAACCAGGCTGTCCAGCAAAACCTGGAAACAATGAGTATTTTCTATTTTAATTACAGTAATTGTGTGAGACTCTCATTGAGTAATTACTGCTCCCAACAGCTGATGAAAATGTTCAGACCTGTTCTCCTTTCTGCCTCGTGAATGAACACCCGAGCGATGCCTCCTGATTGACTGCTCTGGTTTACAATGCAGAGCATCGCCCCGGGACAGCCTTGGTGGCTGTCTCACAATGGAAATCTCTGCTGAAAAGGCAACATGTTGTGTTTGAATGTGTTGGGACAAAGAAATGCTCAATAGTGAGTAATTACAGCCAAATTAAACTGTATGAAAAATAGCATTGTGGCCACCTTACTTCACAATCCAGGTCAGCAATTCAACTGGCACAACCTAACATTTGTATGGGTGACGTCCTTAGAACTGGTACACAAAGAGCTGCTCCCAGCTAGGAGAGCCAGAAGTTTCTTTAGTATCTGACTTGGGTAAAGCGTCTTTAAATCATTCCTTGAAAATGGTGTCTGTTGCAGGTCAGTGATTTTAAAGCTGCTAAACACCAAATAAAGACTCTGCCTGCTTGTCCTGAGACAGTCAGTGAAGCAGCTGCAGGTGTAGACATGCTCAAGCGGGTGGATTTTTCTTCTAACTGGGTCCAATTGCAGAAGATACTTATTCCAGTGAAACTGTGGCAGCACAGCTTCACGGACCCACCTCACCTTCTCTTGCACATCCTTTCCAGCAGCTCAGGTTCATACCACCCTGCTGGCACCACAGGTGAGGTCACTGAGCTGTAACGTGACTGAAATAATACCAACCGCAAGAGCTCCTGCCCTGCTGCTCAAACTTCTGATCATCAAACTCCACTGGAAGGTGAATTGGAGAAATGAAGACATTAGGATGAAAAGAAAGACTTCTCAGGAACGTTTAAACCGGTGAAAATTTTGGCTATAAGAATGTAGGCACAGGATATTCATCTGCTATGCATTTTGAAAATACAAATACTATATTAACAGAGTGTATACTAATTTAGAAGACACTGGAAATCTTTGCATATGCTGCCACATCATCTATATAAACAAAAAACTGGGTGGGATGGGGGGAAAGGTCTGTGTCTGAATATTAGACTCCTGGCTGTTCCTAAGAAATTATTCATAATAACTGAATACAACAGTAAGCAAATTTAATAAACCTTTAATTATTACTAATTAGGACCACTTTACACCAGCACTTAAATAAAGCCAAGCTAAGTGTTTCAAGTATTGTACAATATAGGTAAATGCTAATAAGAGCATAATAAACAGATGTACCCACAACCCATTTGATAGTCCAGCAATATCAGATAAGACCCTTCCATTGGCTTTATTTACACAGATTATCCTTAAAATATCCACTGAGAATTACATCCTATTTATCTAGATCTCCTGACAGCAAGATCAAAATTACTTTCAGTTTCCTGCTACACTTGAACATAAACATTCAAACTAGGTATTCTGAGGTTAGGTGAGCTGATGTAGGTTAATGCATTGGCCTTCCACCTCTGGATACTCACCATCAGTCCTGCCTAGTTGTTCAAATGAAATTATGCCTGCTCCACATGTCTTAATTGCTGATTAATATTTATTCATGTTGTCCTCAAATCCAAATTGCCTTTCAACTTGAGCAAGTGCTCAAAACATACCCAGTCCATAACAAGACCAGGGGATAAGCCTTGCAGGTCACGGTGCTGCTGAAGCAGAAGAGGTAGCTAAAGACTTAGATCTCAAGTCTATTCTGTTTTTTCAGAACTCTAATTTTTTTTTCATCTTTCAAAAAATACCACATTTTTCCTCAATTTCTGATGTACTTTGGAAGAACTGCCACAGTTGCCAGCTACCTTAGTTTTAGTGAGGGAAATAAAATGTGTCGGTATAGACCAGCTAATGTCTGTGCCCCAGTTTTCTTCAAATCAGACAAATCTGCCAGACCACTCTGTGCACTGATTTGTTTTGTTCTCTCTCTACATTTTCTTCTCTAGGCCAAACACAAGCTCGTGATTTGGCCATGTTAAGCATTCAGTACAATTTCCATCTGAAAGGTTTAAGTTTTGCTCTTACTATTGTTTCTTTGAGCAATTTCTTCTTTTTTTTTTTCCCTTAGGCCAGTCTCCCAGAAGATCTAAACTTTCCAAATTTTTCCAAAAATATATTGATATCAGCTTTTCTGAAACATACCTTTTTTTTATTTTACTGTTATTCCTTCTTACATTCTCTTAAATGTAGACATATGGCTCAAAGTTAATCCTTTAAAATACCCTAAATAAGTACTTTCCATGCAAAAATGACAATAATATTAATAACCTATGCCATTGAAACATAATAGAGGAAATAACACACCACCGGGAAAAAGAAATACAAAAGTTGAGTCAAGCAATCTGGCATTTTTTTTTTCCATGTATGAAAAGAAAAACACTGTCATTGCAAGGAAATTGTAAATGGTTTCCCTGAAAATACTGTGATCTGTGAGTTTGGGGCAGGAAATAAAATCATAAGATGTTCTATTGTTTTGTTTCTCAACAGAAGTGAGTACAATAATGGCTTTGTTATTTTAGGTCCTGCCAAAGGAGTACATATAGCTGTCACCCATAGGTACAGCAACCACCCAAGGCCTTTGATGTTTATGGCAGCAGTAATCAGCCAGATCACTGCTCTATTTCTTAAAAGCATCCCTATCTTTCAAAAAATTTAAAAATGCACAGGTTGAAAGTTTTCCTATATGTGTGTAGTGTACTTAAAATAACAAAAGGGAAATATCTGGTGGGGAGTTTGATACTTCAAGGAGAACCATCAAGTGAAGCTGAAGGCTTTGACAGAGGTGTTCCAGTCAACGGAGTTGAGTGCTTCTAGCCTTGGCCCATCCAGTTGGCTGTCTTGACCTTCTCCCAGGATGAAACCTCACAGTATCAGCTGAGGGATGGGAAGAAATAAACATTATTGACAGAGAACAGCAGCCCAGCTACTGCTCAGCACCACGTACCTTTGTATTGTTCACTGCTCCTGTCTCTGAACTCACTTAGGACTCAAGGAAGGATAAGTCTATCTATGGACCTTACAGGGGGAAATCTATTGGGCTGAAGAAAAGGATTACATTTTCTAATCCAGACATCTGAAAGAGGGAAAATGACTTGTAACCTGCTGAAAACACCAGATCTTCAGCAAGTAGAAAGCAATTCAGTTAAGCAAAGTTGATGCATCCGGATTTGCACAGGAGAACGTCTGAGTGTTCTGTGCACTGGGTGTAAGTACAAATCCCTCTGTATTGTTGTTTGTAGAGGTGTGATGTGCAGCATCTTCACAACACTTGCAACCTTGGCCCCAAAAGCTTTGTTCAAAATCTGACACGATTTGATGTTTTCATTCAGACTCCTGCTTGAGATTACAAGCTACTGTAAAAATATCAGGGTTTGGGGGGGGTGTTTGGAAAAAAGCTTCCACCTGTTGTGTGTTTAGAGAATAAACCTGGAAAGCCCCATGATCAGAATCTTTAAGGATTTGTGAGGAGTGTATGTGTAAAGCAGAAGCATCTAAGGAAATTATTGAATCACAGAATCACAGAATGTCAGGGATTGGAAGGGACCTTGAAAGCTCATCCAGTCCAATCCCCCTGCCGGAGCAGGAACACCCAGATGAGATCACACAGGAAGGCGTCCAGGCGGGTCTTGAATGTCTCCAGAGAAGGAGACTCCACACCCTCCCTGGGCAGCCTGTCCCAGGGCTCTGTTACTCTCACAGTAAAGAAGTTCCTTCTCAAGTTTAAGCAGAACCTCCTGTGCTCCAGCTCACACCAATTGCCCCTTGTCCTATCATTGGACATCAGATTTTAATCTGTCATCATTGCAATGCAAACATTACCACTAGGTGCCAGGCTCCAGTTTAGAGGTCACTGTGTAGGTTAAATGACATGGAGGTGACTATGCTAATGGAGATCATATGTCTTGGAACTTTGAGGTTTCCCACGTCTTCAGTGGTGTAAGTATGAGCTGGTGCACACTGCCTGCATGAGCCCTTGTGTCACTTATGCAGACCAGCCTGCCTGCTGCGTGGTTACTGCATTACCAGATAGAAACAGAGGCGTAAGAGAATTAGATTCTTGGCACCAATGTCACTCACATCTTTCAGTGATTATTACAAATATATTAATATTAAATAGTCACCCTTTCTTAAAAAAGCTTCCAAGCCTTTAATCCCGTTGTTTTCTTACAACAAACATCTATTATTTTTACTGGAAAGAAATGCAAAGCTGAATAATACCCTGTAATAAAATATCTAACTAAGTAAAAAGCTGGCGAGGAATCAGTATATAATAATGGTGGCTTTGCTTTGTTTCCTGCTCAGTAGCAGCAAGAAGCACAGGCACTGGCTGGAGAACCATCTGTAGCAAGGACAAGGAAAGTCACAGAAACAATCAGGAGACAAGTTTTGACCAAAAACATGCAAAGGGTCAAAACAGTGATTTCATTAAGCACCTACTTGCAGAATTATCTTCTCCTCACTCCAAAAACTGGGAGACAATCTGTCATTTCAGCTTTTGTTTAATAATGACCTGAAAAAAAAAGGTAATAGGTTAGGAATTGTGAATAATTAAGTTAGGACTTAATAAGGTGTATTTTGAGTGTTATTTACTGACTAGAATTTTTTATAGCTTTTAGGTTCATGTCAGTATTGCAGCTCCATAATTTCACCTTAAAATACGTGGTATCTTTTGTTTTATTATTATTCTAATGAAGTGAAGACATTAACCTTCATTTTAAAAGAATAACTAAAGTTTCTTTCCTTCCTGGCTGCAAAAAGAGTAAAAAATGTGTGTTTGCAACTTCACAAGCCAAGAAAGTTAGAGAGAATCCCCAGTTATTTTATTGTTTTAGGTAGCATTAGAAAATATATCAGTTGCTATTTTGGATCTGCTTGATGTATGACTCAAGAATCTTTGGAGCTGGCAGACTCTTGGGCTTCCTGCTGGTCTGTGCATATGTGTCTTCAAATTGGCACAAGCAGGTAGTTGTGTAAGTATTTATCTTATGTTAGTGTGCATTTTGACAGCCTAAATACAGACTGGAGTGATTTGAGCTCTTAAATACAAGATTCTCTTTTGTCTGTGGTTGAATTATTAGACCGTAGGTGCTTTAGTTAAGCATGTGTGTGAATGCATCAATTTCTAGAAGGCAAAAAATTAATGATGTGCCTTGGGAGGTTTAAGAGACAGTTTTCCTTCTTTTATAAGGCCTTAAAAGTGAGGAGAGGACTCTTTTTAAAGAGACTTAATACCTGATACATACATTTTTGTGAAGATTCATTTCTGCTGGTACATTTCGGATAGGAAAGAACAGGGAAAAAAAAAGTCACACAAGGCAGAAGAACTTGAGAGAATGAAGACTTGAAAGTAAAACCTAACAGCTGTTCCCAGCAATAAGGCTCCAAAACAAGCACCTGCAATGGGTTTGGTCTGTCAGCTTATGACATGCTTCATGAACAATTCAGATTTAACACCCTGCCAAGTTCCACTCTTCAATAATGCCTTCATGTGCTGAAAAGTCAGCATTTCTTGAAAAAGCATCTGAATTCTCTTGAAGTAATTTTGCTAGCTGACTCAAACTGTGAATTCAGATAGTTGAGGAGGAATAAGTACTAATGAATTAGACTTTTCTTTGTTTGTTTGGGGTATTTTTCAGCCTTGGTGTCTTTCCTATGATGGGTATTTTGATCAAACTGCAAATCTAGAATGCCTTTCCATACTCTGCACATTGCCTGAAGCAGAGTGTGAAGATGAGGGTCATTGCTAATGAGACTATCTGACTCTTAAGAAGTCCACAGCAGTCTTATAAGACTGAAAAAGAACTGGTTAAAGTATGTGCTGAACCTTCTTCACATTTAATTCCACCAAACTCATCACACCTTACATTAGCAGTGGTCTGCAAAGGTCTGAGGATTTTATCCAGGTTTCCATTTACTCACATGATAAGGAAAATAAGCTACAATTTATGAAAAATGAAGGAGAAGATGTATCAAGCTAAATTTTCCTTTGCTTCTGTTTAGCAGTGACAGTGTAGTTCAATAATTCAATGCTGACCAAGCCAGAGAGAACATGCAATGACTTCAACTGAAAGGCTAAGACACTCTTCAAATTAAGGGGTCCTACTCTCCAACCTCTGCTTCAGCACTGTGTATTTTATTCACTGTTTATGGAAAATAGAGAAATAACCCTGAAAGCACCCAGTCTTCTCTCAAGATGAATATAATAATTGGAAAAGTGTAGTTACAGTTTCTCTTACCTCTCTCTCTGGCCTAGGATCTTTCTAATGGAGTTCCTCAAACCTGATCTTTTCCAGTATGAAGAGGAGCTGTGCTTCTATATTTGAAAGGTTAGGGGTTTTTTTTTTTTAGTTGACCACTGGAACAAATCTTCTGAGGAAGATTTTGGGGGCAGGAGTAACATCCATGCGATCTGCTTTTTATTTGATGGTGGAATTTTATTAAGGGGTTCCCAGGAGCCCTCTAAGAGCTGTGCTGAATTTGGACCAGTTCTCTGCTTGCGTGCATCTGCCTCATTAGTTTGCCAACTTGTCCTGAAATTCTTGGGAGCAAATTCATCACCCATATAAACTGATTTACGGTAGCAGAGTTACAGCAGGAACAGATTGGGTCTCCTGCGAGCAAACTGTTCAATCATATCACGTAGAATCTGACACCCTCACCAAAATGGTGATTTGACCCAATTATTTAACTTTTGACCAGCTAGGATGTTTGATTTGTCTCAGGAAAAGTAAATTATTACTCAGAGTATGCAAGGTCTGTAATGTTCTGATATATTTAGATATAAACTGTAGTACAACTGGATTATGATCCAGTGACTCCTTGGAGAGGCTGGACCCTCTTTTGCTCTCTAGGTAAAAAGCTCTCTACATTCCTAATCAAGACATAATTTACTTCATGTGACCTCACAGTGACCTATGTTTCACTGAGGCCCTGGAATATTCTGTTCACACCAAACTAATGTGAATTTGTCCAGGTCTGAACTATATAAGTGGTGAAAGCAGAATCTTCTTGCAGCTCTCACTGAAGATTTCCCATCTTTGCCTGGTTTTGTCTCAGGTTGTGACTTGGTAAGACCATTACCCCACATTGCACAGTGCCTTTCATCTAAAGACTTTAGAAGTATTTACAGAAATATTATCATCTTCATTACCCATATGGAAAAATCATGATGCAAGCAGATGATGAGTGCATGATGACTGGCAGCTGATGCTCAGCTAATGAGTAGCTGACCTGGGGGTGAAGTGCAGACCTATGGCTCTTTGCACTGATCAGTCACTGCACCTAGTGCTTCAGAGAAGGAGGAGACCTCAGTTGGCAGCTGCCTTGCCACGTGCAGAAGGTAAACCCAGCTAGTTTCTTTTTCCTAGGCTTGAGGGATGAGCTTTTGAGCACAGAGTTCCTCATTGCCACCTGTAAAAAATGCTCAGCCTTCCTCCTTCCCTGAATATGACCATAGCTCCACTGAAGCTCTCCCAATTAGCTGAACTGTGATTACAGGGTGGTTTCAGCCATGCAAACATTACCTGTGGGGAATACAGCAATGTGCTCCTGTTGGATCTGTGATAGACATCCTTCCATGGTGGTTAATGATTATGTTCCTGCCTGAGCTGGTAATCTGCAAGCAGCTTCTTGCAGGAATTAAGGGCTCCAAACTGTAACTTAAATAGTTGATACCAAAAGCATGAAAAAAACAGATTTTGTGAAACAATAGAAAAAGTATAAGCTATTTCTTTTCCCTAACATGGTTCCTTAACTGAAAACTCAATTATCAGCACAATGTCTGAATGAATACAACTGGGGAGCTAACTATGACCAGCTAGCAAGTTTTTCAAGTTGTATGTGATTTAATTAAGAATGGGCCTGTTAAAAACTAAGAGATAAATGTCTTTCTTTAAATTACTACATTTTTAACAGTACCTAATTTTCTAGCTTATTTTCCTACACTATTCTTTACAGTCTAGCCTATACTCCTGGGCTTCTAGTAATTCTGCTTACCAGCTGTCAGAAACGAATCAGCTCTTAATTCCCAGAAAGTAAAGCAGGACAGAGCAGAGACCATGCTGTTCCAGCCCTTGATTTAATAGGGTTCTTGGTTGTCTTTATGATCTTTCAGTGTCCCCAGCTGAAGAGCCTTCCCCATTCCTCCTTGTAGTTCAATATCACACCTTGACCAGAAAGCCCTGTTGTTGATATCCTTTGTAGACTAATGAAAATATACTCAACTAGGAAACCTACTGGTTAACCCTCTTGTGAGACCTTTTTGTTCGGTGCTTTTACACTCTCAAGTTGCATAGGAAATGTTTCACTGGGTGATTGATAAATGTACTTTTGTAGCCCTGTGAATTCAGGGAAGCACTTAGGCAAACGGTGATTTTGATGGCAGAGTGATTGCAAATGTGTTTATAAGAAAAACATGGCCATATGCTTTGCAAGTCTTAGTACTTCCTGAAACAGTTAAATGAAGATATAAACCTTGGAAAACATATATATATATTAAACAGATATATATGGGCCCCACAGTTCAAGAAGGACAGGGAGCTGCTTGAGAGAGTCCAGCACAGAGCCACCAAGATGATGAAGGGAGTGGAGCATCTCCCTTGTGAGGAAAGGCTGAGGGAGCTGGGCCTCTTTAGCTTGGAGAAGAGGAGGCTGAGGGGGGACCTCATTCATGTTTATAAATATCTGAAGGGTGAGTGTCAGGAGGATGGAGCCAGGCTCTTCACAGTGATGTCCAATGATAGGACAAGGAGCAATGGGTGTAAGCTGGAACACAGGAGGTTCTGCTTAAACTTGAGAAGGAACTTCTTTACTGTGAGAGTAACAGAGCACTGGGACAGGCTGCCCAGGGAGGGTGTGGAGTCTCCTTCTCTGGAGACATTCAAGACCCGCCTGGACGCCTTCCTGTGTGATCTCCTGTAGGTGTTCCTGCTCCGGCAGGGGGATTGGACTGGATGATCTTTTGAGGTCCCTTCCAATCCCTGACATTCTGTGATTCTGTGATATTAAACAAAACTCTCAAACCATTGATATCTTGATAATCCAGGTGAAACCATTATTTCTCAATATGCACTCATATTTAGCAATATTGAGTGAGGCATTAGAATTACAATTTCCAAAGTTTACTTGCACACATGCATGATGTTACAGTGAAATTGAGAGTGTGAAATAGCCAAATAACAGGCTGCATTTCAAAACCAGTCATTGAGAGTGGTGGCATTGATTTGTGCAGATAGATGGTTACAGAGAGAGCCTCAGTGCTCTATATGTACAATTGATTTTTCCTTCTTTTAAATGCTGACTAAGGAAAAATGAACCATTCCCTTTGTGCTCAGGAAGGACACATCTCATTCCTGCACTTCACAATCAGAGGTGAGATATTGAGGAAATTTAATACATTTGTGAATAGTTAAAAAAATACAAGTGGCATTTCTCGGCCATTTCTACATTACTGAAAAATAACTTGTCAATACTTTAATAGTATGAATTTAAAGCTTTCCTTGGAAAATAAAGATTTGAAGTTAAGCTTCTGTTTATTGTGATAAAAAGACAAAACCCAGTTACATATAAAGGTTTTATATTACAATTATGATTGAAGACTCTTCCCTATGAACTCTTTTCCATATTAATCTTTCATCTTTTTTCTTCTGCTTTTGACATTTATTGTTGGTATCCCATTAAATCTGTTTATATTAACATTAAAATTAATATTTTATAATTCATTCCAAAAAAAGTTTTAAGGGTCATAAATTCAGTTCTCTTCTGCAACTATTTTAATAGCTCTTTTCCTCATTTGGGAACAGTAATGAGTTCTTGGGGTGCTTAAAGCAGAAATAATAGACAAAGAATGTGAAGGCTCCATGAAGGTTCTAGTAACAAAGATATGGAAAAAAGAAGAGAATAAAAACTCTTTAGTCATGTAACATGGATAAGTTTATTTCCATTTTCTAGCTACTTTTCTCTCTTTTGCAGAATCTGATGCATCGTATTGAACCAAGACATTATTAATTAACCAGCCATTCCTCGCTGCAATAAACACAGCAACTATGTTTGGTCCAAAGAGTTTCTGCAATCTGCCTGTAATTAGGTATGTACCTGCCATTGGGAGGTTGGTTAGCAAACAACACAATGAACTGATAACAGAAAGTATAAAGCATTGGTTTTGACATTGAGCTTGACAATCAAGAGCAGCAGAGGAAAGAACCAGAGAGGCTTTAAGGTATGTCATTCATTTTATAGCAACCAAGTTTCTGGAGACCTTTATCTTACACACCACACAATGAAACTTAGATTTTGAAGTTGTAAAATCTTATTTCCAAAGTCTCAAGTCTTGGGAGAGACCATAACAAGGAAAGAACTGAAAAGCAAGGTTATAGTTGGAAGGGGAGGAGGGAGGGCTGCTGACGAGAACTTTAATAAAATTCTAGTTTTCAGAAAAATTAAAGTTACATTTTAGGACTCCTAGTCAACATATATTCAGGAAATGTCAAAGGGAACTTGGAAGAGGAACTGCTGGAGTATCATTTCCTCATTGTAAAGAAGAAGCCTTATAATATATGCTTTTCAATAGACAGTGTAGTTGCAAACTTTAAGTACAATATTCCCTGGGGAAGTAAAAATAAACATAGTAATAAAAATGGCTTCAAATTTTGTTATTAATTAAGAAAATGTGAATAGTACTATGTTATTTACAAAAGCTTCTTAGTAATCACCATACTGAAAATCTCTTTGTTATCTAAGTACTTCCTTTACTACGCTGGGGACTGCTGATGGGCCAGTTCTGCTTTTACTCTTGGTTCATTCCTGTGGCTATGGGATTTATGTGTGATGGCTGTGTGATGGGTTATACTTGGAAGAAATGGGAGGCAAAAATATAATGGTGTTATTTCACTCAAAAAAAAGCTTCTGCTAAACTATTTTTTGTTCCTTTGTGTCATCACTAAAACATGTAAAAGTGTTTTGATATGGCAGTGCAATGCACATGTATGCCTGCACTTTCTTGCTTTAACTAAAAAGAACTAATTTCTCTGTGTTTAAGACTGTTTTATAAGGTTAAATGTACTTAACTAAATGTAAAATGCAGCAGCTGCCAGTGTCCATTGATCTGGACGCTGGAGATCAGTTTTAATTAGTTTTATTGCTGGTGTGCAGTTCAACGTTAATGGTACGGTGTTGTTCTTCACACGGGGCTGAGCAGCTGGCTCTGCAGCCAGCACAGCCCCCTTGGCACAGCACGCCTTGCTCCACTGTGCCTCACAAAAAAACCCCACAATACTGGGAAAAGATGACTTTTACACAGCATTTTAAGGCACTAACTCCACTGACATCCCTCATTTCAGCTGTGATTTCAAAAGCTACCAGAGTACCGTGGCTTGCACATGTTATATATTCTTCCATTTTACCAACAAGTAATTTACTCTGTTACCTATGTCTTGTCTTTCTCATGTCATGAACACACTATCAGAGCTGATTAGAGGTTTCTGTCAAATGTGCTTTTAACAAATCAACATCCTCCTTTATAAAACAAGATATAGTTTGTGTTTGTTCTAAAGAATGAAAGAAAACTTGGAGGGAAAAAAAGGAAATATAAAGGAGAAGAGGATTTTGCTTCTTTTCTGTTTCAGGAATTTCAGTAATATGTAAGAAACTCCACAGTTAATCTCAGGAGAAAATTATTGTGTGTAAAGTGGTTTGTAGGGACCAAAATAACATTTCTCAGTGATCACCCACTAGTCTAATAATGCAGTAATCTGCGCTGTGTGAATTACCCTGAGTAGGGCATTTATTGCACATAGTCCCTAAGGAGTGGTTTATTTAAACCCTGGGATTAGAGGACATGATTTAAAACCCGAATCATCTAATAATTAATGAAGTTTATGAATTAGTAATGCAATTTATAGCATTTTCGAAGCTGTTACTTGTGTTTTCCTTTTACCAACAGTATTTCTCTGGGTCTAGATGGGCAAGAGGAATTTCAGTGGGCTGGAAATCACCCTGATCGTCCTCTTCTGCCTGGTGTTGATTATAACCTGTGTCCTCATTGGGCTTTTAGCATCAGGACAATCTGGAGTCAAACCTGCAGGTAAATACTTCCCATTGCTGCTGTAGGACCAGAGCTAAAACCCTGAGTGGGAACTGCTCCTCTCTGCTTGCTGAGACTATTGTAAATGCCACAGAGCTTCAGGAACTAATAGTTACCATCATTTCTGTCACTGTTTGATTCCGATTTTTCAAGCATGTGGACGTTCAAGTGATAAAAATAATTAAAAAAATCACTGTAAATGCTGTAAAAGAAAACAAAACAACAAAAAAAGGAATGTAAAGTGCTGGCTCTCAGTGTTACTCTTATATTCGTATCATTACCCAAATGTGAATCATGGTCATTCCTTCCTAGAGATTGTATGAGTAAAGTTACCAGTTATGAACACAATAAATAGCATGAGTCAGAATTTATTATAATTGAAAAAACATTTATCCCTTTCTCCCAAATCTGGACTTGTTTTATAACATAGAACTGATATGATTTCAACATTTTTGAGTATAAAAAAGACAACACTAAAAAAAGATAAGGGATCGTGTGAGAACAGTCAAATTGTGTGGAAAACACATTATAACCATAAAAACCTATAGTGTTTCCTGCTAATGTGTTGGTACATTAGAAACCACTTGTCCTACAGGGATATGATACAGAGTACTCTGCTTTACAGACAGTTCCTTTTCATGTGAGTAACCCCATTTACACACAGGGACTGAAGCAAAAAGCTTGGAGGTGAAAATGGCAGTCAAATAAAAATAATTGCTAATACACAGCCAATATCTTAGTGTTTTAGTAAAACTAAATATCTGCATAATTTCTGCCTGTTCCTGTCACAAGTATGAGTCTGCCTGAGCAAAAAGTACCAGTGTGTAGATTGTAGAAGATGCAACCAGGCAAGTCCATGTATTTGTGTGCATCCCAGCTTGAGGCAAGATTTCTAGACTTTATAGTTCACTTTCCAAGCACATTAAATGCTCCAAAGTATGGAAAGTAGTTTTCAGTGTTGGGAGGAACTGAAAACAACTGTCAAGTACCCTTTTGTCAGCTCAAGTTGCCAAGAGGTCACCTTAAATTTGTTCTGACAAACTTGAAATCTAATGGAGCATCTTAATGGAGCTTTAAGGTGCTTTTACTTTGATGCTCTAATTCCAGCTCCTGTGGAACAGTATTTCAGGGGAAGGATCATCTAGGAGAGCAGCAGCACGGTACCATTTAAGAAAAAGAAAAGTCCTTACAATTTTAAATTTAATTTGGCATGTATTTTGACAAGAAGCAATGTATAGTCAGCTACAGGATTTACTGAAAGCTGGATTAATGTATGCCTTAAGAAAATAAATTATCAATGTTACTCTTGTTCAAAAACTTTATCTGAAACAGTTGTTTAAAGTTTTTCAAAGGTAAAAATAAATTGCACTAGCAGTATTTTACACCCCTTTGAATCTATATTAATGGTTAGAATTTCAGGCTGGTGAGAAATTAACCTATTAATTTATTTCCATAGCCGAATTTTCGCCAGAATGTCCGAAAATATTAATAGCAGAGAGAATTGACTGCATCCCGGATCAAGTAGCAACAAAGGTCTGAAAACATTTTTAAAAACTCCTTTGAAAATAGGCTTTATCTCATAAAACCTCATGCTTAATTACAAAAAATAAACTTGTCTCAACTGTATCAGTTGCTTTCTTAACCTTTTTTAATCTGTAATTTCCTGAACTCTTTGCAAGGAAGTGTAATTCGTGTATAACCCATTTCAGCCCGTTGACAGAAGATCTGATTTTTTGAGCCACTCTAGCACTTTGCTGTCAAAGGTTGAAGATTGCTGCCAAAGGAGTTGGGTTCTAGGATAGGTGGAGACAAAATTAGTCAGACAACAAGCAATTAAAAAAAAAAACCACTCTGTTTTTAACAACTTTGCCTGCAAAGTTTCTTTTTGTCTGATGGTCAAGTACTAGCATTTGTAGTTGTTCAGAAATAGCAGGTGAAGATGCACTTACCCAGATGCACAAGAGTTTTATAATGTAAAAGACATGGTCACAGTTTCCTTTCTGAACCAATCTGAATCTCAGTGTTTTCCTTTCTTAGTTGTGGTGTCTCTTATCTGGGAGAGCTCAGAGTTTAGAAATGACCTTTTGGTTTAGGAATTTATGAGTTAAGATTCCAAGTGAAAAGTATCATCTTTAATTTTTCAGTGCTCTCGCATTCAGAACATCTTTGTAGTGGTTGGACTTGGAAGGCTATTATTATTATTATTATTATTATTATTATTATTATTATTATTATTATTATTATTATTATCATCATCATTATTTGTCATCTTTATGAAGAGTGTTCTAATTTTGTGATAAAAGCTGGTAGATTCCTGGTGTCTTTCTTTTATTTGGGAAGGCAGCTTAGGAATAAAAATAGTGACTATATTATGATGTATGATGTTTATATCATTTGCAAAGGTATAAAAGATTATTAACCAGTTATCTCAATCTCTGAGGAAATTCTTAGTGTAATTCCAGAAATGATAGTTGTTAAAGCTTCTGTCATGCCCTGGGTTTTCTGATGATATCTAGTTCAATACAGTCCTGCAGGCGAACAGGTTAGTAAAGGCTCAACTCACAGCTTGTTCCTCTACTCTTGCAGTTCCTTCACCCCTCAGGAGCAAGCACACCACAGCAGGAGCAGTCATGCAGATCCCTTTAATCTCTAATTGCTACCTTTCAACCAGTCACCCCACATTAAGTGCTGCACTCATCACACAGTGAGGGAAATAGGTTTGTTCTGGTTGCAACTGTAAGCCTTATTCTAAATCTGCCCTTGCTTTTTTACTATCACTGATTAAAAAATAATCAAATTCTAGATACCAGCAGAAAAGTAAGGCCAGGTACAGATTTGAACACTGGGGTACCTGCTCTGGAATTAGAGGTAAAATAAATGATCCCTGAATCTGTTCTTTCCTTAGTGAAGACCAGGCAGCAGGTTTCACAAGATGAGAAATAAATGCCACTTTTAAGCTGTGCCCTGATGAAAGCTGTTAGGCACATGCCTGACACGAGCCAGAGTCCCACTCCAGTGTCCATTCATTCCTGGATAAATTTTCTCCTGGAAGCATTGTGGTTTGTTTTTTTTGTGTTTTCTTCCCAAAATATCCTGCTCTCAGAGGTTTGTTTGGTTGCAGATAAGAGAAATACTGTAGTTCAGCACACAGACAAGGTATTCTTTTGATCCTTGGTGCTCAGTTCAATGTTCAGAAGCCATCTTATACTGTACCCCAGAGCAAACTGTTTCCTTGTATCCAGGATTATTTCTAATTAAGCTTTGACTCTCTCTTTGGCTTTGGCTTTATTAGACATTGGTATCTATTGTGCTGGTTTTATAACTCCAAGGCTGTGATGAGCTCACATCTTTATTTACACTAAATGATAGCTTTTATAACAGCCTCTCCAGTGTCTTTGGATGAACTTTGCTCCTTTCCCTGTGTTGGGCGTAACCATTTTTGCACTTCTGTATTTACTTCCTTATGCAGGAACCTCAATGTGCCACAAAAATACAGAGTTATAGCTTACAAATCCACTAGAGTAAGATCTAATCAGAAGAATATCCCTGGACTGTGAAGTTACTGCTGAAAATAGTCAACAAATATTCATGAGAAGTAGCTGGGGAAAAAGAAAAGCATGCTTCTGAATCCCAGAATGGTTGGGGTTGGAAGGGACCTCAGGAGATCATCAGTCCAACCCCCCTGCCAAAGCAGGTTCCCTACAGCAGGAACACAAATGTTTGAACTACCAGGCTTTAGGAAAAATCTGTTGTTCAAGCTATTCTGCATTGCATGGGATAGTCACTGGCTACTTAAAGGGATAAGAGGATGAAGGTAGCAACTCTGTTCTTATGTATTTAGGGTATTCCCTTATGTATGAAGGAAACTAAGTAAATTCAGTAAAGGAACAAAGCTGTGAACTTTGCAGTCTTAGAGGGGGTTGGTGCTTCTTCTCATTTACTGTGAAATAGTTTGTAAAATGGTAAGTAGGGAGCTCTCATGGTGGGAGCTGGTAAGGTGGAAAGTGAGCATGGGTTTTTTTGCAGCCTTAGTGCATTGATTTGTGGATGGATGTTGGAGGAAAAGGAGTCACACTCTCTCTCCTCCAACTGTGTTTTTTGCTTGGAACCTAATGAAAATGACAGCAGACATGTTTCCTGATGTGATGAGTCCATGGGAGAGAGACAAACATCTATTTGGTGAATCTGGGTTTTATCTTGGGTGGTTTTGCAGAGATTTTGGTGCTCTGTGCAATCACTACTAAATAAAAGCACTAAGGCTTCCCAAGCTGGTGGCTCTGTGAGCTCTGCCTGTGCTTTCCTTCAGCACTTGCATGATTTCTGAACTGGAGCTGGCTTATCTTTGCTCCGTTCAGAGACTGAGAAAAGCATTTGACCTGCATTGACCAGGCTGGACTCAATAACCCAAAACCCAAGTGCCACCAAGGACAGCAGCAATAGAGACTTTGGACGATCTTCACTTGTTTCAAGCTGTAGAATATTTTAAATAAGCATGGCACAAACACCACAAACATTTGAGCACAATCAGATGAAGGCAGAAACAGTTTCTGTTAGTGGGCAGGTGGAGGAAAAGCTCTTGAAGATCTGCATGTTGGATTTGAATACCTGACACTTTATAGACACTGCCCTTTGTCCTCAGTGAGGTTTGTTGTGTTACTACTGCCCTTTGCCCTAAGTAATGAGATGGGGTTTTAATGTGAGAAAATGTGTGGTAACTTAGTGATGTATTACCCAAATCTTATCTTTAAACATAAAACTTATGCAAACAGCATGTGAGGAAGTTAATTTCTAACAGCACAGCAAAGGTACTCTAGCTTCTTAGGCTACTGAAAAGTAGTGTAAAGGTTGGTGCCACTACATTGAGATATGTGATTTAAACAATAGGTTTATTTGCTTGTTTTTTGCTTTTTTGTTTTTTAAGTTGGTTTATCTCAATTTCAGGTTCTGCAGAAGCAATCTGAACATTTCTGATACTGGAAAATTAAAACGTAGATATTATATGTGATCAGTTATTCATATGTAGATGTTTAACTAGATGTTCACCAGATGCAAAGCCAAATATAACTTTCACCCCTTCTTCACTGTGTGACTTTTGGTCAGACTATACTACATGTGTCACAGCTCAAATGTTTGAATAATTTTTTTTGAAGTGTTCATTTTGCCTGTGGATCTTGTGGTTTTAAGAAAGAATGAATGTCTAATAAGCAAGTTTCTACTCTGAATCCAGAACAAAAGAAAATCCTTCCTATTTAGTGCACTCTGTGCCATTGAATTCACTCAGTGGAGTTTCAGAGATGTTGATCTGATTGCAGATATTATTAAAGTTTCTGGTGTTTGGCATAAAATATATTCCATGTAGTTTTTAACTATTTTAGTATAGAGGATTTATTTGTGTAAAAATCAGTTAATTTGTGCCCCTTATGTTCTTGAATCAGAGCACCTGCACCCTGCGTGGCTGCTGCTGGAGTCCCGAGAGCGATACCAGTGTGCCCTGGTGTTTTTTCCCTTCAAACCATGGGTACAAAGTGGATGGGTCAACAAGATCAACCCAGGCAGGTAAGCTGTGGGCTGAGCTCCCCAATTTATGCACGTGCCAATGTCTGATTCAGCACAATATCATTACAATATGTGTTTTTTCCCAAGGTTTTGAGGCTACATTAACAAGGTTGCCATCACCTTCCCTCTTTGGAAACGATATCGACACTGTCCTCCTCACAGGAGAGTATCAGACACCAAATCGCTTCCGGTTCAAGGTTAATCTTGTTCCTTGTGCTGTTTTAAGGTTCATGTTCTGTGCAAGATTTTAGGCTGGCTGTTACTGTGCAGTGAGGTTAGGAGAGCTGGATTAATCCCTTTCTCTCATGACTCCCATTGAAGTGGTTGGCTCCTCCTTTCTTTGTCCTCTCTGCTTGTACAATGCATCAGGTTAAAGAGCATTTAGCAGAGCATGAAAAATTACTGAGATCTTTGAAAAGCTCAGCTTTTATATTATCTACCTTTTTTCCTCATCATAGGAGAATTTGGGGGATAAATATATTTACTTACTTTTTATTTATGGCATGGCCTTCTCTCTCAATCATTTTGACAGGCAGTGTTGACTCTTCCAATGATTTATGTTTTGTATGGAAAATTCAACAGTTCATGCCATGAATGTGAGGAATGAATGAGTTCTGGGGTTGAGCAGGGCTTCTTCTGTGGGAGACCTTCCTCTTGTGGAAGGTTTCTGCTGAGCCAGGGAAACACAGGGTCAAGTGCCATGAGGGAAATGGCTGAAAATGAGTGATGAAAGTTGGAAGTTAATAACAACGAAGGCAGAAGAGGAGCTGGGGATAGAGGTGGGAATATCCTAAGTCAGAACTATGTGTTAACACTGGAAAATGTTTGAATAAAGCATTAGTTTTTAAAGGCCCAACGCTTCTGTTGTTTAAATATGTGCAGATCACTGATCCTAAAGCACACAGATTTGAAGTGCCTCATGAACACGTGCGACCCTTCACCGGATCCGCAGCCTCCAATTTAAACTACAAAGTGGATGTGAAGCAGGACCCCTTTGGCATCGTGGTGACCAGAGTGAGCAACAGTAGAGTGCTGTAAGTAACACTGGTGGTTTTGCTCAGTAACACGGGTGTCATTGGTTTTCTCTGAAAGCCCACATTACCACACAAACAAAGGATGTCCAAGATGCCATGTGCGAGATGTAATCTTCTTCTCTTCTTTTGACTGATGGATTTTCTGCAAGGACTTTTGTGAGACCTTTGGAAATCAGTTCTGTGATAATAAGAGCTCTAAATGTTTTAGGTCTGGCTCTCTGTTCTTCTAATACTAGGAAAATCTTTACAGCTACTTTGTTCCATTAATTCAGGGAAATTTTATTACCTGAAGGACTCCTTGCCAGTGCTTCAAATCACATGGGAACACCCTTCATTGCATCTTTTATTTGTCACAATCATGCTGAAGCTCTGAATCACCAAAACCATGTTGCCCTTTAGACCTGTGATACCCAAGAATAGCTGGTGCAAGCCACTGATAAGATGGTCATGTAGTGCTGTAAGTAAAATATTTGACGTACTTGTATATTGAATACTGCCATCTCATTTAGGTTATAAAAATAAACAGATAAAGCAAACATTCAAACCTAACTCATGGTTTAAGACCCATTACAAGGGGAAGTGTCAAGATGAACATGCTTGTATTAAATCAGTCCAAGAATGATTACCTGTCAGAGTGCTAGGCCAGTTGGATTATCAACGCTTCAAGTTTAATTAATTAGCAATGACTTTTCTGGTCTTATTAGTATTGTTTTCTTGCTTAGAGTCCTCTATAATGATTGATTTGCAATTAGAGAGAGCACAAAAGATGGACTTGGTATTCAGTAGTGCATGACTGATTAAACAGATATATGGAGGGGGAAATACGAATCCCAGCCCAACAGAACCATGTTGAAACAGTGCTCTGGAAGGTTGTCTGTATTTTCCTTAGACTTTTGCTTAATTTGATAAAAGTAGTTACTTTTCTGTCTCTAAAAAATTATGTAGATTAAAATTGTAGCAAACCCAGACTCCCCCACTTTTGTTTCTTGTTTGTGCTGTGTTTGTAGTTGCTAATGCACTCTGTATTTATTTAATAGTTTAAGGACCTCTTTATGCATCAAAGAATTTCCTGATAATGATATAGTCATAGTGATAAATGTAGTTAGAGTGTACTAATACATCTCAAGTGATAAAATCCCTTAAAATTAGTGTGGATGTTTGTATAAAGTCAAGAGAAAGTTACATTACTCTCCTCTACGTGAATCTAACGACTGTTAAATGTCACAAATACCACAGGAAAATACAACTGTAAAAAGAGTTTCTAATTAAAACTACATTAAGTGATTAGATAGAAGCAAATGCCTTTGAAATAATGTATGATGTTAGTACATATCCAGGTTGTTTTCCCTCTTAAAGTAATTAATTTTCTCTGCTTTCAGGGAAAGATTGTGTTTCTGCAGATCCCTGTAAGCTCTTGGTTTAATGAAGCTGAAGATAACATTCAATCTGAGGATCAGCTTCATTCTAATTGCTCTCTGCTTTAAATCTGGTTTAACTCCCAATTACATTCTGTTTATGATAGCTCCATTTAAAATGTGATGGCTGATGGAAACACAAACTACTTCCGGGTTGGGGCCAATTTTGACACATATGCCGATTGGAAATGTTCAAAATATTAGAGGAGTGAAAGCAGAAAATGAACATTAGTAAGTTCAAAAGGAATTAAATTTAATGTTTTGATTGACTCCATGCCATATGAGCAATCTTTACCTGGGATGATACTTGGTAGAGCAGGAATATTGATCTCCAGCTCATTCTGTTTGTGCAGATGTATACACTAGTGACTGTCTCTATTTTCAACACCACCAACTTCACATTCCTTAAAAACTCAGCAGTTGCTCTATGGAGAATTTTCTACAGGAGATGTGATAGCCAGCAAATGGGATTTGAACCATGCTGAGGATCTCATCACTTTAATCGGTTTCCTTGAGAGTGAGCACGTAGCCATAGTCTGCCTTGCCCTGTAGTAACTGGCCTAGCAGGACTCAAGAGGGGGTCTCACTCATTTTTATCAGGAACAGAAAGCTGCAATTGACTTGCTAAATCTGACAGAGTGGATTATTTTTGTGTTTCTGTCCAGCCATGGAAATTTTCCATCTCCCCATTACTGTGTGTGGCCACAGAGAATGGATTCAGCACAACAGATACAGGGTGGGAAGCTTTGGTGGAACAGGGAAGTGCAAATGTACCCCTCTAAATAGATGGGCCACTTGTGTGAGAGGTTTCTATAGGATCAATATGCACCACACATCTCTGCAAGGGTTGCTCTGCTCCAACTCCTCACCATCCTGCCTCCTTCTCCTTCGTGTCTCTGAATGAAGAGCTGAACCTGCTTACAGCTCTAAGTAAAAGGAGTAGAAACCATTATTGCAACAATTCTTGGTAAAACACTTAGGTTGTTTTTTTTATTATTATTCTTTCCTCAGGTTTGATACCACCATAGGACCACTACAGTATGCTGACCAGTTTCTACAGCTATCAATCAAACTCCCCAGCAGCAACATCTATGGTGTGGGAGAGCACGTGCATAAGCAGTACCGCCACGATGTTAACTGGAAAACCTGGCCCTTGTTCAGCAGGGATATTGGCCCCTCTGGAGTAAGGACTGGTTTTATTATGCTACATTGTTTGCAGATGACTTCTGGAATCCAAGCCTATTCTGCAGTAGAGATGCTCATCATATCCATTGGTTTTTCTTTGGTTTTTCCCCAAAGACTTGTCAGGCACTGCACGTTATTAGGAAAAGCTGGATGGTACTGATGAAAGTTCCCTGAGGAATAGCTTTTTATAAATATTTAGATTTTTGTGTTGACATGCAGTTGAAAACCAGTTGATAAACATTAACACATGAGAGTCTTCAGTTTCTACTGATAAAGAAAATAAATAACAATGTCCTGCTGCATTGGTGTGTGCAGCATTCAGTACCCTCGCCACATGCTGCTTCAGTTAACATCCTTGTAGCTCAGCAAATGATGGAGAAGTTCTCTTTAACAGCTGTCTTTTTACTAGAGAAAATATGTCTGGTAGCTTTTATTTGTTTCTCTAGTTTGTATGGCTGTCTCTTTCCAAAATTATTTCCAGAACACCTATTTTTTGATAATTAAAAGAAGACTCTTACATCTGTACAAAGACTTCCTTAGGCTTTGATCCCAATTAGCCTTTATTTGTTTCTATAGTTTGTGTGGTTGTTTCTTTATCAAACAATTCCTAGGACACCCATTTTTCAGTAATTGTAAGACTATTTCTAGTTATTATCTCAGTTTCATAAAGCAACAATCCATTTGTTTTACTTTGAGAGAGCACTTCAGTGTTTCATTGAAATAGGAGTCATACTACCAGAAAACAGAGGGTGAGACCACTATATGTAATTAATTATTAATTTGGTAATTGTACCCCTTACCTTGAGACACCTCTTCACTATCTACTCTAGTTTTTCTTCTGGGTCTATTGTGTGTAGACTCATTAAGTTAAACAGTGAACAGAATCAAGTGAGGCTAATTTCAAATTACTCAAGTTCTGTTTCTTGTTATTTGTTCTGAGTTTTCATTTGCAAGAGAAGAAGCACAACTGTTACAACAATTGTTAACATTTCTAAGGATTTTGTTGCTACTAATAATGGAAAAACAAACAAACAAAAACATTAGAAAGGAAATAAAAAGAAGCAAGGCGCTCTCTTATTTCCATAGATTAGACATAAAAATGATTACCTTGCAAGATTAATAGAAATATAGATTAGGTGTAGAATCTAATGTATGGTGAAAGCACCTTTCAAGTTCTATTGTTTGCTCGATGTGTGTATATATTACCCAGAAATAGTACTGCAATATATGCAGAGTTGCCTGGAGATCCATCATACCTGCTTCCTTATGTTCTCTGTATATTTGGGGAAACTTTTGTTTTAATAGAAAATGTTCTCATAAAGGAGAAGAATGTCAGGAAAGAGAAAAGAGACCTGTAGGGAAGTGCCAGGATTTTTATTTTTGTTGTTTGCTATATTTTGAGGAGTTTCAAGTTCCACCTGTGATATACTTTGAAATATCCCAGAACAGAGCCTGTGATTAGATTTTAATCAGCTTACTTATTCTTTTTATCCTTTAAGGAAATGCATAACTTATATGGAGTTCAAACTTTCTTCCTGTGTTTGGAAGACAACACTGGAGCCTCCTTTGGTGTTTTCCTAATGAATAGCAATGCCATGGGTAAGGAAGCTTTCTCTGTAGCTCTCAGCATTGCAGTTAAATATCTTTTTTTTAAATGATCTCTAGGACTGGGATCAAAACTGTAGTGTTTAACGTATGCAATGTACAGCAGTAAGTAGCACACAGTTAACGTGAAGATTGTGCTGGAAACCTGAGGGTCAGAATCCTATCTGAAACCTGTGCAGATATGCAGGATTCAGGAATCAGAGCCTACGTTTCCAGTGATCAATACTTGAAAGTGAATGCCCTTTAGTCTCTTTAGATAAGCATGCACATATATAGGCTTTACAGAGCTCTTCATGTCTCTTGAGGATGGCAAGTTGTACTAAAAATTTAAAGATAAAAGGTTGAGTCATTGGATTTCCTCTGATTCTGTTCTCTGTAGGATGTAAAGAAATGGGAATATGAACATTTTAAAACAGCTATCTAAATACATTCCCCTTTTATTACAATTTCAATTAATAGTTTTGTGTTCCTTAGCTATTATTGTTTTGTGGGTTTGTTGGGTTTTTTTCTAAACTAAATTTTCTCATCATCAATTAGGAAAATTACAAAATTAATTTAGAATTAGCTGGTATTAAGAATTGGTTGTGTGTGCTTTTGTCTGGCAGAGTTTGTGGTGCAGCCTGCTCCAGCAGTGACCTACAGAACCATTGGTGGAATCCTTGATTTCTATATCTTCTTGGGGAACACTCCAGAGCAAGTAGTCCAGGAATACCTGAAGGTACCTTTAGCTAGAGAGACTGTGAATTGAACAGATTTTTAAAAGCACCTGGGATTCTTTTGGTGTGGGGTTTTGTTTTGGGTTTTTTTTTCACCTCTTTATATGACAGTGTGTCTTCACTGTGTTATCTATTAACTGAAAATATAACTCGGTATATATTTAACTAAGAATAACTGTTAGTATTCCCCTAATGTGACTGCTGCCAGTAGTAACAGCCAGCTGGAGTTAAACTGGGGTGTAGATACTTTTAACTGGCCTGTTATGGGCAGCTGAAACTTAAGCACTACTTTTGCTTAAGATGCTGGAGCAGAGACCATGCAGCAGCTCAAGGCCGAAGAAGTCCATAGCTGCTAAATTTACACAGTGGCCACTAGAGCAGGTCTACATCTGCATGGTCTACATTTGGGGAGGGACTTTTTATAAGGGCAATTCGTGATAGAACAAGGGGAAATGGCTTTAAAATGGCAGAGGGGAGGTTTAGATTGGATATTAGGAAGAAATTCTTCACTGTGAGGGTGGTGAGACACTGGCCCAGGTTGCCCAGAGAAGCTGTGGCTGCTCCTCCCTGGAAGTGGTCAAGGCCAGGATGGATGAGGCTTTGAGCAACCTGGTCTAGTGGAAGGTGTCCCTGCTGATGGCAGGGAGTTGGAACTGGATGAGCTTTAAGGTCCCTTCCAACACAAACCATTCTATGATACGTGGAATAACTTGTGCTTCCTTGCTGGGGTTCACTCTTGTTATAAGGACAAACTCCTGTTTATATGGCAGTATTATAGCATAGATCATGTGCTTACAGGTATGTCATGATTTTATGGTCATAAGATGTCACTGAATTCTTTTGTACTTCTTGAGATCCACTTAGGTTTCAGTGACACCTTAGAGAACGGGCATTGTTCCAGAATGTTTGTATTTCTTTAAAAAAAAATAGAAAAATAGTGCATTTGGGAGTGTGTTGCTCATTTTACACACTCAAGCTTAATGTATATTTTATTCAAATAGATTTGTGGAGTATAGATCTAAGGAAATGGGCACTGAGGTGACACACGCAGTGTCCACTGATGGTACTGATGGCACTGAGGTGACACACGCAGTGTCCACTGATGGTACTGATGGCACTGAGGTGACACACGCAGTGTCCACTGACAGTACATGGGATTTTTGCTCTCAACTTGCAGCTCGTGGGACTGCCAATGTTGCCCTCCTACTGGAGCCTGGGCTTCCAGCTCAGCCGTTGGAATTATGGATCTCTGGATGAGGTGAAGAGAGTTGTGGAGAGGAACAGGGCGATTGGACTCCCTTTTGTAAGTATGGGAAGGGACAAGGACAACAACTCTGGGAAGGCAGAGTTCTGCAGGAAAAATGACCCAGAGATCCTGACCGTGGTGTTCTGCAACTGGTTCATGTCACATCAGTTTAAATTAGTAAATTTCTAATATATAGCCATCAAAGGGTTTTGTGCATTTTAATGGTAGACCCATTATCAAATTATTATCATGGTGAGTTTTATTTGAGCAGTTCATTGTAATA
Source organism: Caprimulgus europaeus (assembly GCA_907165065.1). Next base: position 3,731,376 of record OU015531.1, on the reverse strand, counting down.
CTTTTCCAGCTATACTTTCCAACTATATCCACTTATCTTTTCATGTTACCTAATCCACAATTATTATTATTTTTAATTTTCCTGTGGACAATTATGAAACCATACATTATTCTTAATTGACAGCCAAAGGTAAAGTACAATTAACTTTTAAAATTAGATTTCAGCTTACATTAGCCTGATGGCTTAAAGAGAATAAAAATATCCTAAAGTTAAGCTAAGAACTGAAGAAGAAATGTTTGGATTTAAGAGATAGCTCTTGAAGTCAGGGAACTGCCATGGAATAGCCACATGCCCAGGGGCTGTTTGAAAAGATACCAAGATTCATTCCTTCCAGTTCTGTTAATGTTAAATGCAGCTCTTTTTAGGTACAAAAGATGTGTCAGTGCCATTAATTAGGGCTGTAAGTATTAGATGAGATGCACATTGTTTACCAGTGGTCCTGACAGCATGCTTTCTGCCAGTAAAGTCCTAACAGTAAACTCACTATAGGACAAATGGAAATTGGCATAAGAAATTGTGTTGGACTAAGATACAAAATCTTTCCATATCACTTCTCATGTTAAATCGGAACTCCCTTCTCTTTCAGGATGCTCAGATCACTGATATTGACTATATGGAGGAAAAGAAAGATTTTACTTATGACAAAGTGAAGTTTCAAGATCTCCCTAATTTTGCAGCTTTTATGCATGACTATGGACAAAAATATATTATCATATTGGTAAGCATTTAACTATTTTTTTTTCCTTGTAAATACTATAATTATAGCTGATTATTGTTATACTTTGCTTGTTCTATGTAATTATTACATTTGTTGCCTAACATTCTAGTAGTCTGTAATAATTGATGGAGTGTATACTGGTTTCTTCTTATATTTTGTTTTCTTTTTATTTATTTTTTTTAGGATCCTGCTATTAGCACAAAAAATCTAGTTGATGGTAGTCCATATGGAAGCTACGTCAGAGGCGAGAGCAAAAAAGTCTGGGTTAATGAATCAGATGGAGTAACAGCTTTAGTTGGGGAGGTAATCACGTTTTTATGAATTTAAATTTGGTCTGTTGTCACTGTTATGGTTTAATTTAGGTCAGGGGCTCCTTTTAAACTCTCATTTTTGTTGCTTCTTTCAGTAAAATTACCTACTAGTGAGAACTAAGTTTATATGATCTCACTTAGGATATGATACTTCTCAACCTTTCTTGATTTGTTCTTTTGCAATGTTTTACATTAAACAAAAATGAAAGCAGTTTGAAGGCTCAAGGGACAATTCACCAGCCAGTTCCTATTTATTTTTAGTAGTGACTGAAAAGCCAGCTCCCACATTATCCTTTTAATTTATAATTTTATCTTCTGTTGAGAAATTTTTCTGTTGTGCATTGTTCCTTATATGACTTAAAAGAAAAGCAACTGAAAACTCCAAAGTTAAGAAACTCATACTCTTTCTGTGTGCAAGCTATTGTCACCCCAGCAGTTTGTCATTCAAAGATCTCCATCAGAGCAGTATATGAGCACTGCCCTCAATGACAATGAGAGTCCTGGTGGACAACAGCCTGAACATGAGTCAACAGTTTGCCACTGCAGCAATGAAGGCAAATCAGATCCTGGGCTTCATCCACAGGGGCATTACTAGCAGAGACAGAGATGTAACCATCCCACTCAATGCTTGTCAGGTTGCCCCTGGATTGCTGTGTCTAGTTCTGGTCCCCACAATTCAAAAAAGATGGAGACAGACTGGAGAGGATCCAAAGGATGGCCAGGAAGATTATCAAAGGGCTGGAGAACCTGCTCTATTAAGAAAGACAGAAGGAGTTAGATCTTTTGTCCCTAGAGAAGAGAAGGCTCAGGGGGAACTTCATCACAGTATTCCAGTACTTAAAGGGCAGCTACAAAGAGGACAGGAACTCTCTCTTCACAAAAGGCCACATGGAGAATAACAAGTGGCAAGGGGTGCAAGTTGTACTGCAAATTTTTTACAGTGAGAACAATCAGTCACTGGAACAACCTCCCTAGGGACATGGTAGAGTTCCCATCACTGAAGGTTCTCATGACACAGTTGGACAGGGTCCAGAATGATCTCATCTGAGTTCCCTTTCCCATTAAAAGTGGGACTGGATGATCTTTCAAGGTCCTTTCCAACTTGTGCTATTCTATGATTCTATTGAACTCTTTTTAATATCATTAAAATTTTAATTAATTATCTCCCTTTTTTATGATTGCAGGTGTGGCCAGGAGAAACTGTGTTCCCAGACTTCACCAACCCAGACTGCACAAGCTGGTGGGTGGAAGAATGCAAACTGTTTTACAACATAGTGCCATATGATGGCATCTGGATTGTAAGTAATTCAGAACTTTCCTTTTTATTGTTATTTTTAAAAATAGACAAGGATAAATGTTTATCAAATTCAATTTGCATTGAATTTGAAAGGGCTGTTTACCATTACTAACGTGAAATCAGTGCAGGACGTGTATTTCTTCTAGTGTTGAATTTGCAATTTAAATTTAAAGTTTTAATTGGAATCGTTAATCATGGCATTTAAATTATCAGTGTGCTGTTTTGTGAATGTTCAGTGACACTTTAAAATGCTTCAATTGATGAATTATTGCTAAAGACAAATACTAGCACATTCCTGGACTCAGAATGGCAATATTTGGAGACCTGCATACCTGCTCAGAGATCATGTGCCAAACAGGTCCTGACTACAAGGATACTACACATAATCACAGAATATTAGGGATTGGAAGGGACCTCGAAAGCTCATCCAGTCCAACCCCCCTGCCGGAGCAGGAACACCCAGATGAGATCACACATGAAGGCATCCAGGCTGGTCTTGAATGTCTCCAGAGAAGGAGACTCCACACCCTCCCTGGGCAGCCTGTCCCAGGGCTCTGTTACCCTCACAGTAAAGAAGTTCCTTCTCAAGTTTAAGCGGAACCTCCTGTGTTCCAGCTCACACCCATTGCCCCTTGTCCTACCACTGGACACCACTGTGAAGAGCCTGGCTCCATCCCCCTGACACTCACCCTTCATACATTTATAAACATTAATGAGGTCACCCCTCAGCCTCCTCTTCTCCAAGCTAAAGAGCCCCAGCTCCCTCAGCCTCTCCTCATCAGGGAGATGCTCCACTCCCTTCATCATTTTGGTAGCTCTGTGCTGGACTCTCTCAAGCAGCTCCCTGTCCTTCTTGAACTGTGGGGCCCAGAACTGGACACAATATTCCAGATGTGGCCTCACCAGGGCAGAGTAAAGGGGAAGAAGAACCTATCTATGTGTCTATGCTCTAAATAGCTCATGGAATTGCTATTCCACATAAGGATTTGGAAAAATCAGGCTGCCTAGACAACTTCTCCCCCAAAAGGACTAAAATAGTCTGGCACAGTGGATTTTAGGTACAGTTTATAGAAATCAGGTGAGATTAAGAACTATTTTGACTGACCAGATTAGTTTTTTAAAGGAATAACCTGTAATAAAGCTTCTAAAAGTGGGTGCCTGAAGGAAATCTGTACTTAAACTTCTCAATCTCTGTCTCAGTGCCTTCTTTTCTTTATTTTTTTTGTGGTTTTCCTACTTATTTTTTTTAAAAACAAAAAAATGTTTCTAAAGAAAACAAGAATCTACTGAATATTTTTGCCATGCTTTCTAAAAAGCTGCAGCAATTTAAAATTAATCAGTATGGCAAAATACAGTCCTTCAGCTGCTACGTGATAGAATCAGTTTTTCCTATTTTTGCTGACTCTGTGCTTCCATCAAGTCAAGCTATGAAGTCCAAGACTGCACAGAATCAAATTGGTCACTAGACTACAGTGTCTCCATGAAAGCTTTGTTCTTTTCTTCTGTACATGCTTTTCCTGCAGCACATTCAGGGATGCACGTAGAAATACACTTACAGCACTGCCAAATAAAATATTCATGGAAGGAGACAGCACCATTTGAAAAAGTTATATCACTCTTAAAAAAACCCCAAGATATATCACTAATATTATAGTACTGGTTCTAAGTAATTGTTCTTTAAAGGGCAAGAAAGTAGAACATAAGACTTTGTCAGGAAAACATACTTGAAGGAAACTTTATTAACATTCTGCATCTTATCTTTTCAGGATATGAATGAAGTATCTAACTTTGTTAAAGGTTCAATAAAAGGTTGTGCTCAGAATGACTTAAACTATCCTCCTTTCACTCCCAGTAAGTCCATCTACTTTAACCAAAAAGCAAAATATCAAAAGGTTTATAAATTACTGTGCAATTTGCTAGAAAGTGATTGTAGTGTAGTTCTTATGAGTGAGGTTTGAACATCACTGTTGACAGAAAATATCGATATACTTTGGCCCTTGTCTCAGGTGTGGTTTATATTCCCTTTTCAAATTATTACTGAATAGTGTTATTGCCTTAATTATGGCTGATAACATAATCATCTTCTTTCATTATCAGTAGTTTTTGAGATGAATGCAGAACTAAAATGGAATTCATAGTTTGTATTAAGTTGTAGGTTTAAGTAACCGTTGCCAACGTGTTGTCAGATAATGATTCAGAAGTTTAGAGCATAGTTCTGTTTATTCCTTGCATGGGTGCAAAGCTCAAGAGTAGAAAATGTCACAGAGCAAAGATGAATCAAAGCAGCAGTCAAGAGTAGCATTTCGGTTTTGTAGTAGTAATACTGGCCTCAGTGCAAACATTAAATAGAAAAAATGTCATAAATGTGCATTAAAGATTATAAATATTAATAATAAAAATGTATTTTAAAAGTGATATTTGTATTTCTTTATTGAAGATATTCTTGACCACCTCATGTTTTCCAAGACACTTTGTATGGATGCAGTGCAGAAGTGGGGGAAACATTATGATGTCCACAGTCTTTATGGATATTCCATGGCCATATCAACACAGAAGTAAGGAATGCATCCTAAAATCTTTACAAAAAGGTTTCAGAACAATACCTGACCTGCATTTTCCCAAACAGCAAGAATTTTTACTTCTAAAGGAACCCAATTCCTGGAAAATACTGTATTATATTTAAGCCAGTGCAGCCAAGGCAAAATCTATTAACTGAAGTTGGTCATAAAAGCCACACATTGGTTGTCAAATCTGTATAGAAAGGTTATTTAAAATGAATGTCTTGAACTTTGCTAAAAGACACCTGGTTAACTGTAAAGGAGTCCACATCCCTGGGATAAGTAATTATTGTAAATCTGTAAATCTGCCTTATATCAATCTATTGATATTGGAGTCATCTTTTTCCTTTGCATAAACCCAGTCTCATTTCCTTTTAAGAGCCATCGAAGCATTGTTTCCTGGAAAACGAAGCTTCCTTATTTCAAGATCTACTTTTGTTGGATCAGGAAAGTACACAGGACACTGGCTGGGAGATAATGCAGCAACATGGGATCACTTAAAATGGGCAATACCTGGAATGCTGGACTTCAACCTCTTCGGAATTCCTTATGTATGATATTAGTTTGTGACATCCTTTCATGGATAAAAAGTAACTCTACCTCTGTGATAAGAGATTATCTAATCAAAAGATAGCTAGATAACTGTCTATCTTATATTTTCAGCTCTAAATTAATCCCCTTTATGAATCTGGGTTTAATATTTTTTTTCCAGTTATTGTTCTTTGGTTTAGGCCACTTATTTTGATGACTGTGGCTGTGTATTCATGGTGAGATAAATGTGGGTAACAAACATATTATCTTCTATATCGCAAGCTAGCTGTTACTTCTAGTAATTTTTAAACGTTAGTGATCAATGTGAAACACTTTGTTTTCCTTATAATTTCAAATTAAATTGAAACATGCATTTTTATAAGAAAAATAGCCAAATTCCTTTCCATGATTTAAATTTGTATGACTTTTGAGCTTTTTTCCTACTGTATACATATTAGCATCAAACAGGTTTGGAAGAAATAGAATGATAGTGGTAGCTAGTAGTCAGTTTAATTTTATTGAGAGCACATAGTTGAATTTGAAAGGAAAAAAGGTAGAAATGTGTTGATTAGAGGTGCAGTGTACTGTATATCCAACACATTCTATTTTTATTTAAAGATTGGAGCAGATATTTGTGGTTTCTTTGACAACACCACGGAAGAACTTTGCAGGCGATGGATGCAAGTAGGAGCATTTTACCCCTTTTCCAGGAATCACAATGCTGAAGGATTCATAGTGAGTTGTGCTTTCTCTCTTACAAAATGGTTTGTGTTGCACTACCATATTCCCTTTAATAGTATCACTAGTAATCATTGCTATCACTGATGATTATGTAGCTGACCAATTTGAAAACAGCAGAACCTTCAGCTCTCTTGATGCCATCTTAGATCTGAGAGGTTTGGCTTCATAAGAGTTAATTGCATGTAATAAGGGTTAATTGCACATACTTGAGACTACACTTTTTTGGCAACACTTTCATCACTATTGGTTGTGCCTATCACCAAGGGCAAGCACTTCATGCTGTGTGACCCATCAGATTGACTCTTGGGAGCCCTTTAGCATGGATCTGACTGCACACCAGGGTGAAACCCAGGCTAACCCTGATGTGCCCTCCTTGCCCTCCAAGGAGGGATGTGCAATGCAAAACACAGTGAGCCTGGAGGAGCCAGAACCTCAAGTCACACCATCCAGAAGGCAAACACCATGGAGATCTGTACCATCGAATTTCAGCCTCTCTCTGAAACAGCAGGCACTTTTCACATGTTCCTCAGAGTGTTTTCTGCATGATGAAAATAATAATAACCTGATATTTGTCTTCAGCCTCAGGATCCAGCTGTGTTTGGACCTGATTCAGTCTTGGTGAAGACCTCCAAGCATTACTTGAACATTCGCTACACTTTGCTGCCCTACCTGTATACGCTCTTTTATAAAGCTCATACTCAAGGAGACACGGTTGTACGGCCACTTTTGCATGAGTAAGTTTACTTATCAGACACTTTAAATGTTGTTAGGGACTTTCTGAACACTGATGTAGGCTGTGAAAATGTACATTGGATATATATATAGGCAACTTCTCAATTAATGAAATACCATTTTGGAGTAATCAGAAACCATCTGTAATTTCTGCATAGACTCATATATAATTGTCAGTCACTCTTACAAGTTGCTATGAGATGTTTATTGTCAGCTGATCAAATTATTCTCTGCCATCATATATATAAATATATATATTTAAAAGAAAATATGCTTCCTTGCCTTTGAAACTCTTGAATAAGCTATGTCAAGAACACACGCACACCTCCACTTTCACACATGTGGAGAATACTAACTAAACTGGTCAGAGCTTCCCTTCTCATCTTCAGATTGCCTCAAATTAAAAATAAAAAGGCAATTTTGATATGACACTCTTCAGTCATGACTCTAGGCAGTCAGTACCCTGAAATATTTGGATTGCTGATGATAGTGCCTAAAAATACAGTTATTGCTATATCCTTCTTACCTGCCCAGGTTCTACTCTGATGAAGTGACGTGGAGTATTGATAGGCAGTTCCTGTGGGGTCCTGGGCTGCTTATTTCCCCTGTACTTGACCCGGTAGGTTGGACTTATCTATCTCATAAACACTTTATGGGGCACAGGTACATGTTGAGTCACCAGTTGCACTCTTTTCTCTAGCAGGGGACTGCAGCATAAAATCTCCAAGTTACAACATTCCTGTCACTCCTTTATTGCTCTGATCAGAAACAGCCTTCCAGTTCTGAGCCTGATGTTCACTCTTGTGACAATTCTGTTATTTAAAGGTTATAGCTTCTCTGCCATATATACATTTCCTGCTGAAATCACACTCCTTCTCCTTTTTTATGCTGAACAAGCTGAACCACAAAAATAGGCTCTGCCATTCCCCTGAGGATCCCAGGAAATTTGCTCTGGTCCTGTTCTAGTCTGAACTCTTCTGTCTTTACCAGACCTGTGAAGTCTATTGGCAAAGCAATTGCAGAGGGCCTTGTTTATCAGCATTAACTCAGCTCTGTCTCCAGTGCAAACATTTTTGGGGTTTTTTTTTCTGGATCCTTAGATTCTATTTATTTTTGCATGGGTACATCGCTTTATTGACTTGTGGCTGTTGATGGATTCCTAACAAGCCTAGGTTTTGCTTATTTTTTTTCTTTCCCCCTCCCCCCCCATTTATTCCTTCTGGTCAGAGCACCCACAGCATATTTTTATCCGTCTTGAAATGGAGAATCTTGCACTTTGTGCTGTTAAATCCCACTCCTATCTTCTAGTCCTCTAGGGAGTCAAAGTCATCTGGTCTGATATTCTAATTCACCTTAACTTTGTATCATCTCTGAATCTCCTTCAGAATCAACTTTTCTTGCTGCATTTCTGCTCGTCTGTGATGCAACAAGAAAACAAATAGATGGTGACACATTCTGTGGCAGAATCTTGTAAATACTGATTGTTAATGCCAGTAACACATATGTCACAGAGAAACACAAAGCATTTGTTAAATACATAAAATGAAAACAAGAATCTGCAAGATGCCAGCCCAGAAAAATGTGAAATTAAAGCTGATCTAGAGATCCATGTGAATATGATCTGAGTCACTGGACTTGGAGCTTTGTGACTTTGGGTTGCACACAGTGAATTTCCACGTTGTAGAGCAGTGATTTAGTCGTCTCCCAGCAGCTTTGCAGAAATTGTATTTAGATTGCTCTCTTCCTTTCTGGACATTGTTGTAAAAAACTATTAAAGAAAACAGTGAAGAGGAGAAGTATGAATGGTTTTCTCAATGTGAACTTTAATTTTATTGGAAAAAAAATAAGTTTATTCTATAAGTTGCTTTCAAATATTAAGTCATCTCCTTGTCCACCTTTCAGGGTGTAGAAGTAATTCAAGCCTATGTTCCTGATGCAGTATGGTATGACTATGATACGGTAAGTAAATGCAGATGATCCTGTGGAGACATTTTCTGAATGGCTATGTGATGAAATAAGATTGTCAGCCCTGTTTTGGTGACAGAGACCTAAAGTAAAGCCCACAGGAAGAAAATAGTGAGACAGGGGATGAAGGGTGGTGGGGTAAGTACATGAATCAGCAGGTCAAGAAAAAAGAAACAGAGGTGTGGAATATAACTCAGGAGATGGGAAGACTGAGTGGAAACTTCAGCAAAGATCATGTTTGAAATAAAATAAAATAGAATAATTATAATCACAAGAATTTGCAATTATCATTTACTACTCTCATTTCTGCAAAGATTCCTGCTGCTGTAATGATCCTTTTGATGGGTAAAGAAGGACATTGTTCACATCAACATCCCAACAGGACTTGCTCCCCGCATTGACTGAGCCAAAACCAGTGACAGATGTTGATTTATCACCTTAGATCTTATTGATATGCAGTTGTTTTATCTTTCTGTGCCCTTGGCACAAAGAAGTTTACATAACTTAAGCCTTTTCTAAAAGGAAGCATTAAGATGAAGCTCAGGACTTAAGAAAACATTCACAGCAGCTGAGTAATGCAACATACTCTTTCTCTTCTAAATCCCTGTCAAAAAGGGGGTAAAACTCAACGTGAGAAAACAATGGACCACTATGCACCTGCCAGCAGACAAAATGGGACTTCATTTGAGAGGAGGCTATGTTTACCCAATTCAAAAACCAGCTAATACAACAGTTGCAAGGTATGGGGGATTGGACTGGATGATCTTTTGAGGTCCCTTCCAATCCCTGACATTCTGTGTGATTCTGTGATTCTGTGTATGCTTCAAAACCAGATGCTTTTATGTGTTTGTTTTTTTTTTTTTTTTTTTTTGCAAAACTGGGCTGAAGAATTTCAGGTTGTGAATCAGTAGCAGCCCGTTGTATTTAGCATCTTCACCTTGACGTATGGGAATAACTGTGAGCCACACCTCACTTCCACAACTGTTTACCTTAACAAGTGCAATTATTAATTCCAGGTTTATTTGTAAACTTGCCATGTGTTTTAATCCATTGACATGAAAATTAAAGGCAACTAAGGATTAATCTAAGACAGTTCTTAAAAGTGTTGCAGCCCTGTTGAGTGTCACGTTCTTCATGTGAACATGAAAGATGTATTAAGACTGTTTAGGTATTTGATAGACACGTAAGACAAAAAGTCTCTCTTTCCACAGCCGTAAGAATCCTTTGGGACTTATAATTGCCCTGGATGAAAACAATACTGCTTCTGGGAACATGTTCTGGGATGATGGAGAATCTACAGGTGAGCAGTTAGCAATAGTAAAATAAGTGTAATTAACAAAGCATTAATATGTACAAGTTTCAGTGTCCCTGCTGATTTCATAGAGCAAGAATAAGACATTGTTGTAACACACAATGCCTGCTCACATGTCAATAATATTTCATCACTTTTAAGTGGAAAATTGCAACTATTGTTATTTTTTTTTCCTCTTGTTCAGGTTTAGCTATAGCTTTAAATATGTAAAGGTCTGGTATATTAGCATGCTGACTGTTAAACCATGCTGTCAAGATTGATATATATTCTGGTATATGTCCAAATTGGTTTCAATGGGTGCAAGAATGCACATAATTAGTGCTCAACACTAAGAATCAGTAGAAAATTAAAAACTTGCACTGTTATTAACTCTCTGGAATTATTTAAATTGCTTGTGAAAACAGTAGAAATTTTATTAACTCCAAAGTACAGTATTGGAGCCAATGTTTTTTATGCCATCTGGTTTCTCCAGCATACTGGTGTATAAGCATGCCAGTAAGTGTGTATGGGCTATATTTGTCATGTTGCCAACCTCATCTTTATTAAAGCTGATGGAGAACTTGTTTACCCCTGGGACAGTCACTCTGATTATGCCAAAGCCTGTCAACATCATCTCTTGTGATCAATTGGCATTGATACTACTTATCTCACCATTTTTTTTCTGTTCAATTTACAACACATATACCTTTTTGCTTAGGCTAAGATTAAGGTCACAAATTAATTCAACACAAGTTAAAAAAAAAAGGAAGAGACACAAAACTAATTTAAGGTTAAACCTCTAATTTAAGGTTTTGGCTTTCAGTGAAGTTAATGCTTTTGGAATACATGCATGTCTAAGGAAAGCAGAGTTCATTCTAGAGCAATGGAAAGAACCTTTGCATTATATATCCATAGTTATATTCTTCATTTTAATCTTGAGATTAAGGAAATGTTGAAAAATGAAGTATCTTGAACTTTGGGATTTTATATGGGATTTCTGAGGATTTAGTTAGGCATCCTGTTTCCATTAAACTAAAAGGATTTGGGGTACTTAAATCCTTTAGGCTGCTTTTGCAGCTTTTGTCCTTTATTATATACTTTTTAGAAAAGTCAGAGAGCAGTTCAAAGGGTTATTCAGAAATGATTTTTTGGAGAACTTTTACAAAATACTCAAGCTTGTATTAAAATGATTGAAGAACTTGCATTTGGCAGATTTTATTGTTTTAATTGCAATGAACCATAGCATTCAGAGCTAAGGACCTTGGTTTATGGTGTATGCCAGTTAATACTGTTGCATTTCAGGTAGACCTGATCTTCTCTAATTCATGTCCTACTGTATCCATAGACTGCTGTCAATGGCAAAAGCATCAGAGTTTTCTTTAGCTACACTGGAATAAAATGTAGGTTAGAAATTAGGAAAATCTGTAACAGTAATAATGTACAGATAAGAATGAAATTGGATTAATATAACCATTGAATTAAAAATAAATAACGCTACAATATTATATTATTTAATTTATAATCCTGAAAATTAGATAGAGATCCTGCAGACTGGGATTCACAGAGGTATTTCATACACAAGGTGTCTAACTATGCATGCATGTTTTCAGGAGAGATCTTTAGATATTCAGGAGATGATAGATATTTTCCCACATGAAATAACCTTACCACTGTACATCCACAGGTGATATCTGAATTGGTGCATTCTTATCTCCATCTGATACAACTAACCACCTTCTTCTAGGTACTTAAGCCATCCAGTTTCTCTGCCTTATCCTCCAGTTAGTAAAATCTACATTTATCCTTAGCCATAACCTATTTTTTTCACTTGTTCAGGGCCCAGGGCTCTGACTCAACTTGGGGTTCAAAATTACATCTCCCTTTCCTAATTGCACAGCTACCTCGTGCTCTACATCACACATCCAACCTGTAGAACACCCTTGTGTTAACCATACCCATCATATCTCCCAGAAAAACTTCCAAGCCTCTACTTTTTAAAAACAATTGTGGAAATTTTAGGGATGCTTTTAAGAAATAGAGCTGTGATTTGGCTGATTATTGCTGCCATAAATATCAAAGGCCTTGGGTGGTTGCTGCTATGACAGCTATATGTACTCCTTTGGCAGGACCTAAAATAACAAAGCTCTTGCTGTACTCACTTCTGTTAAGAAACAAAACAATAAAACATCTTATGATTTTATTTCCTGCCCAAAACTCACAGTATTTTCAGGGAAACCATTTACAATTTCCTTGCAATGACAGTGTTTTTCTTTTTGTACATGGGAAAAAAATGCCATGTTGACTCAACTTTTGTATTTCTTTTTCCCAGTGGTGTGTTATTTCCTCTCTTATGGCACTGTGGCAGAGATTATTAATACTATTGTAGTTTTTGCATTGAAAGTACTTATTTGGGGTATTTTTAGGATTAATTTTGAGCCATACATGTACATTTAAGAGAAGATAAGAAGGAATAACAGAATAAATTTAATACATTTTAAAAAAGCTGATTTCAATGAATTTTTGGAAATTTAAATGAAACTTTGGAAAATTAGATCTCCTGGGAGATTAGCCTAGAGGTAAAAAGAAAAAGAGAAATTTTATTTTTTCAAAGAAACATCAGTCAATATTTGTGTTGCTCAGTGCAGTCTCTGAATGCAGAAGTGATAATAATTAGTAATTTATTGGTCTCTAGCACTGACACAGATCTGTTTTTAATGTCATTCCTTTCTGCACTGCAAGTGTAAGTTCTTTCTTTACTTTTTAGGTACAGTTGAGAGTAAAGCCTACGTTTACTATGAATTTAAAGTTTCCAACGTAAGTATTTTATTTTAAATGATCTTATTTTCAGTTTTTATCAAGAATATCTTTAAAGGGCATTCTTTTCTCACTCCTTATTCCCTGTAGGATTTACTGAGAAGCAAAATATTAACAAAGTCAGAGCAGTCATGTTCAAAATTCTGTAATCTAACTGGAATGAAAATCTGCTGTTTGTATTTTCTTCTCCTAGTTAATATAAGTATCTAAAGAACTCCTGGTTTTTTCACATAACAAACTCAGCAGTGATTTTTATTGAACAAGAGAACTATAAAGCATCAGTGGCAGTTAAAACAGAGTCAGAAAAGAGAGCAATGGAGTTTTTGTGATTCTCAAAATATTGGAAATTTGAAAAAAAATCTCTGTACACTGTAAAATATGGCTGAATGTCTCTAAAGAGTGAGTGGAAGAACTACACCTTGACTGAACCCACAGAATCTACTTCTTTATTATTTTTAATATTTTTTTAAACTGAAACTGCCTTGCCAGGGTTAATTTATGGCACAGTGAAGTCCAATAGTGTTCCTATTTAATATAGACCAGAGATACCATATGACAAGGGCTCCAAGTAATATGATAACATATTTTTTTATGTCATAATAATAATATCTGCTAAAGGTATTCTTTCCCTTGCCATGATGAAACAGCAGGGCAGCAACTCAGAGACAATGCATAGGAATACAGGAGTGGAAGCAGAGGAATAGAAAGGGGAAGCACATGCATTTGTTAATTTGTTTTTTAAGCATATGTAAACATATAATCCTTTGAAGACAAGAAACCTCAGTTACTATTGGAGTTTTAAGCTCTTGCAGCCAAATCAACAGTTAAATGTAATGATGTTGAATTAAAAATTAACATAAAGTTTCACATGGAGAATAATAAGGAAGTTCTAAACTGGCATATGTGACAGTCATGGTACAGTTCTACTCTTTAGACTCTTAATCTAGCAATAACTAATGCAATTCAATGAGAACAGGTATTGTTATATCAGGAAAAGTGGATATAAACCTTCATTTATTAGATCCCAGCAAGATAATGTTGAGTAAAGGTCAGCTGCCCTGTCACAAACATGTGCCAGCCTTTTCTTACTTCTGAAACAAGCAAAAAAAATAAGTTAAAACACAACTATGAAGCTTATTATATATATGGTAGAAAAGCATTATGGTACTAACAACAAATAGGGCAATAATTAATATGTTAGGGAAAAGGTATTGGCTTACTTCTTGCTACAGTATGAAGATCTAATTAGAGAAAAAAAAGTTAAATCAGGAGGATTTTTGACAGATTTTTTTATAAGAATGTGATCACTATATTTTTTTTTTCAGAATGTTCTACAAATGGATGTTATAAACAGCAATTATACTAATCCAAACAACTTGAAATTTGAAGAAATCAAGATATTGGGATTGGCCCATGATATAACACAAGTTTCTACATCTCAGAGAATGGGTGAGGAAAAATCTACTCGTGACGTCACCAATTATCCTTTACAAAAGGTAAAACAAGAGCAGGAAAATGGGAATCTTTGAAATTGCATCACCTTTATTTTATATGTTGCTAAAGACAGTACTCAGTACTGATATTTTAATGGAATACATGGTGTATTTTATTGCAGAGCAAAAGTTCCATTGCATTCAACTCAGCTGCACAGACAGAGCATCTCAGTTTTGCTGTCAGACCCTCAGTGCAACAGAAAGTTTAGTTGTGCAGTTATTCCTGTAGCGACATTTAATTTCTAAGAGGAGGAAGAGCTTTGTGATTTTGTTTAATATCGGAGGAGAGCACCAAATATTTATGTTTTGGATGACTATTTATGCATTAATTTTTTCAAAACAAAATCAAGCACAATGTTTAAACCTCCTTTATCACTTATGTTTTTTTTTAATAGGATGAGGACAGGAAAGCAGCAACACAATGCATTTATCTGCAAACCAAGAAAACATGATGCTGCTAGTGGGAAGCTTTCATGGGAGTGCTTTCCCACACTAAATACAGCACTGACATTGCTTTGAACTTATATCTTTAATTATTACAAGCACTTGAATTACCTGTTCTCTCAGTTACTGAATCAAAATAAAAATATTCTACCTTTTTCTTACATCTTGCATTCATATTTCAAAAGGTGAAGGAGCTGTGCCCTTATCTTTATTCCTCTTTGCTTCCAAGGAAGCTGTGGGCTGGACTCCCCTTTTTTTTTAGATTTTTAATTGTTCAGATTTTATCTCCAAAAGTACCAGTTGTGTGTATTTGTAAAAGTGAGACTATATCAAATGGTACAAGACAGGGTTTTTTGTGAGTTGTCATGAAGCAAAATGCACTGTACCTGAGGACTGACATCTCTGCTAGACTGAAGGAAAGATGGATGTGCTGTGGGATTTAATAACTGGGTTTTGTTTAATGTTTTATAGGTTGCTATTATAACAGGACTTACACTTGAACTGGGAAGAACAGCCACAGTAACATGGAATCAAGAACGGAATTACGGTGATAGGTTTAATTGTGATCCCAGCCCTAATCCAACACAAGAAAAATGTCAACAACTTGGCTGTGTCTGGGAAGTAAGCAAAAATTATTTCTCTAAATAAGGGAAATTAAATCCCCCTCCATCGTGCAAGGATTTTGTTTCCCCATTTAACTATTTGTGCAGCCTTGACTGTATTGTTTGATTATATCTGATTCAGTGTAGAGATCAATCTGATTCAGTGTAGAGATCAATGGGTTCTGTATGACTTCTTTATTGTTCACTAGTTGGATTCAGTGTAGAGATCAATGGGTTCTGTATGACTTCTTTATTGTTCACTAGTTGGATTCAGTTTTTTTTCCCCAAATTCAACATTTGACAACTATCTGATAAAAATGCTTTTGGATTCCATGCTAATAACTAACCAAAAAACACAGCAGGCCAGTGTAGTTCACTAACTTGTAACTTATTTCTCTTTGCAGCCAGTAACATCAGAGATGGATGTTCCACCTTGCTATTACAGCTCTGACAACGCTTACTCTGTAGACAAAGTAGAATACACCTCATCAGGTTTGACAGCCAACCTCACCTTAAACAGTGACATGACCAGAGCTACTGCAAATGTCACTACACCCATTAGCACGTTACGCTTGGAGGTGAAATATCATCTCAACAATATGCTGCAATTTAAGGTACTGCCATTCCTGAATTTCTATGGTGTCTAATGTCCCATTGTTAAAAATAGTCTTATTTATGGAAATTATAAGGGCTTTTTATAGTCAACTTTATATTGCACAGACAGTAAGACGGTATATTACACCCCCTTGGCTATATAAGTTTCTCCTTCTAACCAAGTAGTTGTTAACTCACAAGTTAAGTTGTTGCTCTTAACTCACATCTTTTTTGTTGTTGTTGTGTAATTCAGTACTCAGTTATAAACCAAAATTATATGAATCAAAGGGATAATGTCAATGTATATGTGTAATGTCAACCAGAAACTCTGGAACTAAAGACATTTTATTAGTATACAGGTATATTTCTCTACAAGCATTATCATAACTGTACATTTATTTTTGCATTAATCATTCTACTTCTAAAATTTTTAATAAACTATAGTTTAGACTATAATTTATTACTGTACATTTAATAATATTGAAGTAAGTGCAATGCCTTAGAATGGTCAGGCATCAAAAACTAACTTCTGTCAGCTTTCAGAATATAGAACACTTTTAAAAAATTCTCTTAAAGTTGACTAAAAGATTAATCAGAAAGGTATTAGCCATAATTTTATATATATATATATATATATATATATATATACACACACACACATATATATATATATATACACACATCTACTTTAAATATAGGTATATACTTTAAATTCATAGATATAAATTATTAGACAAGTCATTATTGATCCAAAATAAATCCTTATAGTTAGGGTTTGTTTTTTTTTCCCCAAACCAAATACTGTGAAAGAATTGGTTAAAGAATGTGTATTGAAAGAAAATACTCATCTCATCAAATGTTTTCAGCAATTTTCTGTATTAATTTTAATTAGATTTTAGATTTTTAGCACTCTAAGTAAGATTTCCAAAAAGTCATGCACTGAAATGAGTTGATTTTTTACCTCACAGATTTATGATTATCAAAACGCACGATACGAAGTTCCAATACCACTAAATCTTCCGAGCTCCCCAACCAGCACGGAGAGGGAACGACTCTATGAAGTATCAGTTCTGGAAAAACCATTTGGAATACAGATTCGGCGGAAAAGCACAGGAACTGTCATGTAAGCTATCATCATTTTACTTTATTTCACTTGTTTTTGTTAGCTTTTTTTCAAGCCAAACCACTTTCTTGTGCAGTATGTTTTAAATACCTCAAGACTGGCTTTTGTAGATGCTTCTCCAGTGGAGATGCCCTCAACATTGTATTTACTCTATTCCATGTGGCACCAAGGATCGGTCTAGGAGGAAAATGTACAGTCATACTCTCCTGAAACACATTTTCTCACTAAATTACCCAAATATGAAGCAACTTGCCATGCATGATGCCTGTGCATCATATATATTGCTCTAGAGAGATGCAAAGGAGTTTCTGTCTCTAAACTGTGTATCACCTTCTTAGACATCCCCATCTCATGTGCTCTAAGTTTCCTTGATAACCATAACAGTTTAATTCCACTTTTACTGAAGAGTGAGGTTTCCAGAGAAAAAGAGTAGCCTAAAAAGAAGTGTCTGCCAGCTAAACACAGCACTGAAGATGCTGTATTCTTGATTTTACTTTCTTTTTTCCATTTTAGCTGGGATTCACAGCTGCCTACCTTCACATTCAGTGACATGTTCATTCAGATTTCTACCCTCTTACCATCTGACTTCTTATATGGATTTGGAGAAACTGAGCATGACATGTTTGTACGTGACTTCAGCTGGAACACCTGGGGAATGTTCACAAGGGACCAGCCTCCTGCTGTAAGTAGAAGCCAATGTGTCTTCTGGACCAATGTGCCTCATGTGCAGAGGTGTTCAGCAGGTCTTTGAAGTCCAGTGGATGTCTGCTGGTACTGGACACACCTATTGGCTTTGATCCTATTTATCATGGCTTATAATTTGCATGGTGTCTCAGTGGCAACAGTCTTCTCTAAACCTATTCTTTGTATCCAACAAGACCAGTGTTTGGAGCTCAGGCCTCAAGTCAGACATCAGAAGACAACAAATGGCTTGGAAATAACAGCATATTCCTCCTTTTTTAAATTTATTTTTTAAACATTTTTTTTCTCAGCTAATTATTCTGAAAACTAGACATAAGTCAGGAAAACTCCTATGACTTTAGGATTAAATTAGTACTTACAGAGGCAAATCAGAAATCTTATGTCCATGTGTATACTTGTGTTATTTCCTATGAGACAGCATGATGTTTGCATTTTGCAGGGAATGAACAATGGAATAGTGGTTAATTTTATATATATATATATATATATATATATATACACATACATACCTATATATATATATATATACATACATACATATATATATACACATACATACCTATATATATATATATATATACATACATACATATATATATATATACACACATACATATATATATATACACACACATACATATATATATACACATATATATATATAAAACTTCCAGTTCAGATTTCCATGTATTTTTGAGTAAATAAAAGATAACAGAATGTCACCAGCATCTCCTGATCATATAGACACCTGCTACCCTTTAAAAAGGAAGGAAAGTTTTGTCCTGGGGAAGTACTTTCTCTTTAGCAAGTTTTAAAGGCAATAATAACTTTTCTTTCCTTCCTGCCTGGTCAGTCTGACTCAAATTGTCAAGCTGAAAGTGATATTCTTTGTAGGTACATATGTAGGGTTTAAGTATATAATTTTGGAGTTTATTTGTTATATGTTTGGCAGCTGTGTGTCTCATCTTTTATTAAATGTATTAATAAAGGTAAATATGTGGATGCTTGTGATGTTTTCCCAGTGAAATGTATTTTATTTTGCTTGCAGAACCAATTAAATTCCTATGGTCATCAGCCATTTTACATGGCTCTAGAAAAAGATCGCAATGCCCATGGAGTTCTCTTCCTTAATAGCAATGCAATGGGTAAGAAAAGCTTCACTTCTATTTTCTTGTGGTGGTTTAATTTTATGGTCAGTGTTTTGCAATAGTGGCAAATCCAAGCATCCTTTTCTCATTCCACTTCCTCCATTTCCAGATGTTACGTTACAGCCAACCCCTGCCCTGACATACCGCACTATTGGAGGAATTCTTGACTTCTACATGGTTTTGGGCCCAACACCAGAACTTGTTGTTCAGCAGTACACTGCAGTAGGATTTTTATTCTATTACAAACTAATGCTGGGTTTTGATTGGTTGGTTTGGTTTGTTTTCATCTACTCATCACAAATATTCTTTCTTATTTTTAGCTGATTGGACGACCAGTCATGCCACCCTACTGGTCTTTGGGATTCCAGTTGTGCCGCTACGGCTACAGTAATGACTCAGAAATTGCTGAGCTGGTGGAGAGCATGAAGGCATCTGGGATCCCCTATGTACGCTGGTAGCAGTTAACATTTGAGCTCGTGCCTGAACTTTTGGCTTTGTAGTATTAACTAAGACCATTTAAACATAAAATCAAAAACCAACCAAAAAACCCACCCCCATGGTAGAGTAGAGCAGACTATCATAGAACAGAATCATGGAATGGTTTGGGTTGGAAGGGACCTTAAAGATCATCCAGTTCCAACCCCCCTGCCACCAGCAGGGACACCTTCCACTAGACCAGGTTGCTCAAAGCCTCATCCAACCTGGCCTTAAACACTTCCAGGGAGGGGACATCCACAACTTCCTTGGGCAACGTGGGCCAGTGTCTGACCACCCTCACACCGAAGAATTTCTTCCTCAGATCTCATCTCAATCTCCTCTCTTTCAGCTTAAAGCCATTTCCCTTTGTTCTGTCATTAACTGCCCTTATGAAAAGTCCCTCCCCTATGTTTTATGTCCTGTTTTATGCCAGAGCTGAACATCTCTGCACACTCTGGGCCATGTTAAATGTAGGCCTTAGGCTGCTTTATTTTTCCTTCTCATTCATACCCAAGAAGGACCCAGATGCCTTAGTCAGTCAGGGGCTCTCATTATGCTGGCTATGAAGGAGCAGTGATCAAGAAGAAAAACAAACAGGACAGAAAATGAAGCAGCATCATTTCAATGGGATATTGCTCTGGATCAAGTCAGTTTTGATTTGGGATAGTTTGTTGTTGTGAAAGTTGGAATAGCACATAGATCTAAAAAAAAAATACTGTAAACTGAATGTGATTTCATTTTAGATGTAATTAACATCACTTTTTCAGTACAGAACAACTGTTTCCACTATTTCCCTATAGGTATGTTAACAAATGTGCAGTTTCTGTGTTCATACACATATGTACAAATCCAGGACTTTTTTTCTATGTTTCTCAGATTAGATGCACTAGTGAAAGGTTTATTTTGTATCAGGCTTGCTGACAGGTTGTGTGATATTCATTTAATAGCTTTAGCTTAAAGTTACAGCTGCTTCCAATTTTACAGTTCAAAAGTTCAGCAGTTTACTTATTTTGGCAGATTTTCAATAAATATGTATTTGGGGAAAAAAAAAAGGAAAAAAAAAAAATCATTTTACATTAATTGTTTTTGTGAACTGCAGGATGTCCAATATGCAGATATTGACTATATGGAAAGGCAACTGGACTTCACCATTGGCACACGCTTTGCTGGATTACCAGCTCTGGTTAACAAAATAAAAGCAGAAGGAATGAGATTTGTCATTATCCTGGTCAGTATTGAATAATGGATTTTTATTTCAGTATATCACTGCAGAATGCAGAATATATTCAACAGCATTTCTAAACTTGTTTTTTAAGAGAAGTGTTTTTAATTGTAGGATCCAACCATCTCTGGAAATGAAACCAATTACCCTCCCTTCTCAAGAGGTGTTCAGGATGATGTCTTCATAAAATGGCCCAATACCAATGATATTATATATTCCAAGGTACTGTTCTTAAAAAGTTAATGACAATAATCATGTAATGCTGTATCCAAGTGAGCAACATGTTAGCCTAGACTTCAGTGCTAGCCATAGGGGGAAAGTCTGCTCATGGTATATTGATGCCTGGCTGGAAATGACACATTGAATAAATACTACAAACTGAATTGCCTTCAGTTTGTGTTGTCATTCACATAGGTATCAAGGAGGGATGGTTATATCTGTCTGTTGCTGATGCTCAGTTTATATTCCATGTTGTTTGATTACTTTTCAAATGTCCTTTGTCCTATTAGGTCTGGCCATTTCTTCCCAATGTACAAGTCAATGAGTCACTGCCTGAGCAGACCCAAATACAGGTAAATATTGATATGATTTGGTTATGGACTCAAATATAGATTAAGGAAAACAGCAGCCAACTAGTTGTTAAATCTAGTGGGAGGAATAAGATGCAGAAAGTGGCTAGCTTTCCTAGCAGAGCCAAAAAAGCTAGTGAATAAGTAATATTTTACTTTTTAATAGTTTTAATTTTTTTTTAAACAAATTCCAACATTTTAACAGTGGGATGCTTTCAATCCTGTATCTATTTTGTTTTCCTACTATTTTTTACAGCTCTATGGAGCTCATGCAGCTTTCCCAGACTTCTTCCGCAATTCCACAGTGGAGTGGTGGAAGAGAGAAATCCTAGAGTTCTACAACAATCCCACCAACCCAGGGAGAAGCATCAAGTTTGATGGTCTGTGGATTGTAAGTGTAGAAATGCATTTGATTTCTTGAATTTTTAAAATTTTTTTTTCCCTTCTGACAGACACTTGCAGAGAGCACCACGTTTCACCAGAAATGTTCTCCTGTTGAAGCTCAGAGGGTATCTGATGTTAAATTGCCATTGTGTAAAATAAAAACGAGAATCTGAGCCCCCCAGCCCCTTTGGCTCTAGGTTGTACACTTGCAGTGGCCTCAGTGTATCATGACTTTCCTCCTCAATCGTGACACAGGGGAAACAGAGTCCAGACTCCCTGTTTTTCCCTTCAAACCCTTGGTGGTTCCCCATCCTTGCGCCAAGCCACATGTGAATGTGTCAAGAAGACACGGAATGGCAGACTGAGACAGCAGCTGCAAGGTCTCCTGAGGACTTCTACAATCCTGCTTGTTTGTAATTTAGAATTTAATGTGTTTGGTAGGTTTGAAGCAAATACGATCAGGTTTTATTGTGTTTTTTAGGACATGAATGAACCCGCAGCTTTTATGAACGGTGCCATCGGTGGTTGTAGAAATGACCTTCTAAACATGCCACCATATATGCCTTGTAAGTCTGATCACTCCTTAAAACAGTTTTAGGTCATTCTGGTTACTACATAATTTCTTATATGGTGTAGGTGGTGTAAATGCCGAATGTTAAGCTTAAAACCCCACAATTCCTAACTGAAAATGACCTTTTTTTTTCACACTCCAACCCCATCGATTTCAGCAGGAGCAGTAACTGCATGGTACTTTCTAAGAATAAAGTTATTTTCAACTACTTGCCTGTATATGGATTTTGATACCTGGTTTATATCTAGGTGCTTTGCTTTGGGTGTGCTGGAGAATGTAGTTGTCTCTTTTGCAGTTTTCTCAGATGAATAATGTAATTAATTAAAAATGTGGAAAATACTCTTATGTCTCCTCTCATTACCATTTATCTATACAGTCACATGCTTGAAATACTTGGCTTTCTTAGCTTGGCTTCCCTTAAGTATTGGTGGCAAGTAATATTAATTAGTAATTATTTATTAATGGTTTATTAAAATACTCTTGTTGCTTCCTGTTGTGTTCAGTTACTATGAATAGTTTCTCAGGAATGGTCAGGAAGTTAATATTCAGACACAGACCATACCCCTTGCACCCCCCATTTTTTTCTGTTTATGTGGATGATGTGACACATCACCTGTTTATAAAGATTTGCAGTATCTGCTGAATTTGGATATATTCTGTTTGCCCTTCAAGCCTCTTCAGTAAGAACATCTGTAACTGAGTTATTAACACACTTGCAGACCCAGATCCCTACCTAGGAATATTAGAAATACTCCACTTTGGAAATACTATTTTAATAATTATAAATAAAGAAATGACAATATAAGTGACTAAAAGAGAGTGAATGTGAAAGACATTGTGAAAATTAAGAAAAAGAAGCTCAAATCATTATTGAAGGTTCATTATTAAAAAAATAAATATTTTTGTTCACTTTCCATTAGATTTGGGAAACCGATCAGAGGGATTAACTTTCAAAACTCCATGCATGGAAGGTCAACAATATCTCCCAGATGGAACCCCTGTTAGACACTATGATGTCCACAGTCTTTATGGATGGTCACAAACAAAACCTACCTTAGAGTAAGTGAAGTTTGCACTTTTTTTCTTGTCTCCAAAATCTGTTGCAAAAATATATTCTTCATCTGTATTTGTGAGGCCAAAACGTTCATCATTTTATTTAACGTTCCTGAGAAGTCTTTCTTTTCATCCTAATGTCTTCATTGCTTCAATTCACCTTCCAGTGGAGTTTGATGTTCAGAAGTCTGAGCAGCAGGGCAGTAGCTCTTGCAGTTGGTATTATTTCAGTCACGTTACAGCTCAGTGACCTCACCTGTGGTGCCAGCAGGGTGGTATGAACCTGAGCTGCTGGAAAGGATGTGCAAGAGAAGGTGAGGTGGATCTGTGAAGCTGTGCTGCCACAGTTTCACTGCAATAAGAACCTTCTGTAATTGGACCCAGTTAGAAGAAAAATCCACCCACTTGGGCATGTCTGCACCTGCAGCTGCATCACTGGCTGTCTCAGGACAAGCAGGCAAAGTCTTTATTTGGTGTTTAGCAGCTTTAAAATCACTGACCTGCAGCAGACACCATTTTCAAGGACTGATTTAAAGACACTTTACCCAAGTCAGATACTAAAGAAACCTCTGGCTCTCCTAGCTGGGAGCAGCTCTTTGTGTACCAGTTCTAAGGACGTCACCCATACAAATGTTAGGTTGTGCCAGTTGAATTGCTGACCTGGATTGTGAAGTAAGGTGGCCACAATGCTATTTTTCATATGGTTTAATTTGGCTGTAATTACTCACTAGTGAATGTTTCCTTGTCCCAACACATTCAAACACAACATGTTGCCTTTTCAGCAGAGATTTCCATTGTGAGACAGCCACCAAGGCTGTCCCGGGGCGATGCTCTGCATTGTAAACCAGAGCAGTCAATCAGGAGGCATCGCTCGGGTGTTCATTCACGAGGCAGAAAGGAGAACAGGTCTGAACATTTTCATCAGCTGTTGGGAGCAGTAATTACTCAATGAGAGTCTCACACAATTACTGTAATTAAAATAGAAACTACTCATTGTTTCCAGGTTTTGCTGGACAGCCTGGTTTACTGCTAACGTTGGTATTGTTTCCACCTCACACTATGCATCTGGTGAGGGAAAACGAATACAGGTTTTTACAATCTTGATTTCACAAGGGCTCCATTTAAAACAAATTTAGTAGTGGTGAAAAGGAGAAACGGTGACTTTTAAAATGCAAATGGTGTGCATAAGGCTTTACTTTTAAGAATTAATTTTCTCAGTTCCGAGGCACATGTCGTTATCTGGTCCTTTCTGAATAGCAGCCCAGCCTGCTTTAGATAACGTCTGATCTCATGATAATATATCTGTGCTGTTTCCTTTCCAATTCCACGAGTAAGCCAGGGAACAGGGTTTCTTTATAGGTCTTAATGACCTTAAAGCCCTTGGTAACTTTGATATTACCATAAAGAAAGAAAATATCAAGGCTGCTTGAATGTTGGAAGGAGATGGATGTTGTATTTGGCAGCGGTCCACTGCAGGGCTGCCAGTCAAGGCAGGAGGGGAATCACTGACAGGACAGCAGGGGATGGCTGAGGATGCTGTCAGCCCAATCACATGTGATGTGGACATTGCATGTAGAAAATAATTCAACACTGAGAGGAGTATTGTATTGAGAATAAACTGAAATGTCGTGAAATAGTTCCTTTGGGTTTGAGAGGTACCGTAGCAGAAATGACTATGATAAATTACACAGTTTATGCAGATATTCTACCACTTGAACTTCATAGAAAAATGTGATTTAAAAAAATAATAATAATCTATTTATCAGTTCCAAATTTGTTCTTTGGTATCAACTGAAGGAGTAATTGTGCAATTGAAGACACGTTATAATAATTGATTCTAACACTAAACCATCCAAACAAGGAGATTGCTTGCAGGCAAAACTCACAAAAGCCTACAACTTAAAAATGAACAGCAATCTTTTATATAACTTGATGTCATTCCAGTTCTCCATTGGCTTCTGGATATTGGCTGAACGCTCTTCTTTTGTAGTGTGGCTTTTGCATAAACTTGAAAGCCAGAACCCTTAGCAGGGAACGTAGTAACCATTTGGAGGTAAAAACCGAGCTTTGTGACATGAGTAATTGCTTTTCGTGGCCACAGCTGTGGCTCAGTCCTGAACCAGAGAGCTGGCACCTCAAGTAAGCAAAACACTCGGGCTCTGCTCATCCTTGAGCAGTTCTACACACAACAGACTCGTTCTTCACACTGGAAATTTTAGCTGCAACTTCCAAAGCATTGTTGAAGTAGCATAACCCAGGCAGAGGCTGAAAACGTTTGCTAGGACGTTACAAAGAAATAAGAGATACCAGAAAACTTACTGTTTGTCTTGGAAGAAATAATTACAGCACATTAGTCTAGTTTAATTACTACGGTAATTTAAGTGACTTGTGTATCTTTGCTGTAATTATAGTGTCACTAAAGCTGCAAATCCTGTAGAAAAAAAAAATGAATAAATAGGTTCTTATTGAAGTAGCTGCTTAGGCAATTATTGTGGAGTTAGCACTGGAGAGCAGTGCCATTTAATCAGTGTAGCTTCCTCACTAGTGTGGTGGTTTAGTACATGTGCAGGGCTGCAAAGGAATTCTTCTAAGGAACTGGAGCATTAGTACATCCATGGAGTCACATAGCATAGACCAACGGTGTATGCTGCAGAGAAAGTTGCTCATATCCTTGGTGGAGCAACTAGGAAGGATAAATTCCCCTGAACTCTGTGACTTTTTATTTCTTTTTCTCTAAAACTTACTGGAGTCCAATATTCCTGACACCTCTATTTTCCCCATTATGATCTTTTCAGGAACAAAGTGCCCTGGACCATATCATGAAGTTGAGTTACATTTGTATTTTCCCACACAGTAATTAGCCAGAGCTAGTAAACTGTATTTTAGCATCTCCTTATTTTTCCAGCTACAGGTTGGCTGACACTGCTGACTTTCTGTGTATGTGTGAGTCATAGAACCAAGCACATCTGGATCAGATGCATCCATATTTGTGAAAATATAAGCTCTTATGTTTATTTTCAAAGAGGATCTTATGTAATAAGTACTCATGTAATATTTCTCATGCAATTTGGTTGGTTTTTTTGGGTTTTTTTTGTCTCTTTTCAACATCAGCGCTGTGCAGAATGCCACCAAGGAGCGTGGGATCGTTATCACCCGTTCCACATATCCCAGCAGTGGAAGATGGGCAGGACACTGGCTTGGTGATAACACTGCAGCTTGGGATCAGCTAGCAAAGTCTATTATTGGTATGTAGAAGCCACAGGATCTGTGTGCAGTTATTTCTTTTCCTTCATCTGCTTGCTTTTTAGTATTCATGTGGTTTAGCTGGAATAAGTTGTTTAGTTCAGCAGCCAGAATTCACGGTCACATCCTTTTTTGCTGCTGCTTCTTTATTTCTGCGTTGTGTGCTGGGAACTCTTTGATTCCTCTGGGACCAGCCACCTTCACACTCCATTCATTTCTTTGTTTGCTCCTGACCAATTCTCTGTATCAGGAAAATATGACATGTGAGATAAATCGTGAGGTTCGTGTTTGTTTGGTTATTTCTTCTCATTCACCATTAAAATATGTATGATCTATTTAACCATTAGCATACCAAATGAAGAAAAAAACCCCAAAACAACAGGTAGTAATGTTGAATTCTTTTTCCTTTCAGGTATGCTGGAGTTCAGTCTCTTTGGAATATCTTATGTAAGCTAATAATCTTATGTTATATTTAATTGTCTTGATGCTATACATGATTTTCTAGTATCCCAACTGGATCATTTTTAAACTTCCAGACAGGAGCTGATATCTGTGGCTTCTTCAAGGACTCGGAGTATGAGCTGTGTGTTCGCTGGATGCAGCTGGGTGCATTTTACCCATATTCAAGGAATCACAATCAGAAAGGAACAAGGGTGAGTCACAATATTTTTACAGTTTTTAATGGCTGGTCATCTGTGACACACACATAGAGACCACCCAGGACTTCACACAAGCTATCCCACCTCAAAAAAAAAAGTATATTCCAAGCAAAATGGACAAGAAAATAAGACATTGGGCTTTTTATCAAATAAATAAATCTTCTTTATATGCTAGCTCTGTTGTCAGGCTCTCCCTCACCTGGGAGATTTAATGCTCACAGAGGGGCTGCTCAGGATTTGGGCCACTTGAAGGAACTTTATTCAAAGTTTGCTTTGACTGAATCAAACTCCTGGATATTTTTCCTGATGTACCATTTCTGTTTAAACACTCAAGACCAGCAAACTAAAATGGAGCGTTTTCATGGAAAATGCACTTAAAGGAGCAAAACTGACCTTGGTGCTCTCAGCTCTAATTGTCCATAATTATACAATAAATGAGAAAATGGAACAGTGTAATAAGATTCTGGAGTAAGACTCAGTAATTTCTGTGCTTTGCACATTTGCCACCATCAGATATTGTATTTCTTTTAAGAGTAAAGGAAAATAATTGCCTAAATGTAGGTCTGTGCTGGCTGTAAAACAAGATAACTGGCAAAATAAAAAAAAAAAATGGAAACAGCACTTCTATTGCAGTTAAAGCTTCAGGTCTAGCAGAGCAGAGCTATTTATATGGCATATATCTAATGGATTAAAGTCTCCTTTTCAAAACCGGTGTGCTTTATCTTGCAGTGACACACCTTTCGATAGGACTTTTAAAGCCTTTAAAAATGCAGATTCAGGTTATCATGTTGCTTCCAGTCTTCCCCAATTTGCCAAGGTATTGTTCAGTACATTTAATAAAGATTGGAAGTGCTCCCTGACATCAGTCATTAGTGCTTCGGTCTCTTCTTGCAAGTCCCAAGTGCTGCCCTGCAGAAAAGAGGGATAATAAATTATGGACTCCGGGATGTGTCACGCCTTCAGGACACTTTGCATTAAACATTTTTTACAGCACTGCCCCCCAGCTTTTTCTCACCTTCCCTCTTTCTAGTTCCCTTCTTAGGGCTGACAGTGATACCTGCTGTTTTCAGTGTCACTTGCTCCTTAACTGAAGAATAAATAACTGAAAGTGCTTGAGTTCAGAGGAGAAATTTCCTTCAGCCATGTCCTGCTATGTTGATTTTGAAGCAGGTTTGGTAATTACTAACAGGTTATGTGAAGTCTGGAGAGACACATAAAATGAAAGCAAAGAGGTGCTAAATGTGAAGTCTACAAAACATCAGCAACTTCTTTGACCCGTTCATTGGTTCTGTGCTTTTTGGTTTTGGTTTGTTGGGGTTTTTTCGTGAATCAAACAATCCAGCCTGGCTAACAAAGGTCTCTTCTCTTTCAGAGGCAAGATCCTGTTTCCTGGAACTCAACATTTGTGGAGATTTCCAGGAACGTGCTGAATATAAGATACACCCTGTTACCCTACCTGTACACATTGATGTATGAAGCCCATGCCCATGGCAGCACTGTGATCCGCCCCTTATTCCATGAGTAAGTGAAACTCTGTTGCCCTCCTCATCAGGAATTTCCACTAAAGCTCCTGTAGTTACAACTGTCTTAATAATAAAGTTTTCTCTTAGTTATAGCAATTTTCATTTTTCATTTAATTTTTGTGTGAGCTTTCCATATCAAGTCTTACTTGAGCAGCACTGGTTAGCAATTTTTTTTCCCTGGGTAAAATTGAACATTTTCTTCTGTAGGAGTAATATTTAAATTATAAATCTCACCTTTGAGCTCTTTAGGGGCAAATAAAAAAAAAAAAAGCTGGACATGTGTAGAATTAAAAAACAACTGTTATAAAAAGAGCTGGACAAAAAAAATAAGAAAAAAGAGAGAATTTATCACAAATCATGAGAACTTTTCAGGCTTTTTTGTGTGTGCATCCAAGCTGATACAGCAGATTTAAAAAAAAATGTTGTTAGACACACAAAGCCACCTTTGCTCCTTGTCAGGCAGGGCAGTACCTGCAAAAGCTTTAACTCCTTCAGTTGTGGAGGTAGATATTAGTAGATATTAGTAGATATTAGTATCCACATGCATGGCTTGGCTGAGGAACACTGAGTTGTTTGCACCTATTGACTTGCTTATTTCAAAGCAACTGTCTAAGAAAAAAGTGGTGCAAAATAGATAGTAGTTCCCAGTCTTTCCAATACCTAATCTTATTATTGCTAATAATACCAGCTGAGCACAACAGACCTTCTCAGTTTTATGACTTCAATATACTGAAAAGCAAATGCAAAGAAATGGCAAAAAAAAAAAAAAGAAAGCTAAGTAATAGCTTGCATTTCTCTTGCATTCATTTATGCATTCTTGGCAAGCATTAATAGATCTATAAATTATGAATACAAGAATAAAGATGAGGAAATAGTAGATACTAGAAATAGGAGGTTGGAAAAGTTCTGCACCCAATAGCTAATTGTTATTCTTTTAACTTGCAGGTTCATTGAAATCAAAGCAACCTGGCTAATATATGAGCAGTTCCTCTGGGGACCTGCACTGCTCATCAGTCCTGTGTTGCAACCGGTATGATTTTAAGCACTTCTGAAAATATTAAAGTCATTTTAGGTAAACTTAACTTTGTGATTTAAAGTACCTACAACATGTATGTTTAATTCCAGAATGCTGTCACAGTGAGAGCTTACTTACCCAATGCCCGCTGGTATGATTACTACACAGTAAGTCATCTTAAAAATGATATTTTATATGTTTTCTTCACAGTGCTGTTCAGTCAGCAGCAGGGTGTGCTGAGAGTGGTAGTGAGGTGTGAAACCTCTCTCTTCCTTTTACAAACTCATATCAGCTCTTTGCAATGTAACATCTTCTTAGCTGATTAAAAAATTCCTTGATTCCTGTAGAATAATGTATAACAGGACCACAGTTAGGGTAAATTAAAAGCTGAAAAAATACCTTTAATTTGAAGTCCTCCTATCAACATTTTTAACCCTTAGATGATATACATGTCTTTGTAAGAAATGCTGGAATGAAGAAAGTCCAAACAGGCTTAGCCACATCATCTTTCACAGAAAATAAGAAAAGATTTGGTAATAAGAAGAAAAATCACTTCATTAATACTAGTTTGTGTTTCACCTGTCCAGACCCTTCGTTTGAGCTGTTGTCAGCTATAGTCAAGCCAGTCTTTTATAGATAAAGTATTTCAAAGTTTCTCCTGAAAGCATGATGTAGTTACTCCTGCAGTAACAACTCCTAATTAAACTGTCTAGCAAAAAATGATCATGTCATTCTAAAAAAAACACCTGTAAAGTGAGGGCAATTCAGTAGAAGAATTTTTGGGGTTTTCTTTGTCAATAGGATGAAGATATTGGCTATAGAGGACAATTCAGACTTTTACCAGCTCCTTTGGACCACATCAACCTGCATATTCGCGGCGGATACATCATTCCTTGGCAAAACCCTGCTAATACCACTTTTTACAGGTAAGATTGACTGAAAATTTAAAAATTAGTTTTGCACAATTAAATAGGAATGCTACCAGTCCCCAGCCAAGCTACATGTACAGAGCTGTATGGCTGGTTTCTCTTTTTGGTTTCCTCCTAAAGGTCTCCTTTAAATTTAAGGTGTGGGCTTAGGAAGATGAGTATGGGAGATCAATGAAGTGGCATATAATATTTCTTTTAAAATTCTAACATTTGATAAATATGAAATGTGAGAAGGAAACTGAGGAAAACATTTTATACTTTTCCATAGCCGAAAAAACCCGCTGGGACTCACTGTCGCTTTGAGTGACACTCTGTTTGCAGAAGGACAGCTTTATTGGGATGATGGGGTTCGCATTGGTATGTATGATGCTTCCTGCCTTCATAAAATCCCTTTTCTTCTGTGAGGATGGTTGAACACTGCAAAAGGTTGTCCAGAGAGGTGGTTTCTTCTGCCTTAAAAGTCCTCAGTGTAGTGTGGGCTGTTTGAGGAGGAGCATTAGGAGCAGACGGAAATAGTGGACTCTGGCCAAAGCAATCACATTTCTGGAGGACACATCTGAACATGCCTTCAGAGACAAAACTCAAATCAAAGCTTGAGAATAGCATTATAGTAAAATGATTTTTCCTGATATGAAGCACATAATGCTATGATTTATAGAATTAATAAGTTGTATGAATGAAATTGTGCCCAGGACCTAAGGCAACACAGATGATCACAGAGATGTGCCCTCAAACCTATGGGAACCATAAGCACAGATCATGTGGGAAGCTTTAGCTCATTTCCTCAACATGAAGAAATTTCAATCATCTTCAGATAACAGATACTTAAATGTCATTTCTCCTTTCCATGCAGAGTGTCTTACCCTTATAACAATAAGCTATCAGCCAAGATCACTGCAAGTAAAGCAGAAAATGGTGTTATTTTGCATAATGACTTGTAGGGAAATTTGCAGGATGCTGTTGGTGTATTTTGAGGTGCTTGACATCCACCACTGCCTGTTAGCACTGGGCTTCAGAAATGATGGCTGTGTTCATGAAGTCTGATGATAAATGAAATTAGCACAGATTACAAAGCACCTCTCGTTTCGTAGTGCAGAAAAGCAAGTGCCTACAATGCCCGTGATTATCAGCACTACTGTGAGGGCTGAATAATAGGATGGATAAAATATACAGCAGCGATTTCAAAGAAGCATCAACATCTCTAATGATCATGTGTAACTGGGCAGTGAATTGAGGTGGACGTGGGAAATGACTCCCATGTCTCCCATGTTTCAGTGAGAAACATTTTTCTCTTTCTGGTCTTGCCACCCTTGATCTTCCTATTGCTGTTTGTTTGCCTTACCTCTAAAATGTTCTCCTTTTGGCCTCATTTAGCAGGCAGTCCTGTAAGAAAGTGGTTTATGCCTAAAAGCATGTGTCTTCTGGAAATACATATCTTTAATTATGTATAAGTAGACACCATATATTTGTCTATAGTATATGGACACAACTTGTGAACTGGAATTTTGATAATGTGTTAACTTAGGTGAATAGCAAATACATTTTATTTTATTCTTTCTTTTTAACAGATGCATATGAAGATGGTGTGTATCTGCTCACATCATTTACTGCTAATCAGGTATGTAATGTTCTCTCATAGTTTCTAAATAATCACTTTAGGTGATTATTATTATATTTTCTACCATAGCTATTTTAATTTGGGATTTCATAATGTCTAGATACCCCACCCCAATGTTAATTTGTGCTCATGATCCAATTGACTGTGAGTAATGTGATTAAACTGTGTTAAGAATAAATTTTAGACTGATTTGGAAGTTACTGATTTCAGCATATTGTTAAATAGGGTGTACATTTATGGTATTTTAATATCTGATATAATTCTGAAAGTACAAGTTTATTTCATAAATGATTTCTATAAAGCAAAAGCCTGTATCGATGCAGAACATCTGAACCATGCTGGGAAAACCAGCCCTTGCTGGTGAGAAGGAAGCTGGAGGTTGCACACAGGAAGCTTTAAGGAGAAAAGGCTTTGACCCTGGCTTACAGCTACAAAGAAATACCTCTGCCCAACAAAGAATTCATATTTTTTTCTCAAGAATGTGTACCTAAAATTGTTTCTCATCCATTTTACAACTTCAGGGTCCTTCTTGCTCTTCTCTACCTTGTTGTTCAAACTATGTTTCCACTCCAAGAAAAAAGAATGAAAAGTTCACAGGCCCAGAAGGAAGGCATCTGTGTTAGTAGCACCTTAGCCTGTATTCAGTATAGAATGTATTTATTGTGTGCAATCTTAGTTCTGGGAGGAAGCAGCAGGATCCACAATCATTGGCAACCACAAACTAAACCACTTGCTAAAACAACAAAGAGGGGAGCACAAGACCTGCCCCATTCATGAGTCCTACACATGCCCTCCCATCGATGACAAACCAGAGATGTATTTGTGGTTATGAGTCATAAACTTGAGTCCCAGACCTAGGATGTGTGCATTGACCTCAGTCAACTTATTCTATAGCAACATCTCAGCATCCCATAGGAGATGGTGGGTTTTGCTGCCTTGGCCATGCCACATTGCAAAGCTCATGAGGAGCAGCCTGATGGGAGAGCAGAGAAAGCTGCCTCAGTTCAGGAATGCCTTTTCTCTTTATTCTTCAACAGAAAATCCAGCATGCATTCTTGGGTAACAAAGTGAACAGGAGTGTTTATTTTAAGTACTGGCATTTCTAGGAAGTCAGGTTTCAATTTTTACCATAACCATTTGAATATCTGGAATTCTATTAGACTGTAATTATATGGACTTTAAGTTAAAAAGAAATGCTTTTTCTATTGTAATAGAAAATACACTTTATTTCATTAGTCTTCCACAGTGCCAGAATGTCTTCTAATTTTATCCACACCATTTTTTCTCCTCATTGAATTCTGTCTTTGTCAAATAATTGCATACTAATTGCTGAGAAAGAGAAGTTTATCAGGCTAATATTCAGTATTTGCAGTTGCAAGGAGATTCTAAAATAAATGCATCTTTTTCTGCTCTTAAAAAATTTGGGAAGGAAAAACATAATTAAAGAGATCTTGAGTCAACCAACAATCAAAAATACTCACACTAAAAAAAAAATAAAGGAAGAGAGGAATGCACCTGAAAGGCCCAAGTGGATTTGTACCAGTCTAATGACCATCTCTGATATTAGTTTTTTTCTTTTCCTTTCAGACTATTTTAGAGATCAAGGTTTTGCATCCTGGTTACACTGATCCAAACAACTTGATGTTTACTGACATTAAAGTCCTGGGAGTGCCCACCAGTGTTCAGCAGGTGACCGTATCACAGAACGGTGGGACAATCGCCTCGTCTCACACCGTGGACTACAATAATGCCAAGAAGGTGAGATGTCATTTGCAGGGTAATGCCACCTTCCCAAGTGCATATGTGCTCTTAAAACCTGTGGAGCTCTCAGCTGTAATACTATATTTAAAATTTATTTCAGCAAGATACATGAGCTACCATCAGGTCATGATTGTATAACACACATTTTAATATATAGTAAATATTGTGCAGTAAGTGTGGTAAAGCTTTTAACATAGGAATTACTGTAGAGGAACCCAAACCACTTCTGACAGTTGCAAAGTGGTGGATTTTATTTTGGGCTCGGTTTCTACTCTTCCTAATAGGTTCCTTGGAACCTGTGAGATTTAAAGGAAGGAAAAGCAACTACAACTATTTTCATAGTCTCTGTATGACCCTGTTGTTGTCAGTCTTGTCTGAAACCATCACAACTTCCACCAGCTTCAGAGCACTGAGCTTTCCATCTGCATGGGTCATGCTGCCCAGGGCATTTTCCCCCTCCTGCCTCCTTGGACAATCAAGCCAAGCACTCCTAAAGGCAGCTGAAATAAATGTGAATGACTGTGGTGCCAACAGCTCTCCCATGGAGCATCTTTCATATATGACCAGAACTGCTGAGGTGTTGAGTCTTGCCAGTTTTCTGGTAGAGGGAGACAACCTAACCTCTTCTGCTACTGGGATCTTACTACCCTCTCTTTGAAATTCAGTATTCTGTTTAAGTCTTAGCCCTTCTATTCATTCATGGAAAGCCAGAACTATCCAAGTTTTGTAAATAACCAAAAAGATGAGTTAAAATGTAAAAGAGAATGGAAGTATTTCATTCTGCTGTTGACTTTTAGAAGAAAAAAAAAAAGGAATCCTTATGCACAGTTGAATTACAATGTGTTCCAAGTTTTGCTGCCTTTTTAAACTTCCTTTAAAAAAATAAATAAATAAAATAAAAGGAACCTCATTTTTAAAAAGGCCCCTGAATGAAGGGAGGGGATCAGAGCCCTATGACTGGACATCCCTATGCTATCTATAGATACAAACACAAAAGCAAGAGGAATAAATTCTTGTGACTTAAAAAAATAAGAATCCACTCTATTCTCTACTGAACACAGACAAAGCAGTGGATCTTCAGGCTAAAATTACTAATTGTTCACTTTGGTTTTGTTTTTTTTTTCACAGCTCCTGACAATCACCAAGCTTCAACTTGAATTAGGCAAAAACTACACCGTGCAATGGAGCTAAAATGCCTGCAAAACAACATTGGCCATACCACTACATTTTCTCACTCTTTTAATGCTTTCTTTCAATTTTCCAAAATGCCTCTTTGTCACCCTCAAATCCTTTTTGCTATAAAAACATTCTAGTACTGTGGGTTCATATTCAGGCAGTATGTGTATAAAGCAGTCACGTTTCAGTATTGTTCAAAGCTCACTACAAGCTCTCTGTCTTTTAAACAGTGTAACTTTGTCTTTCCTAACTTAGAACTAGATGTAAAACTCTGTGTTTTCTCAAAGTAGAATTTCTGGATGACTTAATGCGTGACAAATTTTGTAAAAAAAGATGCAGTTGGTGTTACCTGTGTGGATTGGGGGCCATAATTCTGCCTATATTTAACTTTTATCTTAATTTAATTATGCCTATGTAAGTCATTACTACAGAGAAGTATTTAAGACCAGATGAAGTAAATGTTTTCAAATTACTGATGTAGCATGAAATGATGTTTCAACTTGTTGATCTATAAAATAGTGAGGTGCTTGGAAAAGTCACTTTAATGGTGGGGTTTTTTTTGATTGTTTGTTTGTTTGTTTGTATGACTTTAGCCAGGCATTTGTGTCCCCCAGTGTTTGGATCTACAGTTGTAAAATTAAAACCTGAAGTTTCAGGGTTTAACTAATGAATGTTGGTATCTGAGTGTTTATTTCACTGAATAAAATGTTGTACATTTACTAGACTAGTAATTGATGTTAAAGACTCTTTATGTCCCAAGAATGCAGAGTATGATCTAAACAGATTGGTAAAGCATGTTTAGAATGAAATTTGATGGGACCAAGCTGCTATCAGAGGTAGTAGTAATCTCTAGTGACTGGGCTTAAGAGTCATTTCAAGGAGTCCTCTCTGCTTTTAAATTTGTAGTAAAACAGCAAAGTAGCCAACTTCTCACAGCCAGCTCAGTGAGTTCACTGAAACTTCCCTGTAAAGTAATAATGACGTTGGCAATCCAGAGAAGATGATTATTTAGGATTCAGGTTACCATTTTGACAAATATTTTTGTCTGAAGGAACAAATTACAGTTTCTCCAGAGTGAGTGATGACCAGCTGCCTAAGTGAGCAGATGCAAGGCCATGTCCCATGGCTGTGGAGAGGGGAGGTGCAGGTTACCAAGCCAGTCCCTGTCAGGTTATGTCCTACCACTTTGCACTCACCTGAGTGACAGGTACAGCCAAAGGCTTCCAAGATCTTATTTTCAGCATTTTTTCTTATTATTGTTGGGTTTTTTGGGGAACCTTATTGTTCTGTTTTCTCAGCTTTGAGAAGCTCAGCACGTCAGCTGCACTACCTGCATTTCAGCCACAGGGGAATTACTCAGTCCCTGAGATAATAATTAATGAGGAACTCATACAGACTGAGCAATGACAGCTTCAAACTCATGTTGGCCACCATAGGGAGGTGCTCCCTGCTGTGTCTCTTCCATGCTGCATCCCCCTCCTGCAGTTTGTACAAGCAGAGCCTGGCCCACAGCTCACTTCTGAAGTATCTGTACAGCATCACTGTCCTTAGCTGGAGACCAAAGAAGCTGTATGCTGAACACTGGGGCAGGTGGATAGTAGCTCTTCATGCAATGCTTCTCTCCAAGGCAGATACATACATGTGTTGTGAAACATCTGCTGTAAGAAGTCCTGTTAAAGTCCACGAGCCATGCTGAGAAGTGGGGCAGTTTTCAACAGAATTAACAAGCAGCATACCACTACTTGTGTTGAGGACACGATTTTTTTGACTATCACTCTCCTAGCACTTAAAATAAATTACTTGTAAAATAGTGGAACAACACCCAGAGGTTTGACGTAATCCTGCTGCCCATTGCACCAGAAAATTCTCACTGAAGGCACAACATCTTCCCTGAAAGCCATAAAGTTCTACTTTCAATATCCTGCTTCTGAACTTTCTTGGCTGCTGCCCTGAGCATTCTTAAAAAATAAATCCAACGAAACCAGTACTTGTGAAAACCCATCTCTCAACTCAGTATATTAAAATTTGCACCTACCCTTTTCCTCGTATTCAAATACCAGAGTTACACTATGAATAGCAGATTGTTGTGGGTTATCACCTGTAGGCAGCTAAATAATAGTGTCAAAGACCTCCCAGGCTGCTGGAAATGAGGAGGGTGTGTTCAGAACTCTGCACACATCCTGGTCTGAAAGTGGTACTGAGCAGGGCCAGAGGCAGGATCCTGGGTGACCTCGCTCTGTGCACTGAGCTGGGATCCATTTTGCAGCTGCATCCTTGTTTGGATGGATGAACATGAGGAAAGCTCATGCTGTAAGGAGATGTCTGGCCTTTTTTAAGTAAGTCCTTAACAAACCATTTCCAGCAGGATTCTTCATGTCAGCTGAAATCTGCTGAGACAGAGAGACAGAGTTTACTTATACAAATGAGTGTGTGTGTGTATCTATCTATCTATCTATCTATCTATCTATCTATCTATCTAATAGAATCATAGAATTGTTTGGTTGGAAAAGACCTTTGAGATCATTGAGTCCAACCGTACCTGCCCACTACTAAACCAGATCTCTGAGCACCTCATCTACCCATCTTTTAGATACCTCCAGAGATGGGGACTCAACCACTTCCCTACACAGCCCGTTCCAGTGCCTGGGAACCCTTTCAGTGAAGAAATTTTTCCTGATATCCAATCTGAACCTCCCCTGGTGCAACTTGAGGCCATTTCCTCTTGTCCTATATATATATATATATAACAAGAGAAATATATATTCATATATATATATATATATAAAAATATATGAATATATATGAGCATTTTCTATTAAATATATATATATGAATATATATGAGCATTTTCTATTAAATATATATATATACACACACATATTATATATATATATATATATGTGTGTGTGTGTGCATGCAAACATAGAGCAATATGTATATACACATCTATTTATCCATGTAAACATATGCATATATATATATATATGTACACATATATCCAGGCAAATGAAAATACATGTGGTTTGTTTCATCATTAATAAGTGGGGTTCCTCTTTATGGAGACTTTTTAAAAATTTAACTAATCTCCAGGTTTCAGGGGCACTTTATCAGAAAATAGCCAGATGCAAACAGGACTTTCTACTTCTTTTTCTTGAAAAAAAAAATATTCAGCTTTTAAGTAGCTCATCCCAGAGCCGATTCAAATCTCATGGGAATCAGCGAGTTCCTTTCTGTGGGCTTTGGATCGACTCCTGAAAGATTATATTTATTTTTTTTTAAAAAAACCTTGTGCCTCCTGCCCCTGGCACAGGTCCCAGCATGGGTTCAGCTTCATTTACCAGAGCAAAAAATGGCCTTGGAATCCATTGTTGCAGACCAAGAACACATCCTGGAGATTAAATCAAGGTCAAGTAACAGGTTAATGAACTTTATGAAACCCTCTCTCCTAGCTGTGTAATTAGGAGCTGTAATCAAACAAAAACTTTGGCATTCCAGTTGCTCTAACCTCAGCATGCAAAGGACTGGGGAAACTTCAAAGCTACTGGTGGTTGTGCCGATGCCTCCAGCTTTGGGCTAACACCCTTCTGCAAGATGAACACGGCCAGTGTTACACTGGTATCTGAGTGTTTATTTCACTGAATGAAATGTTGTACATTTACTAGACTAGTAATTAATGTTAAAGACTCTTTATGTCCCAAGAATGCATGTTACACTATGAGCAGCAGATACAGAGAAGATGCCCAATGACTGCCCCTCCAGATGCCGCTTTTCAAGTACCAACAGATAATCCCAACTGTTTTAAAGAAAATCAAATATTTTTTCATCCACATAGTGAATGGTTAATGTTGTGGTTACTTACCACTGCACCAGGGATGGTGCTGAACAAGCCTGAGCTGTGCTCCAGCTCCAGGACTGCTGGAGGCCAGGTCTGTAACTCCACCACAAATCCAGAGGAAACTCAATTTCCAATGACAGGTAGCACAACCTTCAACCCCTCACAGTACAGAAGCATTTCATAGCTAATTATCATTAATTCATCAGCCAGCCAAGCAACCACTGTGTTTGCCCTTGTGCACTGAGCCCACGCAGGTGACCTGCAGGAGACCATGCTCCAACACAATGTGTCATGGTTGGGTTTTAAGGCCAAAGTGGGGTTTTTTTTTGGTGAATTCCCACCTGGCCTCTGTGTCCCCTGCTAAAAAAGCTCTGCTTTTGGTCTTAAAAAGAGAGAGAAAGCAGAGAAACTGCCAAACCAGGTTTTCATTTACTTCCTTTCTTTCCTATTTCTCAGACAGCAGTTTATCAGCCCTCTCTGCAGCCTCCTACATGATTCAGTAGTTCATCTTTGTATTTTAAATACAGTTATGTCGTTATAGCATTGTGTAGGATTCAGATTGAATTACCTTCCTCATGCTTGGAAAGTGGAAGAATCCAAGAATCCTTCAAAAATAGAGCATTTTTGCTTAGATAGAAATTGTGCTTGTGCAATAGAAGCACAAGCCTAGAAATAGCTAGGAGATTTCTTTCCAGCAAGCCTAACGTGATGAGCACTCTGGAGGTGACAGCTCTGGAAATTATATCCTTGCCAGATGAGTAGCTGGAGGACATTTTCAGAGGAGTGCCCTGTAATAACCAGAGGGTGACTTACCTTAAACAGATTCTGACTCAAAAAAACCCCTATGGAAATGATAATGAAATACTGGTGTTTCCAGGATGCTTCTGGGTCAGAACCCAGGTTTCCAGGCTGTAGGGCCAATTCCTGCAGCATCATACCTGATATTACTGCTCTCTGGGAAGATGACAGAAGCTACAGATTTCAACAGTAGCTGAAATGTTTTCACTCCTTTGGCTTGTACCCAAACATACACCCAGTCGCTCTCTCACTCTCCCTGACTCCCAGGGAGCAGGGGAGAGAATTGGAAGAGTAAGAGCAAGAATATTCATGGGTTGAGATTAAAAACAATTTACTAAGTGAAACAAAATAATAATGATAATGACAGTATTAACAAAATATACAAACGAGTGATGCACAGTGCAATTGCTCACCACCCGCCGACTGATGCCCAGCCTGTCCCAGCCAGCGATCCCAGAGCAGAGACAGTCCCCAAACCGAAACCTCAAAAGAGTGAGAGCCTGAGTGATCCCTGAGAGAACCTCCCTGATTTCCAGTCAGCCTGGGTTAATACACTGACCATGACATTATATGATATCAAATATTTCATTGGCACATCCAAATGCCAGTTTGGAGTTTGCTATTTACTGCACTTCCCCCCTCCCAGTCCTGATGCAGCTGTGAAGCAGCCAAACACGATGACCTTGAGCTCCAGCAGTAACTAATGACATTAGAACCTTATCAACATTCTTCTCATAACAAATCCCACAATGAAACCAAAACACAGCCAGTCT
Organism: Caprimulgus europaeus; assembly: GCA_907165065.1. The sequence continues at coordinate 3,690,706 of OU015531.1, read as the reverse complement.
AGCTACTAAGAAGAAAATTAACTCTATCCTAGAAAAACCAGGACAACATGCTGCATAAATAGTGCAGCATTTATATATTCATAATATATAAATTACAATAATTTATAAATATTTCTGGTTCTCATGGACTAAAAAGTGGGATACTCACACTCTTTGCTTTTTGGAAGATGTGGCTGTGGGATTGTCCCTTCTCCCATCTCACCATATGACTAGCAGCGAGCTGTCCAATACAAGATCTCCTCCCTTAGCTTAGATCTTCCTCCTTGCAACCACGGCGTTCTGCAAGCAGCTCTTTCACTGCTAAAAAGAAGTGCCCACTTATGCCAACGTACAGGAAAACCGACACAAACTGGTGTGGGAAGGAGATGATGAAGAATCAGCTCACACTTGCCTTCCATGTGACTCCAAAAGGTTTCCAAATGATGCACTTGCTTAATCTGAAGGACTTACCTCAGGTACAACATCTATGAGTGAGCAGATGGGATGTCTCAGGGTGGAGTATCTCTGTTGAACAGGAGCAGGTATCATTGAGCTAAAGAGACACGGATGGCCCTGAAATTACTATTCCAGTGATGTAAGAGACAAACCCAGGTCACACTTGGCTATGCTCCTTCTAATGAAGCTGCCACATGTGTAGTTAATTGGATTTTTTTGTTTCCCTTGGAGCTTGGGAGTAACATCTGGATGGCAACATCTGGTAACACAGCGGGAGCGTGGTCTGACTTGGGAGAAGTGAGCGGTGTTTCACGGCTCTGGCTGGCACGGGGGGTGATTTCAAATGTCTTCACTGCTCTGGCACAAGGAGCTCACCTTTGGGATGAGGAGTTCTTCCTTCCTTACATTATATTTATCTCGAGGTGATGAGCAAACGAGCATGGTCATGGTCTAAAGCTTCTCCCAACCCCAGTGATGGGCACTAGGAGAAATTTGAATTCTCTTTTTATAAAAATGCAACGTTTTTCCTACTGTCAGTTGATGAACTTTTTCTTCAGATAAAACAAGAAATTTTGGGCAGAAGCTATACCAGTCATGAAGAGTTTGCACGTTCCTCCTTACATCTGCTGAAGATACTAATCTCTTATTGTTCTGAGGAGTAACTCAAGCTTGATGGGGTTCTCACTGCTATTAGTAATAGAAATATACTGCAGTATGAATTTTTTGAATGATGATGAATTGAAATTGAAACTTTAAAAATTAATCCAGTGGGACATAACACTTCCAATTATCCTATGTGGAAAGGTTAAGTTTTTAAATACACATTTGGTATATACTACACACATAAATAAGCACATGTATAAGTGTATACACTTACACAGACTATATATATATTCTTCAGATTATTAATATTTTAAATTCTAGTATGTAAAATAAGGTTTTTTTAAAATTTCTTATACTGTTATTCTTAAATTCAGAGTAATTAAAAAAAAAAACAAACCCTTACTATATGGTTGTTCTCAGAGTCATTTCAGTTGAATTTTTAATGCATATGAGGCATTATGCACAGTATAATAATTATGTAATAAGCAATTTAGAAATGCTCTCTGACCAGTGGTTCCCTTTTAATAATCCCACGAGACCTTTCAGGTGGATGTAGTGCACCATCTACTCCCACTGATATAAACCCTATATTGGGGGTCAGGCCATAAAGCAGCTGATACTGATATATTCCAGCTATTTTTAAAAACTGAAGCAATTTGCATTGAGCTCTTGGTGCAGGAAAGGCAAATAAAAGTGACATTCAGACAGGATGGCCCAAAAAAGTATTTGTTAAAAACATTATTTGCCTTAAATTGCCTCTTAAAAATACCATGGGGATGGAGGAGAGCCAACCACTTGGTCTGGATGAGTTCCTCCAGTTCCAGGGCTTTCTTTGCTGGCATGGGAAGAGCTGAACTGGGGGATCTGCTGTGCAACATGGAAAATCTTCAACTTCTAAGTAGATCTGAATATCCAAACGTGGGGCTCATCAGGACATGGCCATGGGAGCTGGAATTAAAAGAGGTGTGTACAGGAGCTGACACAACATCCTTCCAATTCCCCATCTTTGGGGATTGTTCCTGAACAAGGTGTCACCAGGACAGTTCCCTTCACTTTGAAACAGCTGGTTAAAAAAAAAAATAACCTCATACCTGGTTTTGATATTTGGATTTAAAGTCTAGGACTGAGAAGTACAATCTGATGTTTAGAATCCAGAAGAGCTGCTGCCTAAAAACTACAGAACTTTCTTGTGTTATTTTCTGATGAATATGAATGTCATGGAGCATAACACACACTGACTTGTGATTGTAACGTTCAAAATGAAGCCAACAAATGGAAATTTGAGAAAGAGCTGGGCTCCTTCTCAAACCCAACCATTTTGCTTTGTTCTTTTCGTTATTGTTTTCACTAATATACTTAATTCTATCAGGTATTCCAGATTCATGAGAAAATAAATAGCATTTCTTAACAAGATTTACAGTCAGATATATATTTAATAAATGTAATCTGTAATGACATTTTCTGCCTCCTCTGAGAAGATTGCACAACTCAGTACATAAATTTACAGTAAGAGCTGCAACATCTCTTTTCTCCTCTGTTGTCTCCTATTCTATCTACACAATTCCTCACAACATCCCGACACCAGTGTCTTATCATTTGTGCTGGGATGTTTGGATCAGAACAGACATTAAAACCAGCTCTGGGAGGATCTGTCCTGTTAGGAAACACAGCTGGGTTTGTTGTTTAATCGTGACACTGTCACCACCACGTTGGCATTCACACGCTCCACTCCCTCCCTGTTGTCACTTCTTGGGGATGAGTGATGCCAACCAGGGACCTGGCCAGCAGTAGGTGACCCAGACATGATTGGAGGGTAAAGCTAATTAATCAGAGCCACGTAAAAGGGAAAGGTTTTCCATCTATATTAATACCACTGAATATTATCTCCCTGGGTAATAACATTATAACAATGTTTGCAAATCCTAGGAGAAAGAGGAGCCCTCATTAAAATGATTCTCCAGCAACTCGCTGGAGAAACTGCTTTTGATCCACAGGTTTTTTTGCCATTTCTTGTGCCTTATCTCCCTGTGATAGCCCAGCCTGCAGCACTCAGATATTTTTTTTCTGCCTCTTGGATTAAGACAGTTTCTGGTTGTTGGCTTCGGACGGCAGCAGACTCCGAATTTCTCCAAGCCACAGCAGGTACCACAGGTAAAGTTTTTCTTACAGCACGGCGTCAATCAAAGATTCTTCCAATGTTTCAAAATTATACATTTGTTTCATATTAAATAATGAATGAAAAGAAAATAGAATTTCCTGCACTGCATATACAAACTCTCAGATTAATTTGTTGCCATTCAGAATTCCCCGCGTCATTTTCTGTTGCAGCAGGCAGCGATGCTGGGCAAGCAGGGTGTGTTATTTCTCAAACCAGGCAGCTCTTGCTTCCTCTCCAAGTTTTCCATCTGATTCCTTTAATGAAATACCTCTCACCATTGAGCTAATCTCTCCCTCAGCTCCTCCTTTTCTCATTTTCACTGCCAGCCTCCTGCCTTCTCTTCACTCCCTGCTGCTATCAGGCTTGAGGAAACGCTTTTACGGGTCCTACCTATTCCATCTCCAACTTTAGAAAAAAGGAAATATTGTCATGCCACCTCTACACACCACAATTTTAAAGGGATCTAATCAGTTCTGCCCTCTACCTTTTTGTAACTAGAAACATTTTCAAATGAAAATTGAGATATCCCATCCTTCAGTGATAGCCTAATCTCTCGCTCTCTTCCCATGTAACAGTTCAAGCAATAAAAGTTTTGCCTGACTTTGAGAACTTAGCCACAGCACAAAAGCTTGTTCCAAGAGTTTTAATTGAAGCTAAACATCTATTTAGGTTACAATGTCCTATCTTTAACTTGAATAGAATAATTCCTTTTCTTGTATTTAACCTTTGATCAGCTACCTACCTTCGAACTCGTGGATAACCACCCCCTTCTTCTTATCCTTGTCCCATTTCTCCCGTAAGTCTTGTGTAAATCAAAACAGAATTCTCTTTGGTGAAATAACTTCTATTTTCTTTTTTTTTTTTCACAGAGACGGTTTCAGTCTCTTTGTTCATCCTTTTTTTCTCCACTACAACCATTACAGAGGTCTGGGATATAATACTGTAGGGTGTTTGTACAGTTTTAAATTAAAAAGGACATGGACCTGTTGGGAGAGGGTCCAGAAGAGGCTAAAAAAATTGATCCAAGGGCAGGAACACCTCTGCTACAGAGAAAGGCTGAGAGAGTTGGGGCTGTTAGCCTGGAGAAGAGAAGGCTCCAGGGAGACCTTATGAAGGTGCCCTACAAGAAAGATGGGGACAGACTTTTCAGCAAGGACTGTAGCGATGGGACAAGGGGAAATGGTTTTGAACTAAAAGAGGGGAGATTTAGAGTAGATGGAAGGAAGAAATTTTCACAAACAGGATCGTGAAACCCTAGCACAGGTTGCCCAGAGAAGTGGTAGACAGAGATACATATATGGGTATACCTGTTAAAAATTGCACTCCAGTTCAGTGAAATACTCACTTCAAGTGTCTCAGCACTTCTGGTGTGGATCCTCTGACCACAGATGACTAATTGGCCCCAAAATGAACTGCAGCACAGGGACATTGCACATACTAGAATAACTTACAGCACTGTATATTATGGAGAGCAAACAAACATTTGCATAGTTCAAACTCATGAGACAACCTCAAGTCTCGTTGCACCGTATTTTGCTTTGATGGTTCCATTAAAAAAATAATTTATGAGTAATTTAAAAATATTATGTGTATATAAACATACACACACACATATATATCCCACAGTGATATACACATATATCAGTATTATGACACCACACAAGTATTATACAACCATGCTAACATGATGTACCTGTTGCGATGGTCAATGACTGAATATTGCAGAAAGAGTTTTGTTTGCATCCCTGTAGTGGCAGAGGTGGAGGCAGAGCTTTGGGGCACGGTGCTGCAAAGAGGAGTTCAAAAGAGTCTGGTAGGGAAAGGCAGGAAACATGACTCAAAAGTGATTTCCTGAAGCCTCAGCAAATTAAATTTCCCTGGTGTTATTGAAGACCAGCTGCATGCAGGGGGTTCATGGGATCAATAAAAATAGCACAGCATTTTCTCAGCATTTTTTGCACTTGGATTTTCTCACAGGGTGTAACTCAGGTAGGACTTCACTGAAATCATTGAAAAAAAACCTGCCAGAAGATGATGTCAATGTCTTCCCTCACAGTGGACTATCCTGGCTATTTCTCCAAGTTTGTTGTTTCTCATCTGTACGTGGACAACACTTTTCAGATCAGCGTTCTCCTCCCTGGCTGTATCATATTCCTTGTTACACTCTCTTCCAACAACCTGACGCTTTGGATATTTCTTCAGACATTTTTATGCTTTCATGACTTTCAAAAAAGGAACATTGCCATCAGCCAGCACAGACTTTCTCTGCCAGCACCACACACATGACCAGAGTGATTATTTAAATACTCTCTCAGTACCTAGGAAATAGAACCATTCATTAATATCTTATGAGAAGAATTTTGGGTCAGGCTTTTTGCCTCTCATAATGCATTTTAATGTATTTCTTATTGAGTCTTCCATTACAGTTCTGGAGAGGTAATTCATACTTTCCTTCTATTCAATATTTCCTTACAAGAGAAGAACAAAAGCTGGAATTCTCTACCTACTGCTAGATAATTCCTATGAGATTCTTTTATTTATTACTAATAGATGTTAGATAGGGCATACACTTTCTACCATACCATAAAGCATATTTATGAGAATCCAGTTACATATATGGGTCAAAAAGGAAATTATTTTTTCCCTAAATAAAAAAGAGCAAAACCAAAAGAAGCTTTATTTTTTTTTTCTTTTTAATGACTAAGTCAAACTTTGAAGCTATATATTTCTAACACAGTAATTCAAAGTTCCTTTACATATTGGGTAATGAATCATAATATTCCTTTTGTTATTGTTGTGTAGGAACTACACCCCAGAGAGGAAATATTTTCAGCTGCTAAAAAAATGTGGCTTTCACATTCAAGTTTAGCAAAAACCTACATAGAATGTGTCTACTGTGATAAATATTTACACACACAACATGAATCTGCATATTCTGGAGAACTGATTATGTCAACAGGAAAATAGTTCCTTGACAAAATATACCGTTTTTTTCTGTTTTAATATATCATGTGTATAATAAAAAATATAACATATTGTAATGTTCTTTGCAGCATCTATGAAGGAAACTATTTTTGTACTATGGTGACTCTGTAAAAAGTTAACATATTTAAAACAGAGATTGTGTGTATTTGTTTTTATGGCTATTGATGCTTAGAAAACCTACAGCTATCTATATGCCCTGTGTTCACATCCAGCTCTTTCCAGCTCTCTGGTCAGCTGTGTAGATGTATGGATATAAGCTCCATGCTTCCTTTGGGGTTTTGAGATAATTTTAAATAAGCAGGAAATTTAATAAATCAGTACATAGAATCCCAGACTGGTTTGGGTTGGAAGGGACCTCAAAGCTCATCCAGTTCCTACCCCCCTACCATCAGCAGGGACACCTTCCACTAGACCAGGTTGCTCAAAGCCTCATCCAACCTGGCTGAGAACACTTCCAGGGAGGAGCAGCCACAGCTTCTCTGGGCAACCTGGGACAGTGTCTCACCACCCTCACAGTGAAGAATTTCTTCCTAATATCTCATCTAAACCTGCCCTCTGCCAGTTTAAAGCCATTTCCCCTTGTTCTATCATTAATTGCCCTTATAATATAACTGCTTCCATCTGTAGTAGCTAGGCTTAAATACAGTATATTCTTAATATTTTGGTAATTATCTTCAAGAATGATGATGAAATAAATACTTCATTTTCTACAGCCTGATATTTTATAAACTTTTTACAATTTTTAAAATTTTTTTGAATATTAGTTTCTTTCACTATCATGCAGAAGTAAAAAGTAGCAGCTATTGACTTAATGCAAAGTGCATATGAGAATATCATCATCATCATCATCATCATGCTTAGCTGCTCACCGGAGTTAGCACCTTTAGTATTAAAATGTGGTTGTGCTGCAGCAAATCAGCAGCAGTTCCAACCAGACTGCAGCCAAACAGTGCTGAGAACTGTTGTCCACGGTGAGAAAATGCTGCTGAGGAACTTCAGTCCCTCAGTCCCTTTACTGCAAGTACCATACTTTCATTATTTACTTTATAGTTACCTTATAAATATTTAATTTTAACAGGATCCATGCCATAAAATGAGCTTTTAATACAAGGTGACCGGGTGGTTATTTGGTTTAATGATCTTGGGAAAATAGGGAAACCATTAAAACTTCCTTTTTTTTCTTTTTTTTTTTTTTTAAATTCCAACTCACATATTTTAACAACAGGAAAATAAATCCCATTATTGTTGAAACTCAAGAATTTCAACTTCCCAGTCACCTTTTTTTGTTGTCAACGTCACAATTTGCCAAAGCCTAACAACATTACTTCAAAAGCATTTGGTTTAAACGTAGGCTGGATAATGAAAGAACATAGTTAAAGAATATTTTCAGACACATAAAAACCCCCAGCAAGCTTACATAGATGACATTTTGACAAATGATGTACCCAAAAAGCTCTGGTCACAGAAATAAAGACGGTGGAAAGAGAGAGAGAGACTTTCTCTCCAGTTAATTGACAACTTGGGAAACAAACACATCAAAAGAAATACATTATGATATTACTCCAGTGAACAGAGGCTGTCAGAGGACACAGCCTGTTCATCAGTCTGAAATCAACCTTCATTTTGATCTTAGGCAGGGAACAGAGATGAGTTCTGGAAGCAGAAGAAACCTATCTGCCAAGGCTTGGAGAAACAATGAAGATGCATTTGAAGGCCCATTAGACAGCAGCCAGAGAATCTGAAAAGGCAGCAATTTAAATATTTTTAGTGCTCTGCAGCTCTTTTCTTATTTAACAGCTTAGCAGGGCTTCATGTATTGCAGATGAGTTGGAAACAACTTCAAGGTTGGGAGAGTAGAACATTAAAGGCATCGCTCCTCCCCTAGAATGATCCCGGATGCAGGACAGTGTAATTCAGAACAGAAACCATCTCCAACAGTGGTGGTTGGAGAAAAAACCCAGAAATCTGGCTTTTGATGTCAAGTATTTCAGACCCAAGCAAGTTACATGAAACTAGCTTTGTCATCTAACCACCCTGTGGAAATGGGGAGCTGGGAATTTCACAGATCATCCCCCAAAATTGCCATCCAGCAGCTGGTGGAAATGGAGTGCTGTCCACCTGAATACCCCACCTTAGATGCAAGCCCACCCCACCCCACTAAAATACCTGTGTATTTTGAATGCTACTAGTCCCTGCCAACACATTTGTTGCCAGCAGTTTTACTGTAAGAAGGTCTACCAGCTCTGAAAGTCCTCCCACTGCACCCATTTTTAAAGAGAAAATTAAGGAATTAGGGAAAATGGAAAAGAACATAATAAATGTGACACCCTGGAACTTATTAATGAAATGGATAAAGTATTGCTACAAGACAGAAATGGGAAAGAAGAAAAAGAACATAATAAGGCCCCTTTAAAAAGTGCAGAGAAGAAAAGATGACAACTGAACTTCAAGCATGGCCTAACAATTTTATGACCCCCCTCCCACCCCAAAGTCAAATATGCAGATTTCATTTCAGCAGCAGATCAAACCCACACCCAAATTCAATTTCAATAACCAGCTGGTTTTCAGACCCCTACTACAGTGGTCTCTGTTGCAAATATAGGGGAAGGAAAGGGGAAGGAGGATAAGACTTTCTGTGAGAATGGTTTCCTGCTCCATATTTCTCTCTTACAATTCTAAAATCCTCAATAAATGTGAAACAAAATGTTAAAATGCTGAAAAAGTTGCATGTATCATTTATTTCTCACACAGTTGATTGCCTCTTGATAAAAATGTGCAGAAAGAATAACCAAAATTTGGATGCAATTGTCCTTTTCCATTTTTACAAGTACCACCACAAACAGGATGGTGAAACCTCAGTGTTCCTGACATCAGAAAATTTTTCTAGTGACTGGGTCCAGGATCTTTACTCAATTTCAATGTCTCTGTTTCCATAACACATTTTCAGGACAAGAAAAATACTGAGAGACAATAATAATTCTATTAAAATAAGGTGCTTCAAATTGAGAAACCAGATATGAATATTTAGCCTTATTTAAAAGGGAACTGCACCACTGAACATCAGTTTGAGAGTGGAGCTATGCTTTCAAGGATTTTATCACCAATACTTAAAGAATTAAATAGTGAAATGCTTTTTAATTCTTGTTTGCCTATAATTGTGTTCAAACAAACAAGAAAACTGGGCTTCCAGGATTTGTTGTATTGCCTATGATGTCCTCAGTGGATAGTCTTCTGCTGTTGAACTGCAGATTTACAGTTATTTTTAGCTAGACATTTGTCTGACTTTGAGAAATAATGGGTAAAACCTGAATTGTGCATGATATTAAGATATTACTATTATAATGTTAAGAAATATATCTTAAATATATTTTTTTTTCTTGTTTAGATAGTATTAAAGTAGCACTGAAAGTCAGGAGCACCTGGTTTATTTATGGACTGGTGAACATCTTCCATTTCCTTCAGCAATAACCTTCACCATGTTCCTGCAGCATCTGACACATCTTAAAAAGAACAATCTCCTCTTGACTTTCATGCACATTTACACAAGGTAATGGTGATATGCTCACCAAATAAAGCATTAAAGTACAAACTGCTCCTTAAAACTGGAGATGTCTTTGACCAGAAGGAAGTCCATGCAAGAGAACAATTTCCTTTCTACTTTCCAGCAGTCACAGCTTTACTGCAATGATTTTATTTCCCTGTAGAGGTAATCACAGAGTCATAGAATGGTTTGGGTTGGAAAAGACCTCAAAGCTCATCCAGTCCCAACCTCCCAGCCATCAGCAGGGACACCTTCCACTAGACCAGGTTGCTCAAAGCCTCATCCAAACTGTAATGGGCTGACTTCCCATGTGAGGAAATAAATAAATAATAATGAGAAGAGACATAGAAGAGGTGACCCTCTGGGGAAACGACATCTGGGAAAAAATAATTAATTTTTTACAAGTAAATCTGATTTTTTTTTAATCCACACTACAGACTTCAAATGTACAAAACCTATCACCACACTGCTTCACGAGGAGACTTTTATCTTCCTGCTCGGCTGCCTGACTTGCTTCTGCTGGCTTGGCAAATGTCTTTGCTGACAGCTGAAATAATTCTCCTGGAGAAAAGTGTGATGTTTATGTGCCATGTGTACACAGACACCTCCATACAGACCTTTCTGAATCCTGTTGTATTTTCTGCTCTAACTTTTTTGCATTTTCTCTCTTCAAACTTTTTAATGAGGTACAATTGTACAACTTCATCTATCTCATGAGTAAGTGCCCTTATGCTCTTCTACTTGTTTTCCTTCAACTTAACAGTAACACCTTGTCTATCAGTTTGAGACAGCTCTTAAAAATTGCATCTTTTACAAGAAAGAACACTGGTCCAGTGGCTTTTTTTTTCACACTTCTATTTCTCTCTACCATAAAACCAGTCCTCCATGAACTTATAATCATTTAAGACAATAACAGTAAATAAAATGCACTGATGGAAGCTTTAGTGCTGAGTTTCAAGCTACAACCAACCCTTATGGCTACGTTAGAAATGCAATAAAATACACCTTGTTTCTGGGAAAGCTGACACATTCTTTTTGTGCCTGTAATCTCTGGAGACCACAGCTGCCCAGAGTAGTTTTGAGGATTTTGCCATCAGAGTTATGACAAAATTTAATGAAAAGGCCACCAGATGATATCTTTTTGCATCCAAAACTGATGTATGGAGCATTCAAGTTTGCTATGTACAGGATTTGCTATAGTGATCACACAATTTAACAAATTATTACAAATAAGACCATTGCATACCGAGCTCAGGGCATTTCCTTTGCAGGCTCAGCTGTTACACCATTTATTTCACTTTGCAGAGAATTTTGTTTGGTCTACTGCAGAAGTATTATCATCAAGTATTAATAGTTTTTCCTTATTCATAATCATAATATGCTAAGTGTTTGACTGTTTTCCATCATTTTAATAAACTATTCAGGAAGGAAGGAATTATGAATTATCTTAGATGATGAAGCAATATTACATATGCAGTCAAAAAACTAAATTCCATTTCTGAAAAGCACAAGAGACAGCAAGTCTACATGATTGATGAAGAAATGTTAGGGCTCTTGATGTACCAATGCAATTTGTCAATCAATTTTATTTATTTATTTATTAAAATACCAGAACACTTCAGATACCCTTGTGCCTTCTTCACACAATCCAAAACCCACTTGAACTTCTGTGGGAGGCAATTAACAATAATGAAAGCTAACTTCAGTTTTGAGTACATTGGTTTTAAATGCCACCCACAGAAGTTCAGATAGATCTTGAATACTTGAGGTGAATAAAAACTTCTTTCAAAAAGGAGATGGACAGAGTCTATCACACACACTGAGAACTTTTGTTTGCCTGCATTGAAAATTCAAAAAATTGCTTTCATTGCAGAAATCATGGTTGATTTTCAGAAGATGAACTCATTTTACTTACAAAGACTAACTATAACATGGACAGGAAGGAACTCAACCTCCAGATTCACCCCAAATTCTGGGGATATCTATATCACATCCAGGTTTCATGGCCTCTTTTCTTTTTTGAGTGGATGCATCTAAAAACAACCAGCAGAAGATGGCTTTCATTTGCAGAGTGAAGCTAAAACAGACCTAATTCCTCATAAATTTGTAAGCATTTCCTTTCTGAAATGCTTTAAAACAAAAGTTGCCTACAGAAAAAAAAGACAAAGACTATTAAAATGGAGACATTCTTTGCACAATATTTTAGATAAATTCATGATTTAGTAAGTGTGACTATTGCTGTTATTACACTTCCAAAGAAAGTAGATAGGAAAAAAATGTGAAGATTTATCACTAACAAAAATGTCGTGTAACACCTTTAAAGCTCTCGCCAACTACAAAAATAATAAGGCTTGAAGAAGAGAATACAACAAACATAATGGTTTGCTTTGCATCTTAAATAGATAATGAAGCAATCCATCCAGCAGTTAATGCACTCAGGGCTACATAGATAATAGGTTGCTGCAGCATTACTTAGTTCATTAATAAAATTAACAAATGATCAATTTATGGTTCTTTTTCTCACACTGTTGGTTCTTCTGGGTAATGTTCTTCTGGCTACTCTCATTAATAAGACAACACCAAGCTCTGAGCCACTAGAGCCAAACATAAGCCAAAATGCTATAACTCTCCTTCGTGCAGAAGGTCAGGTCTTTGGGAACGGTGCACCAAATGTTCCCAGGGTATGATGGTGTTCACAGGTTTCATGGGAGACCCTTCCCCAGCTGGGGCAGCTCCATTCCCCCCAGAGAAGCCTCCAGCCGCTGCTCCCTGCCTCAACCCCTCGTCTTGGCCATCAACACCTTCAAATGGGAGAGGAAAGAGCTGTCACAGCATGCTGAGCAATGAGACGAAGATAAACCATCACCTAATGGCAGCAGTCAAGGCTGAGTCTGAAATTAAACAATTTTGTACCTAAATGCTCCGTTTCTATTCACACTAAGAAAATCCTCTTGACATAATTTAATTACACCTAAGAGGACGTTAGACCACAGCATAAGCAAGGAATTTTGAGAACACAGTGTCACAGCTGATGACATTATCTGAGTCACTTTTGATGGGATTAATGTTGTTTAAGTAAGCTGAAGAGAACTTCACTGCAAGAAACAGAATGGCAACAGAACAACAGGTCCAGAGGGTGAACAATGCTGTTATAGGCAAAGGCAGATAATTATGAAATGTAATTATACTTTGAGTTTCTCAGGGAAAAGAGCAAGACTTGATAAACATTCTTGCTGTGAGGACAAAAAAAGGACATTTCAAGGAAATGAAAAACATAAGCCAGCAGTTTTTGCAGCAAGAGCCTGAAAGGCTGAATCCTGGGAGTAGACAGGTCATTTAAATATATGAAAATATTCTTTATTTCACCTAACCTATCCCTGTGCAAATAAAAACCAGTCAGAGGTAACATGACCATCATATATACGTGTGCATATACATGTATGATGTGAATTTTAGAATCTAGAACTAATCACTGGCTGAACCTGACTCAGAGTCCCCTCTTTTTGCTGGCGCCTTGTCTTCTCCACATCACTCAGAGGTGATCACACCTCTTCTCCAGCAGCAGTAGGTATAGACTGCATCTAGCCTGGATGCAATTTGCTAAACTTTGTATGATATTCTGAACAAAATGAAATGAAAAAAACTTGTAAGAGAAAGGAATAGAGGCAAGATATCCCTTTTATTCTATTTCCCTATTCTTTTGTACAAAAATGTGTGACACTGGCCTTGCCCATCATGGGCTGAAATAGATTTAACATGCCTTTTCTATTATAAGTTCTGAAAAGAAGGGGATAACAAGATGACAGTGGCTATGACTGCCAAAATAACCAAACATACTTTGCTGAATAAAGCATCAAAGTTTTTGTTCACTCCTCACAATTCATTTTGAATTAAACTTTTCACTCATAGCAAATCATATATTATATTAATGACCTGCTCCCTCTCCTTTTCTACACACACTCAAAGTGGGATGTGCTTTGAGGAGAACCAGCAAAGTACAAAAAAGATGTGAATGGAAATACTTTTAAATAACTCTACAAACTGGATAATGTAATTTGGATTCCAAAAACGTTGACTCTTCAATGCTGTTGCAAGATGTGGCCTCAGGTGAACTAAAATTCTGCTATTTGGAGTTACTTGTGCAAAAGTGTTTTATCCAATATAGGACAGGGCCAAAAATGTGTGATGGCTGCAGAAACAGATGTGCTACAAAACAGGAAGCTGCATGAACTGGGATCCCTTGCCTTTTGTCAGTTCAAATCAAGATTTTTGTGCATAGTTATGTGTGGTTTGGCTATTATCCATTTTAAAAAATAATTTTACATATATAGAAAAAAATCCAGCAACTCAAAATCTTCTAATACAGTCAGTGACCAATTAAAAATATGCTTTTTGAGGTTAATAGGGAGTGAGTAGAAGACATATTTAAGTGTGTACTGTTGTCCCCCTTAACAATAAATCCCATAAGTTGTCAAAATGTCAAGGTGTGTTGACTTCCCAACAAGCAAAGAAATGAAAACCCTTAAGAAATAGCATGAGAATGCAGCAAGAGAAAAGAAAACTTTGGGTTACCATATATTTTTCAACATTTACTCAGATCAAGTGTCTAAAAATAAAAATGTCTGCCTTTCCCACTAAATTAGTCTCAGCCAGAGTGTGTTGTCAGATACATACATTATATAAAACCAAAAGAAAAGGATATTAAAAATAGAAGAAAATAAATAAATCAAAAAACAGAAAGCAAGCAAATATAATGCTTTGAAATAAGAGGTTTGCTTTCATATACATAAATACAAATGACTCTTTTATCGTGGCATGTGTATCCTTAATTAGAGGTTTCTGTAAAGGATTTTCAGAGGATCTGTCAATATGGTATATAATATACAATTGCAAAACTCCTGTGTGCAGCCACTTCTTTTGCAGAACAATGTGGAGACTTGTTTACAGCAATGTATTTAGAAATGCCATTTAAAAAATAAAAACAAATTAAAAAAAATCAAAAAGCAATCAATTCTGCTCTAAGTATTGCCTGAGGAGACCATCTACAATTAGTATGTTCATCATCTGATGATTTATTTTCCATAAATTTATTTCTATAACTACTTAAGATCATTTTGAAACCTATTGGACCTAGTGTAGCATCTCAGTGGACGAAATGTTTACCACCCTGGTGGACTTGTACCCTCTGGAACACTCATGTCCTCATTATCCATGAAGCTGTCTGGTCCTTTTGACCCAGGAAAGCTCATGCATGTATTGCACAGTCTCCACCCATCTCCCAGTGAGACTGGTAAAAGGAAAAGGGAGAAAGAAAACCAAGGCAGAAAAGAAAGGACAGACAGAAGTGTTGCTACACATTTTGATTTGAGAACTTGGTCCTTCCCAGAAAGGGGTCAACTAGAGGACTCGCAGAATGCTCCAGAACACCCAGAGATGCAGCATCTCCAATTTCATTTCTAATTAGAGGATCCAGAAAGAGAGGGGAAAAAAAAAAAAGGAAAAAAGAAAATGCAGGAACCCAAGAACCTTGGATTACTTGGAGCTCCCATGATTTCAGATTCAGAAGGTGGAAAAGTCAGTGGGGAAACCACGAGCAGAGAAAACCCACACGTTTGACTCCATCATTTTCCTGCCTTCCTGGCACATTTTTTTTTTCCCAAGTAAAAACTGGACATCTCAAACTGCACATCCACTGCTTGCTTTAAAAACCCAGGATTAAATCTCATGATCATCTCATGATCAGTGACTAATACAATCATGAGCTTGTGAGGCATTCCAGTATAAAACCAACAAAAAAATGCCATTAGAGTTCAGTGGGTGGCTTTACCAGAAATTAAACAGAATCAGGGAAGAAAGGAAATAACTAACAGTGAGAAGGAAATATTTGGGCATAAAATATGATGGAAAATTATTTTCTTGGAAGCACTGTATTAGAAATCCACCAGTCAGCTTGTATTAATTAAAAAAGAATGGAAAAATTGAATTACTTTCCAGACTGGTGAGGTTTTTTGGGACATTCTGAAGTTTCAGGATTCTATTTGGCTATGAAAATGCCTTCAAAATAACTTCTAAAGTAAAGCAAACAGAAAGAAAAGGTAGCAAACCAACTCACCAGCACTGAACATGCCAAAGCAGTGGTTCAGCTGTATTTAGAATAACAAATATTAAGAGATTTGATCCTTTAACAGTAATATGTGTGGTCTTATAAACCTCTGTGCAATTCCCTCTGTGCTAGATGGTGTTCTTAACATTGCTCACGATGGACAAAGTCTTGGTCCAAGAATGTTATTTGTGGAAAAATGTAGATTCAGGTCAACAGAACTATTTATATCTGATTCACAAGATTGTCTCATCTGAGGGAAATTGTCTCATCTGAGGAATAAAGTTTTAGGAGACATCAAAGTGTTTTATTTTGTTTCAACATTTCAAAGCAAAATTGCTTCTGGTTTTTTACTTTCAATGTTTCATTTCAAAGTGCTTCTTTTTTAAAGAGTAAAACATAAAGACATTTTCAAGATTTTTGTTTTGTTAGAAAAACTAATGAAAATAGTTTAAATTAACATAAAACAAGCTACCAGCTGTCTGAGGTGGTTTTGGCTCACCTAAGAAAACAAGTATCAGTTAATCATTAATTTAATAACTTTGTAATTCAATTGAAATCAGAAACTGTGAGAAACTGTGTCACATCACTTGATAAACCAGTCAAATGGTCATATCATATTATAACCTGTGTGTCTCCTCATTCCTCAAAGTATACTTTTAATAAAGTTTAATTTTCCTTCTCTTAATTTTTAGAGTTGATATAAAGTAACTCAAGCCAACAGGACTCCCATGTTCTGAAAGCTCAGAGCTTCTGGTGTGCTGGTGTGTGTGTGTCTTGTGTGTCTACTGTATATTTCTTATTATGTATGTCTATTACAATTACATATAGATTTACATATATTTAATACAAATATTTTTATGCAAAGACACTAAAGTATTGAGAATGAGTCTGCATTTTTAAAGCTTCTGCTTCTTCTCTGGCTTGGTCCCAGAGATGCAGATAGAACAGTTTAAGAGCTGAAATGGTGTTTCTTTTTTATTTCCTTTCCTTTCTTTTCTGTATATATATATATATTTTTTTTTTCCTCTTTTTAAGATGCTGTGACCTATTTGCAAAGGAAAGAGCTTACCTGTTTGTTGGGAAGGAGTCTGCCTGCCTGTCTGACTCGAACAAAAGCCATCAGCTTGATCACAGGAGATGCAGCCGTTTTCCCCAGCTACACAGCACACAAGAAATTCTATGTGGCATCATTTCTCAGCGCTTACCTTGAAGGTACAAATCCCATCATTCTTTACTTCTGAGCCACACACCACAAACCCAGAATACTTGGGAAATGTATTAGATTTTAGCATTATTATTTTTCACACAAGAGAAACAAACCATTCCATCAGTCACCTCCCAATGAAATAATTTCTCAAGCAGTGTTTTCATAATTTATAGGGTACCACTAACAACAATTTCAGCATGGGGAGTTTGTTTTGAAGAGTTCACAAAACCTGTAAATCACTAGGAAAAAGTGGGGAAGAAGACATCACTTTGCCTGCACTCCAGCTAGCTACCAGGAGAAAAGCTACTTGGATAAAACCTCTGTTTTCAACAGCTAAATGTTTCAAATTTATAGCAAATGTCTCCAGACAGATTCATCCTCATGACTTCTGCCCAATCACAGAATCACAGTGGTTGGAAAAGACCTTTAAGATCATCGAGTCCAACCATAAACCCAACACTGCCAATTCCACCTCTAAACCATGTCCCTGAACACCTCATCTACCTGTCTGTTAAATCCCACCAAGGAAGGTGACTCCACCACCTTCCTGGGCAGCCTGTTCCAATGCTTGACAACCCTTTGGGTGAAGAAGTTTTTCCTCAGATCCAATCTAAACCTCCCCTGGCACTAGATATAATCCCAAACCATGTCTCCAAACCTCAAAAAGTTAGTCCATTAGCATACTGCTTTTTTGAAAAAAGCCTGAGAACAAAACCACCCTCAAAGGATGCTCTTGTGTTGGCAGTGCTGGATTAGGAAATAGCAACTTTTTGTAAGACTTTTTTTTATGGGACACAGGTCAAAGAAGGAGAAAAAGGCATTGCTGCTTCTCAGTGGTAGAGGAAGGATAAATGCATTAAGGAGTGAGAACTCCATCCCTGGAAAAAGACAAAACAAAACAAAACAAACAAATAAACCAAAACAAAAAAAAGCCAAGAAACAACACAAACTTCAAAACCCTAAGAAAGAGATAAACATCTTTCACCAAATCTAGGAAAGAGAAAACAAATGCCAGAGTGCTATGACTACTTTTAAAACATAAAATGAAATAAAACCAAAATTCACAGTAGAGTGCACTAGAGAAGAAAAATGAAGCACCAGACTTTCCTTGAGGTCTGTAAGATTCTAATACATGAATTAGACTTTAAAAATAACTGGGTCTTCACAACAGGTCAAAGCCTCAAACCATACTTCAGGCATTTGCATGGAGAGTTCCTTAAAGCTCAAGGGGAAAAGCAGCACTTCAACCATTAAAAAGAAATAAAACTGAAGCTCTGAATCGTATTTACATCAAGAATGGGAAATCAGGCCAAGAGAGCTCTCTGGGAAGGATGTGTTTCTATAGAGCTCCTAACGTCTCGAGGCAACACAATAAATCCTGTAACAGATCATAATTGGATTTTCATAGCAGGATCTTCACATTCTGAGATGATTCTGATTCAATTTCTCAAGTCGCCGGGACATGGTTCTCTGAGGGTCTCACAAAGACCATTTTTCTTATCTGCTGTGGGTCTCCAGCAGGCAGGAGAGCGCTGGGTAACAGATGGCACGCTTACTGCTCGGTAATATCAAGAGGCAGCTTGTGTTGGATTTGTTTTCCAATTGGTTTAATTTTACAGACCTGTGGATATGTAAAATTAAATAAAACCTTCACTTCCCTCTGCTTAATCCATAGTTATGATGTCTGTTCTAAACAAGCCCCCAAAACGTTCAAGGAACATTACAGAAGCAACTGTTGAAACACAAAGAAATGAGAGTCATTGTTCCAAAGAGTTGGTAGTTGTTGGAGAGCACTGCAAATACCAGCTACCTAAGAGGCATTCCCAGAAAACACAGTGTATCTAGCAGAGCAAACTTTGTGGGTGTGGGAATTCAGGACCCCAGGACGACTGTGGGTGACCCCAGTACCACTGTGGGGTGACCCCAGTACCACTGCGGGGTGACCCTTCTGCCAGTGCACACATTGAACTTAGGCTGTGTCACTCCACCAGCTTTGGGAACAGACCAGCATCAGCTCAAATGAGGGTTTTTTTGGTTTTTTACTGTTTTATACCATATGATGCACAAGAATCACACCAAAAATTGAAAAGGCTAGATTATATATGTGTACATATGTATGAATATATATGTGTATATATATATATATATACATATATATATAAAAATCACACTTCAGCTCTCTCACAAATGTTGTGAGTTGAAATAATTACATTGTTCACAACTTTCATTAAAGACTCTGGTTTTACTCCTTTTCTTTTTTAAAACTATAGCATCTGATGTAATGAATTCCTGTGACTTAAGCATTTCTGAATATTTCAGAAATATATTTGAATTTGCTATCTGTGCTTTCTGGAAGTTTCTTCAAATCACAGGCGAAGTTGTAATGAAAATCTGGACCATTTATTGCACAGTAACCATTTATTGAAACCTCCTGCTCTGCTGCCTTGGCAGTAAATCACACTTCTTGTGCAGAAATACAAGGAATTTTTCCCTTTTCACTCAGGAAAGCCAGTTGAGATATATATATATATAATTTTTTTTTTCTTCAAAACTCAGCCTCACAACTTTTAAACTTCTCTCAAAGATACACTGTGATACCACAAGTCATCCAGAAGTCTATTTGGATTTAGGAAATGAATTTTGCCTGGACTGTCCTCAAAGCCAGGCGATCCACATTAGGCTTAGAGGGTATCTGCTCTGCTGAAAGCACAGAATTATATTTACCACACAGGGTTATTCCTCTTGCAAAGCAAGGTGAAGGAAGCAGAAACAAATAGAAATTGTTCAAAAGAAATGTCCCTA
The DNA here is from genome assembly GCA_907165065.1 of Caprimulgus europaeus. The sequence goes on along the minus strand of OU015531.1, from coordinate 3,670,872 downwards.
CAGAAATTATTCCAAAGAAATGTCCCTTCAGAAATTATTCCTTCAATTAAACAAAAAAAAGAGAGATTCTTATAATAACTTATAATGTCTTCCTGGGGGAAACTGCTTTCCTGATTATCAGATTCTTTATGTATCAGTGACACCAGGAAGCATTTTATGTTAGTGTACAGAGGGACATGTGTGCAAAAGAAATGGCAAAGGTCTAATGAGGATTCACCTGCTGCCAGGCTCCGTGTGAGAATACACCAGTGACTGTCAACAAAGCATCAAATGAAATTACACAACGTGCAAAGTAAATGTAGGGAAAGATCATTTGGGAGACTTTCATAATTGTGTTTAATACACAAAAAGTCTGAATTTCAAAGGCCTGGAGGTGCCTAATGAGGTTTTTAAAGATACCTTTTTAGTAGTATCGAAACACGGTGGGAAGTGCCTCTCTGCACCTACCTACCTCTGAAATGATTTGTCATTTCTATGTTTCTGTTTGCAAATCAAAAGTACCCTTCTGGAGACACAGAATGAGCCAAGGCAACTCCAAGGAACATCATTATCTCCGCGTATTTGAGATTAAAGCAGCATTTCACAGAATCCCAGACTGGTTTGGGTTGGGAGGGACCTTCAAGCTCATCCAGTTCCAACCCCCCTGCCATCAGCAGGGACACCTTCCACTAGACCAGGTTGATCAAAACCCCATCCAACCTGGCCGAGAACACTTCCAGGGAGGAGCAGCCACAGCTTCTCTGGCCAACCTGGGCCAGGGTCTCACCATCCTCTGGGTGAAAAATTTCTTCCTAATATCTCACCTAAATCTCCCCTCTCTCAGTTTAAAACCATTTCCCCTTCTCCTATCACTATCTGCCCATGTCAAAAGTCACTCTCCTTCCTGTTTCTAAGCTCCTGTCAAGTACTGGAAGGCCACTAGAAGGTCTCCCCAGAGCCTTCTCTTCTCTAAGTTAAACAAGCCCAACTCCTTCAACCTTTCTTCCTAAAAGAGGTGCTCCAGCCTTTTGATCATCTTCATGGCTCTCCTCTGGAGCCACTCCAACAGCTCTACATCATCCTTGTGTTGTTTCCTCATTTAAAGGAGATTGTTAGGATTCATGCCTCATCATTTGTTTATTACCTTCTTTCCCATTTAAAATAAGAACAGAGAAATAACTTCAACAATGTGCATATGGGCATCTGCATTACACACACACAGGGGTTGGGCACCAGGCAGCCACCAGTGGCCAGTAGGCAGCCAGGCTCAGCGGTGGGCTCTTCTGAAGCCACATCACAGCCCCTGCCTCAGGCCATTTCTAGGGCTCAGGTATCCCCTGTGTTTCTAAGGAAAGGATTCTGGGATTTTTTGGTCTTGATCTGAAATAAGGGGACTGGGCTGCAGCCCAGCAGAGTGGCTCAGAACATGGGTCAAACAGCATGGAGTGTGGTCAAGGAGCCTCGGGACAGCTTAGGAGCACTGTGCAGAGTCAGTCAATAAAACAAAAAATAGAAGGGAAAAAATCCTGGATTTTATTTTACTTTGAAACAAGGCAAGTTTTGCTGAGTAAAATCACAAATATGAACAGGTAAGTGAGGAGGACTGGGGCTTGGGACCAAACCAGGGAGCTAAGCTATTGACAGCAGAGATACACTTGCAATTTCAAACAACTCTTTTTTTTTCCTTTTAAATTTGCTGTTTCCCTCTTGGTTCATAACAGAGACACATCCTCTTAAAAATGAAGGGTAAACATTGAATTTGAAAAATGTAATAAAAATCCATTTGCTGTTTCCCCCCACCTGCAAGAAGCAAACTATTTGCATAGCAATGCCCAGGCCATCCTCTTCCTCCCCATGGGCAGGTTCTGATGCTTCAGAAACACCAAGAGCAGAATACAAATCAGCTTTTACTTCCATGACATCCCATGATTTCAGATGAGAGCAATTTACTTAAGATGTATTTCTTCAGCTGGGAATACACAACAGCACCAGTTCTCCTTATTGTCCTGGACATTTCACCCACTAAACCATTAGTCTCCTCTGAGGACAGAAGTAAATAGCACAATTTATTCTCACAGAAGACTAGCTGTTGCTGAAATGTGAAGAAGCTCATGGCAAATGGGCAGAATGTTGGGAATAAGTAAGAAAAATGGGGCAGCAGAAATAAATCTTCTACCATGACTTCCCTCATTCATTTAAATGGGAAACAGTCTTTGCTGTTGCTTGCAGGAATCAAGACACAGCAAAGTTTGCAGGTTCCACAGAAAATATCTTTAGTTCATCCAGACTTAGATTCTAAGCAGATTGGAAATATAAACTTGAAAGAAAAATGGGAAAACACAGACTTCCAAAACCAGCCAGCAGTTTAAGAAAATGGTATCAGCAAGGGGAGAAAAGATGTATGCTATAGCCATTTAAACAATAAATTGCTTTAAATATATAAGCAAACCAATGAAAACATTAAATCTTATCCTGTATTTCAGAAAGCCACTGCTACACCAAGGCAGGGATTAAATACCACATATCGTACCTGATCTTACAGAAAAGCTCAATCTCAGTCCTACTTCATAGGTCTCTGAAACTCCATCTGCCAAAAGATTCACCTTTTCCAGGCACTATTTCATGTTTTTCCCTTGCCTATAGCAGCGTTTTCCCTCTGCAGTTTAATCCAACTCTTGTCAGATGCTCAAGAGACTTAGAGGCAAATGGTAAATCATCTCTCTTGATGCTTCTCAAATTATCAGGAACATTTAGTATAAGTGCAGGTGACAAACCTGTCCCAGTCAGATTTCACTAGGAATTTCCTGAGCTAAAGCAGAAGCAAGATATCCCACTGGTCTGAATTCTTCCTCAGTTTTCAGATGATACAGAGATCTAGACAGTTTGTACCAGAAGACTTTCAAATGATCATTCTTAGTGAGGCAACACAAAGAGAGGTGATCATCAGAGCTGCACAATCAGAGAGAAAAGGAAGCATTAGGCAAAACTTTGGTTGAAAACATGGGTTACTATGTACATCTGGATTTTAGCTGTTGCCCCCTAGAAGATGTCTCAGGCCAATTAAGATCACCAGTTAAAACCCCATCCCCTGCCCCAAATAAAAAGCTCTGGTGCCCTCCCCTGTGCTGCTCCTCCTGTCACCCCCAGCAGATGCCTCATCCCTACCATCCTTCTCTCTCCTCACCTCTGTGAGGAGCAAACACAATGGGACCTGCAACATCCATCTCTGGTCTCCAAAGTGAATGTCTGATTCAAAAAGGTCCTTTAATTCAGGTTTCTCACATCCTTTTGGGCCAGAGGGGAATTAAAAGAAACTTTCATAACCAAACATGTCCAAAAAGCTGGTCCCTCAGAAACATTTTATTTCAGTAACAAAAGCCCACAAGTTTGTTGAATAATTGCTAATTTGTTCTCCTCAACATAAGCTGTGATTTCACTTCCCAAACAGCATTTTCACCCCTAACCTGACAAACTGATTGATCATTCTTGTTATCTGTCTCGGAGCTTCCTTGCTGAATTCTGAAGAGAAGTTATAGGGTGAAATAAATTCAGAAGATAAAGTGGTTGCAATTAGAAACCTTCAGATCTGAGACCAAATTACAACATTTCACTTTTTTCTCTGACTTTAAACCAGCAGAGATGTGAACATTACACAGGAGCTGAAGTGCCATGACTTGTATGTTGCAGAGCAGAGCAATGCACGAGTTACATTAAAAATAATCCATTTAAAGCTTCAAAACATTCCACACTCCTATTAAATGTCTTAGCAACTATACATCTTCCTTTTATATTCAAGAAGAGTTAAATTTAGATTATTTTAGCATAAAGAGGCAAAACAGAGACTGTAAATAAAGTGATGTGTTGGTGAGAGTGAGTCCACTCTACGAAGATGGAAGCTGACACCTCATATGCACAAGGGGATTAGCAGAAGGCAGGAGCTACAAGCTACTTCTGTTTAGGTTCCTTCTGAAGATGGACACATTTAGGAAGACGGTTCATAAACTTTAACGATTATCCAATTAATTTTTCTATTCAAGTGTGCACCCAGCACAAGCTCCATTAAACCTTTTATCTGTAATAATGTCACCAGCCAGCCACCCAAAAACGCACCCGTGAGCCCCCGCAGACAGCGCACAGCTATTTCTGTGACAATGATTGCCAAGGGACAAGAAATGTCACGTCACAACTGCGGCTTTCTGAAGTGCAGGGAAATGCAGCCTCATCCTTAACAGACTTTTTACAAACCTACAGGATCCTAGAGAAGGAAGAGAAGATTTTCATAAAATTATACAATGGTTTGGGTTGGAAAGGACCTTTCAAGGCCATGTAGTCCAGCCCCCCTGCTGTGAGCAGGGACATCTCCAACCAGATCAGGTTGTTCAGAGCCCTGTCCAGCCTGACCTTGAATGTTTCCAGGGATCGGGCTTCTACCACCTCTGGGCAACCTGGGCCAGGGTTTCACCACCCTCATCGTGACAAATTTCTTCCTTCCATCTACTCTAAATCTCCCCTCTTTTAGTTTAAAACCATCACCCCTGCCTGTCCAGAGTTTTAGAGTCAATAAAATATCACTGAACACAGGATGCCCAGTGCCAGCACTGGTACCAGCACATAGGAGATCTATGCATCAGGTGTGAAAATGAGGCATAACTTAGAGCTTAACAACAGGTTGTCCACCTACAGTCATAGACTTGGACAACTCCAGGAAATAACAGAGCAAGAATGACTGAGATAATTTGCTTTTTACATGTGAATAAAACCAGTTTTCAGGAAGCTGCAGGCAGAGCAATACAGTGTTAAATCAGCCTACAAAAATGTTTCACTTACCTCTCTACCAAATATAGTCCTTCAACCAGGTAAGAAGGAAGCAGAAGTAGCCCTGTGATGTGATCCCAGCTGAAGATGTAGGAAATCCGAGCCTGGTCCAGGCTGAAGCTCAGATAAGCTATTTCAACCAAAGTTTTGTGGTGGACACAGCGTTTGTGTGGAGCCTGTGGGTTCAGACTCAGTAAGAATCAGGAAAAGCTATCCACAGAAATGGCTTTAGACTTGTTTACCAGCCCACACATCCAAATTTCCCAGGTAATTACCAGGAAAGGTTGCTCTCAAACTGAAAAATCTGAAGCAAGAGATGCCACCATCCAGCTTACATTTATTTCTGTTATTTTCACACAGATGTGTTAGTACCAAAATATTAACAGAATCATAATTAAAAAAAAAGAAGTAGTTAAAATACCTTTGGCCAGTGAAATGGGCAAGCAGGTTGTTCTAACACAATCCCTTGTTAACGAGAGCATTTCTCTATCAAAAAACACTGAAGTGAGCACAGACCAGACAAATGCAAGATGAACACAGCTTCACAACATTTTTTTCTCCATATTAATAAAATTTCTGTCCACACAGAATGTTGGTAGTGTTTTACATTAGCTTAGATCTCGAAGATTTCAAGAGCTCAGAAATAGATGCATGTAAACTATCACCTCCTTTCTAGATGTTTTTATTAGGATATTGCGGTTTCCAAAGTAGATGCCATCTAGCCAAAGAGGAATAGATTTTATTCAGGACTTTTATTCAAGAATGCATGCTGCAAATAGTTTAATTTAAGTGTCAGCTAGGGAAAGGATTTCACCTTAGCAATATGCAAAAGTTAGGACAATGGCAATGGATGTACTTTGTTAATGCCGGTACGACGTCTATATAAACACCCACAACAGAGACTCATGAAAAGCAACTTTAATAAATAGAAAACTCAGTTATAAAATGTTTATAAAATGCATTAAATTTCTCTGTGAGTTATTCAGCAAAGAGAAGGAATCTGTTGTTGGAGTGGAATGAGCATTAAGTTGTTGAAAACAGCTATTGGGAAATCGCAGCCAACACCCAGGCTCCATGAGAAGTCTCCACTGTAGCGAATTTCTGTCTTGATCATTAATTTTCATGCCTGAAAGTGGTCTTGCATATTTTATTCTCATTTAGAATACCTGAGAACAATAAAACACTAAAAAAAAAGGAACGGATGCTTTGCAAGTTCACCCAAAGTGATTAATACCTCTTAACTTCAAAGCAACAATAGGACATGTCTGACCTACACCACTGAAAGAAATAATGAACAGACATGTAAATCTTCCTTAATTACCTCTCTTTGTAACATGGAAAAAAAGGGGTGGTAACTTGAAGAAGAAGTAATCAGTCAGTCAAATCACAGAGTTGTGGAAAGGGCAGATTCTTACAGCCTAAATATCGTGAATTACAAGAAATATAAAGCATTAAAATTCCAAAGGGCTTCTTTTTGACACAGGTTTTAATGAGAATGGAAAAAGAGAAAGCAATCTGTCTTCACGACAAAAATTGTAATGAGAAGATTCTCCTCCTCTTGAAAATCTCTTCAATGAGGGAAAATATGTTTCTGTACTGGGACAATGAAGCATTCGATTCATGTTTGCATATTTTACATTTCAAGAAATTCGCATGATCAATTGATTTTCCTGTCATTTCTCCATGAAAAAACAACATCTGGCATGGCTTCCAGCTGCCCTCTGCCACGACTCCTGTTTCCCACTTGGTTTGTAAAACCCACATCAAAATTGTCTAGTGGGCAAGGAGTAATTAAGAAAGAAGCATGAACAATTACAAATAAAAGCTAAGCAAGCCTATCTTAATTATGAGATTTTTAATTCCACCATTAAAAGCATGCCTATTAATAAAACCATCAGAAGAACAAGACTGTATTTTTTCTCTGTAACACTCCAAAACCCAGAGTGCCCTTGGACAACGACCCCTGGAGCTCAGTCCCATCCCCTTCTGCACAGGCAGCGCAGAGCAATGGATGGGCTGTGCTGGGAGAGCGGCTCCATCCTGCTCCGGCCGTCACCAAACGGGTGCTCAGCTGCCACCGACCCACCCCACAAGCACCAAGGTGACTTTTGCAGCTTCCTTGCCCAGCTTTCACTGAGCTCCACTACCGACTTGGAGTCCCAGATGGCATTTCTGTACTTAACGACCCTTGTTAGAAACGGGTCTTATGATTTTAATTCCATTTTTAAGGCTTCCCAGGGTTTCCTAACTAATGTATCTCAAACATGCCCAGGAGAACAGTGGCTCCCGAGTGTGAAAGTGTCTTATTCTGTTCTTGCCTTCTCTACTATGCATTTCATCAAGGATGTAAAAGTAAGTTTGGTTTTCTGTAAGAACAAGAAAATAGACTTTTTTGTGACTTTTTTTTTTTTTTAAATATATCACTAACTATTATCAGTTTTTGGTAAGTGGCAGACAAATAACAGGCATTACTTCAAGGTGATTACATCTGAGGCTATCTTTAAAGAAGCCCCATACTGATCCCATCATTACCACTACAAGTGGGTATAACAAGTCCTCTTTTCTATGTTTAAAAAATAATCATGGTATCATGGTGTTTTACCATGGCAGTTCCTCTTTCTTTTGCTCTGTTTCTACATCAAGCCCCATAGGAAACAATCATTTCTATGCAAATGCCACTTAATAGAAATATAACTTCTCCACAACCTGCCTTTCCTTGGGGAAACCAATCTGCTGCTTCTGTTTGGATACATACAAAATAAAACCACTGTGGTTTCCAAGCAAAGCACTAAGCTGCAAAATTTTATGATATTAATGGCCTTCTGCATCATTTACATATTCATGTATCGCTTCTGACTTGTGCACACTTGATTATTTTTGGAGGAGCAATAATAATCTCATTTACACAGTACCTGACAGCGGCCAGCTTCAATAATTTGAGGTAACTGGTATAAACATCACACAGACCTTATCAGCCATGCCATCCCCCCATAGTATTATTTCATAAACCACTCAGAAAAGAAATGTTTAAAAGACAATGATAGCTAGGAGGGAGATCGTTAGTAGGAACAGTTAATTGCAAAGTGCTTCCTATTCCCTGATCTCAATGGGGAATGTCAAGGTTGTAGCGCTCAGCGACCATTTTGGGCTAAAACATGAGGAAATGGTCTGTTCTCAGCAAAGTATGCAAAAAGCCATTTTGCATATGGATTGCTTGTCCCTTCCTGCTCAGAAGTGAAAAAAAAAAGCAGATATGGATAATAACACACAGGAATTCTAGCCAACAACAGTTCCATAGTCTCCATCAACCTGCAAAGCAGCTGGCCAACTCTTGAGTGGGTATGGTCTTGCTGATGAAGTGAATAACCCACTGCATCTGGATTGCAGGACATGTTGCAGCAAAGTTTGGGCTAAAACAGCCCAATTTGTCCTTTTTGCCTGGGATCCAAAGTGTCACATTGGGGGTGTCATTGTGGGAAGGAAGATGGGGCTGTGCATTACACAGAGCCTTCAACACTCCTCCTCAATGCACAAGCTGCTGCTATATCGATTTCAGTCCAACCACCAGAAATTTCTTTGACTTCCTAAAAAAAAAATAAATTTCCAGGGAAAATTATAAACATGCAGGAAATTTATTACTGAGAAGCTCTGAATTAACACGTGGGGTTCTCAGTGCTATCTCAGCAGCTAATGCTCTCCAGAGTGTGAGACTTTACAAGTGAGTTGTACGCAGCCTTCTCGTATTTGTGCCCAACTACCTAAAGCAAATAAATAAATAAACAACATGAATCCTTTGCAGGTGTAACAGGAAGAACAAATATATCAATAGCTGTTTCCAGCGAGCCTGCACTGTTTGCTTCTGCACATCTTAAGAGTCACATTGTGGATCTGATCTCTCCTGATCTCAAAAGGTCACCATGTCAAAAAATCAGGCCCCTAACAGCTTCGTCTCTCCGGGCACAAGTAACATCTGTAATGCCACCAATGTGTCTCTTGATTGCCCTTTGTGACTGTCCAAGGACGTGGCAGTTAGTCCTTACAGCAACTGCTGCAAGCAGATGCAGAGCAGGTTCTCAAGGATGTTTGTGGAGCAGGAATTTGGATACATGTGCAGTCACTTGGAGGCACCACAAGTTGCTACGTTGCTTTACTGCACATCCTCTTGGTATTTTGGAGAAAACAAAGCCAGGAGAAAAAGATTTCTTCATGTAAGAAGCCATGGTTCCTTAAGTAGGAGCTTCAAAGCAGGCTCTGAATGGAGAGAGGTGCTGAAGTGCACAACAGTGAAAGAGCTTCTGTCTAGCAAAGGTTAATCCAGAGAGGAATTCATGCTGTGAAACCTTAGTTACACAATTGCCAGCTCACTTCTTGACATGGAAAATGTTTTTGAACATGGACAGAATATCAGATTTCCTTTAAGGTAAGTTTCTGGCCAGGAGGTGTGGCTGTTGTTAGACATACACTTTCAAAACAAGAGATCCAATGAATATTCATACCAAACAGATACAGACCAGACCATTTGCACTCACAATTAGCGTGGACATCTCCAGCAAGCAAACACGTTTCCATCCTTACCTCCAGTGGCAGAGTTCAGCCTCCTGAACACCCATCTCCTTATCTCAATGGTTAGGGACCCAACCACTTCTGACCACTGGCATCTCTCACACCTCAATTCTTCATCTGAAAATCAATCAATCAATCTATCAATCAATCAATAAATTTATATATATATATATATATATATATATATATATATATGTATATGTATATAGTTGTGCTTTCTCGCTTAACATGGCTGTTTGGAGAGAAAGTGCAGGGGAAGGTATGAAACCTTGCAGGCCAGTAGATACATGGGTTATGGAAGATTAAATATAGCTCCAAAACAAGCAACAGCCACAGAGAACATGGTAGATTCTGAGCATCAAGATGTTCTAAATGTGAAAGGAAGACACAGTGAATTGTTAACTCAGAATGAAAGGATTAAGTCCTCTACCTTTTAAGAAAATGCATATAACTGAAAAAAAATTATCTAAAATATAATTTTTTTTTCAAACAAAAACTGCTCAAAGGCAGTTGCACAGAAATTCCTATTTTCTACAGTTTCAATGTGAAAATTGGTAACGGCACAAAAAATGACAAATTAAAAAAAAGGCTCATAAAATAACTCAAAAATATCTAAAAAAAATCATATTAAATTTAGCAGATTTTTTTCTTTCTTTTCACCTTTCCTTTCAGTCCTTCACCTGAACTTGTTCCTCTCTCTAATCTTATCTGTGGGGAGGTAAATGAAACCAAATGCATCGTTTCTGCTTGATGAAACATTTTAGCTTCCCTCAAACAGGCTTATCTTTCCATTAATAACACAGTCCTACCTCTAACAAAAGATTATATTTTCAAAAGCAAAAACAAAGAACAGAAAAATCAATGCATAGGTGACATTGTTTGAGGAAGTAAATAGAAGAAACCTTTCTGCTAATCGAACAGAAATCAAGCAAAGCAACGTGAGAGTCAGCAGCTCGGAGCCCAATCTCCATCCCTCTAGGGTTTTGAGCTTTCTTTCTCTGCTGTTTTGCTTTGGGGGATGTATTTCTGTGGCTAAATAAGACTTATGGCATGTTTATGTGCTAAATCAGTGTATTCTTCAGTCATAGAAATATAGACTGTTGTGAGTTGGAAGGGACCCACCAGGATGATGGAGTCCAACTCCTGTCCCTGCACAGGACAACCCCAACATTCACACCATGTTCCTGAGGGCCTTGGCCAAATGCTGCTGGAATCTTGTCAGGCTTGGGGCCATCAGCACCTCCCTGGGGAGCCTGTTCCAGTGCTCCACCACCCTCTGCCTCAAGAACCTTTTCCTCATGGCCAACCTGACCCTCCCCTGCCACATCTTCCTGCCATGTTCTCTGCTCCTGGCGTTGGTGGCCAGAGAGAAGAGCTCAGCGCCTGCCCCTCCTCTTCCCCTTGGGAGGAAGTTCTAGACCATGATGAGATCTCCTCTCAGGCTCCTCTTCTCCAGGCTGAGCAAACCAAGCAACCTCAGCCCCTCCTTATCCAGCTAACCCGGATATTCTGTTTTTCCTGCCCAGTTCAGGAAGAGCTGTGAGTGCTGCTGAATGAGGTCCCTTAGTCCAACTGGGAAGAACTGAGCCCTCATCCATTTGTGTTTGAAATGGCTGCAAGTGTACTTTTCTAACCTTGTGGGAATTTAAAAACATTAGCCTAATTAAAGTTGTTGTTGTATTTGTTTTGTCAGGCTCTCCCTTTTATCTGCATGATAATGATTTTGCCTCATCAGTTCAAGAAGTGTCTGTGGGTGGAAACAGTGAGTGATAGATTCATATAATGAGGCTCTAAATGACTACAAAAGACTTTTACATCGCTGTGAATCATCCATCTACAGCGCTGCATTATTCAGAAATTAATGCAACCCTATAAATGAATAATGATTTAAATGTACTTTTAAAAGTTGTTAATGCTCCAGCATTTTTTTCCTTCTCTACATAATCAGAAAATTGATTATGACTATGACTAGACCTATATTCTTAATTTAACTTATGTAATGGTGATGTAGAAAAAGCCTTGTGACAACCATCAAAATGGAAAGACTTCCAGGAGACTAGAAATGGATTTTTAACCTTCAGAATTCCCTAGCCAAATTCTGTCGACTTCAAAGGGAATTAACACTAAAAAAGTCCCCTGAAAGGCTGCAGGGTCTAGAGACAATTGAATGACTGCCAAAGCTGATGAAAAAGATCCCCAAATAGATTAGAATATATGTCAAATAACTAAGAATAATATGACCATAGAAAACATTTTGCTCATTATTTGTTTTCTCATATTATTCTTTTCTTAAAAAAACCAAGTGATTAAGAGAATCATAAAGTAAGAAGCTGTATGAGCAGCAGAAATAACACAAACTAATTTCCCAAGTATTTGTCTGAGGATGATCTCCTGTGCAGGATCTGATGAACAGAACAGGGTGAAGGCAACCACAGCCTTCATCACAGTGGGATCAATAAAAGGATTTCACTCCTTTATCCCCATTGTTATTTTTAGAAAATACTGATAGCTGGCTCTCTTGGAGACAACATTAATAAACAGATTCAAAACTGTTGAAGGCAAGGAGTTGGCATACAGATAAACAAAGACCAAAAATTATAGAGGATGGTCATGTAAGTCTTCAGAAACCAGGATAAAATCAGGTATGATGGTACAACAGTGGTTTGAGCACTTCTGAGATTCAAAAACACAGACTGCCCCTCCATCCATGCCACTGTGCTCCCAGATGATGCTCCCAATTCTAGCCCTGTAAAGCTTATTCTAACAAAATCACAAATATTCTGGTGTTTTTAAGAGGATGGAAGATGTGATCAAGGTTTACACTGGGTCTATGCATTTTACTGAACACTATGTGAAGAACATACACACGGTTTCTTCAGGCACATGCATTAAACCAGATACTATGTAAATTATTAAATGCTTTTCTGTTCAAGTTATAACAGAAATTTTTCAGAAGCAGACCAAAAATAAGAAACTGTTCTCTTCACACTAAAACAAGTGAAATGTAATAACTCTCTTCACCAAAAGACTGTTGAACAAGGTTTCTTTCTTGTGCAATAACACAAGTAAGGACTTGTATTTAGTGTTTCGTTGAAACTAGACACTTAAAAGAATCTTCAGCCATAGAAGATGGCTTCAATAAAGTCATCTTCCACTAGGATTGTTTTATATTCTGCAAGTCCCTATTAAATTATTGTAAATTATTGATGCTATAAAGGACATGAACTCTACTAAGGCTACAGTCACAGATGTCCCCCTTATTAAAAGCCTGTAAAACTCGCTACCACCCGAGCAGCAGAATTGAGTTTGTATCAAAGACGCAGTGAAATATTGCCACCCACCTATCACACCACTGCTCCTTCCAATTTCATGGAGGATGATAAACTTACCAGTATGTACTTTTGGATTACCTAATTCTGCTGATAAATTGTGATCTCAACATTTTTGTCCACAAATGATTTACTACGCTGAAAACAATATTGTCTGTCTTAATTCATTTTAGCCAGCCAGGCTTTATTAAAGGATTGGATGAACACTGGGACTGTGGTGTTATCTGATTCTTTAGGATGAGGCCATCATGTCTGTGGTGAAAATAATTTTGGGGATAACCCAAAGAGATCTGTCTCACCCATACTAGCTACTCTTTCAGTTATGGAGAGATACAGTTCTGCTCTGTACCATATTTAATAATACAAGTGAGATTTTGACAATATTCAGATACACTAATAATGACCAAAACCATTTCCTTTTCTGTTACCTGCCAAGGAGTATTTCTATTTCTGTCATTTCATTACTTGTACTGAGTCAAAATTTCTCAAGCTTTATGTCCAGAATTATACATTTTTCATAGATGGTGAAGAAGAGAAGCTAAAGTTTTCAATTTTTTATAGATTTAAAAGGAGATAGATCTCTGAATCTGTTAAGATTTTCTCCCCTTTCAAAAAGGAAAAAAATTGATCTCATTGATGAATATTATCCAGCCATCAAAAAACAAGTGTCTCATCTTAATATTGGATAGGATATTCAGTGCCTCCTCTCACAGTTGACTAAACAGTTAAGCCAGAAACACCAAAATCAGGGTGTCTGCAATTTTCTAATTGATTCAATTTATTTTTTTTTGCATTCCTCTGCCCCAGTGTTTTTTGTCTATTTTTAATAGCAGTTTCTGACTCTAGTCTTGAGTGAACTCATTAATCAGGAATAAAGAAAGTTTCTGTTATTCTCTATAAATTGTTTTGGGTTTTATTCCATAACCAAAATGTGGAATGATTATTTTGGTATTCAGTATCAAGGAATTGTATGAAAAAAAAATCCTAAACTACCTCACATCTCACAAGTGCATGTGTTTTTTCTGTTTTAAATAAATTCAGTACATGGATTAAACTAGGGGATGTTCCACTTTATACAACTAACGTTGATTATTTGTATGGAAAATATGCAAATCTGGCACTCCTATATTTTTAGGACAGCTGGGAATGTAACTACATACTTGCACAGGAAAAGGCATGATCATCAAATAAGCAATGAATCCAACTCACTCAGTTCTTCCTGGACACACACACAAAAGGAACATAACTCATCTGTCTTGTACTGTCCTGATCTTCATCATTAAAAGCTGCCAACCTTAAAATAACTTTGTGTTACCTGTTTTTAAGAATTCCAAGTCCTCGTTCTTGAGAACAGATCTCAAAAGGTCTAGGAAATGCTTTATCTGAAACTTGTAACATTAAACAGGGATTGCCATGATTCATAAATTATTCTCTTTTTAATGTTTTAGGCTGACAAATGTGCCAACTTTTCAATTTAATTAGGGAAATTCTCTGTAAGAGATGCATTTTAGTCAAGTTCTGTTCTCCTGGTTTCACCTTGGGTTTCATCCTTTACATCAACCAAATATACTCAACTTGTTCTCTCAGAAAACATCTCATGTAGATAAAACAAAATGTTTCATTTTACATATTTACATTTATCTTGAAAGATGCCTTCAAATCCTCCTCTTTCTAGCAGGGAGACCCATCAGTCTTCTGAGCTTCCTTAAAGAGCTTCCTAAAGAGGGGAGTTAAAGGATGTGAGTTCATCATTTTCACAACCACTTCACCTTCCACCTCCAGTCCATGAATTCTGCCACCACATGTCATTCACACAAATCTGCATCATGGAAAGGACAATCCGAAGAGAGGTCAGGAAATAATCATGGAGGAATAAATAAATAAATGATTTTGGCTGTTTAAAGTAAAATATTCTATATAGCATTTCTGTATTAACCACAGACTCTGAAGAGAAACAGGAAATATCTTTTCATTGGAAGGATTTCCAACATTTAACTTCCATTACTCTTTCCCTGCATTTTTCTTCAAGACCTTGAAAACCAGAAGTCATTGGATCTGTATGCAGTGGCTTGCAAGTTACAGTCTTAACTATGGATTTACCACTATTGATTCATAATATAGTAGCCTTAGAGAAATATATCAAGTTGATTAAAATTACCCATTTTTATTGAATTCTTTTGTAATGAGTTTTCCTCTAGCTGAACAAAAAGCACATGAATGCAATCTAAACTTCTCCTGGAGTGAAGAATCAGAAGGGGAAAATGGGAAAATGACAGAACTTAACATGCATTGTCTGTTTTAATCTCATTGCAACAATATTATTCCCCAAATGACATCAGATGTCCACAGTTTGACTGCAGGTCTTGCTGTGCCTGCAATGCAGTAGCACTGTCCATGCCATCCATGATGAAGTGTATTATTCTAATATGATTAATTTTATAGTTAAGGTTACACTTTGAGTGTCTCTTTCAGTGAGTTATGGAATAGGCAGGGACTGGGATTTTCAGATATGAAAAGTGTTGCTTAGGACTAGTTTTAGAATTACAAGAAAAAAAAAAAAATCAGAAAAAAGCCACAACTTTTTAGCCCAGAATTTGTAGACAGGCTGTAATGAATGTACACATGAATGTTGTTCCTTTTCTTGACTGTGAGAAATTGGGTAGATTAATTTAATTCCCAGGTATTGGACTTTTCTCTGACTTCCTTGTTTCTTGGTTTTCCTAAGTTATAATGCTTTGAAAATTTTGAGTTTTCTAAAACCTAGTGAGCAGTAAGTGACATGACATTTAAAATATGATTTATTATATCCCTGAATTACTTTTACAACTGGCAAACTCACAAAGATTTAATAGAGTTCTGTCAAGTCAGGTAACTGTTTAACCAGGTATATTAGTGTATTTTCTAGGATCTATAGATTTTAGTAAAATTCCTTTTGACAACTATATAATTCTGCAAACTTTAAACACCATTAGCTGACTGAATAGGTACATATGAGAAATTAATCAAAATCAGTCCTTACTAAAAATCTCTCCATTGAAGAAATTACCATAGTTACTTAAAAGAATTACCAAAGTGGAGATCAAGATGTTGCTTTCAAACATTGAGGCAGTGACAAGTAGGCATGGACTAGAGAATGAATAAGGTCTAGAGATTGTGACCAAGGGCACAGTGACAGTAAATATTTTTAGGTTTTAAGTTTTATTAAGTTTTAATTTAATAATAAGTTTTTTGAGGACTGGTTTGATGTAGCCTCCTTCCCTCAATGAACAAAACTTGTGTAAACATTCTGATAATGGCTTTGGAGATCATGGGCCAAACCAAATCTGATAGTTGAGTTATATCCAGCAACTATTTTGCTACAAATACTGTATTGTAGGTAGCTCAGAGAAAAAAAGTGAGCACCAATACTTGTCCCCTGTTTAATGTAACCTCAAAACTTATTCTTACATTTAAGCACAACCTTTTTACAAAGGTTTGTTAACAAATAGGTTTTGTAAAAAATAAAAGTGTGGTTTTTTAGCCCAAATTCAGACTCCCAACAACTTTCTTTGTCTTAGTTACAAGCATTTTCTTCTTAATACTGTTATGCTTTTGGTAGTTCTCAAGATTGCTCTTTGAGACATCACTGGATTGTCTCCTGTTATTCTCACAGTCTTGTAAAATATACCGAAGGCCATACTTTTTATTTTACCTTTTTGGTCCTATTTATTTATTTCATGGTTTATCAAGCTCATTACTATGTCTGCATGCTTTTTCCCCAAAAAAATGTAGCAGTAAAAGATGGAAAGAAAATTGTTTCAATTTTGTAAAACTAAGGGGCTAGGTAAAAGATAAACCAAGTTTTGAACAATTTTGTCCTAATAACTATTGATCCTCCTGGGGAATTTCTGCAGCAACCAGTATGTCACTGCCAAAATATTCAGCAGAAAGGGCCTATAGGTACACACAGAGATAAGATAATGTTCATATAAATCAGTTAAATAGTCAATCAACCAAGAGACATAAATCCATAGGAACCTTGGCTTCATTAGCTTCGCTGCTCACAGAACTACTTGGGTTTGGTTTTTTTTTAATGGTGCTTTAATCCTGTTAGATTTCAGAAGCAAAGCAGTTACGAGATTGAGCTAGAATCTATTCCTTCTTATGCATCATTAAACAACACCAGAGTGAATTAATTACATCTGATCAACCCGCTGAAGGCAATGAGGCCATGAAAGGTGCAAGTTAGGGGCTGCAAAACATTTATTACTGATGACAGGGCACCAGAAAGAAACGTCTTTGACTTTCAGATCCAAGTGTAAGCTAAAGATCTAAGCTTGAGTTATAGCAGGGTTGGTTTTAGTGAAATAACTCTCTTATTCTATAAAGTGGTTGCATTTGAAGTGGAAAAACCAGAATACAGAATGCTGTGACACTGTTTTCAGTTCTACAGAGCCATTTTTGACTACAATTTGATACTACAATTTTGCTTGGATGCTTTAGGCTTCACCACTGACCTCAATGCCTGGACTATATTCAGCATACAAAAAAGTATAGTGAGCAGGATCTCAGGAGTCCCCAGCTCATCTGGATGATGATCTAGGAATCTGCTCATGAATAGTAGAGGTCATGGTGACATTTGCTAATCCAAGACTTTTCTGCTATGGGCAGGCTGTCACTACATCCCTATCAAGAACATGGTGGCTCTCACCCTCAGTACCAAAACCCCACAGATATCCATTGCAAACCTTGTGAAAGGCAAGAGGCATACTTCTGCAAGGAAAGAAACACCATGGATGAGTATTGTCATGAGTGTTAACCATGTAGGTAGCAGCATTTTAGAGAGCTCCTCCCTTACTAACTGGACAAGGCTACATCTTAAAAGACCAAGATGTCACTCTGCAGCACCGAGACAGCTCTTACCCACAGTAGGAGCTGGACCATAAAGGAATAATGGTAGATCATCCACTTGGTTCATCCAGAAACTGAACCTGCAGGAACAGGGCTGGGCTCAAAGCTGGGTTTAGTCAGCTAGCCACAAAATATGAGTCCTGTGGGACAACCTGGATACCAGCACAAGCGGAATGCCACACAGATCCATCAGGCTATCTGCATCCATCACTCAAAGAAAAGCCTCTCTCCTTTTCTGAGCCATAAACCATCAGAGCTTGTGTACTTCATCCCCTAAATCTATGTCATCCTGCCTACTGCCTATCAGCATCTGCAACCCCCCATTGTCTTTGCCCATGCAGACTATAACCACTTCCATAAGCTTGCTAAACATACCAGTTAAAATGCTGAGACCTTTACGATACCACAACCCCTGAGAGATCCGAAAAACCTCTCCTTGGGCAATTAAAATTCATCTTCCTTCCAGCCTCTATTTATTTGTGACCCATTGGTTATTGTGCCAGCAGCAGCACCTGGTATTATTTTCTCCCAACTCTTAACCCCTTGAGGTATTTGAAGATAAAACTCTTCAAATTTTCACCTTTCATTTTGGTAGGCTAAGCAAACCATAAATTAGGTTCTCTATTCTTACCTTGACAGTCTTTCTCTGTACATGTTCTTATTTTAATTCACATTTTTTAGCATAAATACATTGTATGTAGATCAAATTTAACTAACAACCTGAACTATACTTTGCATTAATACTGTAACTGCCTACACTACATTATGCAGCCCTAAAATAGTGACATCTCTATTTTCTACCACCTTAGATCTAGCAATCCAATCCTCTTTTTTGTCAAGACTAGAAAGTGGATAAGAAAAAATTATGATAAAGCAGTTTTGTTGGGGTTTACTGACCTCTATGACGTGGAGATATTTCAGTGTGGTTGATGCTGGCAGAGTTCACACAGCAATTTGTCTGACCAGCTCCCCAGCAGTTGTCCTCACCCATCAACGAGCCAACTTCAGCCACGTGCTGCCCAAGGGCTGCTGGCTCTTCCATAAGGAATTCCAAAATGTTGGGTTTGCTCATTTCTCAAATACAGTGATGCTTCAATATTCTGTCCAAAACAGAATGGTCTGTTAGTGAGTTACTACGTTAGTGTCAATCTATGAGCCAGTGAGTGATGGGACACAGGTTGCTGACAAATGTATATACTGGACTTTCCATCTATATAATCTCAATTTATACAGAAAGGATATGCAATCTTTGGCTAGTTCTTCTTGCATATTTTGCCAAACCTTTTAAAAATTATCTAAATTTATAAGATTTTTCTCAGTAATTTGGAAACGCCTATGAAAAAAGTTCATTTTTTTTTCCCCAGCGAGCTATGTTACAGAATTAACCGATCCTCTCCCTTTTTTTCCCCCTCCTCTACCTTGTCATAAATGAAAAGAAATTTAACAAGCAGTAGTTCAACATATTTAGCACAGGTACATGAAATAGATTTTAATACTCTCAATATTCCTAAAATATCTCTTTGATAAAATACGTAGCTAAAAGAAAGACATCAGTGTGCGGTGCGGATTTCTTTAGCATGACTCTTCAAGAAGGTAAGGCTACAGATCATCTTTGTCACCATGGATTACAAAGACCTTTTGAATTCTGCTCAAGAGGGTACTTCACATCACGTCACCTGGCACCAGTGGTGTGCAACAGTCCCCAGAAGTCAGATCTTCTGCCTCCTCACACTGACTGGGCAAAGCTGGAGTAATTTGGGGAAGGTTTATGTTATCTTTATATGCCTCGTGAATTCTTGTGGGATTAAAATTACTACACTACTCAAAGCCTTACTGTAGATAGTGTCAGGCATATTTTTGGTGCTTCAAAATCCTCTGTATCCTCACTGTGGCCATTCCCATTTTACAACGCTGAATTGTAGAGGAGAGAAGTTCATACAACTGGTGTAAGAGCACTGAGAAAGATACCCAAAGTCACAGTTTATTTCACATAGATGTACAGTCTCATGGTGGAGTTGAGACAGGTGGAATAGAAAGACCTTTCCCTGTCTCACAAAACGTCAGAGGTTGGAATGGAGAGATACTGGAAAGAATAAATGGCAGTTTCTTTATAAATATTTGAGTCACAGATAAGGAAACTGTCTTTCAAATTTTCACTCGTCAATAGGAGTGACAGGACATGCACACTATTGCTAACTGCAATTCCAATTATTCAAAGACTTCTTCACCTCTTCAAATGTCAAACACTACAAAGAATCCCACTGAAGGCAATGGTCCTCTTCTCTTTTATAAAATTAAGCATAATGTGGGCCTAGAGCTACCACAACTCAGCCATCAAACTTCTCCAGACCCTCAGCATGACCCAAAATTCACGTTAAAATTTTTAATCTACAGAATAATCATTACATATTTGATACTGACTGATACAAAATATTGACAGCAAGTTATTTTTGTGACACTGATTACAACTCTGTGTGTCTTAAACTTTAACTCTTTAATACAAATACAATTATAAACCAACAATCACATGTTTCTAGAGGTTTCACTCATTATCAAGTGATGGTGAAATGATGGCACATTCTAAACTTCAGAAACACCAGAATTGTACAAAATTAAAAAATGTTAACTTCTTAACTAGAACTAGAGAAAACTAAGACTAACTAAGGTTGGTTAGGGAAGAGTTAAGTGCCTGGAGGAATCTCCATCCTGTCAGTTTTCTCAATGCAAGTCAGCCTTAAGAATCTGAAAAAAAACCCTCATATCTGTGTTAAAGCTTCACAAATATTACAATTGCAAATGACTATTGATCCTTTTAGTTCCCTTTCTCTGCAAACTCTGACTTCTTGTGTTATTGTAACTGCTGTTTAAATTATATTTACTATTATTAGTTCCTGATTTCCCTGTGAAGTTGCTTGCTTCCATTTCCAGATCCAAACTTAAAAAAAAATAGAAGTAAAAATATAACTATCACTAGATTTTGTTTAACTGATCTTGAACGTGTGTTGGTATGGTGCAAGGTTCATTGACTATTCAGACTTTTTCCTGAAACAGAGAAAATTGGATTTTTTTTCCCCTTAGGCTGAGAGTTTTGTTTATAGATGCTGGCCAAAAAAAAATTAAAAAATAATAATAATAAAAATTAACTGATGTTATTGTGTATGTGCTCATAGGGCCTCCTCTTACCAAAGAAAAAGCAGCATTAATTAGTTAATCTTGTATAAATGACCTAGCTGTACCACTGCTGGATGTCTAAATAGGAGTTAATGATAAGGTATTTCAGTATTTTCTTGGGAAATCAATAGTTTTGAAGTAGAAATTGTGATTTTCTGCCAAAATTAATGAATCTACTGCTCTAGAGGTCAGGATGTCATTTGTAGTGTACTGAGCAGACTGCAAAAGAAATCATTTCTCAGTGCATTTATTCACATTGAACTGTAGCATTGGTCCAGCGTGAATATTAATAGATGTATGAACAAGAGGTGAGAAAGTAGAGACTGGAATATAAGGCAACAAACACCTGAAGTCAGGGAGATAGCTGAACTGAAAATAAAAAAAAGACATTATTTAAGGGTTTGTTGTAACAAGAATAATGAAACAAAGCAAGCCAAGTGGTCTGCTCCCTAAGAAAAGCAAAAGAGTTACGAAAGCAGCTCATTTCCCCAGCTCATTTCAAATATTTTGCTCTGTCTCAACTTGAAACAACTCCAATGGATCTCCTTTCCTTGGCCAGCCCAATAACTCTGTTGTTCCAACATGTGAGAAACTGTCTGTTGAGTTACCTACTGGGTTGTGGTGGACATGCTGAGGAAGCCAACTCCTGTTCCACAGTCCAACTCCAGGGTCTTTAGTCACAACCTGGAATTATCCATCTCATCAATCCCCCTGGTTTCATCCTGGAGTTACCTGTTGCATGATGAATGAGGACACAACACCCAGACTGCATTGCACAAGTGGATGACGATGTTGCAGCTGAAGTCTGCACATTAATCTCTATTAATTATACTTAAAAGGCACAGACCTACCACATTGATTTCCAGACTCACTGGCTACTTTAACTTGGATTTGAAATCCATTCTTCCATTTCAAAGTATTACTCAAACTTTCTGTAAATAAAAGTTTCCCTTGTCCCTAGGCAGATCTTCCCAAGGCTTCACAGCTCTAATTATGATGAGCAATATCTTCATGGTCTCCTGCTACATGGCTCACAAATATAATGAAACAAGATCTATTTTGAAAGTTTCTTTGAACTTTGTAAGTCGATGATTTCTTATATAAGCGCAATAAAAACCTCTGGGAAAGAACCTATTACGAGTACTGTGTCAGCAATTTTAGCTTATTACAGATGGCTTCCTCCCCTTTCCACATAACTATTTAATGAATTTAAACTAAGAATTGTATAATTTCATAGGCGATAGCAGCCCTGAGCTTCTACTGGGAGGTTTTTAAGCTGAGATTACAGACCAATTTAGGAAAAGAATTTAATGAAGAAGGTAATTCTTAAATGTAGCTGAGCATTGTTTGAATTCAGCCATTTCCACAGGAACTCAGCACCAGACCATGTCTTCCAGAAGCTACAACATCTTTCAATGCTACAGCAGCACATGGGAGATGTGTTGAAGATGTTGGCCAGTGACACCTCAGCAAGGAGACATCTGTTAGGAGAAGAGGTGGGACAATGTCAGCAGCAGTGGTGCAGAGCTGTTCCATAACACAGCTGTCCTGGGAGGCAAATATCTACATGCTCCTTGTTTTCCTATTTTCAGATGGCTGGTAGGAGTTCCAGCTGTTAATGGTGAACCTCCAGAAGAAGCTGTAAAAAGGCAGCAGATTGCCTCATTCAAACATACCAGCTATTAAATCTCAACTGGATGTTTCCTTCTTTTGTTGTTTTTAATTTCTTACCCATTTTCCAGCCAATTATCCTTACATTTTAAAGCAGTTAGTTCCTGTAGGAAGTGTTTGCTGTCCTCCCTTCCTCCCATCCTCTCTGTTGTAAAGCAATTGTTACTGCTCCTTGTTAGAACAGCACTTATCAATAAAACTATTTATATCTTTATGGTGTGCTCATTTGTTAGTCAAAGTTTAACTGGACTAAGAACTGTAAATAGGATAAAAATAAAACAAAGCAGCTCTCCACCTCTCCCTGCCCCTCTCCATTAAAAAAAATAAATCACAAACTGTTTTCCACATAAATCTTCTTTCTAGGATAATAAAAAAAGCTGATGAAAGAAACACAAAGTGAGGATAGAATAAGAGTGCAAAAATATTGTACAGACATAATTCTTTACTCATGTTACAATACCATCACAGGCTTTAGTATCAATAAGGGGAGAATAAGGTCTTTTTATAATGTGAATTGCAACCTTCTGCCTTTCAAAACAGTTTTGATAACCAAGAATAGCACAAGAGACAAAGTTTGGAAGGTTTAATCTAACTTTTTAGACTTTCCTTTCTCAGCATGACTTTTGTATATTTTTTCAGTTTTTTATCAATTGCTGAAGATTTAATATTTAGTGTAAAGCATAAATTTACTGTTAGCTACAAATAGAGGAAATCTTGCATGCTTAGGGTGACCTTTTGCTTTTATTTTCTTAATTTTTTTAACAGTTTGTGGACCTGAAGGATCAAACCAGAAGTTGCAGTCGGGAAGATTTTGGTTCATACCCTACACTGACAACACTGACATCACCTGTACTGAAATAATGATCTTTTTGCTTCTGTAAAGTCATGAAAACCAAATTCACCCACCATCCATTGACCCATCTTCTTCCCATCACAGCCACATATAAAGCATCACCGTTGACACTCACCATCTCAAATAATACCAAAAAGCAATTTAAAGGGATGTTCCCTGACTTATTAAAATGAGAGAGTATAAATTTAATTGAGTGTGATGGTTTTTTATTTGACTAGTATGTAGGAAATAAACACAAGGTAAGACGTATCTGTACAAGAAAATTAAGAGGGGAAAAATAAAGTTATGTAAAGTTTCACTAATGAGCTGATCTATTATCTATCACTAATGGCTTCTACCATTCCAACTGTTTTTCTCATGTTCTTGACATATCTATTTAGACATACTCACTTCTTGCATTACACTACATAATTTCATTTATTACACAGGCAATTGTCTCCTGGGACACCAGTGATAAAATTCAGGCACATGTTAGGATGTGAGATAAAGAGCAAAATTGCCTTATTTATGGAATGCTTAGTGCCACAATTAATATTTTAAAAGATCATACAGAAAGATGCTTCAGGAAGCATCTAGTATTTTTCCAGAAATATGACAATGTTGAAAACTGGGTTGATAAGCTGCAGAATCTGTATCTGCATCATTGCAGCCGTTAATCTTTTCCAGGTAAAGTGGCAGTTGAGTACCCATTTCTACAATGCTGCTTTCTTAATATTAAAAATTAAGCTGTAAACGTTATTTCTGTACCTGTTCCTTGCCAGCCTGGGCAGTACTGCCTCTCCATGACCTCTGCTGGGATATTTCTTTGCTATTATCTCTCCCCACTGTGAAATTCTGCAGTTTTTTCTCTCCTTGCAGCTGATTTTGCTTCTCTACCCTCCTCATTTGCCCTCAGGGACATGGTGTGAATGTTGGGATTGTCCTGTGCAGGGACAAGAGTTGGACTCCATCATCCTGGTGGGTCCCTCCCAACTCACAACATTTTATAATCCTATGATTCTACCTTCCTTTTTGGAGATCTCATCTGGTTTTCTCCAGTGTCCAGCCACGAGGACGCTGTGTGACCAGCTCCCTTGCCATGACCACCTCCTTGACCATGGTGAAACCAGAGCCATGCACAGGAAAGGGATGTTCCAGCATGACCTATAATGAAAACGAGTGGGTTGCGTGAAAAAGCATCACGCTGAAAAAGAAACTAAGAATATCATCCATGCCCAAAGACTCATGAAAATACATGAAGGATTTCCCTTGATATACATTCAGCCACAGCTTGTGTTTACCTCTCCAGGATGTGAAGCTCATTATTCATCATCAGTATCTCATCAGTAACAGAAGTTGCAGCTTCCCCCCGCCTGCAATGAAAATGATATTATGATCGCATCAGCATATTTTATTATTATTGTTACATCAAATCATCCCCGAGGTGCATGTAAACACTTTTTGTTTTTTTTCTTCTCTTCCACTGCAACAGCTCACTGGGTGGCCTCTTTATAAAATAATGAAAAATAAAGGTGTTCACATAGATTTGTGTCAAAAACTATTCATCCGTCCAAGGAATAGAATGAAACAGCTTCTCTGTACACCTGGAATAAAATCTGCATGACTGTTTTGACAGCACAAAGTCCCTAATCAAGTAAAAGGTAGTTAGCATCATAAATAGAAACATCCTGAGAGGCAGTGATAGAACATATTCACCCCCTGTTCAACCCTCAGAGATACACAGAAACATCACTTTACACAACATCAAACAGAAGTACAGACTGCCCAATATTAAACTTTAAAACATCTATGAGACTAAGCAGGGCTTTCAAACATATGACAAAAATCAATATATTTATGGAATTTGATATAGTGAATGAGACCTTGCCATACTAATGACAATGGGAGCTTCATAAGAATAATTGCAGTTACATATAGTTGAGGAGGTCCCAACTTAAACCATTCCTTTTACACTGACCCAGGATCTCCAAGATCCAAAAAAGCCTTGAAGAAGAATAACAGAATTGTTGTGACAATGTAAGTGTATGAACAAGGCAGGGTTTTAGGACAGAGGATTCTGAGGCTTAAAAATGCTTTTGAGAAGCTCATTAAGGAACTGAAATTCATAAATCTCTTGAGTCCACTGATAACAGAAATTCAGACAGGTCCTACTGTCCCAAAGAGCACACTTGCCTCTTTTGATAACCCTCAAAGCAAAGACTCCAACCACTCCCCATCCTGAACTGTCTCACCAATTAACATAATTGAGCTGGAATTTCAGGATGCTGTTCTGAATGACATTAGCTTTGCTGCTGCAGCTACCTGCAGGTGTGTTTCTCCAGCTCTGACAATCTCCAGTGAAGCAGAGTCTTTAACCACTGCCTCCAAACCCTTTCTGTTTCTTTCATCACCCTGGGTTAGAAGTCTTTCCTCCTAAAATTCAGTCAATTTTTTTTTTTCATTAAAATTATCCATTCTAATGTATCATCATCCATTTTTGTACAAGCCCTTCGTATATCTGACAGCTGTCCTGCAATTTTCCCCAGACATGAGAACCCATGGAAGGTGCATTCAACACACGAAACACCTTCTGCCTCAACTAATAACCATGTCCTGTTCCTTTCCATGCATGTACACACATGAATTCACATGCACACATACAGCCTAGACATTAAAAATGATGGAAATCTCGTTTTATGAAGCACATCTTTATGCTGAGACAGAACAATATTTCATGTTGGCATTCTAGGCAATTTGAAGAGCTCAGATATGAACAAGTCTAAGGATACAAATCCATGAGAGTGGAGAAAACAAAACCCATTAAACCATTTAGAAGCTGCCTCCACAAAATACTCAAAAGCATTCCTGAGATAAGTTTTCTATGTGGACAGGAACACCAACTGGATGATCTACTGTAATATTTTTTTCCCCTAAGAGCTGTGATTTTTTTTTTTTAATTACAGGTTTATAGCCAAATACAAATTCATTATCATACCAACTGTTATTCTAATAATAAAAGCAAATAAATAAGGACTGTTACACTTAAACTGTAGACTTGAAAACGTTGTCCATCTATCAAGTAATAAAAACACTTCCCATCTACAGCTATTTAGATATCCTGAGAATGACTATTGGTATTTGAGTAAAGCTGAAAAAAACCCAAAATGAGTAGTTTGTTTTGACTGATAGAAAAGACTTTTGATATTTCTCTGAATCTTGGGTGTATACATGACCATACATAGCCCAATGCCATAATAAAATCCATTTGATCTTAAAGTAGAATTAAGTTTTCAGTTCAATTTTTAACTTACTAAATGTATTTATTGCAGTCTTTCTTTCCTTCCTTTAATCAGTTGCTAGTCCATGAAGGTCCATTATGTCCTACCCTGTGATTACTCTTAGTTTCCTTAATAGCCTCTTCAGCTTTTTAAAAGCCAAAATAATGTAAATGCACCACTTCTCAGTTATCTGTTATTTTTTTGGGGGAGTGCTGCAATTTGTCCTTATTATATCACACTCATTATAAATCTACAGTTATTTTTCAGCTAATTTACTAAATACTGAAGTCGGGCCTATTGGTTTCTAACTCCTGAACTCATTCCTAGCATGTATTTTAAAGCTAGGGAAAATATAGTTTTCCCTCTGATTGTTCAGATTTTAACCATAAGGCAGTTTAGGAAATTTATTCTTTAGTTTTTGGAGAAACCTTGAGAAAAAGTTGTCTCCATTTCAGTGAATATATATTAATAATGTCCTTGGTAGTTTTCATCTGCTGTATCCTTTGGTGTGCAGGCTCTATTCCTAGGAAAAAAAAATGTGATTATTACAAAATGATGTAAAATAAATTATCTGTATCCTTAATCAATGGTTTCAATGTTAAACAATGCATATCAATATGGTGTTTACTGCTTTATCCCTTGTGGAGTATAATTATATTTTATATACGTAAAAGCAATTTTGTTAGCTTGTATCCAGAGATACACTTGTGTGATATTCAAAATAATAATAATAATGTGCACAATGATCCAAACAGGATTTAAATGTTTTTCAACAACTCTGTATTAACTAACACATCCTTTTATTATTTCAGCATCTTTCTGCATTCAGCATTAAAAATGGAAATCAGGAGTGAGCTCAAGCAGAAGAGAGATGCAGTTGGATTAAATCCCCACCTTACTCCAGTCTTCTTCTGGAGTTCATTTCAGTGGGGTTAAATAAAACCAATATGTGATAAATCAAAGATATCTCTCTCCCATCCTCAAAGCACAGGACTTAAACTAATCCTGACCTAACGACTTGTGTGTTCACAGGGGGGAGAACTGACTGCACACGCTTGTACAACTGCTGCTGGGTGGTCATCACTTCCTTCCCCTCTTCCCATCACTGGACCCAGATGCAAAAAAAACCCAAAAAATAAAAATAACCACTACATAGAATTTTGCTAACAGAGTTCTGCAATGACTAAGTGATCCGTTTTGACATGCAATGCAAATCTGAAGTTAAAAATATCATTTTCCTGCAAAGTTAATTATGAATCATTAGAAAGACCGAACTAAAAATTTCCTACCACTTCCCTTTTACCTTTTCTGAGCAAATATGGAAAATATAAATCACTTGAGACAACTGTCACAATGTACCAGACACTTTTGGGGTTTTTTAAACTTGTCTAGTGTCTCTAAATGGTATGATTTTGTTGTTGCATCTGCAGAACTACAAGCTAACAGATAGAAATTACCTTAGTGACTACAAATACCTTCTGCTGGACTGTATTAAAACTAACAGGTACATGAACAGACACACATTTCACCAGTGTGATGAAAATGTGACATCCACGTTGAAAAAGCACTAATCAGTTACAACAAACTAAAATACAAACAGAAAAGTATCTCTCCCCAGAAAGTAGCCCTTGGTAAATCTAAATTCAACTGGTTTCTAAGCTACAGCATCTCCTTGGGCTGTAGGAAGAAATTATCAGTATTGCTGAAGCTAGAGAAAATTCAGGGGTTTTTTGGTTTTTGCTTTCTTTTTTTTTTACATGTTCTGAAATCCAGAAAGAGGTCTTGCTCTCCTCTTCTCTCTTTCTTTTAAATCACTCAAGAAAGGATGGTGTTTCAACAGCACCAGAGGTTGGTTTGTTGGTGGATTTTTTACAGAAAAGCACAAGAAAGCAGAAATAACAAAGTACATTTCCCTCTCTTTTCTTAGGACCATACCTCAACTCAGGTCTCTGAGGAATCTTTTTCTGCCCTCAACTGTACCCCCTAATGCTTGAACACTTAGAAGTTTCACTGTGGATGGAGAAGAGGGAATTGAAAGAAAGACCAAGGGGTAGAAAAGTCAAAGGTATTTAAACTTCCAGGAAGATACTAAAGGCAGAAATGGTAAATTGATACATGTCTCTATATACACAGTGTGACATCAATAACCTGTGACATTCTCAGCCACAAATATCAGAGAGGCTGAGACTTATGGAATTTAAAGGATTAGAGTCAGGTAAATAATGGATGAGCATATCCACAAGTACAGGAGAAAGAATATAAAGAGTCAGATCCCTTCCCAGGTGAGCATGATACCCCCTGGCAGTGCTGGGCAATGCTCTCATCTTTCCAAGTGCTTTTAAGGTGTTATGTATGGGACCACAGTGCCAGCACACATGATCAGAAGCTCACAGGAACAAATCCACCATATAAAGGCAAAACACACCACCACTTGCCTAAATTTATAGCAAAAGACACCACCACTTGCCTGTATTTACAAAACAAAAAAGCAGTTTTGGCATGGGTATGTCTGCAAACCCTCAAAGTCCAGTCTTGGGAAAAATTTCTCTCCTGAAAGGGTTCTGAGGCATTGGAAGGGGTTGCCCAGGGCAGTGGTGGAGTCCCCATCCCTGGAGGGATGGAAGAGTCGTGTAGACACAGTGCTGAGGGACATGGGTTAGTGGGGGACTGGTCAGTGTTGGGTTCATGATTGGACTCGGTAAGCTCAAAGGGCTTTTCCAATCGTGGCAATTATGGGATTCTCTGATACTTGCCTATATTTATGGCAACAAAAGACACCACCACTTGCCTATATTTACAAAACAAAAAAGCAGTATTGGCATGGGAATGTCTGCAAACTCTCACAGTCTACAGACAGAAGCAGGCAGGAGGGGTTGAGCAAGACTGATGGGCATTTTAACCCTGCTCTTCCAAAACCCCCTTGTACTTCAGCAACAACATGTCAGACCTCAAGGGCTGCTCTACAATCAGCTCCCACCTAAAATCCCCTGATGTCATGACTTTTAGAGTTGGGAAGATGTCATGTAGCCAACTGCCACTGCTTGTGGAGATGCTGCTCCACCAAGAGCTTCCAAAAGTTTGTCTTGCAGTGAGGCAGCCCCCAATACACTGGCAGTGCGTGGTCCAGCGTGGGTTCTCTGCATGGCAGAGCAGTCCCTGATGATCCCACAACCATCCCTACCCGCTGGAAGGCTGATGAGGGGACCAACAAAGGCAGGAAGTCTCTTTGCTGCTTCTCCTTCCAGCATTCTAAATGCACATCAAGACTTAAACCAGGCTGTTCCAAAGATATAACCAGTACCCCTCCCAAGTGAAGCAATTAACGTAACTTGTTGGCTGATTTCCCTCACCACGTACCTAAAGCCATGCTACTTATTAAATGTGCTTCACTAAGTACTTGTCTCTCTCCCAGGATAAAACATCACTTTAATAACCTCAGCAATAAACACGACACCTGCAAAAAGCCAGACGATGTGGAAAGCAGAGCAGGATGATGAGGATGCTCTACAACCCCAACCAAAACCACAGCAGGGTTGGGGAAGGGATTGACTGTCCCTGCCAGACATCCATAGGCAAGACCTGCTGTCATTCTTCACCCCCAGTGACTGAAGGGACAGCTGATTAGATGAGTTGGGAAGAAATCTCCAGCTCCTGAGATCCTTCAAAGGACAACCGCTGCTCACCACTGCCCTCGGCTGCTGACCTGACACCATTCCCTTCCCAACAGACCCAAACCTTCAGCAACCTACAAAGTCCCTTTGGGGAAGTACTGGGGACACCAAACTTTGTCACATGTGATTTCATTTAATGCTCAGCTCTATTGATTTATCCTTGTCACACTGGGCTCTGTTATGCCACAAGACACTGTCCCTCCGTTTCATTCAAACAATTTTTTTCCCTCCTCATGGGCTTGTTCTCCCATTTTCTTTTTGCTCTGGTGCCATTCTTTTTGATTTTAGCAGAACTTTTGCAACACCATGCAAAATCAGAATCAATTAATGTTTTATTTACATTGAAACAAAAATAGTAGCAATTTTTTTTTAAGAATGCTGTACTTTTGACTAGAAGAAAGAAATTTTCTAGTGCAGGACTGCAGATTGCACCAGTACAACATCCCAGCATGAACACAATGTAGATGCAACTTCAGTGAGGTGTCACAGTAAGCAAGGACTTAACATGTGCTGACAATACACTTAAAAAGCTGATTTTCTTTACAGACATAGATAAATCATTCTGGATTTCCTTAATTTCTCAGTCATCTTTAAGTACAACAGAAGTAAAGGATAAGTAAGACTTTCCTTTCCTTTCCTTTCCTTTCCTTTCCTTTCCTTTCCTTTCCTTTCCTTTCCTTTCCTTTCCTTTCTTTTCCTTTCCTTTCCTTTCCTTTCCTTTCCTTTCCTTTCCTTTCCTTTCCTTTCCTTTCCTTTCCTTTCCTTTCCTTTCCTTTCCTTTCCTTTCCTTTCCTTTCCTTTCCTTTCCTTTCCTTTCCTTTCCTTTCCTTTCCTTTCCTTTCTCCTTTTCTTTCCTTCTGTCAATTCACATTAATTAATTTATAAGAAGCAGTTTATCTTTATTTCAATGGAAATTACGTGCCTCAAAAATGAGTTTCAGTGTGAGCTAAAAGCAGCCTTAGCTCCACCAAAATTAAAATAACTTTATACACATTGTTGCTGCCTTTTTTTTTTTCCCCTTGGTATAGTGGTCAAGTTTATTTTTATTTAAAAAAAAAAAGGAAAGACAAATCTTAGCTGCCGTGCTAACCACTGGGAATACAAGAATTGTCTGAAATAGGAGACAGTTTTTTCCTGAAATTTCATTTTATCATGTTGTAACACCTCCTCGTGCTCCAGAGTAAATTACCTGCAGAGATTGTATTAAAGAATTTCTGGGCACTGTAGTGAAGAACAGTAACAGCAATTTCATAGTGATTTCACAGGATTAAGTATGCACCCCACAAAAAAACTATTACAGCAAAATCCAATTTATTACTTTTCCAACACCAAATTTTACTCTTTGGTTTACAATTAGTTATTACAAAAGTTTAATGAAAGTCTCAGTTTCTTCTTCCTCTTTACATGTAGCACAGTCAGAATAAGATGTAACCAATAATTAAGTAAATTGGACTTGGCTTAGTACACAGGAAATAGAGGATAATTCAAAAATATTTCCCATTAGCAACGTGTATTCATACAGTATATTGGTTATTTTTAGCTGTGATAATATTTAAAGGTGTAATTAGAAAATAAAAGTATTTTTTAGGTCTATTACGATGATAAATTCTTTTACCTGTAGGTAGAGAGGGCTGCATGAGGATTTTAAGGGAAGTGATTGTTTAAATAAGCAGAGATTGACCTGAAAGAGAGAAATGTAAATGGAAAAGCATCACAACATCACAGTATGAAAGAATGATGCAGAATCTTTTCAGAAGAAGAAAAAGCATCATGGATATAGTGGAAATGGAAAGAGAAACACCTAAAGCAACAGGGGAAATTAAAGTCAGATTTGGGCCCATCAGACCCCTGAAAGAGTGAACAGTAGGGCTGAAAAGAATATTTAAAATAAGAAATTATGTAGAAAAAGCTCAGGCAATGTTTGGCTGGTTGCTGTTCTAACCTATCTTTGCAAAGAAGGAACCTGGTTCAGCAGCCAGATAACGCTTGCAAGTGCTGTTCAATCCATTCAAACCCCTGTTCTGCACCTCAAGAAGTTAGAAATTGAGGTGTAACTCTGAAATACCCAAGACTTTTGGCAGAAGGGATGAGAGTTGGAAAGCACAGTCACTGAGTTTGGTGTTCTGCCAGGAAAGGATGCCAAGAGCTGCTGCCACTTTTTCAAGTGAGGGAACACAATACTCACAAGCTACATGTGGGACCTGGGAAGCTCTCCTGAAGATGGACACTGGCACATGTCCTACAAACTCAGCAAGTCTAACACTTGGACAATGTTTTCTCCAGAAATAAAGTAAAAAAGTAGAGGTGAGAGAATTTTAACCTCTTCCACTCTTCATCCTTTATTCTACCCTGTAGGCCAGTAGCTGGACCAGGCACTAAGGAAATAGAGGGCTCAGATTCCAAGGCTTCCCCAAACACAGGAGGTTTAAATATTTACCCCCATAATGTTTATCCCAAAGTCTCCACATCCACTGAGTCCCATCCACAAGCTCCTAACCACAAGGTATTTTTGACTCAAGTATGATGGTGCTTTCTAAGCTGCTTCTATGGGAGGACACCCTCCACCCAAGCACAGCCTGCAAACCAGTGACCATAGCTCCCTGGGAAAAATGAACCATGGCCACCCTTGGCTTGACAGACTGTTCAATCACTGCACTTTTAGAAATGAGTTGTGCACAATCACCTACCTTTTCTTGGAAAGAAAGCTGCTGTAACCACAGGGAAGGTGGTCCTGATGGCTGTGCTCAGTGGAAGACTTTCAACAACGCTAGGAAATGGAAGGACAGTCCTGGGTCAGGTCTATGCAGGGTTATATGAGAAGTTGTGAACACCAGAGTAGACTTGGTATGCACAAAAATGTAATTCCAGGTCCCCACAGAACATGAAAAATCACAGGGAAGGAACCCAGTTTCAGTATATAAATGGTAACTGATGCATTTTGGGGCTAGCAGGACTTCAACACTTCAATTCCACCTTAGCTCTGCTTTAGGTTATCAGGTCTTTATGTTGACTGGAAATATACTGGATTGTGTTTCACAGCATAGTCACTCAATCATTGAGGAATGGCACTCTGTGGATAAAACCCAAAAATATTTCATTAACATCTCCATAAAGAGAAAAACTGTTTTGTGTGCTCTCTATTTTGCCGTCATGGTTGGCAGATGAGGAGGCTACTCGTCCATTTAGAGCTGCTAACTTTGATATATATTTACTCAATATGTATGAAACCAGACTGATCATTATGGAGTTGTGCTATTTCAGTCCAATTCATCCCCATTTTCTCTTTGATTTCTCCTCTTTCTTCAGTATATTAGTTTTTAGCTGAATGAGTCTGACTTGTCACTTGGAGTTTCAATGCTGCATCTTTGATTCATGTGATAAAACAGCAAGTGCAGCAGACAACATCAAGACCTGTCTGTGGAAATGCTGATTTACTATTGCATTGCTTTGTTCTGAAAAAAAAAAAGATACTGAAATAATAAACCTATGGCACACAAAGTAATCCTGGGCTAGATTTTCAAAATATTAGGGCTTGGTTTATAATACAGTTAATGAACTTTCATCCTCAAATACACAGACATACAGGATATCTTTATATAAAGTTATTTATATCTATCTATAAAGTTATTTATCTATCTATATAGAGTTCATATCCATGCTCCTGCTGTCCAAAGCCTAAAAAAATGATACTGTGGTTGTACTTCACCCCTGCTCCTTCCCTGGATAAATAATTTGCAAGGAACTGGGGACCACTAACTAAACTCCTCTCTAAACATCTGCAATTAAAATTATGAACTAAACAAAAATAATAAACTAATCTGTGTGCACCTTACATGTTATAGTTAACTATTTTAGCCTAAAAAATAGAATTATATTATTCACCCCCAGTGCCTAAGAGCTACAAGGATATATTTAAACCTCTACATGCTAAAGCTGCAACAATAGTAAGACAACAGTGAATTGTGCTCTTGCACAAATTTACACCTCATGGTCACTTCACTATATTACTATTTTATTCTAATGGTAAAATTAGTTAATATGGCATTAGATACACACTGAATAAAGATTAGAATAGATTTCATTAACAAATTTCAGTGCAGGTTGAAACTACAGAAATAGGTAAGTTCATAAACACAGCATTTTAACCAATACTGCAAGGTCAAGGATAGAGACAGAGGATCAGGAACCTACAGTTTTGGTTTTGCTGCTTGTTCTTGTTTTGATGCTGACATTCTTCAGATTTTTATGACACTGACTATTCTTTTATTTCATGTGGAAAACACAGGTAGGATTTAATCATCAGGATTACTCTGCAAACTGAATACTCACCTGAAGAAGAAAGCTATTATTACAGGTTGCTTGGTCAGCTGAGTTCACAGTGTGGGAGGATACCGAGTCAAGGCAATAGCAAAGCCTGCAAGAAGGGAGGGAGAGTCCACAGTGAATAGACTGTGTAAGGCTGAGTGCATCTGTCCTACAACAGCAATCAAATGGGAGAATAAAATGTAATACTGACTTACCTCAAAGGTAGTCAACAGAACAATACCCAGAGCTTTATTCCAGAGATACCCAATATCCTCTTTGCCTCAGAATTGCAAGTGAGCATTTTTACATTTCCATATTCAAAATAACTACTGAAATGTCAGAGCTTGTAGCAGGACATAAAATCCAAATTTCTCTCTGATGGTTTGAGGGTTATTTGCAGAGAAAGGTTAATTGTTGATGGGTAGAACCACCCATACTGGTACTGACAGTGATACCAGTATATCCATATCTAATCTCTTACAATTGCAGCCCATAAAAAACCCAACATAGATTCTTTATTAGCTAAGAGAGACTAGTTCTTTTGTAAAATCTTTTTATATTACTATAAAAACCCACATACAAATGTTTGCTAATAGTAGTTTGTACATACAGGATCATACAGCATAATGGCTGGTTGGTCACTGGAGCACAAGATAGTTTCTTTTTTTTTAGTTCATGCTCTACAGTAACATGTTTTGATTTTAATAATCCAGTGTGTGTCCCTGAGCTAGGATTAGTATGCAAATTTTCCAAGGTAAACTTTCCTGTTTGAAGAGAATCACTTAACAGCTCTCTCCATCTTATTGCGCTTTACCTTCTCCTTTTATACCACTGCTGCCTCCTCCACTGCATGACATAAGCAGTGGAAAAAAACAAGCCAAAAGTATCCTCATAAAAAAAAAAACAAAAAGATTGCCAAAAAGATATCAAATGCACTTTGAAAGCTGTTATCTCCTAAACGTGGATACTCACTCGAGTGACTTTGGGACTCAAGAATTTACATATCCCAAACCTGGTTCTTTACATGCATTAAAAATCAAGTTATAACCACTTGGAAAGGTTATAAAGTTTCATTTTTATTTTTTTTTTAGTTCCAAAGTCATCAATATTGAGTCAGTGCACCACTGCAGAGATGGGGATAGGAAATCAGCAAGTGGCATGAGCAGCAAGCGGGTGAAGCAAACAAAATACGTATTGGCAGATGTGGGGAGCTCAGTCTTTGATGTCAAACGCACTCGTCTTTGAGGCATTTTATTTGTCTGCCAGTTTATTTGACTGTTTCTATTTGGGGGGTCTGAAGATCTCAATGAAGCAGAGTGTAGGAGGCTGGGGTTGTTACCACCACTAAGAACTGCAGCATTATCACTGCTGAGTCTTCAATCAACTTGTTGCCTAAACTTTGAGTGATTTGTTATTTCTTTCTAGCATGGAGATGGAGTGAATTTTAGAGAGAGTTAGCAGCTTGTCAAAACTGTGACTAATGAACAAAGGAGGCTGAAAAATGACTGAAAGAGGTTCTTTTCCTTGGCAGCTTTGCTCCATGTCAGGTGACGGCAGTGGCTGTGAGCTATGGATGTGTCGTGTTTTCCTCACTTCCTTCCATTGTTGTTAAAAGGAACAAGGACAGACCTGAAGCAAGGC
Organism: Caprimulgus europaeus; assembly: GCA_907165065.1. Next base: position 3,634,727 of record OU015531.1, on the reverse strand, counting down.
AACCTGAGTGAGATAGTCAGGTCTGGAAAGCACTGAAAAATCATGGTGAGGCACTGTCTGTGTCTGGAGGTGATTGAGGACGACCATGAGAAGAAGAATGAACCCGAGGCAACTCCACAGGCCTTGCATATTCAGTCAGTCCAGGTTATCTGGTGAGGACCCTGCCCAGCGACCTGAGAGGATGGATTAGATTGGATTGGGAAGGAAAGATGCTCATTTACATGTGGAGGCAGCCCCAGGCAGGCAAGAACACATCACAGTGCCTGGAGATGCCATACTGCAAATGGCAACAGCCCTCAACGGGGACACGATGGCAGCGGGATGGTGTGCTATTTCTCCAGCACTAAAAAAAGGATTTCTTAGCAAAAGTGGCTGTAGATGACTTTAGAGTAACTCTGTTACAGTAGAAGATGAATATTTACATTATTTCTGTGGCAATATCTCAACTCTTACAAACAGAGAAAGGCACATCACCCAAAACTAATTACTGCGAACCATCAGTCAGGATGTGATTGCCCAGGGTGCATGTCTGAGAGGCTCTTTGATGGTCACCACCACACACAAAGTAGTTTGTAGAACACACCAGGAGCAGGAAGGGAACATCCAGCACAGTTCCTGTGATGAAGCTGGTGAGCAGTAATTTATTAAGCCACTACAAATTGATCGCTTACAATGTTTGCTCACATTCACTTGCTCTCTATTCCCCACCTCCCCTTCCCTTTCCAAGATCCTTATAGCTTATCTTCTACACCTGTCCCAGTTTGAGTGATGCATCTACATGTTTATCAATCAAGTTCACCTGATAAAATCTTCCAATTTGTTCATTTTTAAATTGTTCATCCTTCAATGTATAACAACGCACTCCATCCTCTTCAGTTTCAAACAGAGCCTATTATTTATTTGTCAAATGCCATTCAAGAACTTCTCTGTGATACTGCCACCCTCCTCTTTTTACCACCTATCCCATTTTTTTCAGCCAATTCCATTAGCATCCTTTCATTTTTCTCCAGAGGACTGGAGAAAACATCAAATAAGATCAGTTCTTAAGGCTGATCCTTCAGAAATTCCGTATTTGAGCCTCAGAGTTCCTCACAGTGTAAATCAAAAACAAACTTAAAAGCCTAGCAGAAAGTACATGGTGAACAAGATTGAAAATGGATTATTCAGGCCCAGCAGAAAGAGATAAGATTCAGTTTTTGGACACTGATATATAAAAAAAATATACTTACAACTAGAGATATTTTTAAAATAGTGACTAGAATCAATCCTGACACTACAGTGATTATTGAAAGCTGAATATATTCTAAGACAGACAATGTTTTCTAAATGTCATGAGTTAATTTAAATCAGGAAATTAAGCAATGGCTGCTGGATTACATAATAACAATAGATTTTGCATTGTTTATGGTCTATTTAGAGTCCCTCCTTGACTGAAGACAGAGGCACAAGTCCCAATGGACTGAGAATATGCCCACCCTCCCTTGAATGTGATGAACCTCCACACACAAGCTCCTCAGCATTCCTACCTCTTTTTTTTTGCCTCTATCTCTTCTATTGAGTTATCTAGTGGATTTTTAATTTTCTATTTGCCCTCCAATATTCCTTTTGATGCTGCATTCAATGAGCTAATGATGTTAATCACATATTGCTCCACACCTCTGGTCTTCTGGAGTGTCCTAAGCAGACAAATTACCAATTTTTTAAATTTATTTTTATTTTGCCTAAGAGTTCATTTAATAAATCTGGGTAGAACCCTGGCAAATCATGTACAGGACAATTGTCAGAAAGGTTATGACTTCATTTCAGTTAAGAGTTGTGCACGAGCACCACCTCTGATAATGAGATCTTCGGATTTCTGCAGAACACATAATTCTCCTCTAAAACCAGTGACATCCATAAATCAGAACCTGAAGAAGTGTGAAATTGTATGTAATGTCTCACATTCATCACCATTTCACTATGCTTGCAGTTCAATGATACCAAGTCATAGTTTTTTTGAGAAGGAATGGTTTGTTCTGGACAAGGAATTACTTTAGCATAATTAGGTATTGATGTCTCACAGCCACCATGGTTTTCCAAAGGAGGGACCATGCTGTGACATGAAGTACAAAGCAGAAAAAACAGTTCAAATACTGAGAAGTTTGGCTGAAGTAAGCTTTTGGCAGCTCTATACCATGTTTGCTTTTAAGAAGCCAAAAATTTACTCTAGACTGAGCCAGGTATTCAAGATCACTTGCAGGCAGCAAAGAGGCAATTGTCAGAAACAAATGAGAGATGGATTTTCTGAAGAACTTCTGATACTTCACACTCATTTTTTTTTGCTGAACTTTAAAATAGGGATAAAAGATGTCATGGATACAGGTAGGCAATCTACCCCAGTGGAAGTAAAAGACAGAATCCTTCTCACTTTCTCTTTATTATGAAATAAAAATGGAGCTATGAATCATCACAGCATGGACAAATCATCCACAGCATCTTAAAAACAGCCGCTTGAGTGACTGCTGTAATATCACCTGTCATTCAATAAAAAGAACTGCAGGACATGCTCACAAGCTGACAGAAATGTGCCCAAAGCCAAGTGAAAACCCTCAGCTTCATTAAAATAACAGGATTTTAGAAGTTCCTCAATTAAAACATTTGAAGTCCCCGTAGAGCAGATGCAGTGACCTTTGTGAAAACCAGGTAGGTACTGGTGTGACAGACAAGATCAGGACAAACAATGAGAGGTTATAGCAAAAACAACTGCCAATGCATCAGGGATGGAGCTGCAAAGCAGCCCCAGCATCTGCAAGGGCCACCAAGAAACACTCCATTCAGAACTGCTGCCAAGTTTAAAAAGTTTCTATTGGAAACAAAAAGGAAAAACAAAGATTTATTGACACCACATCCTCCCCAGCTCATAAAGCCAGCAGAAACAAAGCATGTCAACCATCACATCACAACCAATCTGGAGGCCCACTCTGAACTTCAGTGTGCCACTGCCCAGCAGAGACAGCATCAACTATCACAGAATCCCAGCATGGTGGGGTTGGAAGGGACCTCAGGAGACCATCCAGTCCAACCCCACTGCCAAAGCAGGTTCCCTACACCAGGTTGCACAGGAAAGTGTCCAGCTGGGTTTTGAATATCTCCAGAGAAAGATGCCACCTCCATGGGGGCCTGGGACCATCTCGGGTCTTGGAGGATGGTATCACTTGCACCAAATCTCTCAGAAATAGTAACAAAAGCTTCTTCTCTATTTTATTTTCTTCCCAGAATAATCAAACTGAAGTATCTATGAGCCCCTTGCAACTTCTTAATTTTTTTTTTAACTTGGCATTTTCTTTTGGAAATACCTTCCTTTGCAGCTCTTCTCAGGTTAGAAGAATGTTCTTTCTCAGCTTTGCTGTCTGTAATTTTCCTCCTTTTCTGAACTCACATCCTAGTGGTTCCATAACCACAGGGACTACCCCATTTTCAAGGGCAGACCCCATCCCTCTGTGGGATTTCCACCAGGCTGAGCAGGTACCTCCAACCCACCCTTCCAACAGCTCAGCGGTGTCCCCATACCCTTCCTCAACAAAATGGGATGGCACCTTTCAGCAGCACCCACAGGTGCCCCATCGACCTCAAAACCCAACAAAAACTGCTCCAACTCAATCTCACTAAATCACCTTCCTCAGCCTGTTAAACAAGTCCTTTCATAATTTACATTTTAATTGTGGTTCCCTCAACATCTGCAGCCAAAACCAGGCCCTTAACACTACCCACAGAAAATGGATTTGTGTTTCTGCAGTTGTCTGTTGGCTTTATTCTCTCTTTTCTTCTTCATCTGCTTGGTTTTTTTTCCTCACATCCCTGCTGTAGCTCTTTTGAGTCTGTGCTAGTGCTGGGCAGAACCCCAGTTGTGGAAAGTCACTGTTATTTGGGAGTACAGCCAGTTTTTCCCTGTTCCTGTTCCTTTATTCCTGGTGACTATTTGCCTTTGCAATAGAAAGAATTCTCCATGCCAAGGGCACGCCTGTCCATACGCTCCCAGCTTTGTCATTCCACTGGAAACACAACCAAACTTTGTTTTACAGGGTGACTGCATCGCCCTCAACACTTGGTGCCTTTGACAGAGGCTGGTTTTAATAGTTGAGACCTTGCAGAGCCACTTCTCTCCTGCAAAGGAAGAATTTGGAATATCTTGCCTGTAAATCACAGAATCACAGAATCACAGAATGTCAGGGATTGGAAGGGACCTCGAAAGATCATCCAGTCCAATCCCCCTGCCAGAGCAGGAACACCCAGATGAGATCACACAGGAAGGCATCCAGGCGGTCTTGAATGTCTCCAGAGAAGGAGACTCCACACCCTCCCTGGGCAGCCTGTCCCAGGGCTCTGTCACCCTCACAGGAAAGAAGTTTCTTCTCAAGTTTAAGCGGAACCTCCTGTGTTCCAGCTCACACCCATTGCCCCTTGTCCTATCATTTGGCATCACTGTGAAGAGCCTGGCTCCATCCTCCTGACACTCACCCTTCATATATTTATAAACATTAATGAGGTCACCCCTCAGCTCCTCTTCTCCAAGCTGAAGAGCCCCAGCTCCCTCAGCCTTTCCTCACAAGGGAGATGCTCCACTCCCTTCATCATCTTGGTGGCTCTGTGCTGGACTCTCTCAAGCAGTTCCCTGTCCTTCTTGAACTGGGGGGCCCAGAACTGGACACAATATTCCAGATGTGGCCTCACCAGGGCAGAGTAGAGGGGGAGAGAACCTCTCTTGACCTACTGACTACACCCCTTCTAATGCACCCCAGGATGCCATTGGCCTTCCTGGCCACAAGGGCACAGTGCTGGCTCATGGTCATCGTGCTGTCCACCAGGACTCCCAGATCCCTTTCCCCTACACTGCTCTCTAGGAGATCATCTCCCAACCTGTACTGGAACCTGGGGTTGTTCCTGCCCAGGTGCAACACCCTACACTTGCCCTTATTATATTTCATCAAGTTTTTCCCTGCCCAAATCAGCCAGAGAAACGCAGCCTTTCCGTGTCAGCTCTGCTTGTGTCAGTCACAACCTATTAAGGTCACCTGTCACTTAGCATGTGATCTAATTCAGCCCTCCTCATTCCCAGTTTCACCGCTGGCATGAGCTCTCCGTGGCAGATAATGATATTCCCAGACATTTAATTTCAACCCTTATAAAACTGCTTAACTCAACGTATCGCTCTCAGCTCTCAAGATATCTGAATGAGCATTCATTTGAAACCCTGAAGGATTAAATCCACCCAACATGAGACAATTCATACAGAGCCTTCCACATCTCAGCACCCAGTGAGCCCACCAGAGGTGGGGAGGTCTCCTGCACAGCCTGTGTGCCACCGAAAGGCTTTGGGTTCTGCTCCACAGAAGTGATCATTTGTGGTGGTTTTAACCCAGTTGGCAGCCAAACACCATGCAGCCGCTCACTCACCCTCATCCTGTCTGGGAAATGGAGGAGAGAAACAGAAGGATGAAAGTGAGAAAACTTGTGGGTTGAGATAAAAACAAGTTAATAATTGAAATTATTTTTTTAAATGACAATAATAACAACAGTAATAATGGAATATATGAGTGATGCACAGTGCAATTGCTCACCACCTGCCAACCAATGCCCAGTCCATTCCCAACTAGTGATCTCTAGAGAAAAATCCTAAAACCCCAATCCCAGAGGAGCAAGAACATGAACTTTCCAGCCAACCCCCATTTATATACTGAACATGACATTTTAAGATATGGAATATCCAATTAACATATCCAAGTGCCAATTTGGATCTCTTAATCTTATTGTGTGTCCCCAGCTTCTTCTCCACCTGCAGACTGGCAAAACATGGCAAATTGGAAAGTCCTTGATGTCTCAGCAAGAACCAAAAACATCAGTATACTATCAACATTCTTCTCACACTAAATCCCACACTGAATTTAAAACACAGCACTCTCCTAGAAGCTACTGAGAAGAAAATTAGCTCTATCCCAGCCAAAACCAAGACACCACTGGAAGAAGACCACACAAGTGACATGGTACATTTGCTAAAGGGGGCTCAGCTGCACAGAGGTTCTTATGGAGAGATGAGTGCTGGCAAGGTAAAGGCAGATACTGATGCATGCTGGGTGGGAAGGGCAGGAGAGCACAAATCCTTTCCATAAAGCACTGCTTTTATATTTACACATTTTGTTCCAGGTTCTTCATTTTTCAGTCTCAGCATGGGCTGCTGCATGATTGATGAGGCTCAGGAGGCTGTTAGAACCATTCAAGGAGCAAGCTATATCTTCATTTAATCCTTCAGAGCTTAAATGCCAAGGTCCTTATGCACATTTTGGGATTATTTTTTTTTTAAACCCACCACCACCTCAACAACCACCAACCATTGCCATTTAATCACCAGCACAAGAAATGGGACAAATTTGAGACAGCAAAATATATATACACAAGTATCAGTCACATCATAAGATCTGCATGGAACAGGATGTCCTACAATGCAGTGATTACCAACCAGTGTTTAAGTTCAGGAGGACAACTAAATTATTCCTCTAATTACAAATGCCCTAGAATCATTTCTCTATATATTTATAATATCCTTTTATATATATCTATACACCTACCCATATATATAGTCAAAGATTTCCTCTCATCCTAGAGAAGCACTCATTAGTATTTAGAATTAGATCCTTTCCACCTTTATTGTTGGCCTTAAAATTGATCAAGGGAGGACACAAAAAAAATCTGCATTTTATTTTGAAGTGAAAAGGTCTTAGAAACAAGCATACAAAAGCTGTAAAAATCCCTAATTAAAACCCCAGAGATCTCTAAAAAGCACTTATCTTCTCAGAAGGTATATCTTTGTTCCCACTATATCTGTGCTCATAAACTGAAATTAGGTTAACATACTTTTGGCTGTATAAATTATTGTCTGATATCCCATGCAACATGTAGATTTATCTCATTACAAAGGTTTTTGGTTTTTTTTTTCCAAATGTAAGAAACATTTCCTGGCTTTAAAAAGAGAAATCTTTAATGTTATCTTATTTACAAGCCTAAAAATTTCCTGGATGCAAGATGTTTAGTGATGGCAAAATATATCAGTATTTTTTCCACCCATTTATTATACTTGGAAACTAAATTAGTTGCAAACTCAATAAATAAAGTTACAGGTAAGAAAAGGAAAGAAAAAAAAAAGAACTGCTTTAAACAAAGGAAAAAAATTACAGCCTCTTCTTTTCTGTGGAGATGCTAATCTCCTTCTACATCACAAGGACTTTTGAACTTCTTTGCTATGGATGCTGGTGAAAAAGCAGTTTATTTCTCCTGTGTATTAAAGAGAATAATTTATCTTCCAGAAAAAAAAAGAAAAAAAAAAAATAGGAGTGCATATGCAAATCTCTTTTCCAAATAAAAACATTCTATTAAAATTCACATTTGTGACTAAGGTAAATGGTGTGTAGCACGCAGCCAACAGCATTTGTACAAGCGAAATGCAGAGTGATATGTTCCAAACGATCATTACATTAATCCCATTCTGCCTTTGCTAGGATGGTAGCACACTGAAATTAGGTATTTTTCTCAAATATGTATATTTTACCCTTATTTCATGTACTGGCACTTCAGGCTATACCGATTTCACCATCTGTTTGTTTCTTCAGAATTTTAGATGCAAGATGTAATGAATTTACTTATTAAAAAATCTCGTTACTTTCCCTTTCACTAGATCCCTTCAGAGGCCACAGATGTTAGCTGAAATAGAAAGTGAAAATATGATGTCATTCAGACATTTGGGTATCACTTTTTAATTTAATTAATTAATTAATTAAATTTTTTGGCTTGTTAATGTAGAAATGCTGCCTGGCAACTCACCTCCACCCTTGGAGGTTCTCAAGATTCAACCAGTCAAGGGCACAGTTGACCTGATCTAGTGATGGTTCAAGCAATGTTCAGGCAGCAGGATGGGGTAGGTGACTCAGAGGTCCCTTTCAATCACTATTTCCATAATCTATCTTAAGGGCCACAAGATTGGTGAAGAGTTTAGAGACCAAGTCATCTGAGGAGAGGCTGAAGTCACGTGGTTTGTTCAGCCTGAAGAAGAGGAGACTGAGAGGAGATCTCATAATGGTTTAGAACATCCTCCCAAGGGGAAGAGGAGGGGCAGGCGCTGAGCTCTTCTCTCTGGCCACCATCACCAGGAGCAGAGGACATGGCAGGAAGATGTGGCAGGGGAGGGTGAGGTTGGCCATGAGGAAAAGGTTCTTGAGGCAGAGGGTGGTGGAGCACTGGCACAGGCTCCCCAGGGAGGTGCTCATGGCCCCAAGCCTGACAAGATTCCAGCAGCATTTGGCCAAGGCCCTCAGGGCCATGGTGTGAATGTTGGGCTTGTCCTGTGCAGGGACAGGAGTTGGACTCCATGAGCCTTGTGGGTCCCTTCCAACTCCCAACATTCAATGATTTATGATTAACTTAGGTAATTGCACTGTGATTGCCATGATTACCACTAAAAACTTTGAGTTTCTAGACTTTCTACTGTAAAGGCTACAATGGTATTTTTTTAGCTGTGCCATTAAAATCATAGAATCATGGAATGGTTTGGGTTGGAAGGGACCCCAAAGCTCATCCAGTTCCAACCCCCCTGCCATCAGCAGGGACACCTTCCACTAGACCAGGTTGCTCAAAGCCTCATCCAACCTGTGAAGATCCAGTTCTTACTGACCACAATTCTGGGAATTCTGTAAGGGTTTTTGAAGTCAAGATCTCATCAGCAGGACTCCACCTCAGAGCCCATGTCCACGACAAAGCACTTGGTGCATTATTGACATTTAACCATTTCTCAGTGCCCCAGGCACGAGGTGTCCCGTTCCTAAACTGGGAAGCTGTGTTGTACACGAGTAGGACTGCAGATGGGAGTGGGAGTTCTGCATTACAGGAAATTGTTTTGTTTACACTAGAAAATTATTATTAAAAAACCTATTAACAACACTGCCTAATTGACTTTCCTATCCATGGACTGGCTACATATATATTTCTGGACTTGGAAAAAAAAAGGTCAAGTTAAGGTATGTGTTGACTATGTAATATTATTTCAGCATTCCCCTTGATAATTCCTACTGGAACTGTTTGTTCAGAGAGAAGTCATCATAAATATCCAGGAGTAGATCTGAGGTGAATATGAAATTGCTGCCATTCATGAGTCAGAATCTTAAATACTGGTACAAGTATGTGCCAGTGCCCTTACAGTATTTGCTGTAGCTATACCTAATCCTATACATAAAAATCCTTTATAAAAAGAATATCTGATAGCAGTGTCTTGAAAGAATTAAAAAATGGTGATAATTTAGGAGTTGAGGCTGGTTTATGCCATCTAATTCAATCCTAACGAAACAATCCTCCACACAAATTACGGTGGGGACAAACAGCTGAAATTCACAATAGATCAGTCAAAATTAATTGAAAAGTCCAGAGAGTTAGAAAAGTAATTCTGAAACAAAAAAGGCAAACATGGTTAAATACTGAAAATCCATCTAGTCCTTCATGTGTCATCATATAGGTCTGAAATTTTCATATTTATATACAATATTTAACAATATACCTGGGAATCTGTGAATTAGTTGTTCACCTAACACTGAAAATAAAATTTTAAACAATATATAACATAAAAGCTCATTTTTAACTCCTATCTCCAGTTGGGTAAAAGTCCTCTTCCTAATATACATTTGGTAAATTCTTCCTTTTGCCACCACAAGAGACTATGACATTTACATCACTCAAGAAGTGAGGCAGCTACCAGGATTATTAAGGGCTTTCCTTCAGCCCAATTTATGAATTGCCACAGAACTTACTGATTTTTTACATGAAATTTAAAGTAAGTGAGCCATGCACTTTTTAAGATGCTCAAAATCCAATTTTACACTTGTCTTAATCACTGCAAATCAGTTCATCACAGGCACAAACCACCATCTGCTCACCCCTTTATCCAATTTCCAACCAGAAACTCATGTGGCTACTCATGTACAGACACAGAGAGCCACGTGTGTCAGAGACTCACACCTAACTCCACCAGGATGCCATCCTTCTCCAGAGAAACCAAATCCTGCAGATGTACTGGGACATCTCAGGTATCACAAACAACAGTGACATGTCCCCCTCTGCTCTGTTCTCCTGAGACCCCACCTGCAGTGCTGCTTCCAGTGCTGGGGCCACCAACAGCACAAGGACATGGAGCTACTGGAGCCAGTCCAGAGGAGGCCACGAGGATGATGCCAGGGCTGGAGCAGCTCTGCTGTGAGGACAGGCTGAGAGAGTTGGGGCTGTTCAGCCTGGAGAAGAGAAGGCTCCGGGGAGACCTTCCAGTGGCCTCCCAGTACCTGAAGGGGCTACAAGAAAACTGGGGAGGGACTTTGGCGAAGGGCAGGGAGTGACAGAACAAGGGGTGATGGCTTTAAACTGGAAGAGGGGAGATGGAGATGAGATGTGAGGAAGAAATTCTTTGGTGTGAGGGTGGTGAGACACTGGCCCAGGTTGGCCAGAGAAGCTGTGGCTGCTCCTCCCTGGAAGTGTTCTCGGCCAGGTTGGATGAGGCTTTGAGCAACCTGGTCTAGTGGAAGGTGTCCCTGCTGCTGGCAGGGGGGTTGGAACTGGATGAGCTTTAAGGTCCCTTCCAACCCAAACCATTCTACGATTCTATGACCTGCCTATGGTGGCATCACGAACAATGGGGCAGACAACAGTCACAGTGACCATATCACACATTCTAGTGACGTGGCAGTCCCTAGAAACCACCCCAGGTATTATTAATACAATAGTTTATTTTTTTCCTATCACTGATCATCCATCCCTACAGCCCAAGGCTGGGGATTGGAATGACTGGCACTTAAATACATAAGTAACTTCCTCTCTAAGTGCTGGAAATATACATTGAGAATAATGAACCAATGGACTTAAAAATCAGGCCAGATGTTCAAGGCATAAGAAAGTCTGTCAGGTAATGAGACAAGGCAGGATTTATGCTAATTCATCCAAAATATGCCATTTTATACATAGTTTCTAAGAATGGGAAACTGATATCAGAGCTATCGAGTTGCTTTTGAAATTGGAAGAGATTATAATTCTGTTAATCAGCTAAAAATTCTTAAAATATGCCTTCTTAAAAAACAAAACCAAACCAAAACAAACAAAAAACCAACAACAAAAACCCCCAAAACAAAAAGTCTTACTGTTAAAATGAACTCAACTTGTTTACACGCTTATATTTCTGGAGTAGAGGAAAGAAAAGGGAAGTAACAGGTTATTTTATCTGCTTTGTTACTAGATATTGACACATAAGTGTCATTGATTTCATAACATCTTAAATCAAGTGTTGTCATTGAGTATAAATCCACTTACCTTTTTCCAGGTGAGTTTCAGGTTTAGCATTCAGAAATGTTTTGCTTCCATTGCAAAAGTCTGAAACAATGAAACAGAAAAAAATAATGTAGTACCCTGTTCATTTTAAGCATATTTAGATCACCCAAATTAGGCATTGACCAATAAATTAAGAAGGAAAACTAAGATTTATTTTTTTTTTAATCAAGTGCCTGCATAAAGTAATAGGTTCAGGTACATTTAGTCTGTATTTTAATTTTGTAAAATGATTTTACTGCTATCAGTCTTGCTGAAATGAAATCAGTGCTATCCAGTTACCCTTGTGAGGACAGACATCTCTGCATCCATGTTAATTCAGTTTCCTAAAATAATACTATGATTAAGCTTTAATTTCTTTTTTTTTCTTTTTTTTTCTTTTTTTTTTTTAATCCACAGTCTTCTTTGGATACTAGGTACCAAATTAAAATGATTGACTCAAATTGGATAGCAGCTGAAAATTTATCCATGTGTTATTATTTATCAGTGTCACACTCATCTCGGCTCCTCTTATTGCTGGACCAATATAATTTACAGCACATTCACCATTTTCATGTCCCTTCCTAACTCTTGAGATAAATGCTATTTTCAGAGGTTTCAAAAATGGGAAGAGAGAGGAAAAAAATACAGGATGCTCATGTCATTAGTTGGAATGGAAGTATATTTATATTATATATAAAATTCAAATAATTTTACCTTAAAGACTGTCAAAGCTAAAAATAGAGCTGCCCAGCCCCTACAAGCAGCTGCTGAAGGGCACTGTTAACTTTAATTTGTCCCAAATATCAGCAAATAACTACAAGGTTCACAAATACACAAAGAATTTCACTGGATCTGTATGAGCAAACCTTTATTATTTGTTTTTCAAGCCAAACAACCATTGTGGCTAGCCAAAGACTAAAGGAGTCTTCATGCTCAAGTAGAAAAATATATCAAAATTAAGGATTTCAACAAATCCCTGCCAATGCAGAATATTTCTGCTGTAATTACTCTACTTAAATACTACAGTCCTCACAGCTGTGGAACACCTGCATATGGAATTAAAAATTTTGTAAATTTTATATGGGTTATAGTAAACCAATAATAAATTAATGAAATATATATATATTTTTAAAGCATCAAGCTCATAACGTTGAGACATGTTTGTGATGACCTTCTTTTTTTGATCAATCAGTGTTTTGACTCAAAATTCTGTCTTTAAAATCTTCAGAGAAAGCATTTTGTCAGGTTACCTGAAGTGGACGACTGGAACTGATCTATTTTATGTTTTAGAGTATTTTTCACAATGTTATTTTCTAGAAGGGAAACTCAGAAGAGCTACTTGATATTTTTTTTTTTAATTTAGGAAGGAGCATTTATAGCATATGCATGTGAAACACATGTACATGAGAAGTAAAGAAAAAGGAAATCCTGCTTAGTTATTATAAAAGATTATAAAAATATTAAAAATATTATTAAAAATATAAAAATTTATATATATATATATATATAAGAAAAAAAAAAAGATAATTGATGTTATATCACATGGAAATGGGTTAATGGGCATAATGAATTTCATTTGTAAAAAATTCAAATTCTAAACATATTCTTAAAGCTTAAAAAAACCCCCAACCCTGTCCAGATGATTTTCCACCCCGTAACAAACTCAAAGCCAGAGATTCTCTCTCACAGGAACCCCATTAATACCCTGCTGAAACAAATCTGACTTTAATTCCAACTCGGTGGGTAACAATGCTGTCTGCTTTCCTCTTTACTGCTACACTATAAAAACCCAGGAATTAGATTTAGGACGAGCCACCTGCTTTCACAACAGACTGCCAAAACCTCAAAGTATTCTCTTTGCTTTTTTATTATCCTTTTTTTTCTTTTTTTTTTCTTTCTTTAGGCTTATTATTGTTGCAGATATAATTTCAGGAAACTTTGTTGTTCTGTTGATAGGCAAAGAATAAAAACTCTACATATATTTTTCTTCAAACACGTAGATTTTCACAAAGGGAAAAAAAAAATATCACTTTTCTAGTTATCAGTCCCATATTATTTAGTCAGTGAAGACAAAAGGTGCTAAGAATGAACAATGATGCCCTAAATTTTTAGTCTGATTAGATGTGAGGAAGCAATGCAGATCAGACTTGGAAAGAAGTCAGAGAGGGCACATGCACTGCTCCTACTGACTCCGTGGGTCCCTGCCTCATGGAAACCTTCAGCTCCCTGGTACTGTCTGCTCCTCCCGTTATCATTTCTAGCCACACTGCCCTACACAGATCCAAAGAAGCAGGTGAAGGTCATTCCCATCATGCTAAGGGTAGTCTTCTGTTAAAAAACAGATAAACAATGTTGTAATTAGCCCAAAAAGGAGATTTTGAGCATAAAAGAAAACTACTAGATGCAAAGTGCAATCCCACAACCTCAACAATGTAACTTTAGAACTCTTACCAATGCTGTCAAATTGCATTTTCTTTGGAAACTTCTAGGAGTATGAAACACTCCTGTTATGCCCATCTCTTAATTCCTATTGCAAATCATGAGTGCAAGCAAGAAAGTTGACATTGAGAGGAGAGACCTATTCTAACATGTCCAATGTCATAACGGAAAGCACCGATACCTCTGTTCACTGGAAAGCTGAAATCTTCGACCCACGCTGCAGTTCAGTGCTCTACAACATCTTCTTTAACAGAAGGGCCAAGACTTCTGGCAACTTTCTCTCTGCAACACTATAAAATCGCTAAACAGGAAACATACAGGAGAAAATGCTGAAGGTTTTCAGAATAAGTCAAAGCTAAATTAATCGTACTGAAGAACAGTACTTCAAGGAGGCCAGTGGTCTCCTGGGGTGCATCAAGAAGAGTGGGACCAGCAGGTCGAGGGAGGTTCTCCTCCTCCTCTACTCCACCCTGGTGAGGCTGCATCTGGAATATTCTGTCCAGTTCTGGGCTCCTCAGTTCAAGAGGGACAGGGATCTTCTGGAGAGAGTCCATCAGAGGCCACAAAGATGATTAAAGGGCTGGAGCATCTTTCTTATGAGGAAAGACTGAGAGAGCTGGGACTGTTCAGCCTGGAGAAGAGAAGACTGAGAGGGGACCTGATCAATGTTTACAAATATCTAAAGGGTGGGTGTCAAGAGGATGGGGCCAGACTCTTTACAGTGGTGGCCAGCGATAGGACAGGGGGACACAGGCACAAGCTGGAACACAGAAGATTCCACTTAAACATGAGGAAAAACTTCACTGTGAGGGTGTTGGAGCCCTGGGACAGGCTGCCCAGAGAGGGTGTGGAGTCTCCATCTCTGGAGATGTTCAAACCCACCTGGACACTTTCCTGTGCAACCTGGTGTAGGGAACCTGCTTTGGCAGGGGGGCTGGACTGGATGATCTCCTGAGGTCCCTTCCAACCCCAACCATTCTGTGATTCTGTGAAGTATGACATCTTACAACATGGAATATATTTTCAAGCACAGTGACAGGGCACTGGAACAGGAATACAAAAGACAGAAGTTTGAAAAAACAACTACACTTCATTTTGCAGAACAGCATCGAGTAAACCTTGCCTTGACCTCTATTCCCAATCCTATTGAATTACAACTTTGTCCCAGAAAAAAAAACGTGTGAAAGACCTGAGAGTGAAGGGTGATGCAAACACTACTAAACAGGCATGAAAAAAACTGACAGAGCATCTTAAAAAGGGAACCACTGAATTTGCTTTCAGGGAATAAAATCCTCTCCTTCAAAAAAACCCAAAACAAAACAAAAACAACAACAACAACAAAATAAACCCCAAAGGAACAGCAACCCAGCCAAGCTCCAGTTGGGATCTGGTTATTCCATAAACTGTTCTGCTGAACAAAGCTGTTTGTTGTCTTTGGCTGGCCCCACTTCCTCAAACTCATTAATCCCCAAGTATCTCAAACGTTCTTCTCAGCCCAGACACTTATGCAAAATCTCTGGCTGCTGAAAAGTAGCCCCCAGGTGCTCATCTCCTCTGAACAGCCAGCCAGAAGGCTCACATACTTACTTTGGTGACCTGATTTGTCTCACACCAACATCTTGCTGCCCAGGACATTCCCAGTTTGTTCATGTGGAGGCTCTGAGGCACAAATCCTCATCAGCAGCCACATCTAGATTGCTTGCCCAAAGCTATAAAGGTAGAAAAAAAATGTGAGTACCACTTTCCCCAACTTCATTTAACAGTGCTGGCAAGTGCATCATCTTCACCACAGAGGCAACTTATTGCTCTTCACATCTCAAACACGATCCTCAGCTGCACCTTTTCTAGAACCTGAACCTCAGTAGGCCAAAGACTTTCTCCTTAAGAGTCAAGAGGACTAGGTAATGAATTTACAAATAAATTAGCCCAATCCTAGTGAAACCCCACAGCATTCCAACACACACAAAGTGAAGCTCAGTGGACTCTCAGTTCATGAAACATGTTATTACCTTGATATTTCGGGAACAGCAATGTCGCCACAAAATTTCCCATCTAACATAGCACAGATTTCTCTACTTCTCCACCTCAAATCTAAAGCATTTGGTAAATTTTGTCAGAGTATCCAAAGGATTCTTAAACAACCAGACAGGAAGATGTGGCCAGGGAGGGTGAGGTTTTTCCATGAGGAAAAGGTTCTTGAGGCAGAGGGTGGTGGAACACTGGCACAGGCTCCCCAGGGAGGTGCTCATGGCACCAAGCCTGACAAGATGCCAGCAGCATTTGGCCAAGGCCCTCAGGGACATGGTGTGAATGTTGGGATTGTCCTGTGCAGGGACAGGAGTTGGACTCCATCATCCTTGTGGGTCCACTCCAACTCACAACATTCAATGATTCTATGAACCTTTTCTAGGAGGAGATAAATGTACTTTTCTATTCAAGGGAAGCAGATAACCACTGGCAGTCATTTGATGACCAGTTTCCCTTTCCCCCTCCTCTCTTTTAAATAAACAGCTTGTACTAAAGGAGGGCTGTAAAACTGACTCCAAAACAGCAAACAAATGGTTTGGTTTGGCTCTGAAACTCTTTCAACACTTTCTACTCAAATCAAAAGCGGCGATTCTCTCATAGCTACCTCCACGAGGAGTTCTATTGAACTAAAAATTGGCTCAGGACCTATTTGCAAGCAGGCAGGATTCATCCAAACCAAGCTGAAATGAGAATTGAAACAGAGTTTTTGAATAAATGCTGCATTTGTTCCAGCCAATACCCCTCTGTGGTTCCAATGCTGCTTGTTAAAGGGAGGATTGTCTCCTGAATGTTGAGATGACACTGAACGAGAACACTCACCCAGGCACGTACACAGCGAACCCTCACCAGGAATTGTTTTTATTACAGACTATGCAGAGTCAATGTTTGATTCCAAAAATGCTCCTTACTAAAATACAGATGGCTTGTACCAGCCACACAGACCAATTGGTAGTCAGCAGCAAGTCCTGCTCCCTCCAGCCCATCTGCAGGGCCACACCAGGTGGGCAATGGAGGAGCTGAGGTGTCACTCAACCACCCGGCCAGTGAGCACTGGTCAACATCTTTGTTGGTGACATGGACAATGAGATTAAACTTAGCAAGTCTGACAATGACACCAAGCTCTGTGGTTCAGGTGACACGCTGGAGGGACGGGATGCCATCCAGAGGGACCTTGACAGGCTTGAGAGGTGGGTCTATGTTAACCTCATAAAGTTTAACAAGGCCAAATGCAAGGTCCTGCACCTGGGTTGGGGCAATGCCAAGCACATAAAAAGGCTGGGCAGGGAAGGGATGGAGAGCAGCTCCGAAGAGAAGGACTTGGGAGTGGTGGTGGATAAGAAGCTCAACATGAGCCGACAACGTGCGCTGGCTTTGAGCAACCTGGTCTAGTGGAAGGTGTCCCTGGTGGTGGCAGGGGGGTTGGAACTGGATGAGCTTGAAGGTCCCTCCCAACCCAAACCAGTCTGGGATTCTATGAATTGCAAATGCTATTCCAAAAACTGTTCCATTTACATGAATTTACATTAATATCGTTAAGTTGAAGTTTGTGGCTGCCATACAGAGGAAAAATGTGTGATTGTCTCAGTGCAACGTAAACAACAGAATCCTGTGCCAGGTTCATCCTTCACTCTAAAAGAACACTTAGATACTGAGATCAAATTAGCTCATATAATTTTACTGCTTCCAAAATTAATGTGGATATTATGACATATCTGGTTCAGCTTCCTTAATTCATCTCAACCAGACTTTGTTTTACCTCTTAAAGTTCTGTAATGTTTAAGAATCGAGATCCAGGTACATCTGCAGAATGGAGCAATCCCAGTATCCACCACTCTACTTCTAACTCTTCTGGTTTTGAGTTTATCAGTTCAGAAGAGTGCAATAAAATAAAATACACTGCCAAAACACAATCACTGTCTTCTTTACAGCATCTATCACATTCCTGTGAAGGAGAATTTAAATCAGTGTTGTCTATCGTTAGCCAGGTGCCAGTAACCTCAGGAAAAGTGAAAAAGGCAATAAAAATAAAATGTAGCTGCCAAAATGGAGTCACTGTCTGAATCTGGTCTTGTAACTGGTTTCAGTGTGTTTCTCTTTATGTGTGCAGTGATTCACATTGGTGGAGGTAGATACTGCTGCCAAAAGCTGCTGGCTGCTAAATGGTTTGAGTATTTTCTTATTCCGTTCCTGGTATATATTTTATAATAAGTTTACTCTTGTCTTTTGTTTTTAACTCACATTTAAAACCAGCAGGACAAGAGAGGTGACATTTCAATCTCTATAAACACAATCCTGAACAAACCATGAATCAGATCCCTGGTCAATAAAGTTGGAGAAAGCCTGATGCAGTAAAGATGAGAGAGAGAACTAAGGACTCAAAGTCATCCCAGAGGTTTGCATCAGCAGGGCAGCTCCTGCCCATGGCCATCCCGGTGCCCTCAGTGTGATCAGCCTCGTGACCAAGGTCATTTGCCATTTCCTTCTGCCCTCCTCATTCACAGCCCTGTCCCCCTCCACAGGTACTGAAGGAAATAGGTACCATTACACTGGGCTTATGCTGAAGGATGAAGAAATCCAGCTCTCCTTCCTCCTCCATGCAGAAGAACAAGCTGTGCTTAAAGACATTGTCATTTATCTCACATCACAGAATCCCAGAATGGCCTCAATTGGAAAAGCCCTTTAAGCTCATCAAGTCCAACCATGAACCCAACACTGACCAGTCCCCGACTAACCCATGTCCCTCAGCACTGTGTCTACACGACTCTTCAATCCCTCCAGGGATGGGGACTCCACCACTGCCCTGGGCAACCCCTTCCAATGCCTCAGAACCCTTTCAGCAAAGAAATTCTTCCTCACATCCCATCTCAGCTGCCCTGGGCACAACTGGAGCCCATTTCCTCTTGTCCTGTCCCTTGGTCCTTGGTTGAACAGACCCACCCCCACCTCTCTGCACCCTCCTTGCAGGGACTTGGACAGAGCCAGAAGGTCTCCCCTCAGCCTCCTTTTCTCCAGGCTCAACACCCCCAGTTCCCTCAGCCGGGAACTCAGCACACTTGTGCTCCAGACCCTTCCCCAGCTCCGTTGCTGAGCAGCCCTCCAGCCACTCCTCCTCAAGCCTGTCATGCTGCTGGGGATTGTTCTGGCCCAAGTACAGAATTATCTCCACCCAAAGGTGAATTCAGCTCTCACAGGTAGACTACCATGAAGGTCAGTATTTTGAAAACACACTTGATGGTTAGAAGGGTATGAAAATAAGTTTCCACATGCTGTGGCCATGCTGCATTGTCTGTAGCCACCGGCCACAGCCATGGGGTGCAGGATGCTGTGAGATGTTCCTGAAGAAGGAGCTGTTGCAAGAAAAAAGAATGCATCATGCAAAATCTCCCTGCACTAACTCAACTGTTACTTTTTACACATTATTGCAGAATATTAAGAGTTTTCCTGGTCATAGAAAATAGGATTCATACTCTGGGCTTACAGGATTTTGCATCCAGAGAAGGGAACTTTTTATCTCCAACAGCTTTATAAGAGATGGCAAGTGAGAACTCCTGAAAGAGCATCACGCAGTGCTTCTGTACTCGGTCACAGGGATGTGCAAACGGGTGGGGAAATGAAACCCAGCAGCAGAAATTGAACTTCTGAAGCCTCAAAATATAGATAGAGCTCTGAGCTGGTTCCTCAGGTATCTTATGCAGCTTCAGCCATCTCTACATTAAAAGTTGGGGGATAAACTAAAATAAATGAATAAAAAATAGTCTGAAGGCTGGAGAAGATGGAGAAAGCAAACTTCCACAAGACTGGCCATGTGCAAACCTCCAGTATCATGCAGTGGGAAATGTCTATCTTCTGAATACTCTTGAAAAACCAAGTTTTCCAGTAAAAAATAAATTAAAGACTTAATCCTTTAGTCTCATCTTTAGGCTAAGAATGAAAGACCCAGTTTTGCTCCAGTATGCTTTCAGAGAGTAAACACAGAAGGAAAACATGGTCTGTCCTAAAGATTATTTGATATATTTAAGCATTTTATGTCTCAACACTGCAAACAATTAAACAAAGCATCCACAAACTACAGGCAGCTTGCAATTTAACATGCCCTACAGTCTTTGGAAGACTGGACCATTATTCAATAAAATAACGAGGCCAGAAGTGCTGAATATACATTCAAAAACACACAAGCAAGTTCACCTTTTTAGTGATTTTTTTTTAAGAGCAGCAGTGCTCCTGAAACCCATCAAATCTTTTTGTGTTTAGATAAAAAAAAATCACAGCAGGTAAGCAAGAGGCACAAGAGATGTGCAATCACAATTAAACAAATCCAGAAAGAAACAGAGAGGATGTGTTGACTAGATAAGGTAGAGCAATAGAAAGTGCATAAGGTAATGCATCACCTCTAAAATCAAGGGAATACAGTGATAAGATGTGAGTGAAAAACCTGGGAAATCTCTCATAAAAAGTAATATCTGATCCATTTATCTTACAATCAAGGGTGGCAAAAGCTTTTGCTTCAGTCCGAGATAAAAAAAAAAGCATTAGCTGAGGTTTCTATAAGAGCTGCTTAGCTGGAAATCTGACCTGTCTTGAAGAGGCTGTTAAATGAAGATTACAGTCAGCTGTGTTTCCAGCTGTGGGAAATCACAGGAGACAATCAAAGCATTGCTCTCAACAGAACAGGATTCCAGAGAGATGCTTTGCTCTAAAAGGGAGTAGAGAGAGAAGCAGGATCTGCCCCATGGCCATGAAGTAAACCATTGATTCCCAAACATCTGTCCCAACCCAAACAAACACTCTGCTACCCAATCCCAGAATGGCCTGGATTGGAAAAGCCCTTTAAGCTCATCGAGTCCAACCATGAATCCAACACTGACAAGTCCCTGACTAACCTATGTCCCTCAGCACTATGGCTACATGACTCTTAAACATCTCCAAAGACTGGATCCAGGTGGTAACACTCCTATTTTTAATCTGGAGGGTGATCCCTGTGTGATATCAGCAGAACTGGCTGCACTGATGCTAGTTTTGTGTAATATTAAAATATTATGACCCACCACTATGAATATGACAGATTTAGAACTAGTTCTTGTATTGGAAAAGAAATTCAGCTCTCCAACTTATTCCTCTTACCACAGGATTCAGAGATCTCTTTCCATTTACTCAAAAAAAAAAAAAGAAAAAAAAAGAAAAAAATCAGAACAAACTCAGTATTTTTAATGGCAATCTAAAGAAAAAAAAAATATCTAAAGACAAATCTAACCAGGAGGATGAACACTGTGAAATCATAGAGCACAAAAACATTTCAGGAGAAATTATAGTGCAGGAAAATAGCAGAATAATGTTATTGAACCCAAGCTTTTATTTTCAACTGTAAATAATAATGTTTGTCTTGGGACTGGTTTGCAATGATCAGCCTAGTACAGTCACATCGTTTGTGATGTATTGAGCCTTCAGTATGAATTATAGATAATTACTAGACTGGATTAAATGAAAAACTTCATAATGCTCTTCACTACTGGGCATTCTACTAGTCTTGAATCTCCAGTAACAAGAAAATCAAATTAAAAGGCTCTAACTACATTGTGATTAACACTGAAATGTAACTTTTTGGCTCTTAGAGATAATCTTAATGCTGAAATAGTTAATTAACTTAAGCTACATTTTAAATCAACTAGACTGAGCATTAAAATGGACAGTAAATGTAGGAACTGACATGAAACATGCTACAAGGGGACCATCACACTGTATCACATAATGGAGTCATAACTTCCCAGCTATAGAAAACACTGATGCACCTACAATAAAATTTACACCTTAACACTTCTAATTTATTTTTATTATCTAATAATAATAATAAAGTCTTTCCCAATAATAGTAACTTTTCCTATTTTTCAGCTGGTAAGAGAGAGCACACTTTTTTTTTTTCCCTTCATATGCAGTAAGTGTTCTGAGTTCCTGCACCGACATTTAACAGTCTCTTTATCAGTTTAATGTCTTTTCTACTTATGCTTTCGGCAATGTGAGTTAGGCTTTTCCACTGCAGGGCTTAGGATGATGTAGGACATTTTATTTCAAGGAAACACAGTAACTTTACATAAGATGATACTTCAATATCTCAATTGTATGCTGAATATGAAATTTTTTGTATGCAAAAGATATGCTAAGTTACCTATTCTTTCTGCCCTTGAGCCTCTCTAAAGGAATTGAGGTAAAACATCTCAATTTCAGGGTTTTTCTGCTACCTCCCTTCCCAAAATTCTTACCAGAGTTTGGAGCACTTGTTTTGTGTCAATGCTCAAAATTGTTATTGCTTCATTCGAACAGTTTAATGTTGAAATTTAATTTTCCCAACATATATATGACACTAGTTTGCCAAAACAGATTTAAATCATTATTAATTTTTTCCATTCCCATGTTACTACCTTTTAATGCAACACTTCACACAGAACCATCTCTATGGAAAACCATAAACAAGGAATATTCTTTTTAGTGAAAGATTTTTATATCAAATAATAGCTTACCACTCTGAAATTTGATCTTGTATGAGAATTGCATCTTACCCCAGTATTTGCACTGCCTGAGCCTTAGGATATCACCATCCTAACTAGTGTCCAAATGTCAATATATTGTAATAAATAAATAAAATGTGAGCCATCACTTAACATGCATAGACTATTGGATATAATTAGCATACTGATTTTAAAGTAATGGGGCTCTTTATTTTATTCTGCCCACCTTGGGGATAGATTTTCTGAGGAAAAAATATATATATGTACATATTTCAAATGCAATACACCAAAAACACTGCAGTTGTGCACTGAGAGGATGATATGCTTCCCTATGAAAAGAAAAAGTTACAAGATACAGAGCAAAGCATCATCACGCTGCTCACCAGCACATTTAGCAATAAGCAGAGATAAGCAGGTTTGACTACAGAAATCAAATATTTTATGCCTTTTTGGGGAGAAAAAAAAATAAAAACCATTGGTATATTTAAAGCAAATTCTGGATTCTCATGAAAATCACTGCAGTTTCATTTTAGCCCCCAGAGATAAACTTGCCCACCTGCCCCTCTCAGAACTAAAGTTCGAAGAGAAATTCCATTTTCCTGCTCGCTGTCTTTTGCTCCGGCTCCTCGTTATTGAATCTGAAGAAAAACCTATCAGACTGTTCACATCTTAATTGCTCCACATTTACCTTCTGTAACTCTTAAAAGATACTGATTGGCTGAATCTCTGGATTCCAAAGAAACTGGATTAGTTTCTATCGCATTTAGTAATGTTTGCATTCACTGACCTTTACCTGCTGCTGGGGAAATCAACAGGAGAAGAAATAATCATTTTGCTGGTTTGGAAAAATGAAGGGTCCTTCTCAGTTCATAGAATCACAGACTGGTTTGGGTGGGAATGGACTTTCAAGCTGATCCAGTTCCAACCCCCCTGCCATCAGCAGGGACACCTTCCACTAGACCAGGTTGCTCAAAGCCTCATCCAACCTGGCCTTCAACACTTCCAGGGAGGAGCAGCCACAGCTTCTCTGGCCAACCTGTTCCAGTGTCTCACCACTCTTGCATCAAAGAATTTCTTCCTCACATCTCATCTCAATCTCCCCTCTTCCAGTTTGGAGCCATCACCCCTTGTTCTGTCACTACCTGCCCTTGTAAAAAGCCCTCAAAGTTATCTAAAAATTCCTGGAAGGGGCTGAATTTTCCAGGTGCTCAGCAGCACTTTGGCTTTCTCTGCCAGCTCATCCTTGGGTACAGCTCCTGTTCACATTGCTCACCACTGTGAGGACCCAAGGTGGAGGCCACAGGAGAGAGAATGAGGACAAGGAAGGAGCCCCCACTTGCCATGAAAGCTGGTACATATGTACGAGTGCCGTTATTGACAGCGTAAGCCCTGGTACCACGCTCCATGGAATACACCAAGGTTTGTGTTCATCACACAATCGATCTCTTATTTCCATCAAAATGATAGACAGAACAATCAAAACAAGAGGGATGTGTTGTATTATACCACATTGTTTAATCATATGGTTGGTTTCTGATAGCACAGACAGCAGCAAAGGGAGAAAAGAACTACTGAGTTTGGGTTTTCTTTGTGAAGCAGGTTTTGGGTTTTCTTTATGAAGCAGTTTGTGATACAGTAGTTACATACACCCATGGAATCTTTACCCCTCAAACAAATTAAGACAGACAAGTGTGATGACCCAGGATGTGAGGTATAAATCCTCAATTATCCTGTTCCACTTGCAACAAGAACCTTTGAAAGTATGAAAACGTTCACTCCTTCCTTAGGATTTCTCAAAGCATTCAGGTGGCAGCAAAATGAGCTTGAGGCAAGGAATTACCTGGGTCAAAGATTCTCATTCATTTGGTCAAAAGACTCAAGAAGGGAAGAGATTATTTTACTAAGCCCTCAGTGATGAGGAGCTCAGATTACTCCAGTGGTGAAAGTATTAACTGCACATTTTAAAAAGTAACACTTTGGGCAGTGCAGCACAGGTGAACACTTCAGAACAGAAATTTGCTATCAATTTTCCTTACAAGTTGAGCTCAATTCTGCCTCCTGTTAAGAGCCAGACTAGCTTAGCTATTAGTTAGGAATTTTGGAGGATAAAAAGTACAGTGACAGTGCAAGCCTTCCTTTTACTGGAAAAAAAAAAACAAGTGCCTTTGCTGTTGACAGCAAAAAAAACCCCTTGAAAAATAAACCAGCCTATAAAAGAAGGGATGTTCTGATGGTTTTGTCCAATTGTCTGCAAAATAAGGATATAACATCTTTTTCCTTTTCTACTTTCCTTTGGTTTAGTGTTGCTAAAACCTATGTCTAATAATGCATTTAAAATTAATAAACATGGAAAGCAAACGGACAGGTATAAAAAATCCAAACCTGCACCCAATTATGTGGTAAAAGGTTAAAATAAAAAAATACATGCTAAACTCTTTGGCTTTATGATTTGTGGCAAGAAAGAGCTGGAAAGGAAGGAAAACAGGACTAGTCTCATACTCATCCAAGGACAGACTTGCTCTGTGACCTGGGAAAGAAATTAATACTGGAATAATTGTTTGAGTAATTATGGCATTGGCCAACCTGATTCCTCACCCAGTCTGTTGGGCAAGTCACTCCTCTGACAGATGAGGACTCTCATATAAGGAATTATAACATGCATCCCAAAGAGGAAAAAAATAACCACTTTGTTCCATGGGGAGAAGAAATTCATCAGCCTTCCCTGCTTGTGAAACTCCTTAAAAAATCAGGATTTTGTTTTCTAACCAGGCAGGACTGGTAAGGACTGATAATACCTTAGTGGATGTCTTTGTTTCAACTCCAACAAGCCATGGATCAAGCTCCTACAGATGAACCTAAGGAGCTAATTGAGCTATAATTTCACTGCACTGGTGAAAGTGGGATTGCTTCTCTGCCTGAAAGCTCCAGGAAAACTTCGCTGCTCCTTCTCATCCTCCTCCTACACATGCCCTCGCCTCCTGTCAGTGGGATTAGAACTTCTGAGGAAGTCCCCATCACAGTTACTGAGGATTGGAATCAGTTATAATCCTCAGAGTTACCGAGGATTTGTCCCAATTTGCTGCTATCGCTTCTCTGCGCCGTTTCAATCTCTATAGAGAATAAACGAGTTGGAAATCAGTTTTATCTGACACCTACAAAGCCTTCTGCGCCCTTTTGACACGGTTATTCTTAATGCTCACCCTAAAAATCACTGCAAACTGTTGCAAGGCTGCAAGTCCTAAGAAATGGAAGAGAAGAAAAAAAAGTGCAGCTGAGAGAACAAGCAATGCCACAGACTAATGGGTGAGACCAGCAGCTTGCTTTTTCATACAACAAAAGGTCCTTGAACCTTGCTATGAAAGCCCAGCTCCACACTGTTAATGCCCACGGGCAACTGCTTGGATAAAAAAGTGAGAACAGTAACAACTGGAAAGTACTTTAGCCAGTCACAGCTAAAAAAAAACAGATATACTTTAAATTTAGCGTAAATCAAGAGAAGAAAGGGTTGCAGTCGTCTTCTGCTCCTTCCAAGGTCCACAGAAGGGTTCATTTCTGCTTGTGTAGTTGCATTTTGCCTAGGGATGCTGGAGGACAGGCAGTAAGCAATGAGAGTGGCTGTAATGACATGGTGCAAGCAGAAATAATTCAGATAGCTGCCAAAGGGAAAGCAGAAAAAGAAGAAAAAGGAAGAAGAAAGAAGAAAAGGGAAGGAAGAAAAGGGAAGGAAGAAAAGGGAAGGAAGAAAAGGGAAGGAAGAAAAGGGAAGGAAGAAAAGGGAAGGAAGAAAAGGGAAGGAAGAAAAGGGAAGGAAGAAAAGGGAAGGAAGAAAAGGGAAGGAAGAAAAGGGAAGGAAGAAAAGGGAAGGAAGAAAAGGGAAGGAAGAAGAGGGAAGGAAGAAGAGGGAAGGAAGAAGAGGGAAGGAAGAAGAGGGAAGGAAGAAGAGGGAAGGAAGAAGAGGGAAGGAAGAAAAGGGAAGGAAGAAAAGGGAAGGAAGAAAAGGGAAGGAAGAAAAGGGAAGGAAGAAAAGGGAAGGAAGAAAAGGGAAGGAAGAAAAGGGAAGGAAGAAAAGGGAAGGAAGAAAAGGGAAGGAAGAAAAGGGAAGGAAGAAAAGGGAAGGAAGAAAAGGGAAGGAAGAAAAGGGAAGGAAGAAAAGGGAAGGAAGAAAAGGGAAGGAAGAAAAGGGAAGGAAGAAAAGGGAAGGAAGAAAAGGGAAGGAAGAAAAGGGAAGAAAGAAAAGGGAAGAAAGAAAAGGGAAGAAAGAAAAGGGAAGAAAGAAAAGGGAAGAAAGAAAAGGGAAGAAAGAAAAGGGAAGAAAGAAAAGGGAAGAAAGAAAAGGGAAGAAAAGGGAAGAAAAAGAAAAAGAAGAGAAAAGAAAGGAAGGAAGCAAAGGAAGGAAGCAAAGGAAGAAAGCAAAGGAAGAAAATCACCCAAGTGGCACAGAGGTGGGAATGGAAATCGGCAGGATGCTTTTATTCCTACTTCATGCTTCAGGATTATTAATGAAGGCGTCAACCACCCACACAACCCCCACCTTGTCTCCCTTATTTACCAGCTTATTTAATGCAACGTGGTGCCAACTGCCTGAGGTTATAGGTTAGACTCCATACCTTCCTCAAGCTCTGCTTTTTTTTTGGTTGTTGTTTTATTGCAGATGCCACTTTACAAGATGAAACACACTTGGTGTAACATATTGAATCGGTCTGCAACATGAGTGTGCAACGAGGGAAAGGACAAAGGCAACATTAGCTCACTGCAAGTATTTTCTTGGGTGCTGCAGTTTTGGTCTGTCAATATTCTCAAATAAAGCTGTGTTTCTAATGTCAGATGTATGAATATATCAGCTCTTGTATTCGAAACATAAATGGTATGAAATTGGTAACAGGGAACACACCAAACTTCTGATGGTCCTGCTCTATTATTGCATCTTCCAAGCAAGGACATTGTCCTGGTGTGTAGCTGGGCCAGAGCTGGTTTCTTTTCAGCAGCTTGAACAGCGCTGGGGTTTGGGTTCAGCTGGGATTTGTTAGGAGAAGAACACTGATAACACACTGATGTTTTCAATCATTGCTGGAAGTAAAAGGACTTTGTGTTTTGCTGGTCTGCAAGCGCAAGATCTCAGGGGTGAGGAATATTGCAATGAACCAGCTCCATGGGCATTGGGCTCTGCCAAGGGGCTGTTCCATCTCCTGTCCCCCATGGGCAGGAGATCCATGAGGGGCTCTTCCTCTCTGGCTCTCTCTGGCTCTCGCTCGGGCTCTCGCTCTCCCGGGATTGCGGTTTCGGGTCGGGATTGTCGCTGCTCCGGGATCGTTCTCTGGGAACGGGCCAGGCTTGGTCGGTTGGTGGTGAGCAATGGCACTGGGTGTCACTCATTTGCATCTTTTATTACTATTATTATTATTGTTACTATTTTAATATCACTATTATTTCAAGTCTTCTTTTATTTCCATTATTAAATTGTTCCTCTCTCACCCTAGGAGTCTCCTTACCCTTGCCCCCCAATTCTCTCCCCTATCCCCTGGATGGGGGGAATGAGCGAGCAGCTGTGTTGCCTGCTAGCCCAGCACTAGCTCAGTGAAACCACCACAACATCATCCAAACTGCTGCTGCTTGGAGTCAGTCAAAGCCTCCTGACCACTTTGCTGCTGCAGACACCTCAAGCCCTTCATTTTACTGAGACCAGATGCAAGATATCAATCGGCCCCTAATCCTCCCCTCAATTCCTTTTGTTTTTTCCCTTCCCATCAAAATACAATTTCTATATTTATGCCTAGAATTTTCCTTGACCAACTGCATCCAAGGTGTGGACGTGAGCACACTACAGACACACAGGGAAAAAGATAAATACAGCTGGGGGGACACAGACCTCAGTTCAGCCTGTCCAGACCTAAAAAGCCTAATTCTTCCCAACCATAGCCTCTCTGTCTCGCTCTAAAAAGCCATTTCCATTATAGGGTAGTGCAGACCATGAACATTTTTGTTTGCTTGTTTGTTTTTTGTTGTGTTTTTTTAATGCAAAAGCCATTTTCTTCACTTCAAAACTTCTATTTTGTATAGATAATACAATTTAAGTGCTGTTACATTAAAATTTCCAGTCACATTCCCTTCACCATACCTTTCTGCATTAGGAAGGAAGAGATAAATTTTTAATCTTTTATTTTTAATGAAGATTAAGGAACAAGTTCTGCTTGGCTTGCCTTGGCACACCATACATTTTAATGTATATTGATTTGTATAAATGTCTCATTTAGAGCATATTTTTGTTGGTATTAATGGTTCTTGGACAGATAAGATTAGTCCTCCTGTAATATTGCCAACCTCATTGGTCAAAGTTGAAGAACACATTGCTTTGTTCTGAGATGAAAAAGGAAGACAAAGAGACAGCTCCTGAGACTGGAATATCAAAGGATCAATGTCCTCAGCAAGAACAGACAGATGGGGCTGCAGGAGCCAGCACAAAATTCTGCCTTATATTGACTATAAGTGGGAATGTTGTGCTTATTCTTGCTAATCATTTATTTTGTTTTTTTTTTTTCCATTAATTTCCATGGAATTCTGAGTTGATTTTATCAGAAAAGGGATTTCTGAAGGTGAGCTCTAATCCAGCAGAATTTTGCTGCTACCCAGCTGCATGGGTTTTGTTGGGCTACCCTGCTAGATGGATACAGACACCACATGGAAATGAGGAAAACAGCAATTCACCTTTTCAGTGCGAGCTTTAACAATACTCCTAACTCTCCATTCTCATAATACAAACAACAAAATAATGCAATACAAAAATGCCACACATCTGCTATGCTTTTGGGTTTTTTTGTTACCTGCTGTGGTCCACTCAGACATTATTGATGCTTTGTCACATCTCACACGTGGAAATATAAACCATGTGAATACATGCTCTCTCATGCAATCCAGAAACCTGTAGTAAGTTACACCATCAACTTTTCCTATAGTTTAATGACAGGAAAAAAAAGAAAAAGAGAAAAGGGAGAAAAGGGAAGAAGAAAAGGGAGAAAAGGGAAGAAGAAAAGGGAGAAAAGGGAAGAAGAAAAGGGAGAAAAGGGAAGAAGAAAAGGGAGAAAAGGGAAGAAGAAAAGGGAGAAAAGGGAAGAAGAAAAGGGAGAAAAGGGAAGAAGAAAAGGGAGAAAAGGGAGAAAGGGGGGAGAAGGGGGGGAGAAAGGGGGGAGAAAGGGGGGAGAAAGGGGGGAGAAAGGGGGGAGAAAGGGGGGAGAAAGGGGGGAGAAAGGGGGGAGAAAGGGGGGAGAAAGGGGGGAGAAAGGGGGGGGAAAGGGGGGAAAAGGGGGGAGAAAGGGGGGAAAAAGGGGGGAAAAAGGGGGGAAAAAGGGGGGAAAAAGGGGGGAAAAAGGGGGGAAAAAGGGGGGAAAAAGGGGGGAAAAAGGGGGGAAAAAGGGGGGAAAAAGGGGGGAAAAAAGGGGGGAAAAAGGGGGGAAAAAGGGGGGAAAAAGAAAAAGAAAAAGGGGGGAAAAAGAAAAAGAAAAAGGGGGGAAAAAGAAAAAGAAAAAGGGGGGAAAAAGAAAAAGAAAAAGAAAAAGAAAAAGAAAAAAAAAAAAAAAAAAAAAAAAAAAAAGAAAAACAAAAAAAAAAAGAAAAAGAAAAAGAAAAAGAAAAAAAAAAAGAAAAAGAAAAAGAAAAAGAAAAAGAAAAAGAAAAAGAAAGAAAAAGAAAAAGAAAGAAAAAGAAAAAGAAAGAAAAAGAAAAAGAAAAAGAAAAAGAAAAAGAAAAAGAAAAAGAAAAAGAAAAAGAAAAAGAAAAAGAAAAAGAAAAAGAAAAAGAAAAAGAAAAAGAAAAAAGAAAAAGAAAAAGAAAAAGAAAAAGAAAGAAAAGAGAAAAAAATAAAAGAAAAAAGAAAAAAGAAAAAAAAATCAAAATAAACTATCTAATCCCAATCAAAATAGCTGCCTCTCTGTTTACTCTCTAGATACCTTCTCTTCTCAACCTTCTTTTTCTTCTCTTGAACCATCATATTTTAACCCATCATGGTAACACCCATGAGATAACCAAATCCATTTGAACAATGGCTTAAAAAAGTTACCCAATCCTGTCTGCCATGGATATAAATTTCCAGAAGACAGACACTTTTGAAAACTGTGATTCCTATTTCTCCAATATTTACAGTTGTTGTAAACACTCACTATTCCTTAGCTCCGTTGCCCTTCTCTGGACACGCTCCAGCACCTCCAGGTCCTTCTTGGAGTGAGGGGCCCAAAACTGAACCCAGCACTCGAGCTGCGGCCTCACCAGTGCCCAGGACAGGGGGAAGAGAACTTCCCTGGTCCTACTGGCCACACTGGTGCTGATCCAGGCCATGATGCCATTAGCCTTCTTGGCCACCTGGGCACTCTGTTGACTCAATCATGATGGGTTTCAAGCTTTGTTTTACAGGTGTTTTACACTGCATGATACTTGTAAACCAGACTGCACAGTATTATGCTATGAGACAAATAATTAAAGCCCTGCTCTGCTCCAGTGCATTTCTGCAATGGGCTTCTGCCACCAGCTTCTACAGAAGCAGGATCCACCAAAGGGCTAAAAAATATGTATTAAACTGACCACACACTTCAGACTTGTATTTTTAGCCTAGGATTTTAATTGCCTATTTCTGGTATCTTTGGAAATACTGTCAAATCAAAAGTAAGTAACTAAAATAAGTGGAAAAACCAGCTGGTGATGTGAAGACCAGCATGTAAAGAAGACAATGGGTGAGATTTATCTGCTGGATTATGGAAAAAGTAAATCATTATTTTAATATGTTTACTACAATGAAAAAAAAATAGTTAGAAAACTTTATCTTCTACCACAACAGGCACACATAATTCATAGGCTTGTCTCTCTATAGACCAATAATGCATAATGTATCAGTGTGATTGCTACCTGGATAGTCAAAGGATGTAAGAGAAGTAAGGTTTTTAGGAAAATCATCTTTTCAATCACATAATCTATCATAAAAAATTATTCAACCCCCTTCTAGAAATCATAACATTTAATTTGGGGGTGAAATAAGATATTTTTTTCTTTTTAATCTTTAGTGATAACAAATGCAAAACACGTTCAGTGGTCTAAATGACACACATAAAGGTCAGCTAGGCTTTGGGGAATGGTGGTCCAGTCAAGTAAAGCACTGGAACATATGCTTAATTTTAAGTATAATTGACAAAAGTGGCTAAAATTGAGCACCTGCTTAAGTGCTTTCATGGCTTCGTGCCTAATGAAATATTAATCACAAATGGCAGAGAGCCATTATACCAAGAAAGTCTTATTTATCCTGAATTAAATTATATAATAATTAAGGTGTACCCATAATCAGCCATAGCACTAAGTCTGTCAGCATGCTCATCTGAATCAGCACGTTCCAAGAGCACTACCCCTACAGTGAAATATTCTTGTTTCTTGTTTCTAATTAACCTTGCTAGTGATTTTATTCTGCAAAGAGACTTGCACAGCACCTCTACCAGTCACAATGACCACCACCACACTCCTGAGAACAATCCCACCACCTTCACAAGACTGGCAGTAATATATCCCATAGGACTGTGCTCTATAAGTGATATTTTAACAAATAAGAAACAGAAATAACTTAAAAAAAACCCTCAAAATGATAGAAATAGTAATTAAGTAGCAAACATATACATTACACAAGCTTTTTTACCCTGTTTAATCTTTTCTACTGCTTGATGAAATTCAGGGAGGGTAGCAATGGTTTTCCACCCTAATTCAAACTGGTTCTCTAAAAGCACATAAATTATTTGTTCAATTAAAAACTGCCACACTAGACTTCTTTCAAGTCTGTCTGGTCTTCCCATTACTCTATTTAATAGATGGAGGATGCAATATTTATTTTTTTTTTAATTATTACTATTATTTTTTATTTTTGAGCTTGCTCAAAATACAATGCATGCAAAGGATGTGGATCTGGTTTTCTGAAACCTTTCAAGTTTTAGACATTTTCAAACTACTGCTACCTTTTCTATATACTTTTTCAAAGAGAAAAAGAGGTATTTAGTCAAGACTTTGCCTGTGCATTCTTTAAAATGGCATCTAAGACAAAGTCAAGGCATTAACTGCTTTATTAAATAGAGGTGAATCGTTAGAATGATGAGAAATAGCAAAACCAGAATTACATTTTCTCACAGGATGGGTTTCACAAGATGAGGGTAAATTGATATACTATTCCCTGTCTTTAAAGTTAATATAAAATATAATAACAGCAATTTTGAAAGAAATAGTTTTCCCTACATTTCCTAGACAATTTAAATATATATAAAAAATATATCAGAAAACTAAAAAGATTAGAATAGAAAGTGGATTCAAATCTTTTTTTAATCCTTCTTTACTCAGTATTACAGCAATTACTGCTCCTATAGAATCAGATTTAAATAGAGCTGATTACGCTGGGCTCTTGGTTTATAAGAACACAATTAAAGGAGTCTGATGTTTTCCATGAGATTTTTTTTTTTAACATGTCAAAAATATTTTTTAATTAGATCTGAGCATCTCACAAATAAAACATTGCACTGCAATCAGATCCAACCATATTCCTATTTGTCAAATGCTGTTTGGCATTTCCTACCAAATGGGGACAGTTTTGCTCCATAAGATTTTAGATGTGTGTAAACACTGCCTGCCATGGTAAAGACTGATGAGAACTTGTACGTGTGCTGGATTTTGAATCATCTCCTCATTCATCTCATTCTGGCAGAGTATTTTAGTTTAAAAAGATGAGAGTTTGGGCAATATAACCTTATTAAAATCAGCTTTCACTGCACTGCAAAAATCAAATTCTTGCCTAAGGATAATTGTTGGTGTTACTGTTTTCAAGCATTGATCCTCTTAGAAAATGATCTACATCAGAGCTAGTTCCTGCTTTTAATCACATTCCCACAGTAAACAACATCTTAGGGCAGCAGCAGTTGCACTGACATAATGTGATACAGGTGTCCTGGGCTCTTGGTACAATAAATCCACCCTGCACAAACCATGATGTGGATCTGATGAATCAGCTGTCAAGCACTGACCAGCCAGATTCCACTATGCTGCTGGGGGTGGACTGGGTATAGTGGAACCAGGTGCAAAATACCAATGTGCAAGGCACTGCTTGACCATTGAATGGAATATTTCCAGTTGGGACTCAACAGTGACTCGTAACAGATGAGGCAAATCCAAGAAACACCTGTTAGCTTTGGGAAGAAGGAAAAAAACTTGGCACCATAATGCTTCACCAAATGAGTCATCAGAATATAAAGGAAGAAACAGCATTAAAGGAAAAAAAAAAAACCCAAATTTTACTTTCAGATCTGCAAGCTACATAAGAATATTTAATATTTGTCACATTCTTTCTAGTGGGACAGTGACTCATTTAGATCAGGATTCTTTCATAATTCAGCTTCAAGTAAATTACAAAAGGAGCTCTCAAACAAAGAACACATTCAAGATGAGTTTAAAGAAGACAATGCTCTAAAGGAGCACTCAGCTGTGCGTGCTCCCTCAGACAATGTCAGTCTGGGGATAAATATAACTTATAATGAGGTGTTACCGGTATGGTTTTGGCAGCTGTAAGCGAGAATGCCTTGGAGTTTTAAAAGGTGTCTCTTCCAGACAAAGAAGTGAGCTTCTGCAATGTGGACTACAAAGCCAGAAGATGACTGCCTGGAGAGGATGGTGACCATCACTATGCTGGAGAGTGGGGCCAGGCAAGCGTGGGAGCGAGGTTTGTGGTGGAAAGGGTCCTCATGGTGACTATTTGAACGCCACAGATTGCAGGGATCAAGTACAAGATGTCTGGAAGGAGCTTTCACTCAGTGTGTTTTGTCTTGTCTATAATCACATTTCAATTTCAGGGAAGATTTTACATCCAAGTACTTAGTGACTGTTATTTCTAACTACTTACAATTAGAACCATAAACACAAACACTGGTTAAAAACACAATCTTAAAAACATACAATAAAGCTGTGAGTCAGATTCTTGTTTTAACCTCCAACACAGGAGTTATTTCTTATTCAGAGTTAAAATACTTGCTTTACAAACACTGAAAGCATTCAGACTTTGAGATACTCTAGGAGTAACACAAAGTATAGTTTAGACATCCAGGTGTGGGGAAAAAGAAGCTATTAACCTACCTTAGATCCTATCTACCGTGTTCCAAAGCTTTCAAGTATCAAGTAGAATGAAACAGGTCCTAAATAAATGATCTGTGAAAGAATTAAGATTGCCACAAAATCAGCTGAGCAGGAATGAGAAGCCTTCTGCGATGCCTACCAGTGCTGAGGTGGAAATTCTGCTTGGTTTTCAACTAATAATGATCAACCAAAAAAGTCTTCTCACCCAAATGGGTTAATCAAGAATGTCAATGGAAGGGTCAAAAAAACCTTGAGCTCCTTTTGGCAGAGATCCTGAAAAAGGTTAATGAACGAAATAGAAATGGAAATCCACCTCCAGCCTACCATATGTCTGCTACATTTCCACAACATCTGTGTTTGTAGTGAACAAGTCCCTGCATGCACTGGATAGAGAGCTTTTGGGAACCTAGTTTGGATAACATTATTATTATTAGCAAAGGGGAAAATAGGCTTAATAATAATGTCATGTAGGTCATCAAATTGCCTTGGTCTCCAAAATATTGGCAAAGATCCCTGACAAGAAAAACTAACATGGATTATTTTAGGTACTCAATGAACTGTGGACAACTTATGTCTGTAGAAATTATGTTATTACAGGATTTAAAATATTAGTGCCTCGGAAAAATTCAATACACTAAAACATTGGCTGAGCAAAACAGCATGCACAGTGATTGAGTACCAGTAATACTGCCACCATCCAGTTCCCATCACACCACATCTCATCTGAGTTGGAAAATTAATCTGGTTCTCAAAGATGGATTATATTTATTTATTCTGCATTTCTTCAGGAATGCTGTGATAACAATTTTATACGATAGCAACAATCAGTTGGCTCTGAATTAATTCTCCCCTGATGTTTCAACCTCTATTCTTTGACTCTGCTGGAGTAAAATGAGTAGACAACCATATGCCATTTTCACATCATTTCACCACAGTGTCATCTCCTTCAAAAGGAAATGAAACAGCCCCATTTACCTAAGTGAAATGAACAATTATTGAAGGCTTACTCCCTACCTCAGTCATTTTCTTCCTCCCTGTGTCAACTCTGGCTTGCTGGTACCATTTGCCTGAGGGTTTCTACATTTCATCTCCCTGTCACTGGCTCCAGCAGGAGTGGTGGTCCCCCGTTCCCTTTATACTTCTCACACCATCCAATACAACTAGAGATGGTTTCCATTATCCCTATAAAGGTCTAATCCTTTCCTGAACCCCACTAAGCTCTTGGC
Organism: Caprimulgus europaeus; assembly: GCA_907165065.1. Next base: position 3,599,038 of record OU015531.1, on the reverse strand, counting down.
TTCACTCAACTCTCGTGGGAATTAAATCCACAGGTTAATTAGGCATTTGTGTAAATACTTATTTTCTTTAATGGTTTTAATTTTGCTGCCTTTTGGTTTCATTATAAGTCCCCTGGTTCTTGTATTATAAGAAAGGATAAGTGAAAGTGCCAGATGCACTTTCTGTGTATGCAATTCATTATTTGTATATCTCCATTGTGTGCCCTCTTTATGTCCCCTCGCCACACTAAACCATCCCAGAGTTTTAATTCTTTCTTCACACAGAAGCCATTCAAGCCCATTTGCCATAATTAAAACAATTAATTTCAAGAAAAATCCACACAGCTACACAGAGAAGTCAGAAAGAAATGAGGAATAAGCTGTAAGAATGACTAAGCTTTCTGTGTCCACTGGGATTTTGTGCAAGCCTTACACTGCACATATTTTCATACAGAAGCCCTCTGCTCTTAGGCTATCTAGTTAATAATATTTAAGTGTTTTAATAAGCCAGTAAAGTGAAATTAATGTGTTTAATTTATTAAAGAGTTTCTTCAGCAGCACTGCTGGGTTTAAATTCATGATTACAAGAATTTAAATTCATTACAAGAGTGAGCACTTAAAAATCTTCCTAAACTTATGAGCCTGCTTTTCTTGTGAGCAGTGAGTTGAGAAGAAAAAAAAACCTGAAAGTAAAATTTTCTTTATTTCCAGTAATCTCTGGGGGACACAGATAAAACTAAAAAACATAGTTATTTATACTGATACCGAGATAAAGACTTTTTGTAGCTGAACTTTAGCCTAGTAATATTTAACAGCATCAACATCTAATTAGCATTTCATCAGAGACAACCTTTCCAAGCAATAGGTATGGTTATATATATATATGTATTTAGCTGCTGATAAGATGGTAGGGATGGCCTCTCACCTTTTAGGAAAGACTTAACTAGAAGGAAAATTTTTAAGACTTGTGGTTTGTTGGGTTGACTTCCTTACTAGATTGTCAACAACTGAGGTAGGATATAAATGAGTTCATTCTCTTCTCTTAAAATACAGTTTGGAAGCAAACTGAAATTTTTGCAAATATATTTCACACTGCATTTCCTCAGAGCATTTGTTGATATGTGTACATTGCAAATCTGGATTCATCCCAGTCAATTCAGTAAAGCATCCATGGAATCTGCTGCTGAAGCAGAAGCTGAAGTTGTGGTGGCTCACAGTGACTATTTGGTTACACTAAAAAAAGGGAGTTACTGCGGCGTTGTACGGTCTGTGCACCTCAACCTGTACAGAGGGTGACATCATCCTGCAGGTCTAACAAATGCTACCATTTGAATAAGAAAATAAATGGTGGTTTAGTGGTTTTCCATAAAGTATGGCCCTTCTCAAAAACCTAGCCATGCATGATTATCTTCTTTTGATCTCAGAAGCAGCAAGGTTGGGACACATGCCATGGCCACCCAACTCTTTCAGTGAGAAACACTCCTGGTAGGTCAATCATCTGTGTCTATATGTCCCTTACTCTTTTTGAGTTCTTAAGAACAAAGTCATATTTCTGTTATATTCAGGTAACTATTTGTTTTCAAGCTGTGTGGAATAGTATTTAGCAAGATTAGTGAAAATAAATGGTGGATTACCAAGGGGAGTACCAGAGAGGTGAGAGAATTTACATCCCTGCATATGGAAAAAGTCAGACCACCCACACCAGAACACATTTAATTTCCATCTCAATTAATTCAGTAAATCAAAAGTCAAAAATAAAACAACAGAAAACCCTTTGCTGATCTTCCTTGATAAATATAATCTGTAAAGTCTAAAGTCATGTTACAAAGAGTTTCACTCCAGTTAATTAGTCTGGCAGCCAGGGGAAATCCCCAGAAGAACACTTTGATACCTTCCTTTTATTAAACCAAAAGGAAAGCAAGATGCTATTCTGTAAGCCACATCTAAAGGACAAGTAACACATGTTTATCAGGTTAGGAGCCACCTGCCACTGTGCAGTACCCCCATGATCTGTTTTATTAACCTAAACTCTTACCAAAGCTCTGCAGAGGAGCTGGACGTCCTCTTCAAGTTCATGAGAAGTCCTGAAGCTTCTAAACAAAGATCTGTTTCAGCTGAATGATGGATTTATTTGTCCTATTTTGTAACTTCTTCCTACAAAACAGAAAATTCTTTGTTTTGCCCTTTATTTAGACAAAGTAGAGTGGATTAATTATCCTTTACCTTAGTCTGAAAATAATTAATTGCTCTACATGAACCTAAGAAAAGGAACACTTCCTTCTTGCAAGGGCAACAAAAGTGCACACTGAACAGCCAAGCATCCTTTTGAAATGTTTAACAAGAAGTAAAACTGTGCTCCATAATTCACTCACTTCACACCCAGCTGCACAAGGAGCAGTGGCACTAAACCATCACCACAGAGACCCATCTCTTTTGGTGGGCAACAACCAACACTCTTTAGGCTGTTCAGAGAGGGTGTGAAACAGTGTAACTGCATCCTCTCTTCAAAGTACATATCATTTTAATAAGCTTTCTTTAAATGACAAAATTGTGGTATAGAAAAGGAAAAAACAGTAGTATCCAAAAGCAAATCTGCGTATTTTATGTGTTATCTGTGGTGTCTGTCACTGAAGTCAGGTAAGAAATGAAGAATCTGTATTTTATAAACAGGATCTGAATTAACTGCATGCAGAAATAATGCATTCCTTTCCCTCTTCTCCCAGTTTTTTCTGCAGAATGCAGAGTAATTGAATAGAAATGTTTTACATGACAGAGGAATAATTATAGATCACATCTGCACTTTGTCTCTTCAGGTCAGGCTGTATCCTGGCCAGGTTCTTCCACCCTCACACAGGGTTGGATTGGGGAACACCGTCTCCAGCAGGAATCCAGCCTGAAGGATCCCACTGGCAGGTCAGCACTTCATCTTGCACTTCAGCCAACTTTTCTCCCCTATGTTTTGATGACAATAGTTGTTCAGATGTCCAGCCTCTTAATTCAAACTATAATAACCTTCTGGACAAAATATTTAATACCATTGCTCCTGCCAAAAATTTAATTGCATCCATTGATGCATCAGAAACAAAAGCGTTATCATCTAATGAATCTTCCCTGAACAGTGCTGTTATGTTTCCTTCTTCAGTAATTTCTCAAGGTTACTGGACTACAGATCCTACCTCCTGCTATATCAGCACCTGCCTTTTAAGTCACCAATACCTTGTTTATTCTTTTCAAGCACTGGAGCTCCTGATCCAGGCAGCAATGAAGCTCTCCCAGTTGTTTTCTCTTTTTTTTTTTTTTTTTTTTGCATGATTATTAAATGTTTGAGATGAATCACACACAAAGATGGACACTGACCCAAGTTTCAGACTAAGTGAAGTAAAGAGACTACAACCAAAGAGCAGAGATCTGCATGAAGATAGGTATTTGCTTTCTTGGAAGATTACAACCAATGAAGTGTAACAGCTTTGATAGCAGCTGGGGACTGATAAGCAAAGCAGCTGGGCATCTGCCCAAATCGAACAATATCAAAATACATCAAGTTAGAAATACAGTTAACTATCTTCTTAAATCAAATCTTTATTTTTTCTAACAAACTGAGTTACTAGTTGTGTCTATATGTGGCATACAGTTACATTCACTAATTGCTCTCGTGAATATAACTGTAAAGTCTTAGTTAAACCAAATACATCTTTCTGGTATTGCTGCACTGTGCATTCTGGTTTGACAGTAAAATGAGAGGTGCAGCTGTTTGCAAGCCACCATCAGACAGGTTCTCTTGAGAAAGCTTCCTCAGTTTGTCATTACTGATGAAGATAAGAAAATTATCAGGATACAAAAATGAGATTTCTAAGGAACATAGATGGGCTTGGAAACAAATCAAATAGCAGAGGATGTAGTTCATCACGCAGGTTTTGAGACCACCAGTACTTGTACGTGGCTATTTGAATCATGTTGAGCATTTGAGCTGCAAGATTGACTTCAAGCTTGAGTTTTGTGAGGTCAGACAAGAAGTAGCTGAGAACCTGACCCTTCCCTGAACCTATGAATACTAACAGTACTGGTATGACATTTAAATACATGAAACACATCCCTGCTGTAAGCAAGAATCTTCCATTTATCCAGGATATCCTGTCATCATTCTGAAGTGTCAAGATTTGATCTGGATCATTCTCCAGCTGGTGAGAGATGAGCAACCCCCTATGCAGCACATGGGCACTCTGTGCAGCTCACGCTTGGAACGGTCACATTGCCACATATTTTAATCAGATTAAAACCCCAGGAGGTCAGCAGTGTGTAAAACAATGTAACAGCCCCATAACAAACCTTAAAATAACATTTGTCATTTCTACCTTCACTGGGAGTGGGGTCAAGCCACTGACCTGACTTTAAGAACATTATCTTGGAGGGCTCCAGTAGGCAGGACTAGAGAATCATACTTGTAAACCTTAAGTTTTACACTGATAAATAAATTGGGATCTCTTTTCCCACCCCTGCTCTAATGCACAATTACTTACATTTATTTATACAAAATAAAAGTGTTCTTAGTAGTACTCAATAGTTTGTGTAGTACTTAATGAGTTTCTTTGAGAGTAGCACCTTCAAGAACTCTTCAGTAGGACAAGTCCACATCTGATTCCCAATGACAGCTATCAATTTTCAGCATAATGCTGGGTTTTTTTAAATAACAGAGTAATTTCTGGGCTCAGGAAAATTGTCATTAAGGATTGTCCTTTCTTACTCACTTCCCTCTCCAGTGAGATCAAAATGTGCACAGGCAAAGCCCTGGGTGTTCCTGCCCACAAATCAATATTTACTGCAGTAGAGAAGGGAAGGAAATGAAGAACAGAGGATGTGAAACGAGGAACTGGAAAAAGGAGAAGACCAAAAAAAGCTCCATTTCTAATGGCAATTCTCCTTCCTCTTTCCTGTTCTTTTAGATGTTGTTTATGAAGAGCAAGTGAACAATGACTACTAATGTCTTATTGCTGTTGCCCTAAGAACTTCAGCAAACTAAACATTGCTATTTGCTATTCAGTTCACCTAAACAATCAGTCCCTTTGCTTTTCTACAATTCAGAGCATGGACTTGCAGAGATCTCAAACAACATTTCAGACATACAGTAGAGGAAGCATTTTTATCATTGCATTTATAATTGCTTTACATTTCTTTAGAGTTAGAACCCAGTTATAATTCAAGAAAAAAAAAAATATACAGTGAGAGGGTCAACAATGACTCCCAAGTTCCAAAACTCAACAATTCAAGTCAAAGGAACTCAATAGGAAGACAATAGGTTAAACTATGTTCCCTGCTTGAGATTCTGAGTTAAGTGGTGTCCTCAGTGGAGCTACATCAGTGTACTAGAGGTGAAGTTTTAGTCCACAAAACATCCCAAAATGAAGCCTAAAGGCCTCAGATCTGTCACTCACATCATCAACCTTATAAATAAGGACGTGGTTTGTATCTGCTTGGTTAATGGAAGCACTGACACTGACATTAATGACCCTAAATATCATCGTTTCCACTCTACCAGTTTCAACAGGAGTATTTCAAATGAGAATAAAGTTTTATTTATTGTGAATCTATGTCCAACTGACTGTGAACACAGATTACACCGCTGAATTTTCCTGGAATCGAAGATGCAATGTTTGCTGAACATTCTTGTTATTCCTTCCTAGCACCTTTTCCTTGGGTCCTGATGGAAAATTAATGGGATTCATCTCACAAATTTCTGACCCATACATGATTTAAAGCCAGGAAATCTCATTGCTATTCTGTTCAAGTGTTACCACTGAAGTCTAAACACTGCAACTTCTGTGAGCTTTCTCCATTTTATTTATTTTGCTAAACCTTTAGCATGCTACTTGAGTCCCCATATTCTTGCAAACAACTCAATATATTAATCTTGAAACAGTAAAGCTTATTTTCTTATAAGAATCCACAAGTAATACATATATTCTCAGTTTAAAAGAGAGCTCAATCTATTTAATGTAAGATCATTAAGTTAATATTTCAGTAATTTTCTATTCATCCTAATTTTCTTTTAGGCCATTTACTTTTTTTTTTTTTAAATAATTAACCTTTTAAACCTTTTTCTGAATTCTAGCTAATAGAAATCCCTAAACTCGATGCTTAAAATCTGCATTTATTTAAACACTTGGTTGCCTATTTTGCATTTCTCAAACCAATTGACTGCCAAACTCTTTATCTTCCACTATCATTCTAGAGTCAGCCTTGTTGTCAGCATTATCAGTGCCATGAATAATTACATTATTGCTTCAAAAAGTACTCTTGAACCCAGATAAACCAGTAAATTAGGAGCAGTAAGTCAGTTTTCAATACCCTTTTTTTTTCCTGTCCAGTTTCTGTTATCACCTCTGTTTTGTGCTTTAACAACCTGCAATCACCTGGATATCAGAATATCATGACAAAAGCTTAGCAGGAAACAGTGATCAAATTTTGCCATAATAATAATAATAATAATAATAATAATAATAATAATAATAATAATAATAATAATAATAATAATAATAATAATAATAATAATAATAATAATAATAATAATAGATACTTTATATTTGGTTTATTAAAGATCTGTGGTTCTTACCCTGTTATATTCCAAAATGCAGATGGCACAAATTAGTATCTCTATTACCTGAGGACCAGCACAGCTAAACCATGGAAACAATGTCACTGGTCCAACCCTTGATGGAGTCTTTACTCATTTTTGGGTCTAACTCAGTGTTTCTGAATTTTTCCTCACAAAATGCTGCAATCTCAGACAGACAGACACACACAAAGTGAGGCAGGTAGAGAAGCATGCCATTACCATAGTTCCCATATTTACCTCTTTGTGGTTCCCAGGCAGAATCTTACATTTCAGATTATAGGACTCTGCTTTCATCTTCTTCACTTTCTAGGTAGCATTGGTACCTCTGTGATCTCAGCAATTTCATGTTCTTTCAGCACTCACTAGTCTGATTTCTGACACTGGAAATCTTAACCTCTGTGCAGTGGCCAGTGCCCATGGAATCACAGAACCACAGTGGCTGGAAAAGACCTTTAGGATCACCAAATCCAACCATGAACTTCACACTACCAAGTCCCCAATTAAACCATGTCCCTAAGCACCACATCTACCTGTCTTTTAAATTCCTCCAGGGAGGGGGACTCCACCACTGCCCTGGGCAGCCTGACCCAATGCTTGACTACCCTTCTGGTTAAGAAATTTTTCCCAATATCCACCTTAAGCCTCCTTTGGAGCAACTTGAGACCGTTTCCTCTTGTCCTGTCCTTTGGTCCTTGGTTGAACAGACCCACCCCCACCTCTCTCCACCCTCCTTGCAGGGACTTGGACAGAGCCAGAAGGTCTCCCCTCAGCCTCCTTTTCTCCGGGCTCAACAACCCCAGTTCCCTCAGCCGGGAACTCAGCACACTTGTGCTTCAGACCCTTCCTCGGCTCTGTTGTCCTTCTCTGGACACACTCATAGAATAATAAAATGTTTTGGGTTGGAATAGACCTTAAAGCTGATCCAGTTCCAACCCCCCTGCCAGCAGCAGGGACACCTTCCACTAGACCAGGTTGCTCAAAGCCTCATCCAACCTGGCCGAGAACACTTCCAGGGAGGAGCAGCCACAGCTTCTCTGGCCAACCTGGGCCAGTGTCTCACCACCCTCACACCAAAGAATTTCTTCCTCACATCTCATCTCAATCTCCCCTCTTCCAGTTTAAAGCCATCAACCCTTGTTACATCCCTCCCTGCCCTTGTCAAGTGTCCCTCCCCAGCCTTCCTGGAGCCCCTTCAGGTACTAGAAGGCCACTAGAAGGTCTCCCCAGAGCCTTTGCTTCTCCAAAGTACCTTAATTCAGAATGAAATAAATAACTGAAAATGAATCCTAAGGTAGGAAACAATTTATAAGGATGCCACAAGTATTAAGTGGTAACTCATTTTCTGCATGAGGTAATTAGCTTGTCTAAAATATTTCATCCCTACCCGCAGAATTTATTTTTTCTTGGTCTTTCTAGTGCCCACCATGTCAGCACTGTAATTTAATACAGTTTCAAAACTGTAGTGACCTCAGGCTCCAGAACCAAGTCGAATAGCTGCCTGCATCTGCTCTGCATGACTCAAGAGTCTTCCTCACCTTACAGTTTCAAAACTGAGGATGTACCCTCATTATCCTTCTTTTTCCCCTACAATTTTGCAGAACAACTTTAATAAATACTCCTGTTAGCCAGTAAGTCAGCCAGTGCTGTGCCCATAAAATCATATGGATATTTCTAACATTAAAAAAGCAGTTGCTACCTGCTCCCAATTTCATCACACCTGTCCCACTTGCATCCTAGCTCTCACCTTTGCACATGAGCAGGGAGACTTGAAACACTTGTGTGAGTTTTCCTTTTCTGGCAGATAAAGAAACAAACCACACGTATTAATTTTAATGAGTACCTCCAGGTTTTTCTATCAAAGAACTCTCAAGAATATTTAATAGCTGAGATAAACACTCAATTAAGGTAAGAAGGTTGTAAATATTCAGATTTCTTGAATATTGTCCCTGTGGATATCACCTTGATTATTAAAAAATGGTACCCATTAAAAAGAGAGGAAACAAACACAACTGACAGTGCAGGTGGTGGGGGAAAAGATGTGAGTGAAGGGTTGTGTAGGAGCATTGAGAACTTCTTTGTCCCTGCTCATGGCATAGAGTTTGGAACTAAATGATCTTTAAGGATCTTTCCAACCCAAACCAATGATTTTTTGCAGGTGCTCCAGGAAAACCAGGTATTTTTTGGAGGATCTTTAGTCTATACTGCTCCAACCACAGCCCCTCCTTTAAACTTAACCCCTATAGAACTTCAGAGCAGCTTCTGTGATGTAACCAATTACTGCTGCCAAATCTACCCATGTTTCTGGCATTCATACAGTGGCTCCACTAAGAAAACCTAAAACTCAGGTCAATGCATCAAAAACTTCTTCACCCAACGGGAAGTCAAGCATTGGAACAGGCTGCCCAGGGAGGTGGTGGAGTCACCTTCCCTGGTGGGATTTAAAAAGACACATAGACAAGGTGCTGAGGGACATGGGTTAGAGGTGGAATTGGCAGTGTTGGGTTTATGGTTGGACTCAATGATCTTAAAGGTCTTTTCCAACCACTGTGATTCTGTGATATGGAAACATTTTGATTTTTGACTATTTACAGGCACCTTGTAATGAACCACCTGAGAAGCCCAAAAGGAGCAAGACATTTTTCTAAAGGATGGCATTAGCAGCAAGACTTAATAAATGCAATCAAATGTTCTTGAAGCTCACAATGACCACGAGCTGTGACAGCACAGAGAACCTATGATTCTTTTTAACTCCTTTAAATCCTAATTTGGTAACAAAAGTTAACTAACTGATATAGAAGGCAACTATGTCCATATTACACTGGTTAAAACATGTTAAGACCAAATTATTTTCAAGGAGCAAATTCTTATCACAGCTTGTTTAGGGCAAGTGATTTTAATGGAAGAAGAAAAAAATCCTAAGTCAAAATATTCATTTCACTAGAAATTCCAGAGAGAGTCCACTACTTTTAACTTTGTATCTTTACTTCTTTGGGTCAACTTTCATTTTTGAGGTTGTCTGATCTCCTACACTGAATAAACCATGCATGATTAAAAGGAGTTTTAAAAGATTAAGATGATTCAGAAATGCCTCATTTTATATGATATGCAATGATGCAAAAGTGGGGCAATATGCCAAAGCAAAAATGGAATAAAAAATAGCCAACAAGTTTTTAATCTACAGAGCCTTTTACCTCCATTACCAGCTGAACCATCTGTTCTGCAGTTGTTCAGGTCTGCAAAAATAAGAGTGTATAAACTGAAATGTGTTATGCCTTTTAAAGCTGAGACAATCTGCTGGGTAAAGGAGTTTCTATATTCAAAAACAATAATAATTTTTTGGTTTTTAATATTGTAACCAAAATAAACCTGCAAACCAAATTTAAGATGAAGATAAAAGGTCTGATGGCTGAATACAGCTTCAAAGAAGCCTGATCTTTCTCCAGCCCCAAGTATGGGACAGAAGGAACGTGCTGCTGACCCTGCCCTGCACATCCTCTCTGCACTAAACCACTGTTGGGTCCTCACTCATGTGCTGTCCCTTCCTCCACTGATCCTCCTCACTGGAGAGCAAAGACAAGGCAGTGACTGCAGCGCTGATCTTACATCTTGAGATGTTTTTGCACTTCCCTGACATCAACCTCTTCAAGAACCTTCCAAAAGCCATTTACCCCTTCTCTGTCTTGGTCTCCTCAGGCTGGGAGTATAAAGGCACTGAAGGCTGTGTAAGTACCGTAGACAGAAAGACAGATAATCTCCTCTGGGACTGTGAAGATGAGTGTGGTGGTTTCACTGGGCTAGCACTGGGCTGGCAGCCAAACATAGCTGCTCACTCATTCCCCCCACCCAGGGGATAGGGGAGAGAATTAGGGGGCAAGGGTAAGGAGACTCCTAGGGTGAGAGAGGAACAATTTAATAATGGAAATAACATAATAATAGTAATAAAATATGCTAGTGAGTGACACCCAGTGCCATTGCTCAGCCCCTGCCCACCCAGCCCAGCCCGTTCCCAGAGAACGATCCCGGAGCAGCGACAATCCCGACCCGAAACCGCAATCCCGGGAGAGCGAGAGCCCGAGCGAGAGCCAGAGAGAGCCAGAGAGGAAGAGCCCCTCATGGATCTCCTGCCCATGGGGGACAGGAGATGGAATAGCCCCTTGGCAGAGCCCAATGACAGTTTAGCTTATTCATTTAAATATTTCTTGCCCCCTAGATCTTGTGCTTGTAGACCAGCAAAACACAACGTCCTTTTACTTCCAACAACGATTGAAAACATCAGTGTGTTCTCCGTGTTCTTCTCCTAACAAATCCCAGCTGAACCCAAACCCCAGCACTGTTCCAGCTGCCGAAAAGAAACCAGCTCTGGCTCAGTAACACAACAGGACAATGAGTAAAAAGTCCACAAGGCTGAAGGGACATTCACCCTCAAGAAAATCCTTTTACTACATCAATAGAACCACTTTACTGTAGCTCTCAGTGAAGTGTCTCACCCAGCCATGAGCTGATGCAGGGCCAGGGCAACACACAGACACACAGCAGATGTCTACTGCTCCAGAGCTAGGGATGTATTCCACCTGAACACCAATGACTCCATGGAATTGTTAGCTGGGCTTTACACAGACCTACTCTACTCGTACATGCTTCTCAGGGGGGTTTAGGCCACGCAGCCAGACCAGCTCCATGGACTCCCAGTGTCAGTTCACCAATCACGCTCTGAAAAATTGCTTTACATGCTCACTGCCACTTTTAGGTTTCTGAATACCAGACCAAATCTGGGCTGTAAGATTTCCCACTCAAAATTCCTGCTGCCAGAAGAGACCGGACATTCCATAAAAACCTTATGATTCAGTAAAGCATCGAGGGAAGTTAGGCTTGATCTACACAGTACATCTGATAATGTGTTCACAAGCTATAAAATGGGCTTAAAAATGTAAGAAATCAGCTCAGTGACCTGAAACCAAGAGATTCTGTGACATAAAAATGTATCTAATTTATTTTCTTGATCTAGCATATTTGACATAGATTATAGTTTTAATAGCTTTGCTGGAGCTCTTGGGCTATGTACTCTACAGTTTCAAAGACGACCTAAATAAGACATTTGTGCATGTTTGTTTCTGCTTTACAACTAAAGCCAAAGGCACATCCCTAAACCTCAGGGAAAAGGGAAAAGCTTTTTGGAGCAAAAGCACAAACTAATGAAGGATGAAGTCCAAATGGTTATAACACTTTACCATCATCTTTTACAGCAACTTTTATATTTCCTATCTATTTTCTTGTATCCTGTCATTAAAAAAAAAAGAAATAAAAATATAGCTGTCCACTCTTAATGGAATAAACAGCAGAGTTTTGCATCAATCAAGCAACCTAAGTGTTTACCAATCCACACTGATTTTTTTCCCCTTTCTTTCCTCTTAAACAACGCACATCCTTGACTTTATGGACAACACTTGGTGTGGGGACAAATGAATGCCCCATATTTCATTTCTAACCCTTCATCACTGCAACACAAACACAACTTCTACTGAGTCAAACCAATTTTCAAACAGGACTTTGAAATTCTCAAAGCCAAGCAAGTGAAACAGATAAAGCATATTGCTGATCTATGATTTCATTTTGGCCATTGATTATTCAGTAAGTCTGCAAAAGACAGTCAGTCACCAGTTCCTGAAGTTATCTTTCTTGGGATTTTATTTAATATAAATAATATACATTAACAATGCATATTTTGCCTTTCTTGTGGGATGATGCTCCATAACTCATTCCTTATTTATATTCTTTTATTATACTGTAGACAGCTGCTATGCATCTACTGGTTCCACCACTCTCAAATAGCTTCAAAAGAAATGCTGAAACCTTTCATTTCCCTTTAAGGGATTTTGGGTAGAATTAATAATACCTATTAATAATTCACATTTTCTTTTTGCCTGTTGGTGGATGAGCAGTTTTCACAGTGGCTGAACAGTTTTCACACAGTATTACCAATCTGCATTAATAATACATTCTTTTTTATCCCCCCCTCTTCTTTCTAGCTGGTTGATGGGCAGGTTGCTTATGAAATAACATGCTTTGATAACAGGTAGTTTTGCTTTGCAGTGACTCAAAACCAAAGAGAGACTCACCATGTGTTGGAAATATTCACTAAAGGTAATATCTATCAATCTTAGCTATGGTCTTGTTAAGAGGAGCACTGAACGAATACACCTACCAAGTGCTTCTTTCAAGGCTTTTCAGCACAGTTTAAATAAAAGCTGGAAATTCTCACTCTCCTACTCATCAGTGGTGGGATTTTTCTACCCCCACCTACTGGTAGGAATACAATTTTAAATCATTTCACATTCATAAGAGAGAAAAGAAGGGAAAAAAAATCAGTTTATAATCATTACATCGCTCTTATTCACCAACATCTTAAGAGGATCTAGAGGTTATAAATAGAGCCCAAGAGGTCCCAGGGACCTAGAGAGGCTCTTCTGCAAGGAGAGGATTCACATTCAACTCAAGGGTGTTTTAAATTCTTTCTTTGCAATTCTATCAACAACTCCTTTTCCATCCTTCCTCCCCCCTTGACCCTTTTTTTTTCTGGTTTACAAGAAACCTGGTTAGAAGTATTTCCTGCACTTAATGGTTTCCTGGCTGGTTTTTTGTGCAGCATTATAAGGCAGCATATTGTTAGAAAAGCACATGATAGATTTAGGTATTGATTGTCTTTAAAGCTGGTTTATCAGATGGGAGACAGATTTTCATTTCCCAGTCACCTCAGGGCCCAGAACTCTTTTAATACATTAACAATTATGAGTTTGAAACTGTCCACTTAAAGAAGATATCAATATATCAACCTATATTTATAAAATACAGTAAGCTTAAATATTGCTTAATTGCATAATCTTTCCAGTTGCTGGAAATGTTCAAAATATTTGAATGTATAAATGCAGTCATTGCAAAAGGACAAAACAAGAACAAACAAGGAAGAGAAGGAAATAGTTTTATCTGCCTTTGCAGTTTAACTTGAATTTATTTTTAGTTAATGATAACAGACTCAAAAAAAACCAAAAAAAATCCAAGCACTGAGCAATACAAGAAGTGTCATTTGGAACAGAGTTAAACACACTTTTGCTATCATTAATCATGGCAAAAGTGACAGAAGAAAAATGAGCTGGCTTGGTATATCTAATATATTAATTCTCCCTGCAGATTGGCTCAATGCATGAGCAAGTCAGACCAGGTAAACCTTTTGAAAGAGAGGAATGTCAGTATGAGGCTTTTTCTTAGTAAGAAATAGTATGATTTTTCTTCAAAGAAAGCTACAGAAGTTAAAAAAAATCCAAAGGCACAGATTTTAAATATGGTTGAATAATTATAATGAAAAAAAAAGCTAAATTATAGCAGCTTAACCCCATTCTCATCGTGGCTGAGCACACATTTTCCTCCTGCCCAATTCCTATGTTGCCTGCAAAGGATTGATTCATCATAGTTAACTGGAGATCTGGACAACTTTCTCCCTCACAGCTACCCCAAAAGCTGTGACTTTTTCCCCACATTTATTTAATTGTATGCCTGCTTCTTAGTTTTATTTACAAAAAACTAAATGTATTTGTTGTTTTCTATTTTGCAAGGTTTTGGTAAAATTACAGCCATTCAAGATGCTCCCTGCCTCCTGCTGAAACACACACAAAGAAGTGGAGAAAATTATAGGTAAAGGAAGTTTTGTTCTAATTCAGGCAAAATTCAGAGGTGATAATTTCAGATCTGAACTTAAGCTTCCTCTTTATTTCCTGATCTGTTTTAACAGTTATACTGCACATATGGAGCCTTTCCTAAAAATACCAAATGGAGACCTACTTACAAAACTGATGACTTTGTTGTCACGATGAAGCAACTTTTCTGTGCCATTTCAGGAAGCCAAAAATAGGGAATTTGAATCTTTACCATCAAGTTCAAAGTTGACCCAAAGGCAGAACAGAAACAAAGTGAAGAAGTTAAAGACAACTAAGGATTGTGTTCTGTCTGCTGGAAACAGATTAAATTCTTACTCATTTGATCCAAGTTTTTCTATACACGTCTTTTTCTGTAACAGATCATTGAATGATGAGCTCCTGGCAAAATCTGGAGATGGAAAACTCTGTACAACTCACAAACTGTTCTGTCCCAAGTTATTCATGTAATCCATCTGCAGCTCAGATCTTTCTTTCCCAGCCTGTTTTTCAGACTCCAGGTTATAGAAAGTATTTTACTGCTACTCAAAAAGTGCTAAAAATGGGGTGACAAAAACAGGGGCTGTAGATTATTACAAACCCACAAACAATAAAAATATTTAAATGAGCAAAATGATAAAAAAACTGAGGGAAAAACTCTAGCTGCATCTTCAGATTTGTGTGTCCTATGCTGTGCTGGTGCTTTGTTAAATTTTTGGGCATTGTTAAATAGCAGACAATTATAGACTTATTGTTAAATAGCAGACAATTTGCTGACTTATCTGGGACAGCTTTTGCTACTTCAGCATGGCAACGATGACTACTACTTGGTGAGAACAAGGTAGAAACAAAAGAGGTTCCCATAAAGGCAGTAGATAAAGATTTTGTGTTCAGGCACCACAACAGAAGTGGTGACAGGAATATATCGAGTGAAATATTTAGTAAACAATGTAGGATTCCAGTTTTAATCATTAGGAAAACCAAATTAAGTTCTATTGTAATTATTAACAGTGATGTGGAAAAGTAATAATGAAGTAACAGCAAAAATGAGGAAGATGCCCTGTGGACTCCACATGATTCCAGTAGCACCTACGTTTTACAACCCAATGCTTTGAGAGACAGCTACTTTAAGGTTGATTTACAGCAAGCCTACAGCCCATCTGCTTTGGAGAGTCAAGACACTAAAGATAATTTCAAAATTAAACAAAGATAAACACTGATCAAGGATGTAGTTTTCTCTTTTAACCTGATGAATTTTTTTTTTTTTGCATCCCATCTGCTAAATGGTAAATGAAATAGAGAAAAGTAGATTAAAAGAATTTGTTAATTTAGTTCAAAAATTATTTAAGCTACCAAGTCAGTAATCAAAAGAAAGAAAATTCAATTTCACCAGGATTAATATCATTGGGATTGGAACTGAATGATATTTTAGGTCTCTTCCAACCCAAATTATTTGATTATTACTGGGTCAAACTCTGTAGTAGTTCTTCACATGAAACAAAAATATGACCCATTATGTTAGTAGCTACATGAAGGTTTTTTGGAAAGACCTACATTAATGCAGAACTACAGTGTCCTCAGGGACAGCTTGAGAACTACTGTGTCTCAAATACATCTTTCCAAATCATAATTTTCCTCTTGTTGGCTTGATACTAAGGGAAAACATTAATAAATCTGGTGTCAGGATTTTTTTGTTTCTACAAATCATTTTAGTCAGAAAATGCTGATGCTATCAAGCCAAAACTTTTTACAAGAATGACAGTTCTGACAAATTTCTTAAGAAATTTCTTCTTCTGGAAAACAACATTTCAATTTGGGCATCACACTAATTATAGCAACCACGAGAGTGTCAAAAGTGAATGGCAATGTTCTTGGACAACTGAAGCAAGACACTCATATGAATTGAGTAAATTTGCTTTTTTTTCAATCTCAGGTTTGTTTTTGGTTTTTTTTCTGAGATTTCAGTCTTCATTCTGATTTGAGGAATTGTTTGAGGTTTGTTACTGACTTCTGTGTGCAGGAAATTCAAGGCAAGCATAACGCAGTGCATGAGAAAGGGAGATTTGCTGAACAGAAGCCCTTATTGCAATGGGCTGAGTGGCTTCTCAGACCACAGAGATGAATTAAAAAGGTGAAAGTCCACCTGAAAGTCCAACCTCATCTACCTGTCTTTTAAATACCTCCAGGGATGGGGACACTTTATTCCCATATAAGGAAAAAACTGCATCAGCTGCACAGAACATCTACAAAACTGGTTTAAGATACATGAATGTATTTGCTGTGGTCAAATAAAATAAAAATTATGGGCAGCTTCTAAGGTCCAACTTTCAATTTGACTACAGAAACTTATTCTTCCCTTGCTGCTGCTTCTAGATTAAGTAATTTACCTGAAAATGCAGATGGACCTGACATAGGTAAGTAAATTTTTGTGCTTTTAAGCAGAACTCAATTTATTCTCAATGGCAACTTTCTGTCTAAAATCATAGAATCATAGAAATATTACATATTAATAAAATAATAATATGTAATAAAATACTACATATTAATCCCCAGAAGTTGAAAAACTGCCTAATTTTGAAGCATTGCCCACTTCAATATGATTTTAAAGACAGATGGATTACTGCAATTTAGCTCTGGACCTGACCCTCACTGTCTGTGGGAAGACTGTTATGAATGTTGGATATAGGTTTGGGTCCATGCAGTAAAGAACAGACATATAAAAACTGGTCTCAATAAAATTACAGTTCTCCAGTCTAAATACTTGTTTAATACAACCTAAATATCTAATATACCTAAATACAACTAAGGTCTTATGACTGTAAAAAAAATATATGGAGGTATAGTTAATTCTCTTTTTTTCCTCTTATTTAACATTATGTGGGTCAAAATATAGTGTGAAAGCTCATTTTCCTGCTCTTTAAACTGATGAGACATCAAATATGGACACTCTACATCACCACCTACAGATTATGAACCTTGCAGATGTGGATATCACTCAGTATGTGAACACTAAGACAGTTACCATTGGTGTAAAGAACCAGCTTGCAAAAGGAGTCCTGCACTGCAAAGTGCTTAACAAGAAAAAGCTTATAAATCTTCATTGATTGTTACCAAATCACTGTAAAAATGTTGCCTTTAAAAAATCCCAAATAAATGTTAATTTAACCTTTTGGCACTTGACAAATATTTATCTTCTTTGGTATTTCATTTCTTTGGTTTCCTCATTTATTCACTAGCTATTACACAACTTAGAAAAAAAAACATCTATACATCATTGCCAATTAAGAAATGTATTGGAAAAATTGCTCACTAGAAAAGATTTTTGCCTCAAATGGGATTAGTCATGTACTATGTTATTTATTTGCCTGCATAACCATAGAGGAACAATCATTTTCTTGTCAGTCTTGCTTAAATGGAGTTTCTTTAAAGAGAGAAGAATGGAGGCAAAGCATTTTGTTTTCATAAGGTCATGATGCTTATTAAATAATTTGCATATTAAAGGTTAAATTCCTGTCTTTATACAGTAAAAAGTATTTTGTCTATCCTTGAAAATTGGAGAAAAGTACAAACAAGGGTTTGTAAAGGAAACACATTTATGGGTACTTTCTGACACTTGTAATTGTTCACCAGTAATTCCCATTCACACCTACCCCACATGAGGTAACGACTGCTTTATATTAAGCTCCATTTATCCCTTTCAATTTGTTTCTAATAGATGCACCTATAGCTATAGCAATTATTTAGATAAGTAACAAAGCTGTGCCACAGCCTCAAATTGTAATCACCAAGGCAGAATGTTAATTAGAGACAGAGGAGAGAGATGATGACAGTGTGTTAAGATTGTTTCTATTCCAAAACTACTTAAACAGAAAATCTAAAGGATCATTACACAGTCTGATACAGATTTCAAGTCTAAATCCTGCAAGGTTCTTCCATAAGAGTTCAGCAGACATCTGAATGGGGTTGGCAAAGCATCATCCTTTGGTTGTGCGGGACTTCTCTGCCCTTTTCCCTAGCTCAGTGAAGACAGATGCTTTCCTCTCTCCTCCCACCATTAGTTCCTTGTATAACTTATTTATACTGAAGTCTATAGTAAAGAAAATGTGCAAAACAGATTCTGGTCATTTCAAAAGTCACCAGATAAACAGACTTTCACACACAGAACGATAACATAAGAACCTGAGCCGTCAATATCTTCCATTTACAGTTCATTTATGGGTAACTTTTAAAATAAGATACTGGTGTTGGACTTTTAAAACATATTTTCCTCCTAAGGACCATTATTGACTAATATATCAGGGAATACAGTTCCCCTAATGATGCATCAATGGAACACATCATTACAAATGCACTACCATCCTGATGATATATTACTCAATAACATGGTAGCAGCTGGCAAGAACTTCCACTCAATTGGATAATGCAAGTTTTACCCTGTTTGTTTCATTCCCATCGTTAAAAATGAGGAGGAAGAGATGTTAATAGAGTCCAAGAAAGCAAGTCCACATATAAAGAGTTATAATTAGTCTTAACAGAAATTGCCAACTGTGGTATCTTAGTTTGGAAAGGCAGATGTTTCCAACAGCTTCTAAAAATCAATACAAATCACTATATCATAATTCCATATCATTCTTCTTTCTGATTTACTACTACACTTCCAGCCACTCACAGTTTAGCACCTCTAAACAGAGATGCCAATGATAAGCAAGCCCCATGCTTGCCACTGCCCTTTGCAGCTTTCATTCCAGACATGGCCCATCTGCCCAATTGGTGATCACTGGGAACATGGGATCCAAGTCACATCCCTTGGCTGCAGCTCTTTAACTCAGCACCACCAACCAAAACAGCCCCTCAATGTCCTCTTCTCCTGGCAGACTGCAGAGCTTCCTAAACAGAGGATAAAACACAACAAAGGCTTTTTAATTATTATTATTATTATTAATATTTTTTATTATTATTATTTTTAATATTTTTTTTACTTAAGGCATTAATTTTTCCTTGCAAGAGAGACCCGATTAGTTTTGTTCTAAGACTTTACACCAGCACTGTTGTTGAGAGAAGCATGTTCTTTAAGCAGCTCCTACCAGCCTGCTGCTGACCATTCATCTCTACTTCTTTGCCAGGCACAAGGTCTTTTAATAGTTTACTCAATCTTTGATGCTCATCTCAACCTGGGAAGGATTAAACCACCAACTTCACCTGGTGGGAGCAGGAAGAAGTCTCTCTATTCACCAGCCATCCCTGTTCTGTCCTCATCTCTGCCACTGTACTTGGCCTTTCTCTTTTTGTGTTCCCTATCTACATTTACCACTGTGGCATTACTTGACTTAACTCCATTAAGTCAGGAAATGCAATATAAACTGAAAACAATACCTTATTTTCACATACCAATCATTTTTCTGGTTGGTTTTGAAGAAAAGTTTAAATAATTTGAATGAATATTTAATCTCAAAGCAAAGCAGCTGTGTCTGGATGCTGTGCCACATTCTGCAGTGAGAAAAAAAGGCATTTCTGTGAGACTGGATACCACTTGGATTGCAGTGCACCTCTGAAAAAAAGAAGTTGGTTGCACAGATCACAAAGAAGAGAGAAAGAAGCAAAGGAATAAAAAGGCTGATAAATCAAAAAGAGGTTTGTAGTTCAGGCAGAAGAGGAGTTGTGGAAGGCTACTGAAATTTTCCAAGGAGAAATATAGCATATTCCTGGATGAAGATGAAAATCTAAATAGCCATCAAAAGGAATGGAGAAGATGGAGAATTTGGACAGCCCATGGATGTTAATGTGAAACACTTTTACTCTGAATTGGTGATCAGCTATATAAAAACAGACATCAGAGGCAGCTGAAGTTGCCAACTATGTGCACTGAAAAAAACCCATATAAAGACAGGTAAAATTTGAGGATTTAGAAGGACTTCTTATCGAGGCACCTAACAGGCAGAAGAGCTTCTGATGGCAAAGGAGAAACAAAAGGTTAGGCAGCATTACAACGGCTCTTTTCAAGCAGCTTGTTTTGATGTGATCCAGACCTGACTACATGGGATGATGGTTATAGAAAAATCCATTTGTAACAGCAATAGCTTCATGGTTGAATGAATGAAAAGGTATTTTCTGTACTTAAATGAAATCAGGATGTCATACAATGCAGCAGGGAAGCTGAGTTCTGCAAATGCCTTTAAAGTAGAAGAAGAAAAGGAATAAAAAGAGCACAAGGGGCAACAACCTTTGCCTATTGGAGTCTTTTTTGATTTCTGGATTTCCATTTTGTTTACTGCTATGGAAAATTATCCTGTGCCAAATTTTATAGCTGTGGTATCCATGAATCAGAAATGTAGGCTTATTGGAAACTGTCAAGTGCAGCACAGAAGACTTGGATTTCATTCAAAAAGCAATCTAATCACGGTGCTCAGATAAAAAGCCAAAATCATGAGATCAGAAGACAGGCACATCCAATGATGAACACAAGTTAACTGATGTCTCAAGTGAAAATAAAGACCTGGAACCATATTGTGGATTTAGGGATAGAGCAGATCAGAAATACTGTGCAGAATACCCATCCCACACAGGAAACCAAAGGAAAAAAACCCAGGTCAGCTAAGATGTACCTCAAGCTGCACCATGAAGACATCAGCTGATACATGTGTGTCTCTCCATGCTCCCGAATCAACATTTGTTCAGAAGCCAATGTCACAACCCAAGTTTGGAGACAGCACAACTACTGACTGTGAGCACATCATAGAGAGTTATATAAAAAGCTAAAACACAGAGGCCTGGTGTCATCACACAACACACTTTGTATTTCTGCTCACTGGTTCCACCACTTACTGCCAGTGAACTGCATCAAGCATGGTCAGCATGGGATAGAAATGCCAGCCTCACGGTCCTGAAGCAAGAGCCAAGTCTCAGAGCTTTATTTCTGATGTTGAGAAAAGTTTTTTCTACAAGCATCTTATATCACACAAAATCCAAAGAGGCAACTAAATCCTAAGAGTTGACACTACTCTTCCCCTACTCAATCCCTACATTTCCTTCCCACTTTCCAGCACTCCCATCACTGCTGAACATTGCTAGCACTCCAGAAAGGACTGCTGAATCGCTCAGGAAAAGACACTGATCTTCTATAATTTATATGGATTGGAGTTCTTTCAATTGTTTTAAAAAAGATATATCAGGGTTACTAATTGAACAGTGTATTTATCAAATCAATTCCAAGGTGACTGCGAGTGCTTCACGATCTCGGTTCAAGAAACATGTATTGGTATTTAGCAGGATTGTATTTTCCTGTCAATGAGGAGCAGTAAGTTTGGGGGAGTACTTTGAGCAGCAATTTATTCAAGTCATTGCAAATACTCACTAAATAAAGACTTCAGAGTCTGACAGAATGAGGAAACGGAGGTACTTAGCATTAAATTAAACATACAAAAGTACAGAAATAAAATAGATTTACTTCATTTCTTCGATCGTTTCTAGTGATAGAGCACTTGGATCTTAATTCTACATCTTTCTCACTTACCAGTATTTTCCAGATTACTTACAGAACAACCCATGGCCTTTCTACTATTGAAAAAGATTGATTTACAGAGATCTCTTCTAGAAGACAAGGTAAGTGGTTGATAGCTTTTATTTAAGTGTCAGTCATTTCCACTCCATGCAGAAGACAACAGCAGAAGGAATGAGGCAATAGTGTTCAGCAGATGTAGATGAAATTTAGTTTTGAGGATATGAGGACTCATAAATGCTCCTAATAGAGAATTTTCAGAGGCTCTGAAGCAAACAAACAGTTTATAGATATATTTGTCTGATACATCACAGACTGTAGGGCAGCAGCTATCCTAATCTCAGCACCTGGGTACACTGCTGCAAAAATAAACACTACCTGAGGACCAGGAAAAATCCCATTTTGCCCAGGCTAAAAATGTTTTGCCAACTGAGGTATAACCAAATCTCATTTTAACCATGTTACCTAATCATCCCTATTTTTATGTCTAAAATGTAACTTGACTCAGGGGCAGTGTTATAACACAGTACCCATCTACGCTAACAGACTCAATCACATTATCCGTTTCGAGTGATGACAGTGCTCTAAGTGGATTTCAGACTACAGAATAACCTCAAATGTTAAAGAGAGAAACTAGTATTAAAAGAGAAAATGTTTGTGTGTACACAAATATAGAACCACATTTACTTGATTTACTGGTGGGGGAAAAATATATATATATATATATTTTCTCTAGTTCATTTAACTAGTTTATTATTCAAAAGGAAAAAAAGGTGTTGGGCTGGCAGATGAGTCCTATTTGTACCTCTAAAAAAAGCTGTATATGCTATCCAAGTATAAAGCAGAAAAATATGAATTTACATGGATAAATCAAGGTATTATTCTACTTAGGCAAGGCCAGAGGTACTGGCAGACAGCAATATATTAGGGAGAAAAGAAGCATCTAAAGGAAAGCTGCTGGGTTAGCATATTGGAATTATTTGGTATACAAATGAGGGAGAGAATTGTTTCCAGAATTACTACTCTTAACGATAACACAAAAATAGTAAAACACTGCAGAACCACCAGATACAGAGTGATTGAGTAGATCTGGTGTATGGGTGGATACAGACAGCCCAGCCCTGGCAAAAGCAAAGCAATCATCTGGGTACCAAAAATAAACATGGAAATCATTGTTGAATACAAAAATCATATGGGAGATCTTGTGGTGATTGTAAATAATAAAACCATCTGTCCAGCAGAAAGAAGCATGACACTGGGCAAACAAGGGAATGAAGCATAAATCATGGAAAGGCACCCTGGCAACGGCAAAGATGCTACTGAAAGCTCATCTGGAAAATGATGTGCAATGCTGATTACCACATAAAGTCGTTGTAGAAATCAAGCAGGTGCAGGTCAGAGCTACCCATCCACACTGAATTTAGCTATGTGGATAAATTTGCCAGACAAAAGCTCAATCTTAGAACAAAGGAACCTACATGGGATTTTTTTTAGCATTTAAGAGACCTTGATGCCAGTAGGAATTTTTTCAAGCAACCAGTTAAACTTATGCATCCCAAGAGGAGACAAGAGCAGAAAGGAACAGCATTGACAGAAATTAAAAGGTGTCCTTACACAGAGGTTGATCATAGTTGTGGACAGAGGCTCCTAGAATTTCCAGTAGTATTCTCATAATAAAAATGTATGGGACTATACATAGAGACAGGCACGTAGAGAGAAGGATTACCAGAGACAGACAGCTTTCCAGGAACTGAACCTCCAGCTTATTTTATTTTTAAAAAGTAATTCATACAGACAAACTCAGAACTGCATCTTCCTCTAGTGCATCCTCCTCCTGGCTTGAGTAATTTATGAAGAATCATTTATCAGGGTTCATCTCTCTAACGTCCTCTTGCTGACTTTTACTGGTAGGTAAAGACAGAAGAATACAGATTATTGCAATCTTATTCCATAGTTTGTATAGTAGATTAATAGATGATAGGATTGGGATGAATTTTGACAGAGATAAAGATTACAGAGTCTGCATTCTGAACAGGATATATTTTATATGAGATCCACTCCAAATCTTCTTAAACTTTAATGAAAATAAGGAACTTCTGTACACATGCTACTGCTGCCAGCTTGAAGCGGATTTCTTCTCAGGTTTTCTGGAATTTTAAGGTTAATCATTGATTTATTTTGAATTATTGCTGCATATTCTATTTCCAGCATGGGTTGTGGTCTTGGAACAGCCAGAGACCTTGGAGCTGACTATCTCTGCTAAGAACACTTAATGAATTTTACCCATCACATGTGGAATTTAGTTTCATCCGTACGCTAAGCGATGACTTCACAGTTTCACTAATAAAATAAAAATAAAAAGTAGGATGCACAACTATAAAAAAGAACCACATAATAAATTCAGTGAAAAAGACAGTAAGTGCTGCTTATTTTATGTTTTGCTTTGTTTTTATGTTTGCTGCTTTTTTTCTATGTTTGAGATGGTGGCAGTGACTACTGAGAACAGCTGAAAGTACTTTAAAGGAGCTAGGTGATAGAAAAATGCATCTTTTCTCCTTTATTTCTGCTAATGTTAGTATTTCTATTAATACCATCCCTGTAAAAGCACATAGATGCTACCTAAAGCATGAAGAAAAATCTAATCATTGTGCTATAATTGTTTTTAAACCTGCATACTTAAATAGAATAAAAAATAATACTAGATAATTTTCCTATTATACTTAACTAAATTACAGCATTTTGACTGACATTCAATAAACTGATTTTTACCAGTATAAAGAGGTGATTCCAACCTCACCTCACCTTTTGTAGCAAACTAGCTAGATACAGTGATACAAGAAGCCTATAAAAGAGAAGATACTCAAAGCAGCCTGGGCACCTAATAACAGGAACACAGAGACCACTGCTGGGGCTGACAGGTGATGAAGCAGGTTAATGGTGATGCCACTTTTTATATTTTCTCCATCTCTCTCAAAATGTTGAAAAAAAATATATATATATAGGCATACAAATGGTTCTTGTTTTCTTTTAATAGTTCTTTTAACATAGTAAGCATCAGTTTGCATATGCTAACAAACATAACAGAATTACAAGATATGTTTCTACCTCAGTTCGTATTTTCCTGAAATTCTTTGAAAATTTTATCACCAATTAGTTATTTTTAATGATTCAGGGTAATTCACATGTTATATAGGAGAAGAAAACACTTTTAAATCTGCAGAACTGTACTTACTCATTTCATAGTGGAGAAAGAAGCTTTGAAAGTTTCCATTTTACTTGTTCTTAAGTTCATGTGTGAATGATCCTGGATAAGATTTAAAAGTTTGTCAACTATCACTAAGAGAGACCTGGAAATTGGATCTTTCAGAGAAGTTAATAGGTTTATGCTCTATAGAAAAGAAAAATAATAAAAATAAAAAATAAAAAATAAAAAATTAATAATAATAATAATAATAATAATAATAATAATAATAATAATAATAATAATAATAATAATAATAATAATAATAATAATAATAATAATAATAATAATAATAATAATAATAATAGATGTGGGAGTCAAATTGCCTAAGAGGCACAGCTTCAAAATACAAAAGTTGACATGAAAGTTAAGAAGAAAAGTTTATAAAAGATCCTGCTACTTGCAAGGAGAACAGTTCTCATTATTTCTTCCTTGATTACAAAGTACTGGAAGCTCAAGACAGTCTCTCTTGGAATGACATGCAACAGTGAGAACTTCCATAGTAGAAAGAATCAAGTAAATTCACTGCTTTGGAGTATATGAGAAGAGGTTCAACTCTGTTGTCTACATTAGAAGATGGCCTCTTTACTTTCTAATAATGGACCTGAACTCCACAGGCCACCTCTGTAATCCAGATAGCAGTAAAACAGAAATTACTGCAGATTATAGTGCAACTTAGAAAAAGTTGGTGAAAAAAGATTATGAAACCTACCTACTATTTTTGAACAGAGGGAAATACTAGAACAGCTACACCTCTTCTCCCTAAAAGAGTCATTTCTAATTACAAAGGTGCAGAGAATTCCTCCACTCTCATTCCACAGTATTCTTCCAACCACTCCAACTAAAGAAAACACACTTATTTCAGGGCAGTCAACATGTGGGCTTCCAACAGTTTGGCAGAGAAAGTGACCATCAAGCAAAACCACAAGATATAACTGATAAAGTAACAGTAACCTGTAAAGATGGGAACCCTTAAACCATGCACAGAGCACAAGTCAGACTTCCAGCTGCATCGACAGTCGTACAACCTGTAATCTGGCTTGAAAATAATGAATCACCATTCTCTGTGTAAGTTCAGCAAGGATGTTGAGCAGAGACCTCCTCACTCTCTGCAACTACCTGAAAGAAGGGTGCAGAGAGGTGGGTCTTGGTCTCTTCTCCAAGGCAATAAGAGACAGGACAAGAAGAAACGGCCTCAAGTTGCTTCTGGGGAGGTTTGGATTGGATATTAGCAGGAATTTCTTTACTGAAAGGGTAGTCAAGCATTGGAACAGGCTGTCCAGAAAAGTGATGGGGTCCCCATCCCTGAAAGGATTTAAAATATGTGTAGGTGTGGTGCTTAGGGACATGGTTTAGTGGGCATGGTGGTGTTGGGCTGACAGTTGGACTTGATGATCTTGGAGGTCTTTTCCAACCTTAATGATTCTATGACTTCCTTATTTTTACTCACAAGTCGATGTCTTCAGGGCAGGTGCTGTCTGTCTGGGCAGAGTTGAGTCAAGAAGTGCTGGCACAGTAGGATTCCCATTACAGCTGAGTTTATGGACTTATTGCAAGACAAAATAGTTGAAAATGTATCAAAAACTTTAGAAATACCTACAGATATTTCATATTACCATAAAAATAGCTTTAAAGACAAGTAGCAAAGTCAATAAAAATAATACATCTGTGCCGCAACAAGCATTAGGATTTTGCTTCAGAGTCAGGTAGAATCAAACAGCAAATTATCAGCACGACAGAGTGACATTTACAATCTGTTAAGAAGAGATAAGGGTAGATTGAGAAGGGAAAGAACAGAGTGGTTAAAGAAAGAAAATATGTCATATGGAAAGTGCTAGAAGGTGCTTGACCAAACCAACTGAGGCATCCTAAAGGTGTTAAACCAGAGCTGCTACAGAAAAACTGGTAAATTCAGAAGGTGTAGTGTATTGCTATGAGTGCACTGAGGCATGAACAATGCAAGTGCAGTGTCAACACTTCATTTTTCATTGTCCTGTTCTCCTTGTCCTTTGTAGTGGAAGAGTGTATTTTAGGGGTGGTCTTTATGAAGGCATACTCCCCAAGCACTCACAGATTTCACAGCTGTGTAGTACCCCTCCAATCCCACATTTCTCTCCAAAGAAGGAGGACTTAACTGAGACAGAAAGATTGAAGGGAAGGTGAAGATTGAAAACTGGTCTTCTACAATCCTTTAAAATAATTTAAAAAATAAAAGCTATGAATCCAAATTCTAACTTTGTCCTGTATGACCTCCTCAGCTACACACGTAAGCTATAGCATAACCTTGCATTAATAATGAAATCAGACAATTTTATACCTTTTTAATAATGTATGCCAAATATATTTGGGTTTAGGAAGGACAGTATTCATTTATCGATCGTGATGCATTATCTCCAACCTGGAAACTTCGAAGCAGCTTTCATCTCCTGTGCAATTCTAAATAATTCAGAATGTAATTTCGGTTGGGTTATTTTGTTTGTATTTTTTTTCTTATTAATTTTGTATTTTTTAATCAAAAGAAAAGCTAACAGACCTATAGCAAAGGGTCAAAAGTCCATCTCATATTACTCAAAAAATCCTGAAGAAATCATCTTGAAAAGTCCCATGAGTGAGGACCCTGCTGTCTAATTCTTAGTTTTTAGAACACCGACCTCTGTACCCACTGTATTTGTACCGTGTCACATGTATATTTAATAATTATTATAACAACAGTAGCAAATAACTTTGAGTTCTTGTTAAAAGGACATATTCACATTATAATTTCTTAAAAGTTATTTGTTCAATTCACCTTAAGATTGGAACAGTTCATCCTTGTCAATTCTCAGCATGAGAACAGAAATTTTGTTCAGGTTTCTAAGTTGAAAAGTAAATTTAAATATGCAAGCAATGATTACTAATTTGTCCTGCAGGTCTGCATTCACTCCAAAGGTGAATTCTTGAGTAAGGTACTGACAAACTATGCAGATTAGAGATTTACAGGTTTATCTAGGGAATATTTTAATATTAATGAATTTCCAGCAAGGTTAGATTTTGATTTCCCTCATCTATAATTAGCAGAGGGGGAAGAAAGGATGAGAACAAATGGATGCCATGGTGGTAGTGAAAAATAAGAAAGAAAAAAAAGACAAATGGAATAAATAAAGTCTCAGAGAAGTTAATTAGTGGCCTTTGAATGGTCAGTTCAAGAGGCAATATTATCATAAAAGGATTATTGTAGGATTCTACAGATCAGCGGTCAAGGATTACATCAGATTTTAGGGAGAAAAGTTGTGCTTCGTGAAATAAATTAAGAGTAGTATTATTTCATCATTACAATCAGAGAAAGCACAGGGATAAATGTCAAAATTGGACATCAGTGGGGACGCAAATTAATCACCTTACAATAACTAACAGTCTTCTTTAGGACTTCTCAGATCACCAACTAAAGTGATGTTTTGAGTGCTTCTGTGATAAGAGAGGATTTAACAAGATGTAAAGTCATAAAGCAATAATCCAAGGAGTTATTGGATTATGTGGCTGTGCAATTAAAAGCTGTGTTTTTCTCTTAACTCTGTGAGCAGCTGTTGCATTCATACAACAAAGGGAAGTCTGCAAATACTGAACCCATGCCCACCTCAAGAATCTGAGGAGGAAAAAGTTCAGCCACAAACATAGATATTAGCTCTAGAGGGGCAAGATCTACAGCACAATTTAGCCTAGCTGAAATAAGAGCTGGAACACCAGCTAAAGTTGAGCTCTTTGGTTTCTTTCTTACTAAAAACAAACCCCAAGTGGTCACATTTTCAACATCATAACTTAGTTTTGTCAGGGAAGTCTGTGAAGGCCCAAAATAAAAAGCAGAACAGAAAACCTCCTTCCATTATTGACATCCAAAGCCATGCTCATATAAAAACTCATGCAGTGCTTTACAGCTCCAAAGAGTATCAACAGCACTCAAATGCAACCGCTGAGGTTTGGGTTTCACAAGGTGGTGCCTTATAGTCATACACTGCAAAGAAATTAGATTAGAAACAGTTGAAATTATGCTTGGTCTGTTCTTGACTGTGTCTGGGAGCTCCAGCACATCAGTGAAGGTGTATGAACACAGTTTCTGTCCTGGAAATTCAATTATCAGCCCTGCTTCCATGTTCTACAGGCCAAGTCTGTTTGTAGGACACGTTAAGAGCTATGCAAATCTCTGCAGAGCTTAACTTGGTTTTATCCTCCCAGCAGTGAAGGGCAATGCAATGCTTAAGGTGGAGATAACTTCTCATTGGCAATAAAGCCAAATGACCTCCATGTGTTGACCACCTGGAATGGAGCCTATGGCTTCCAGCAGATGCTTTTGTGAGGCCACAGGAAACCCTGGTGGCAGAGGAACCCCACACACCCTGCACAAAGCTTCACCTCCAGAACAGTGCTTACAGCATAGTCCTCTTCCACTGACTGCCTGCAGCTGGGTGGCCCTGACATCCCTCAAGCTAGAGAAGATCTGCATGATATACATTTTTTTTTCGGGTGCAAGAAGATTCTGTGCCTGTTGCAGAGCCTGCTCTGTCTGCTGTGGCAGGCACCAAGAGGCAGGGAAGGAGGGAAGACCCTCCAGCATTCCATCATGCCAGAGAGAGCTCCTGAATCAAGACTAAGGCATCTCAGGACTTAGACAGGTGAGCTTTTGCACCTAGATAACCTCAAGGGCCAAAGGAAAACACCAGAGAAGGACCTGATGTTCACCATAAGTTAAGGTGATGGGCTTCAACCTGTGCAGCCATTCAAGTCAAGTTCCAGGTGCTCCACTTTTAGTTGGATTTATGCTTAGAGGGAGTGGAGACAATGATAATCTCTGATTTTCTACCTGCAGTCCACATTTCCAGAGAGTAGTAAAGGAACTTTGGTCCTACAAGACATAAATATTGGCAGATAACATCCAGTTCTACTTTCAACCAAAACATTACTTATTCTCTTGAGTGACTCTCTGAAACTATTGTTGCAATTTTTCTGGTTTCATAGGACAAGGATATAACTTATATCACTTCCCCCCACTATATAATACTGGAGTAGGGTAATGTATAACTCCTTCTTCAGTATGATGTAGCACTCATATAAATAAGGTGAAATATTAACTCTGAACATCACACAGTGGGTTTAAATTTCCTCTCCAGTATTGATTTTGCATCATTTTATTATGTTTTAATAAGTGAGACCAAACTCCAAACCCTACTTTATGGTAAATGACATTTAATAATGTAAAAAAAAAAATCTATCCTACGTGCATGAACCTTTCACAGCCCACGTTGACTTCAGAGGGTACTTCTGAAGGCAGAGAACTTGCAGGATCAGAGCCACTGCAAAGCATATGTTGTCACAGAAAATGTGTGTGAAATAATTCAGAATGATTATGTTCAAAAGAGAAGAAATGGAGAGCAAAGACAGGGAGATGTGAGCTATGAAGCAAACAGATTTAGCACGGTGCAGATAATAAACAACAGATAAAATGAGAGAATAATAAACAATATAAATCTCTGTTTAGTCCATGCAAGACCATTCCACAAGACAAACAGACACCAGTGGGGTAAAGCAGGACTCAGCTAATGCCCAGGGCCAGGAGCCACCATTATGAATGTAGTTGGACCTTCATTAATATGTATGAAGGTCTTGCCCACAAATACTTGAAGCTTTATTGAATTTATTCAGCTTCAGTTTCGCTCCGATACTCCGCTCTCTCCTTTCAAGCAACGGAGTAGATGGGGAAAGCAAGCTGTGCAGTCCTTTCAGAGGGACTACAGAGAGCTGAGGAGGAAAATAAAAAGGAAAAGAAAAATGCTGGTGCATGAAATCTGGCAGGTGGTAAGTACACAGGAGATTTCAGTAACTACTTCACTATAGTTCAACACAAAAGGAAGTCGTTATATGCAGTGCCACTGTACAATAAAATACAATAAGCAGGAAGACTTGCTTTAATTTAAAGACACTGTGACTTGTGATACACTGAAATAAGCAGAACGTCTTCAGATGTAATAACCTTCTAAGATGTTCTTTCTTCAGAAGAAACGACGCCATTAATTATAAAGAATCATAAACACACAATAAAAAGTCAGGTTTTAAATCACCCCCATGCATATGGCATCTGTCAAAATAATTTTTAAAAACAAGTCCAAGTTTGTAAATTTATTTCAAGCAGGAGGACTGGGATGAGGGTGGTGATAGTCTGTACACATCAAAACATTGCATTCTCATCTCTCACTCAGTGCCTGGCCCTCACAGACTGAAGATGAATGAAGTAATCATCAGTAAAGAGCTTTCCTGTCTAAAAGGAAATAATTTAAAGAGCCCAAATTAGCAGTTACAACAAAATAAAACTGTCCTGCAGTACTGTGTCTCACTATTTAAAGCATTTTTAAAAATTATCAAAGATTTCTTTTTTAAATGGATGGTAGTGGTTCTTTCTGGGAGCTCCAGTTCTCTCGGTGCAATTCTTATTGGTTCATTTAATAAAGTGGAAGGAAGCTAAAATGAATAGGCCCTGGATTTTACAGAATGAAGAAATGAGAGAACTGCCATGAATTAAAAAATCTGGGCTTCTTTACAGGCAATGGGAAGATCCTCCTGCTGCCCCACATTGCCTTCAGGGACATGGGACTTCCATCTCTGCTCTTCAGATCCACCTAACAGCATTCAGATGTCCTGAATCCAGCTGGGTCAGAGTCAAAGTTACAAATAATGTATGGCTCCTTCATCTCATTGATGACTCAGATTCTAATTTAGGTTTTTATTTTCATATTAAGATGACCAAACTAATAGTAATTTCCTTACAATATAGAATCATAGAATCATAAAATGGTTTGGGTTGGAGGGGACCTTAAAGCTCATCCAGTTCCAACCCCCCTGCCATCAGCAGGGACACCTTCCACTAGACCAGGTTGCTCAAAGCCTCATCCAACCTGGCCGAGAACACTTCCAGGGAGGAGCAGCCACAGCTTCTCTGGGCAACCTGGGCCAGTGTCTCACCACTCTCACACCAAAGAATTTCTTCCCAATATCCAATCTAAACCTACCCTCCTTCAGCTTAAAGCCATTTCCCCTTGTTCTATCAGTAACTGCCCTTATAAAAAGTCCCTCCCCAGCTTTCTTGTAGGATATCTCATATCCATGAAGCTAGCCTTCCCACAGCCCAATTCAGCCCTCTTCTCATGGGACACGTGAGATGATCACGTACATGCTACCTGAGGCAGAAATGCACATCATATTGGCAAAAGTGATTTAGGAAAGTTATTCCAATCTTCACAGCCACTCCACTGTCTCTCATCCTAGTTGTACCTCCAACAAGCTGCCAAGAAGTCCATGTCTATGGGCTTTCAATCACTTCTAGGAAACTATCTGCATTTTTCCATTCCTTGGCTAATACACACCAAAATTTATACCAGAAGTGATGGTAATCCACAAACAAGCAAATATAACATTTATAAATGTATAAAAGAAAGTTCCAGCAGGAACTCAGAATATCAAAATATTCTCCATTAAAGTCATACAGGGGCACAATAAAGCATTAGATATATTGCTCCATTCCTTTATTAAAAGCTGCAACACAAAGCAACCATGAATTCCTTCCTCACTACTAAAATGCAGTGGCTCCATGTTCACAGAATCACAGAATGGTGGGGTTGGAAGGGACCTCAGGAGATCATCCAGTCCAACCCCCCTGCCAAAGCAGGTTCCCTACACCAGGTTGCACAGGAAAGTGTCCAGGTGGGTTTGAGCATCTCCAGAGATGGAGACTCCACACCCTCTCTGGGAAGCCTGTCCCAGGGCTCTGACACCCTCACAGAAAATAAATTTTTATAGAAGGCATCCACAGTTAACTGCTATTTGGGTTTGGCCTTTAATGCTTAACATAAAACCACACCTTCAGTAGCCAAATGTAATTAAAAAACAGCATTTCAGCCTCTTTCAAGTTCCCTCTCCAGGTGAAAAGTCAAGTTTAGCTGCAGCACTGAAAAATACTATTTTCACTGCCAGTTTGTCAGAACAGATTTTGTTAGCTTCAAAAACCCCAATGCTAGATAATTTTTTTAAATTAAAGTGTACACATTTAAAATAGTACAGAAATGAGATCAAGCAGAAGGTGAAGTTATTTCTATGAACTGATTACAACGCTAATTTCTCTTGTGAATTTCATTCCTTTTTGTTAATTAATAGAAACAGGTTGTTATGGACAAAAATAGGGAGAACACTGAACACCTAGAGCAAAATCTCAGCCCACGTCACACCAAAGGACATTTTGTTCCCAAGCTTGGCATAACGAGGTTGCCACATGCAGAAACCATAGGTTGCACAATTCTGTCTGGCTTGTGCTCAGCTTCACTGAGAAGATGAAACGAAGGAAACAGCCCAAACCAAACACTTCTTTGCTCTGTTCCCATGTAAGCAGAGGACAGCGTAAGGAAGCATTTGTCACAGGTCACCTAAAGGAGACTCCTCTCCAGGAGCTGCCCAGGAACCAGACTCAACTCCATCCCAGAGAAGCTCAACTTCATCATTTCTTCTCCTGCTTTCTCCTACCGCCCGATAGCCAACCCACATACCCTTGTAGACATGGGAATCTGGCTTTCCAGGTGCAGCTTCCCACTCCTCCAAGCTCAGGAGCCAGAGGAACCTTCCCCCTTGCAGCAGTGCAGCGGGGTGAGCGTGGGAAGAGGAGTTCTCCACCTGCTTTTGAATCTCTCCCTTATTCCTACCACAGATATTACATTACAAAATGTTGGAAGAATTATTTTTAATCTTCAAAAGCTGAAGAGCAGTTGGATGTTCTCTTTCTTTAGCCTCCCAGTTTGTTCTTGACAAAGTGACACATAAGTTCATTAGAGTTATCATTCAAATCTTAAATTTAAAATGTATTTTTTTGGCAAACAGTTTACTGAAAATGGATCTAACTCTCAAATCAAGCCCTTTAATTCAGATTGAACTAACACTGAGGAATTTCTCTATAATTCTGTAAGTTAATCAAAACAAATTTGAAAAACCCTGGTTAATATACTGACCATGACGTGATATGACATGGAATATCTCACTGGCACAACCAAATGCCAATTTTGGGGTTTATTATTTACTGTGCTTCTTCCCTCCCAGTCCTAATGCAGCTGTGAAGCAGCCAAACACGATGACCTTGAGCTCCAGCAGCAACTAATGACATTAGCACCTTATCAACATTATTTTCATAACAAATCCCACACTGAAACCAAAACACAGCCACTCTAGCTACTAAGAAGAAAATTAACTCTATCCTAGCAAACCCAGGACAGTAACTCTGTAGTCCATCTCCCCAGAGACAGTTCTCCTCGGGCAGACTTGAGGGCACAACCACCATCTCAGACTGTAAATTCCCCATTTTGTAGCTACAGAACAATATTTTCTGCTCCAGATACAGGAGACCTAATACCATATAGAGGCAGAGCACCTGAGATCAGCAGATGGCTCACAAAGGTGCTGCTTCCTACTCTTGTGGCAACATGCCCCAGCTTGGGCAACTGTCAAGTTGTTGTGTGGGGTTTTTTTGTTTGTTTGTTTGGGTTGGGTATTTTTGTTTTGATTTTGTTTTTTTTTGTTGGTTTTTGTGGGTGTTTTCTTTCACTTATATGCTCCCAGGGTATCTCACCTTCAGGATTTATTCATACTGACACCTTCCATAATCCTGTGGATGCTCTTACTGACTACATAGCATGTACCACCCACAGAAAACAACTCTGTATATATGTTTAATACTTGCTATTTTATTTTTTAAAAATATTTTCAGCAATTGAACCCTAGTTCTATCCATCACATTAGGTGATCATAAATCTTACACAGTATGATACTAAATTATTCTAGAATTGGTACATATAATCTTTCTTTGCATATTCACTCCATGTTTCTCTGGAGGCTTCATTAGAAATTCCACTGCATTGGATTTAAAATATATTTTTCCTCCATACTATTTGAATAAGTAATGAGTGAAAGCAATTTCATCCATCTTTATTAATGAAGTCATAAATCAGAGGGTTAAGTTAAAAAGAGCTTCTATTTATTGATCCTGTTGCATTATGGACATGGTGGAAACTACTAAGCAGTTTCCTCCTCCTGTCAATATTCTAAATAATTCAGAAAGGAATCTCAGATTGACTTTTCACTCATGCATATCCCCTTTAAAATATGTGTGTGTTTATATATCATCAGTACATTATCAAATCCATGCAGTAGCTTTCTCAAATTACCAAGTTATTTTCCCAAATTGTTGGATGAAAGCTCTATTACAATTTGGGAAACTTTTTGTATGCTGCATCCCTTAAAATTCATGTTAAAAAGGGGCATCTCAGATACATTAAGAACTATAACTTTCCTCTGTGACACCTTTATGATTCTCCTCCCCATAACTCTCATTTGGTGAGAGTTCAGGAGACATTTCTTGTTCCTGATGAACAACTTTTTAGGTGAACTTTTAACTTACAGTTCTTGAAGCTTTCCCGTAACGACTTTTCTGTGCCAATCAGAAATCACATGCAGCACAGAACTTCACCCTGCCTCATTTCAGCTGTGCTCTCAACCTCCACAACAGCACTTCCCTTAGTCACATCAGCCCAATAAAGGCACATTCTTGAAATGTTAAACCATATACTCAGATAATATAACATTTTCAATACAAAATTCATTAGGACATGATTTGATATGTTTAAACATACAGATAAGCTGAAATTGGAAATTATTTTTCCCCCTCCTGCATTATAGTGGCAGCATTTTTTCTAGAGATAGAAAAACTAAAGACCCTTGCAAATAATTAAACATTGCAGTCCAGTATAATAATTTATTAATGAAGTATCCTATTGCCAGGACCTTGAAAAACCTGTTTTACGATTATGACACAGCTGATCTTTCCTCAAACCAACAGAGGATTATTTGTCTCCTTTAGCTACTAGCAACATTTACCACCTTCCCCTGGAAAACCTGGATGAGAACTTTGCAGACCAACCTCCTGGTTTTAGCAAAACTCTTTTCACAGCTTACTGTTAAGATTAGAGAAGAGGAATTTAGAGGAGTTAAGCCTGTGTAAGTGGGTTGAGTTGAGGAGCAGTGAAAAGAGGGTAAGGAATTTAGCAGCATTTTATGAATACAAGGAAACCAGTAGCCATGAAGTACCCTGGTATGGACCATGCCATCACAGGAGGTCTTCAGAAGAGAGTAGGGTTGGGTCAATAACTTGCTTCACAAGGTTTGGAGGCTAATCAAAGTGCAAGGAGACCATCCAAAACATCTTGCACACAACCTGCAGAAAATGTTGCCTGGCTTCACTGAGGAAGAGAGGAATATTTGCTCCCAGGGAAAGACTGTGCTTACAGCAAAGGGGGAAAATGCTACAAGCAATCTGGTTTCAAGAGTATTTTACATTTCCTACTTGTTTTCTTTGATGTTTTATATATTTGGTTGCTAGAAATAATATGGATCTGCTCCTTGCTTCTACATAACACTAGTACAGCACTAATGGTTACTTAATAGCATTATTACAAACATACATTCTTTTACATTTCAAGATTTACTTACTAGTTAAGTTGTATTTTAGCTAGTTGTGTTTTAAGTACTTAATGTTAGTTGCAATGGAATCCATATGCATATACCACCTAACAGTAAATTAAACACATTAATTTTCAGATCTCATTTTGTGACATTGAAATACAGTAAAACATTAGTTCATATTTCTTCTTAAGCAGAATAACTTTGTTCCTTTTTGCACAACAAATGATCATTATGAGCTGAGTAGAACTTACACATGAACTCCAGTTAAATGTATTAGCATAAATATATACTAATATTTTTAATTATTTCCTTTGTGGATAAATTTTAGCTTTAAATGTGAAATATTTCTCCATGATATAATGAACCAAAATACTCCTCCTGGGGCAAGGGAATTCTTCAAGATTCCTTCAACCTTTGCAATTGAGCACGTTCAGCGTATTTAGCTCCAGTATCCAGCTCACCATCTCTGCTCTGCAGCTGCACAGTTCAGCTGAGCTTCAGAGCAACCTGAACAGTCCCATGTTCAAAGGAGCTACATCCCACCAAGATGTGGGAACAGAAACACTGGCAGTACAAATGCACAAATGTCCCTTTTTTTCCCTCTCTGATCATGACAACCAACTAGCATACTGGAAATTGCATTTGGAAGATGCAAAACTATGGCTGATGCACCCTATCTCTACATCTTAACCAACTGAAAGTGTAATTTCAACACAAGCAATTTAAAATCCACTCAATGGCCAAAGCTTCTAAAAACGTGGCATAGCTTCTCTATTTCTAGTTGTTTGAGGTGAACAAAAGGTCAGTCTCAAAGAGCCATCCTGAATTAAAAGGAAATGAACTCCAGGAATAAATAATTTCCTGAATAACCCACCAGATCATTTCCTTCTATTATGTGACACAATCACTGTGGAGGCTTCACTTTCTCTGGAGAGGAACACCAGAACAGGGACAAAGGTCTTTTGTAACTATAAAGCCACACCATAGTCATCTGCAACTACTGCATCCCCAGAAGCTGAGAAGCTGCAAAGGAAGTGCTGAACCAAGAACAGGCAGCAGGAAATGTCTGGAGTGGGATAATTAAGACAAAAAATCATTATGCTGTAGTCAGTATCCCCACAGAAATAGTTGCACTGAGAAAGCACAGGTTTGTGTGTCTGTAAGGAGCTCCTCTGTCTCTGAACAACCATCTTGACCTACAGTTTGACTTCTCAGTTTGCTCACTCATAGGCATGTTAAAAACCTTGAAGTCCTGAATCGTTCAAGTTGAAGATTCATTTCCAAAACATGCAAGTGTGGGTGTCCATCTACACGGGTCCCACTAAAACCAGTCACGCTCCAGAGCTGCTAGAAACACAGATACTCCAGTGTCCCACACATCACCACACATGGTGGTGGTACCACACCAGCTACCATTCATTTTAAGAGAAATTTCTTTTTGTTACCAAACTGACCTTGTGCTTTCTACTCTATGTTCCCAGTACAAAAGCAGTTTACATCTCTCATGTCATTACAATGTCCACTGTCACTAAATCATATTACTTAATAGCAATTATTTTTCCATTCCTTCAGACAAAGCACTCTTCTCTCAGGATCATGAAAACAAGACATCCCCTTTTTGGTTACATTAACTGGACCTAACAGTACCAGCAGTCAAGTGACTCCCTGCTCATTTCTGGAGGTACAAGACTAAGGTTGCTACCTCTCCCATACTACTCTCAAAAATCTTGTATTACATTTTGATAAACCCCTGTCCTGTTTGGCTCAGAGTTTAAGCTGAACACATATCTTCATAAGAGCTTGTTACCTCTAATTTTATTTTATGCTTTTATGGAAACTCTTAAGTTTACTATTAAATGGAAGTTACTCTTCAATGGTTTTTTTTTTGTTTTTTTTTTTCCCAAAGTACTGCAAACAGCAGTTATTAGCAAACAGCTAAAAGTACAACTGACATCTGTTTGATATCTCCATCTCTGAGGAGCACCTGAGCTTATAGACAAAAAGCCCACTGCTCAGCTTTGCTGTCAACTTACCAAAGAGCTGTCACTTAACATGTACCTCAGCAATGACTACATGGTACACATTATCTATCAATTTGACTCTATAGTTCTGGTGGTCAGACACTGGCCCAGGTTGCCCAGAGAAGCTGTGGCTGCTCCTCCCTGGAAGTGTTCAAGGCCAGGCTGGATGAGGCTTTGAGCAACCTGGTCTAGTGGAAGGTGTCCCTGCTGATGGCAGGGGGTTGGGACTGGATGAGCTTTAAGGTCCCTTCCAACCCAAACCATTCTGTGATTCTATGATATTGTAAAATACAGCGCTGCAGTTCTGTTTGAAACAAGCAAATGCAAAAGGAACTGAAATTCAGAACATCTCTGTAGCAGAAATGCTCTATTTGCCCAGGCAAGCATCAAATAGGTGCTGAATATGGTTCTTTTTAATGAAACTTTTTCTTTAGGTTGCAGCTGTTTCAACAAGCCCTTTGAATCTTCCCATCCACTGTATATTCTGTTATTTTTAGAGAAGACAATTAGTCTTACACTTGATTGTGACTAAGCACCTGTGCTCACTTCCAAATTTGCACAAACACCAATACCTCCTTATTTTAAATTCACTCCAGCACAATAAAACATAACTCGTGGTAATACACAACATAGAGAGTAGGAAATCAAGCAAATGCAGCTGTGTAAGCAATATCAATAGTTTTCCCTGAATCATTGACTCATTTTATACATATAAAATCTGAAAAATACAGGTTCATTCCCATCCATTGGAGACATCCCTCCAACTTGGTGAGCAGAAACTAGTATAAACCTTGGAATTCTCCAGCATCTTATGTTGCATGTGAATGAGCTCAGGTTTATTTTTTTTAAAGCTTTTCCCTGTTCTCCTGTGACAAACATTGTAATTTTAAGACAGCTGCTGCATCGCATAAAGCAAATCTAAATGTCCACAGCTTTATTTTTTAAGTGACCACATCAAAGCTGATCATAGGCACAACTATTAAAAGCTGATCTTTACAAATCCCAGCAACAAGCGTGACTTATTGGTTCCTATCTCAGAATGCTCATTTCATCCTGGATTTTATAATATCAGTTGAAAGGTTTAGGACCTAGCATAAAGAACAGAAATGCAAGAGACCAAAGATGAATTATACATGGAAAAAGTTAAAGATTGGCTTGAAATTTTTATGCAAGTCTCCAATGTGACCTTCTGAGGCGATGGAGAAGTAGCCCTAATAAATCTGAGCTCATTCTTCCCCCATTCCCTCAGGGATCCACCAGATTGACTCCCTTACATGAAATATTGTGTATATTAAACACCAAAGGCTTGGTGGGTTGTGGTGGTGGTGGGCTTTTTGCAGACTCTTCTCTTTTGAAACAGTTGAATATGACCTAAATAGAACAATGCACCCCAGCATTATTCTACTTAAGAAATCAATGCCATCCAATTATTTTACTTCTTGACATCCAACTATTAATTTATTTTTCCTGAAGATTTGTAAAAAAAAACCTTGTTTTATTTCAAAAGTTGCAGTAAATTATTTCATCATATCCACTGACTTTAAAAAAAATAAATCAGATTTAACAATAATGATGGGGATTTCATTCCTGACTTTACTCCTGTTTATTTATTGTTTGTACATGATGCACATTCCTGGCTCTTTGCCAGCCATAAAAAGTGATTTACTGAACCAAGGGAAGAAAAAAAGAAGACTCAACAGTTAAATAACTTGGGCTTGTTTAATTTATTTACTTTTCTAACAGCTTCCCATTATACCTCCCTCTTGTTATTCACCTGGAGTTTTTTAAAAAGTGCAGATTTAGCCATGCTATAAATAAAATTAAACACTGCAAGTAAATATTTTTCAACTTTTCCTTTGTTTGGGCATTTTTTTAGTAGGTTGGTTTTTGTTGGTGGTGGTTTTGCCTTTGTTTTTAAGTAACATTCATCAGAGAACTCAGGAATGAGGGAGTTATCCACAATAAAAATACCTCTTACTTCAGGACATAAGAGAAGAAATTTTTTAAACTTGTTGTTGTTGTTAATACAATTATTTTTATTTTAAATACAATTTACTGAGTGAATTGAGGCTGTCCACACCTTAAATGCATGAAGCAATAACTGACCAGGCATTAAATTCACTTTTAGTGTTCATGCTGCAATACACAGGTGCATTCCAAACTTAATGGTACAAGTATTATTTGTTTTTAAACTTTAAAATCAACTTAATTGAAGAGGAGTTGAGAAG
Organism: Caprimulgus europaeus; assembly: GCA_907165065.1. The sequence continues at coordinate 3,558,259 of OU015531.1, read as the reverse complement.
AGAAAGGGGCAATTTTTGAGGTTTATTTAATACATCACTTACATGTTTCATACCTTCATTTTGGGCAGTTACCTGTGAGCCTGGAGTTCTTGCATGTGAAAGAATTACATCAAAACCCTTATCAAATCTATGGATTTGCTGTTTACTTGGGTAAATGAATAAACCAAGCATCTGTTACTCTGAAGGATATAAATAATTTAAGCAGGTCTTATAAAAATAAGTATAAAAGCACTATTTCAAAATAAACTAAATGCTGGTACTTGAACATTTTAGCTTAGCATGACAGGGGAAAAAAAAATACCTGAAAGGTTTGGTGAGTGAACTTCAGGAGAAAGTTATTGTGTTATTGATTTTGAAGCTGGCATACTAATCTGTGATTATTTAAAAGGAGAAATATCTCTGCATAGGAGATAATCTACTTGTCTTATATTCTACATCTCCTGCAAGAATTTTCTTGCTCAGGCATAGATAGGGTCTTATCTAGTCCTGACTGAAGTCAATAGCAGGTTGCTTTTTTGTTTTTTAAGTAGCAGCTGCACTGAGTATCTACAGGGGATGAAAAAGTGAAAGGATTACAGTTTTGACCTGTTAAAATTGATTTATAAAAGAGATATTTTTTTTCCCCCTCCTATTATGTCCAAGTGATAAATTGGTCTTTCAGTGAAAGCTGTGTGAAAAACTGATTTATCAATTGTAGCCTGACCAAAAAATTGGAAAATTACCCACCTCAATTAAAATATCCAATGATTTCTGTGGTTTGTTCTTTCTTCACAGACATGAATAAAAATGTGTTTCTGGAATGTTTTATGGTAGGAAACAACAGAATAGAAAGATTAAAAGAGGGAAGGAGGAGCAGATGACCCTGAGCAGGACACACACCCAGACAGGGGAGCAGGGCAACATCTTGCCTTTTGCCTCAGAGGGACCTCAACGACACCAGCAATTTCTCAGCACTACTGGAACCAGTACAGTATCAGACCTGGTCCACTGTCCATAATCTACTGAAACAGCCACTAAAAAGTAGAGAAAAGCAGTCAGGAACTCACAACATAGTGGGGACACTGGATTTGGTGAACATTCACACATCTTACAGTCAGAGTTAGGACAGTAATTTGAAGCTAAAACCCAACAGCACTCACCTATGTGAGAAGAAATAGGAAGTAGCAAAAGCCCCAAATTGATGCCTGCATCTCAAAATATACATAAAAAACCAAATCTAATGGTTGCCAGCAGCAGGACTTTCCCTTAACTCTCTAACCTCAATAACATCACATTTATACCTAATCACATAAATTCAGGAAGCAATGAAGCATCCAAAACTTAAGATGCTAAAAGAAAGGATTTGAGAGAATATGTTCTGAGCCAGACCCACAGATGAAAGCATCTCTCTAAGGTTCTGTTACTCAAAGAAAACAAATTACACAGTCAAGTCAGGTTGTGTTTACATTCGCTGGCAATAAGAATTGGATGGGGGGAAAAAATTCATGCATAAGTTTCGTATGAAGGCAAAGCTCAGCTGAAGCCCTTGGGCACAGCTCCTGGCCCTGCAGGTAGGCACAGCTTATGTAAAGCAGGCATTCACCACTACCACCTGGAAAGTTCTGTCTAGTGTTTCAGCTGAAATTTGCAGCACCCTGTTTCCAAGGGTCCTTTTTTGGTCCTGGGTGGGATGGACATTTTTGTTTCTCCTACAGAAAAACTGTAAGAATTAGGTTATGGCCTGGAAAGCACCCACAGGATGCACAGCTACCTGCTGAGAACCTGCAGTAACTTACAAACGATGAGTGGGAGAGTAGTAGGACTTTGTACCAGCATTACAGGGAAGGAATTAAACTGCAGCCTGTACTAGAGGAGCTGGGAATGCTTCAGATAGAACTTCCTCACCAGGGGAAGATCCTCACTGATCTCTTCTCTCTTTGCCACCAGCACCAGGAGCAGAGGACACGGCAGGAAGATGTGGCAGGGGAGGGTGAGGTTGGCCATGAGGAAAAGGTTCTTGAGGCAGAGGGTGGTGGAGCACTGGCACAGGCTCCCCAGGGAGGTGCTCATGGTCCCAAGCCTGACAAGATTCCAGCAGCATTTGGCCAAGGCCCTCAGGGACATGGTCTTTTGGCTGTAGTAGGGAGTGACTTTCACTTCAGTGCAAAATATTTTGGTGCTGCTGATATGTCAAGGTTCTCACATACAGAAAGTCAGAGGGCAAAGCAAAACATTGAGTAGTTGAAACCAAAAATATCACTGAGAAGTCTAGGAAATAAATGAACAAGAAATGTGCAATGTGTCCATTATTTGGTAAGGATGAGGATATTCTTCTCAGTAGCTCACTGAATGGCAAGTGACAGGACGGACTTGCTGGATATCCAAATGCCACATTGCAAGGAGCAGACATGTAGGCAGACACCTTCCATGTGAGCCTGATTACCAGTGTGTAAGAGCACTCCAAAGACAACAGCAAATAATACAGCCTACTTGACAGAGCTAGAATTTATTAATAGCTCAGAACACCCCTTTACTTCAGCTGTCTAACAGTCCTCCACCAGCAGATTTGTGACTAGGCAGTGCATTAATAGAAAGTGACTTGCAGTATTCCCACCTGACCCATTCCACCCTTTCTAACCCAAGATCAGCTGTCACCAGTGAGACATTCCTGCTAATGGCTCCAGCCTCCAGGGAACTGCTACATCTCAGCACCCACTTTTGGGTTTGTTAGCAAATATCTCTTCGCTTCTACCATGCCATGTAACGGTCCTGCTTATTCTAAATGAAGAGTAATAAGGAATGTCAGAGCAAAACCAGATTATGCAATAGCCACTCCAATTTCACACCAAAAAGATCTTAGAGCATCAATTGTAAAAGCTACTACCAGAATTTAAGCCAAAAGTAGCACTGAGCATAGCACAGATGGGATGCTAACACTGAAAACCAACATCATCCAGGGTCTGCAAAGCCTGAGTGCCATCAGCTCAGGACACAGATGCTCCAGCCGTGCAGCATCCAAGGATGCCCACAGGAGTCTGTCTGCTCAGAATCACATTTTCACTGCTACCATTTCCAGCAAAGCCAAGGTTCTCCTGACTCGGGCTTTCAGACCTTCTGCTCTGTCAGGATAAGGGAAGGGAGGGCCACATTGAGGTCGTTCTGATCAGGCCCAAGAGGCCGGGTCTGTGCATGGCCATTTGCCGTTTGGGTGAGTTAATGGTCCTCTCTACCAGACAGACAGAGAGAGAAAGAGAGTAAGTGAGAGTTTGGAGACATCAAGCCAAGAGTCCTGCAGCCAACTTGCACCCTGTCCACGCAGTCTGAGCAGCCAGTTGGAAACCCTACTGCCATCTCCCATCCCACATTCATGGGACCCTCTCACCCTGCCACCACTTCTCCCTTCCCTGCCCCACAGACCCACCAGGACAGCAAAGCACTGGCATCACTTGCTCCAGGCTTATAAACGCTCCCAAACCATTTTAATTCATACTTTTTTCACTTCTGTGCAGCTTTGAGTTCAGTGAAATTTTCTTTTTTCCTCCTCTTGTGATACATTTCATTTCAATAAATACAAAATCTGAAATTAGTTCTCTCATCTTTAACAACAACTACTTAGAGGCGCGTTGAGAGGATTAATTCTGAAGTACTCACAAAATGTCAAGTGCTTATTAATTATAAGTTAATTGGAGCTAGAATTACACTATGGTAAATAATAATAAATTAACATAGCTGATGGGCAAGAGGGAAGAAGAAGATTTTGAACAGTATTGTTAAGCTGCACACTTTTAACAAGCCTTTTGATGAAACATAATCTGAATGATGATCAGTAAATTCACTTCTACAGAAGATTCTTACATATGTAGGGAATTTAAAATTATTTCTTCTCACCTGTCATCTCTGATTCACTTTTGGATTTCTCTGATCTGTGGCTTGGAGCAAAAGGCCTCCATGACTTTTAGAAGTACAAGCTTTAGCATCCATTCATCTCAGCTGAGAGCCTTTTAGAGAGTGCCAGATCGCTCATGGAGGATTAAATACATATGGAAAACACCTTCATCCTGCAGTGGGAATAAAAGTCACCTTAGGATTTGTGAGGGTAGCGTGTGTCTAATAATCTAGTTGAGTGGTTAGAGGTGGTGAAGCTGAAATCTTTCCTCTGCAACTGAATCCCCACCTTGAACTTCATCTGTGCTTAAAGGCTCCGGGCAGGAGAGTCATCTACGTGCTCAGAGCAACACACAATTAATGTGTTCACACTAACATACCCAGCTCCAGGTGTAATCCAACCAACTACTTGTAGCCAAATACACCAAGTGTCAAAGATCAGATGGTGCAAACAATCCCTTCCTTTCTTCAAACTGCTCTGCACTCCTCTTCTGTATTCCCTCACTGGAGCCTTTTGGTAGTTTCACATGAAACCAGCAGACCTTGCACAGTGTCTGTGTAATCACCTTTGTGCCAGAAAAGGACTGCACATGGAGCAAAGGATCTGTGGAACCTTCAGCTCAGCCAGGGATTCAAGAAGTTTCTCTTGCTCAGACCTAGAGCATGGTATCATTTTTCCTGCTTGAAACCAAAAACTGCTCATTTTGCCTGTAAGAAAAGTGTTAACTGAAGAGCATGTAATGGGGTGAGGAACAGCTTCAGCAACTGCTTCCCACCTGCAAGACCAAACCCAGCCTATGCCACTCCACCACTTCCTTTTTTCCCCTCCCTCTCCATGGCCATACAAACTATAAGAACCACACAGCTGAAGAAACTGGGCTTTGTGGTTTTACCTGTGAGGTAAAACAGCAGCTCCTGGGCTTTCCTATTGCTGAATCCCTGAAAGCAAAGTGGGAAGGAGCTCCCTTTGCCAGTAGCAATAGGTCACAAAACCACAGAATTGCCTTGATTGGAAAAGACCTTTCAGATCATCAGGTCCAACCATGAAACCAACACTGACAAGTCCCCGACTAACCCATGTCCCTCAGCACTGTGTCTACACGACTCTTCAATCCCTCCAGGGATGGGGACTCCACCACTGCCCTGGGCAACCCCTTCCAATGCCTCAGAACCCTTTCAGCAAAGAAATTCTTCCTCACATCCCATCTCAACTGCCCTGGGCACAACTTGAGGCCATTTCCTCTTGTCCTGTCACTTGGTCCTTGGTTGAAAAGAACAACTCCCACCTCTCTCCACCCTCCTTTCAGGATCAGGCATGAGGGTCTACCACCATTAACAATTTCTCCTTTTCACGTGTGACTGGTTTTTACTGATTCCTCATGGTCGCAGGGACAGCAAAGACTAAATGCAACATGTACTTTCCTGACGAGAATGAAGCTGTCCAAGAGTTGCTTCCATCTCCAAAGCTCCTTTGACCTCCCCTCAGCCAAGCTTTCTGTGGCTGCCTCACAGTCAGCATCCAAGGAACCATCCAACCCCCAGATGCAGACGGGGAAAAGATGAAGCTCTTCCCACAAGTTTTCTTTCTGCAGAAGGGCTAAAAAATCTGGGTAGGTTGGTGACACAGCTTCTCGAAGACAGTTACCAGAGAAAAGCAGAAGTTCTCTGTACCAGGGCAGCCTCCATCCCTCCTGGCTCCAGCTCAGCTCCTGAGGATGCTGATGTAGTGTTTCTCCAGACTGGATCCCAACATTATTTCTGGGAACCCTTACTAAAAGTTTAAATTATTTCAGTTCCACCTTGTCATTTTAGTTTCAGCTTTAAGTGTTTCACCATCTTACACATCTGTTCTTAATGTACTAATGTAACTGACAAGAGGAAGATGGAAAGTTATGTATTTTCAGATCAAAGCTAGAATAAGAAACCTTTATGTTTTTACTCGACTCAATTTTATTTTTTTTCTTCAAAAAAGCTAACGTGAATGTTAGGTTTCCTATCTATCACCAACTGAAATGTCACTGTTTTATAATTTCATGTAGATGCCAAAAAGGATTATACATTTATCATTTTTTTTTGAAATTGAGATTGACTTTATTTTTCTTTCTAAGAGAGCTCATGGGACATTACTCAGACAATGGCTACCATCATTTTGGAGAAACCAGCCTTTTTAAATCCCTTTTGGCTTTTAAAAAAAATCATACTTTAGTAAGAGAGGTATTTTTTATATTCTTTGATGCCAGGACTTCGTAGCTTAAACATGCCAGTAGTTAAGCCTCTTAAAACCAAAGAAAAAAAATAAATCAGAAAGGTTACTGGTATCAATATTCTAAATCACATTTTGAGATCATATGAAGTAAGTGAATGTCCTAACTGAGCCAAACAGCACGTTTACATACAGCATTAGGAGAGGAAATACTGTGCTTACATTTTACAAAGTGCTATTATTTTGTAAAGATATTCTGAATGAGTTCTTAAGTGCCTAAAAAGTTCAGCTTGTTTAAAACACATTTAAATAAAATGTTAACAATAATATTCAAGGATTTTCTTTTCCTTTTGTTGAATTCAGGACTGCAACAGCAAGAGCTTTTCATTCTAATTCTTTCATTTGTTAAAATAATCCTCTTGTTCATAAAGCTTTACTAGTAGATTCATCCTAAGTGCCTTTCTGAGGGCCAAATGAACAGTGCTGAAGAGAAGGGAGCAAACTCCCACAATCACACTCCTCACTCCCCAAACTCCACTGCTGGACATGGACCTTGTCCCCACTATTCTGATGGTTTCTGCTATGTATGAGTCACAATTCCACAGTTACATGTCTAAGGCCTCCAGTCAAAGCTTTTAAATTATAGTATCTCCCATGTTGAAGAAAATAATAAGTATTATCTCAAATGTTATACTGGTTTCCTTGATAAAGATCATCTGCTTTATTTTCTAAGCATCTTGTCTAAAATCTGTGCCCGCTTGGTGTAATTCATGATCTAATCAGAGAAGGAACATGACACAAAAGTCTTATTTCCTCTGTGACATATAAAAACCATCTTGTGATTTTGCAGAATATAAATACAATGGTTTTCCAAAGCATAAGTGACAGAGGAGATTAATGTTTTACTCTTAATGCATAATGCCCTCACTCCAGTGGTGTGCAATCAAAGGTAATTCACAAGAAATAACCACAAGCCGTTTAACCCCAAGGCCATAGATGCTGTCTTCTAAGGCAATGGATATATTAAAACTTGATCATGTTCTTTGAAAAACATACTCAGTAACCTGGGAAAAAACTTACTGACACTTCACATCTGAGACAGGCAGCCACAGCCTAATTAAAAAATTTCTGGACATTAGTCTTTTGAGGTAGGAGGAGGGAAAAATCATTATGCAACTGAATTCCCAGTTCATCTGTCTCTAGTCTTGAAAGAAATGCCACTAGGATGGCAGGATATTAATCGATTGGTGCTTTGTAACTCGCACCAAACCCTCTGTTCTACTCACTATCTTCATTATTGTAGCTACACAATTAGAGGTCAAACAATATAAACCAGCTGACAGCACGCAGAGGTGTGTAAGTTACACAGAGACAAGGTGGATGAGAGCCTGGTGACATTATAAATTTTAATTCTGAGAAAAAAAATTAATAAAAGGAAAGAAAAAAATCAGGTCATGATGATATTTGAAATAATGTGTTTGTCAGGAATTAATTTAGCCTAGCCTTCTTAATACTGCCTACTGAGCATACTTGTCCCAGTTTTTATTCAAAAGAAGTTCTTTATTCATGGACCTGAATTCTAATAATGTTTATAAATCTTCGTAATTGATTAGGACCTATTGTAGAAAGCACTGTAGAGACTGCACAAAGCAGAGTGCTTATCCCACAGAGTAGTTTATAATTTATGGATTAGACAGGATCCAACGGGTGGATACAGACAGAATTGCAGGAGAAAACATGATAATATGTCTGTGGACAGCAGTGAGAGCCCTCAGCTCCCTGCTCTAATCACTGGTCATTTGCTGTTGGCATCACTGCAACAGCCAGCGCTAATGAGGCAGCTGAAGGACAGCAATGATGCTGACTAAATGCATTTCTATATAGAAGCATTCAAATTAAAGATCTAACACCCAAAAGCTAAAGAGAAACCAAAAACTCCAGTCACCAGAGGAAAAAAAATATATTCTTAATTGTATTAGTTACTTGGTATGTTTGCTGGCTACTAACAGAAGCACAACTCTTGATGTGATCTTTGGGAAATGCAGATTGATACCAAAAGTCTGTGTCACTCCCCAACTGATAACATTTTACCTCTAAATTTAATGACAGTTTGAATGAGAGCTGAGGTCTGAGCTGTCCAGCTTTGGTCTTTCCTACTTCACATTGGAGGTCAAGACTGCAAAACCACTCGTAGTTGGAAATGACATCTTGGCTCCGTGCTGGTCACTCTGTGGGAGCTGGAGGAACAAGGCACCCTTAGAGCACACAAGTTTGTTTGTGGGTTTGGTTTTTTTTTTTGCCTGGTAAGACTGCTTTCCACAAAAAGCTTTCATTTTCCAACTGGGGATGTAACCAAGAGTTAATTTGAAGCAAACACTAACACATGCACTGTTGAACCAAAGGGAAAGTTTTACAAAGAGCCAGCAAAGCCAGTAAAATAAGAAATCATTCTCAAAAGAAATCACTAAACTGAGATTTGGTTTGAAATGTTATCCATGCACGAAGACATTGCTCTGGAATTTTAATCTCAACAAGGAAGTAAAGTTTTATTTCTGGATATGAAGTCCTCAAAATTTTAAACTGAGTAATATTTTTCAAAGTATTATTCCACTGTGATCCAGACCAGACTTTGTTTTTACTTATTATAATATCATAGAATCATAGAATGGTTTGGGCTGGAGGGGACCTTAAAGCTCATCAAGTTCCAACCCCCCTGCCATCAGCAGGGACATCTTCCACTAGACCAGGTTGCTCAAAGCCTCATCCAACCTGGCTGAGAACACTTCCAGGGAGGGGGCATCCACAACTTCCTTGAGCAACCTGTTCCAGTGTCTCACCACCCTCACACCAAAGAATTTCTTCCTAATATCTAATCTAAACCTACCCTCTTTCAACTTAAAGCCGTTTCTCCTTGTTCCATCACTAACTGCCCTTATGAAAAATCCCTCCCCACCCTTCCTGGAGCCCCTTCAGGTACTGGAAGGCCACTATGAGATCTCCCCGGAGCCTTCTCTTCTCCAGGCTGAACAGCCCCAACTCTCTCAGCCTGTCCTCACAGCAGAGCTGCTCCAGCCCTCACATCATCCTCGTGGCCTCCTCTGGACTCGTTCTAACTGGTCCATGTATCTCTTGTGTTGGGGGCTCCAGAACTGGAGCCAATATAATATAACCAATATCCAATTACTACACTGTGTAACATAAATCATGGAAGGAGTTTTCAGTATTTTTTTCCTAAGATAGCAGTCATCTTTTTTACAAAATATCATCTCAAATAAACAACAAAATATTCCAGAAGAAACCAGAAGAAATCCCTCGTAGCCCCTTTTCAGCACAGTACTTTTAGTCCACGTTGCATTTAGGAAGCAAATAAAGTGCATCTGTTTTGTTAATTTGGGGTGCATGCCACAATTCCAAAGATTGGACTCTAACTTGGACTTCTACTACTGAAATACTCCAGGTTCACAAAGTGCAAAGTTGGCAAAACGAGACATCTAAATGCGTTTTGGAAATTATTTGGGGAGTTCTCCTAGTTGTAGTTTAAATTAGCAGAAAAATTGGCCAACTGCTGTAATACTTTGTACTTCTCCACACCTACAGAATACAAACTGAAGCTATAATTGTAGAGAAGTTCATCGGCCTTTCTTTGTATTTAAGCTCAAACTTAAAACTTTTTTGGTAAGAAAAAGTAAGAATCACTTTTTCTCCATTGTTATAGAAAAATTACTAGAGGCACAACTGTTCTTACAGTTTTGAGATATCAGGAACTGGAGGTGTAAGTCCTATTCCAGACACCATTTTTCCTATTTTTAACTCGATTTCACTCAGCTTGGGAAAATGCATTTCATCTTCAGAGGCACTCTAAAACAAATAAAATTAGTATCAAACTAGTTCCCAAAGCTTAAAAGCAACAACAAAAATCAATACTATGCAAACAAATCCTCTCTGCAACACTCTTGGAACACCACAGGAGTAATGTTAAGAGTTGAGAAGAGTTCCACTGCACAAAGTGAAGGTGCTGGGGAGCAGAAGAGTCTTGGAGAGGGCAAGCAGGGCTTGGCTGTTGGATGTTAAAGTTTCTAAGAATAGGGTTGTCTGTCATTTAGAAAGAGGAATAGTAGGAGGATGCTGTTGCACAGCTCTGGTTCAGATTATTAAGCACAACTTGATGGAGGAAAGATAGATGGAATAAGAAAGGCTAAAGAAAAAAATCTCATTCATACAAAAATATTCATTTTGCAGAACATATGCTGAGCTTTCAGCCTCCACAAGTGTACAGAACAAATAGTCTGTTACAAAACCAGTCTGATGTCTCAGGAATGAGCAAAGAGAAAACGTTGACTCAAAGACTCCATCTCTCTCTGACCTACTGCAAGAACACCAGGATTCCCATAGCATTTTTTTTTTTCAATCAATGGTTCTTTTCACTGGTCTCTCAAGCAAAATTACAGCATCAGTTTGTTCTTCCTGAGCTGCCAACACTCTCAATTCTACAACTGGTGGCATTACATTCATGCCCATGAAAAAAACCACTTTACTCATTAGTGCTTTTTGTTTAAAGTGACTAATCCCATTCATCTTTCCCATCTGTTTGAGGATTTCTCTGAACACCAGAACAAATGAGTACATTACAGTGTCTCATCATTCTGAGGTTTCTCCATAGCAGGGTTGCAGGAGCTTCTTGTGTGCCCACTACAAGGCGATGGTGACAGCCACTAAAAGGCAGCGAGTCCAACATCAGCACCAGGGATTGACAAACCTCACAAAGCAGTGGACATCTCAACCTCACAGGCAAAACTTCAGCAGTTCATGGAATTCAGCTATGAAACAAGGATATGCTTCCAAAATATATTTGCAAGTTACAGCAGGAGAACAAACGGTATCTACAGAGTACAACTCCCTTGTACAAACTGACCTCTCAGCCAAAACTGTTTTTAAGGACAAACCAATCTTCCATTTTAAAATCCACAATTTTCACCAGAAACCAAGAACAATGGAATCCTACAAGACCTCTTCAATTTACCACTTCTGAAGAAAACACTTCTCCAATACTTATTTGCTCTCACAACCATAAAAACTCAAATATTCTTTGCCATTTATGTCCTCATACAGCCTTATAATTACCTACAGCAGCACACCAAGTGCCTAGTTTATCACTCCTTCTGAAGTAAATGGCCACTCTTCCACAAATGCTAATGGCTTGTTCCATAGATATTTATTTTTAATATTACAGCAGTTGCATGGGATTAATAAAAAATACTCATAGTGGAGATGATACAGTCATTTAGATAACGAAGAAAAATTGCTGAGGTGGCTTTGTTTGTTGGTTTGGGGTTTTTTTGCTTAGGCAAATGCTTTTTACAGGAAGATAAGGTTCCTTGAGGTCATCATATTACAACTGCTATTTCCAATGGCAAAATATCTCCATCCCTATAGCTTGTCTAAATACTATGTGGGATATGGAGCTTGAGGAGAAGTTTTGTTTCTTTTTTGGGGGAATTAAATGCATTTCACTGTGATATTTCTGAGTTAAAAATAGCTTCAATACTCCATTCCAACATAAGCTGCTGGAGTGGTGCACACAGCTAAAAGCTCTGTGCAGAGTCACTTTCCTTCTGCTCCTGCACCACCCACCCTGCTCTCACCTCTGCTTCTTCCACTACTGCTTCACCAGAGCTGGGGGAAGAAGAGGAGAGCAGGAAGCAAATGCTATGTCAGAACCCTACTCTGCTCCCTGCCTTACCATCTTCTTCCCTTTAGATTAAGGGAAAAGGACTGAAAACAAAATAAGGAATATCTACATCAACCATTTCTCTAGTAACCAGGGGGACATTACCTCAAGTCTAATGTATTTTTTTTCTCTTCAGTAAAGCAACATGTAACACACAGCAAAGTAATAGTTTTGCAACTGATCATATTTTTATGTTCCCCACTTCAGTGTTCTAGAGTCACATTTTTGGAGTTCTGGGTTTGTACTTTTTTAGGTCTTTTTCTGTAACTACAGGATTTGCCAAGCTAGAGTGGATTTACCAGCTTCAACTGGACTACTCTCCTGTTTAAGATCAGGGATGTGCCTCTGGTTTTTTGAACTGGAGTCTCAACATTTTTGGTTTTGACACACTTTCTCTTTCCACTCTTTGGAAATCTGCTAAAAAGACACCACAAGGACTTTCACTACTGCTTGCAGATATTTTTTTGTGACTGAGTCACTGAAGGTGTTTAAAGTGTTTGGGAAATGTAATTTCTTTCAACTACTGAGTTGTTCCCTTGATGAGCACAGCTTTGCAGAGGCATTTACTGAAACAGAATAGATTCAACCTGTTTCTCTCTATGTATTTGAGAGATTGTTAGCACTAGTTTTGTGGTTCCTCTAAACTACATGTAGTTTTTTGGATGGCCTTTAAGAGACCATCCCATGAAACACTCTGGAAGACACTGGAAGATACAGCTCTATAGCCAGCTGTGAAACAAGCAAGTCTGGTTTATGTCAGAGACTTAAGAGTGGTGCAAAAGGATATAAAAAAAAGCATGAAGATGAGTGCAAATGGAAATGAACATATGAAAGGGTCGGACAGCAGAACAGGTTTTAAGACATAGCATCAGTTAATTGCTACAGATCCTGAGTGTGTGGTTCCATTCAAATGGCAGTGGGGTAAGAAGAAGAAGTTTCTTCCTCAGGTAAGATGACATGAAGTAAAACTTCCCCTACAGCTTCTAAGATCACAAAGCTAAGTGATGCTGTAACTGCCTGGGGACCTGCCGATCTCCAAATGCATCTTTGCCAACACCACACTGAAAATGATAAAAGTATTGAGTAAGCAGGTTCTTTGTGTCTACATTTCCTTGGACTTCTTCCTTTCTAAAATAACTTCTGAAATATGTATGAAGTCCAACAGCAGGTTTTTTGGTTAGGTTTCTTTTTGTGGGGGAGGTGTTTGGAAAATTGTGGTTTGTGGCTGTTCAAATGTGCTTAAGGAGAATGAACTTGATGTAAAGAGCTCACATCAGGACAAGCAGGTGACTCTAAACACTTATGTCCTCATTCATCTGAAACCTACAATAAGACATAGGGGAAAAAAAAAAACCCTCTTAGACTGAGGTGTAATTCAGGGGCAGGAGTTTAAATACTCCAGTGACTTAAGCACTTATCTCCAAGCACCTTTGTTCTAAACTGCAGTGATCTTCAGTCGAGGTGGTCCCGATGGTTTCAGTGTTCAGGGTATGACTTCTCTGTCCCACTTGAATAATTCAAATCATGGCTAAAATAGCAGCTAAGAAAGTTGTGTGTGAAAGTCTGAGTAAAAGGGATTCACCTATTCAGCAGGAAAACCTCCTTTTCCAGCTGTACAAACACAGCAGAAAACATTGAGTTCATTTGGCTAAAATTACTGTAAAAGAAAGTGGTACCAGAGGGAGACACTGCTCTGTTTCAGACAAGAATTTCAAGTACCTGAGAGTGTGAAATATTAAGGTCATCCCAAAAGCAGGTAGCAGCTCTACATAACACAATCCTTCACAAAGTCAATAGGAAACCTGGGTGAGGGGGCAACCTACTTGAAATGCTAGAAAAAGGAGAATTCTCTCCTTTTTTTATTCATTTTTTCCTTTTTCTAAACTTGCCTTAGCTCTATTCAATTACACTAAATAAAAATACAGATCAAAGGATTATATCAACATCATAAAACAATATACAGTTGAGTAGGCAAAGGCACATATTCGTAAGCTTATTGGAACTCAAATGGAAAAGGTCTAAACTGAATAACCAATAAAATGTTCTTGGTTTATTTAACTCACAAGATGAGGTTGTTAATGCCAGACCACTGCACAATTTATTTTGTGCTCATGACATCAGCTTTGGAAATATGAGCCAAGGTCAAAAACCAAGATACATCCTGGATGATATTCAAAACATCATTTAGTATTGACTGAAGTACATTATACACCAAGAAATTCAGAAAAAAATGTAGCTTAATGTATCTCCTCTCTGGTATTAATCCAGACTATTTCTTCTACATGCTCAAATTTTACAGCCCCGTGGTTATTTTTACAACATAAAGAAAATGGAATGAGAATCTGGATTATATTTTGAATTTAACCATTTAGTAACCCAGTCTGCTCTGTACTTTCTTAATAATCTGTACAGCAAAATGTCAATGTCAGCTGGCTGTTCATCACTATGTTAACATGGAACTCACAGTGTATATATAATAATTTATAGTACCAGAGTGCTTTTCAGGATGCATGGTTGTTGTTCTTTTGGTGCAATGGACTAAAGTAGGGATAGAGATACTGGTTCCTCCCAAAATCTTCTATTAGATTGACAGGTAAGAACTGAAGTTAAATAAAAACTTAATACTTCTAATCAAGCTCAACACTTGCATTGGAAAACTCTTCCTACTGCATTTGGGTAGAAAGTATGTAAATATGAAATGAGGGACAGATGTATGGCAAAAAACCCTGGGGTGTGCTACACTGATGGGCATGGTTAACAATAAAGGAAACTGTGCACAGGTGTAATGAAGGATCTTGAATAAACAATGCACTTTTAAAGCGATGTATTTTAGTAATTACACCAAGATCCTCTCCTCTAAGGAGAAAGGAAAGCCTGTTACAAATCAAGAAACAGAAATTCTTACCAGTAGCAGTGTAAGTCACTAAGTACAAGTAACAGCCAGTGGTGTCACATGCCATGATTCACGATTACTGCAGCAAAAGAATCATTTAAGTTCTCCTTGGTTTTGTCACCAGTATGACATAGATGGAGACAGAAGGAGACACTGATGGACAAACGATGTGCTTTGAACTTTCAAAAATACATCAGTTTCCTTCTTGTAAATGATGATTTTCTACTTGCATTGTCACAGTAACTTCAAGTCTCAGCCTATTATGCTACACTTGTGCAAAAACATGATGCTGCTGCAGTGAATTTGTCAGCATGTACATTCAGTTCTTGCAAATGTATACAGTTGTTAACAGCAACAGTCATCTTTACATGATCAAGACCAAACCAAACAATCAAACCAAGTCAATCCTATTGCAGAATACTATGAGCCCAGAAAAGCAAAGAAACAAGAGACAACATACAGATATTCAGAATATCTTAGAGTATTTAGAACTTAAATAAAGACATTTGGAATCCTTCATGCATAATCATGAAAGTCAATGGAAACTCTTCAAAGGTGACCCAGCGCCGTACTTTAAGCAGCTATTTGCACAAGAATGATACTAAAAATCCATCATAGTAATAGTACTTTTGTCTCACAATATTTTAAGCTTGTCCTTGTTACTGGACAGACTTGCTCTGCTAGCTGCTTTGTGTATTTCAAATATGTAGACTTTTAACTAAGGTCAATTTTGAGAAGTCATCTTAACATCAAAACGATGCCCCAAAATCCCTTACAGAGGCTGATATTCAAAAAACAAGCCTCATATATTCCTAATTCAGTTATAAATGCAAAACTCTCACAACTCTGTATCAGAAGTTATGTAAATATTTACATTATAAATGGCCACACTTAGAGCTCCTTCCCATCTACCTGACAAGTTTCATTCTACTTTGAGACCTGCTGACTTGATTAAGCTCTGCTGATAAAGGGACATTTTCTTATCTGTGCCCCAGCTGAAGATTTTGGCTTTGTGCAGGTAAGAATCTGTGCATGCCCAAATGATTTCCAACCCAACCTCATCCTCTTCACAAGTATATTAGGTCTGTTGTAAATGTATCACACATTTCTGTACCTAGAGACACAAACTTTGCAGACAGATGATTAAGAAAATATAGTAGCCAAAAAAATGGTCAATACAGATGCATGTAGGACCATAAGGTCTCTTACAACCTTCATGTTCCCAACATGTAGCTTTGGTAGCAAGGCAGACCTGAGCCACTGGGTAGCCTCACAGGTAGCAAGACCTTGTTCTGTTGTGAGGAAAAACCTGAATTGCCCTGATGCTCCATCCTCCACAAACTAGAGCAAGGTCTGCAAATTGTTGATGAAGATTCAGTTAATCCCACCACATTTTTCCCAGTTTCCAGGTCTTGTTAGTCCCTGTGAGATTGCCCTTCTGCAGAGGCAAGGAAGCAAACCATCTTACAGCATCACAACACTGAAGAAAAATTAATAGTCTCACAGTCTTGAGGGGACCACAGTGAAGAGTCAGTCCTTCAGAACACTTTCCCAGAAGGTTTAATGGCAAGCAGTTTAAATTTAAGTGTATTGCACACATTTTGGTGTACAATGTCACCAATGCATCTTAGCAGTAGATACTGCAAAGAAAAGGCATCAGAAGTACCTCAAACCAGGAGAATTTGCCCTCTCTAGATTAAAATATGCCTCTTGCACTTCCTGAGTCATTTAACAACATTTCCTAATCCCAAATGTTTGGTTTAAACATGAAGATACACTCTCTTCCAGTTCAATACATCTTGTTTATACTCTAAGAGGATGAAAAGCAACACAGATATAGTGCATTTTCCTCCTTGAACATAATTAATGTTGTGTTTGCAGTAGAAACAGAAAAACATTCATGCATCACTTAATCAACAATGTGAAGTGAGAGGATCAACACCCACTTGAACTATTTTTCCTAGGCCTAAGAGCTCCCCCTACTCTGTCATAATAATCAATTCATTTAGATTTCCTTAATTCAGTGCTTCAGTAAACACTGTGAAATCTCAGTTTCCTATTAACCACAGAAATCTGCCTTGAGCCATGGTTGACACATCTTGTTTTCTCCATTTTAGTAGCTAACAAATATGAAAAAGTCAAATCAAATTACACTTTCTCCACAGAACAACATCCTAAAAGGCTGTTAGGTGCAGGTTTCAGAGACTTGGTGATGAAGGGAGCTCCTTCAAGCCAAGCACAGACATGGGATGACACGAAGGAGAAGCATGTAACACCTAGAGAGTGCATTTCCAACTATTCCCTGCACAGGTAAGACTGCAAATGTTGACACATGTGGTTCTACTCAGTACAGCAGAAAAACAAATGCTGACAAAGCAAAACAGATGTTCAAGGCAGAAGAATCACAGAATTATTTGGTTGGAAAAGACTTTTGAGATCATCAAGTCCAATCGTACCTGTCTACTACTAAACCAGATCTCTGAGCACCTCATCTACCCATCTTTTAAATCCCTCCAGGTATGGGGACTCCACCACTGCCCTGGGCAACCCCTTCCAATGCCTCAGAACCCTTTCAGCAAAGAAATTCTTCCTCACATCCCATCTCAACTGCCCTGGGCACAACTGGAGGCCATCTCCTCTTGTCCTGTCCCTTGCTCCTTGGTTGAACAGACCCACCCCCACCTCTCTGCACCCTCCTTTCAGGGACTTGGACAGAGCCAGAAGGTCTCCCCTCAGCCTCCTTTTCTCCAGGCTCAACACCCCCAGTTCCCTCAGCCAGAACTCAGCACACTTGTGCTCCAGACCCTTCCCCAGCTCCATTGCCCTTCTCTGGACATGAGATGATGCCCTCTTCTCATTTTCTCAATGCATTTCTTTATTATGTCAGCAGAGGGAAACCCTCAAAACTTTTCAGCAATAGGGCATTTGGGAAAGTTTTCCAAATTGCCAATTGTCACCATGACATTGACTTTTGAATCAATCAGGACCATCCAATTAATTTGGCATTTTAAGAGCTTGAAAAGGAAACTTCAAAAAAGTGCCAAATGGAAGGAGAATGATTCACAGTTTCATTATTATTTTCTATAAACATACAAATAGTCAGATAATCTAACAAAGTCGGGGAGTTGCACGGCAGGAACTTCAAAGGAGTAAATCCCCATACACAGAGATTACAACAGCTTTGATGTTCCTGAAATAATCTGTATTTTTTCCTACAAGTTTAAAAGAATATGTTTTAGAGAATAGGCATCCTTTGACAAAGAACAATCTTCAAAAATTTTGATTGTATATGCATTTGTTATGTAAATTATATGCTAATTTAATAGTTAAAACATTATTACTATTGTCAGTGACAGATTAAGTGAAAACAGTATTTATAATAGAATCTCACATAGAGACTGAACTTATAAATATTCCAGTTAATTGGTACAAGTCATCTTTTGTGACCATTAACCTCTGATTTTCAAATTAGTTCCAGATGGGTACAGCTTGACAATTATGTGAAGCAAATGCTAATGGAAATGTCCAAGTATAAAGCAGAGCTTTACAAACCTGCTAATGCATGGCCCTTGCATGATTTACTGATATTTTCCATCCATCTGTCATTGGGTACATTTTACTTTTCACTAAGAGAAAAACCTGGAGAAATAAAACATCTCTACCCGCCTGTTTTGATGGTTTGTTTTCATTTATCATGTCAAAAAAACGCTGTGAACTTTCAGAACCACATTAAGGACAACAAGGTATTACCAGACACAACATCTTTAACCACAGGGGAGTTTGCATTAAAATATTGTCTTTTTTTTTTTTTCCCCCTTTTTTTCAGGTCAGTGCTCCCAACAATTGTGTAGCAGTGCTAAATACACCCCTTGGAGACCATTCTGAAGAGAAAAAGCAGGTTGGGCTGGATCTACTCTCCTGGATTAGGCACTAGAAGCCTCCACTGTTTCATTGTGAGAATTGAAACACATTTTTCAGATGATAAAAGTTACCTCCCTCCGTGTTACAATAAGCACAGCCATTTTCCAGTGACCATCAGCCTGTTAAATTGGAGAGAGAGAGAGAGGAAAACCAGGTACATTACCTTCAGAAATTAACAGGAAGTTTGAAAATACAGAAATAGTGCTGCCACTGCTATATCATATCAAATTATTTTCAATAAATATTATGAAAATATTCATAGCAGACACATTATAACATCACAACCCAAAGGGGAGGAGGAAGTGACAAGATTAATATATTTTTTTCAAGCTGTTTTAAAGCGTAGCTATTAATCTATTTTTTATGGAATAGAGTCAAACTTAATGGCTGTATTTTAAACAAATGACTTTCCTATCATGTGTCACTAATAAAGCATTAGTCAAACAAAACATGAGCCAACTTGGGAATTTTATTTTTTTTTAACTCTTTTTTTTTTTTAATGCATCTATCATAAGCTTGAATAACAAGTCAAAATTCCTGAATATCCAGTCCTAGTCAATGAAATTACCTGGATTTTCTTTAAAAGGTTAATTTCTTTCTTGGGTTGAGCCATGGTTATGTAGAGAAGACAAGCAAAGCCCTGCACACGCTGGAAGAGCAACGCAGGTAGCACCTACCCAAACTCACAGCACACAAGAGCAGCAGAGCAGCACAAATCCAGTCAGGCACTCAAGATCTCAAAATAATTGAAAACTTTTTTTTTTCCTTTAAAAAAATGCTGTAGGTATTTTCTGCTGTTAATCTAAACAGTTCAAGCACTCACTCTGGAATACCTGGACTCAATTCTACCCCCAAAGATTTTCATATCTAAAGCTTTTTTTCCTCATTGAGAGAAATTGCTCTAATTGTCCAGCACAGGGATGAACTGACATAGTCTCCTCTCTGCTTTGGAAGTCAAGACATCAGGCAGAGAGGAATTCAAAATGCAGTGAATCTCAGACAAGGAGCATCAGGAGTTAAACCCCACCCCCAAAAAAACCCAATTCAAAACACATCTTTAATAGTCATATTTAAATTACCTTAATTGTCCCCCTTATTAAGCTAAATCTTCAAGATGAAGTTTTTAAGAGAATCAATCTAATGACACAAAGCCTACTCCCAGGATGCTGGAAACATACTGACATGTCACAAAAAGCATGACCCACCAACCCAACCCACTGGCTATAGATTTGGACATCAAACTTTGATCTTTGAGCTGAGATGAACTAATTTCCCAACAAGAAATATCATCCATGGTGTTCAACCCACTATGGTTCAACTTACAGCTCACTGTCCTGGTTTTTAGCTCGGACAGAGGTAGTTTTCTTTTTAGTAGCTAGAACAGCACTGTGTTTTGCAGGGATGACCACAGCCTCTTTCATTGATTTGCCCCAAAATGCTTTGCAGAAGTTCTTCCTCTCTTCCAAGAAAGTAAGTTTAGGTTATTAATTCTCCTTTCAAAACAAATCCTATAGAAACACTTCATTTTCCACACACAGGTTTGCATTCTTTGAATGAAGTCACAATATCAATTTTCCAATTTTATGGTCTACTGCCTTCCAAAAATTGTAATTTGTGGGACTTCAGCAAGCCAATTCATGTACACATCCAACTTTCCTCATTCCACTAATACACTGATATAAACTAGGAACTAAATACTCTGACAGTTTAGGATTGCAGTACCTCAGCAGTAAACCTTGGAACAGATGGTAACCCCATCATACAGTGAAATCACTTCTTAAACCCCACCAGGGTTTAACCCCACGGGTTCTGATCACTCCCAAAGAAGTTTAATTTGATGTTTCCAGATAACCTAATCCTTCAGTTATTTGTAAATCCTACTTAAATCTCAGATATTTGCTGTATTAAATTAAGCACCTTCTTCATGCTCCATTATTGATCCCCACATTTGATACCAGGAATTACATTTGACAAATAAGGTTAGTTTCAAGCTTTCTATAGGAAGTCAAGATGTTGCCTTGGAAAAAGAGCAATCTTGTTATCTTCCACTTTAATCTGTCAGATCACAACTCTGATGAGCAAATCAAAGTGGATATTTTGGTGCTCTACCTTCAAAATTAGTTTTATATGATGCACTTAATGATCACTCTAGCCTTTAGATGTAAAGTCAGCATCCCTTTAACTCTACAGAAAAAGTCCCATTTTATCCAACCCCTGACATATTTCATTATCATTTTTCAAATGTCTATTTCACCTTTTATTAGGCCTTATTTTTTCCTATCAGTAGGTTGGATCACTTTTCTTTTGACCCCTTTATTGACAGAGCTTACCAGCTGCAAAATCTGAAGAACAAATTGCACCCGGTGTTGCTGGTTTGGTTTTGCTTTTAAAGAAGCATCATTTTCCCTTGCTCACTGGCTCATTCTTTGGTTAATGTTTCCACATCTTTCCTCTCATGATAAATTCCCATGTCTGAAGAAATCCCTGTGCTCTCACCGGTGAGATTACACCAGGATTTTATAGCTCCTGATGGAATGTTTCTCATATGTCCCTCAGCACAGCCACTTGCATTACCAGGACACAACCCCAGGGAACTCATTCTGCATCCCCCTCCTTCTCTTGTCCTCCAAAGAATACATGAGAAAAGACAGGAACAAGAAAAAGAGCAAGGTCACCAGCTGCAGAGTCTTTATTTCATAGAATCATTGAATGCTGTGAGTTGGAAGGGACCCACAAGGTCCATCAAGTCCAACTCTTGCCCGTGCAGAGGACAACCACAAGATTTAGACCATGTGTCTGAAGGTGTTGTCCAATATTTTTTTCATTTGTGTTAATGAAATCAAAACTTGCCTTCATGCTGATTCTTTCCTGCTTTTCTCAGCTTTCTCCAACTCATCCTCTTCAGCCAATACACAAAACCAGTCAATCCAAAGACCCATTTATACCTCATTTTCCTTAACGATGCATTTCTTTTGTCAATATGTTTGAGCTGACAATGGAATTAAGCACCTTGAAATGCCTATTCATAAGGATAATGCCAACACATAGCAAGTCAATTTTTGCTTTTTATAAGTAGGTAACTCCAGAGTGTCTGTAAAGAGCTGATTTCCCTCATATCACCCTCACCACTCTGTTATTCTGCTATAAGAGAGAAAAAGTGAACACTGTGCAAATTACAGCACATACCTAAATTATTAGACCTTTGCACAGTGCTCAAAGCCCACAGTCACCCACAGTTCATAACTCTTGCTAATAAAAAGCAGTTTGTTTCTTTCCCCCTCTCACCCTGCTCCCTAGTTCAGCATTATTCCCAGGATCACATTTTTGCTCAAGTCCCCAGAGCCCCAGATGTCTCTCTCGAACATTTCACAGCACATAAGCAATGAAATTACTGCTCATTTCCTTCCCTTGTTTCCACCTCATGGTTCTCTGACATTTGCAATTCAGTCTCCTGTCCACTTCCTCCTCCTTCTATCCTCAGTCCAACACAGAGTGTCCTGACATCTCAGGAGCAATAAACTCTCTTCCCAAACACAAGTTGCTATTAGACAGAAGGCAATTACTTCTACAACTGCATCTGGCTACCTACTTATTTTCACAGAATCACAGAATATTAGGGATTGGAAGGGACCTCGAAAGATCATCTAGTCCAATCCCCCTGCTGGAGCAGGAACACCTAGATGAGTTCGCACAGGAAGGCATCCAGGCGGGTCTTGAATGTCTCCAGAGAAGGAGACTCCACACCCTCCCTGAGCAGCCTGTTCCAGTGCTCTGTCACCCTTACTGTAAAGAAGTTCTTCCTCAAATTTAAGCGGAACCTCCTGTGTTCCAGCTCACACCCATTGCCCCTTGTCCTATCATTGGACATCACTGAGAAGAGCCTGGCCCCATCCTCCTGACACTCACCATTCAAATATTTATAAACATTAATCAGGTCCCCCCTCAGCCTCCTCTTCTCCAAGCTAAAGAGCCCCAGCTCCCTCAGCCTTTCCTCATAAGGGAGATGCTCCACTCCCTTCATCATTTTGGTGGCTCTGTGCTGGACTCTCTCAAGCAGCTCCCTGTCCTTCTTGAACTGTGGGGCCCAGAACTGGACACAATATTCCAGATGTGGCCTCACCAGGGCAGAGTAGAGGGGAAGAAGAACCTCTCTTGACCTACTGACTACACCCCTTCTAATGCACCCCAGGATGCCATTGGCCTTCCTGGCCACAAGGGCACAGTGCTGGCTTATGGTCATCCTGCTGTCCACCAGGACTCCCAGATCCCTTTCCCCTTCACTGCTCTCTAGGAGATCATTTCCTAACCTATACTGGAACCTGGGGTTGTTCCTGCCCAGGTGCAACACCCTACACTTGCCCTTATTATATTTCATCAAGTTTTTCCCTGCCCAGCTCTCCAGCCTGTCCAGGTCTCTCTGGATGGCAGCACAGCCTTCTGGAGTGTCAGCCACTCCTCCCAGCTTGGTATCATCAGCAAACTTGCTGACAGTGCACTCAATTCCCTCATCCAGGTCATTTATGAATATATTGAATAATACTGGTCCTAGTACTGACCCCTGAGGGACTCCACTAGACACAGGTCTCCAACTAGACTCTGCCCCATTGACCACTACTCTCTGGCTTCTTCCCACCAGCCAGTTAATAATCCATCTCACTACCTGCTCATCTAATCCACACTTCCTCAATTTATCAGCGAGGATGCTGTGGGAGACCGTGTCAAATGCTTTGCTTTTTTTTTCTCCCATCATGATCTGCTTTCACTTGAAAAAAAAAATCTGTGTCTTTCATCCTAAAACTAATTATTTATTTAATCAAGAAGTTCAACTCAGTCCCATAATTACTAGCCATGTGGCTATTATACAATCCTGTGATGGTTTTGCAACGTGCAGGTAAACTATGTAAAGGACTTGACATCTGGTGTTTATTTTAACATAGTTTGGCTCCACTAGAAATGACCACTTATGAATACATTACTGGAGCTGAGGTACTCATAACTTTGCAGATAATCTTCTTCCTGAGCCTTCACAACTCAGATGTCAAGATAAAAAGTTTTGTGTTCCTTGAAACATCCTTAATGGACTTCTCTCTCCACTGAATGTAGACCCCTCACCTTTCTTTGGATGTACCACATCCTCCAAAATATTTGGCCAGATGCAGATATTTCAGTTTTGGGTCATTTTTATTTTTGGATCATTTTCCTATCATGATCTAATTTCCGTTTCAAATGCTGTTATTCACCTTTAATTCAGATTTAATTCACCTTCAATTCAGATTTAATTCACCTTTAATTCAGATTTAATCACGTTTTTTGATGCTTAGTTTTACAGACAGACAAAAAGGGGTTTTTTTAAGCAATGTCCACCTTCTCTGAAGAAATGACACTTTCTTTTTAAAGGTCTGGCTGTTTTCTTTGCCATTTGTTTATGGACTTATAATATAATCTCTTTTAAACCCTCTCTTTGCTTGTATACTGTAGCTTTATGATTCCTACCATCTGGCCTCCTAGTTATTCTCCACCCATGCCAGATTTCTACTCTTCTTCTGTACCTGGATGATGGGTTTGGATTAAAACTGCCATAAAATCTGTCAGTTGCCGAAGAACAAATAGAAGTAAGGAAGGGGGGAAAGCCCCAGAAGGCTTTTTTTGAGTGGGTTTTTGTTTGTTTTATCGATTTTTTTTTTAAACTTCTCTAAATTGTCATGAGCTTTCCTACAAATTTACTTTGATCCCTTTCCTAAATGACAGACAAACATTAGATATTCACTCATGCACCTCTGACAAAACCTTCTGTGTTGTGTATTTTTTTTAATAAGTGTATCACAATATGTGATACTATATATATATATATATATATATATTTAAAAAAATTTTAGGGTGTTCCTTTACAAAGACTGACTCAAAACAAGATCACGAGTTTTCAGGCTGATGGAAATTTTGTGGCTCAAACCCCAAATTTAAGCTTCTTGGTTATTTGAGCATTTTGCATTTCTTCCCCTTCACTTGCCCAACATGTGAATGACAGTCACAGGGAAATACTAACAAATACCCATCTACAGCTCCTGGTGGAAACCCACTACAAAATTGCTATTCAAACAGAGTGGGAGGAAGATTGTGCTTCAGATCTGTATTTTTACATTACTTCTCTTTTTCAAAAATGAAATTACTTCTTCTCAAACACTCTTTGCTTACTTATCACCTCAGACAAACAAACAACAAAGGAAAGGAAAATACAGCAGCCAGCTTGCAACTCCAAAATAACACCAACCCATTCCATCAGCTCTGACTATTCTTGATTTATTACATTTATTTTCTGCTATCCTTTTTTTAAACATTCTGGTTCATCTCTCAACTCCATCTCTTTTGCTTGCAAGATGCTGGCTCACCTGCAGACAGAAGACCCTATGGAGAGGAACATCGTCATCCAACAGCCACGCTGATCGTGACCTCCTCTTGCACCAGTCACTGCAAATCCTCTCTCTCACCATGTTTTGCTCCAACTCAGAACCTCTGCTCCACAGCAAGCAATCTCCTTGTCTCCTACTGCAAGATAATGAAATTCTCTCACCACAAGCCTGCAATTCCTTACCTGCCAGGCAGCGTCAGAAGCTGGGGCATTATGTTTTTGTGTACAAGGTTCGGCTGGAACAATCAAAACACCCTAATGAGTACTGTGCTATGTGCTCCTCCAGCAATTTCTTCAGAATAAAACAAAGTTTTCCAAAGGTTTCCACTACAGCAGTCTAGTCAACCCCTTCAGAATATTTTCTATGGAAAATTCACCCTTTATTTTAACAGAATTGGTGTATTAATCTGATCAATCATTAATAGTCTCCCTTGAAAAATACATAACACCTCATTACACAAATCACCATTATGACAACTGAAATTCATGCTCTCTGTATGTTATCTCATAATATAAATGTTTTTTCTCCAGGCATGAGTTGTCAGCTTGCCAAATACTTTAAGCTATTAGGAGCAGACAAGACCTGCAGAAGTTTTTTTCTGTGCATTTTTGGAAGGATGGAAAATTGTGCCCTGCTCTGGTCAGTTGTTGGGCAGGCAAGTGTCTTGTGAGATGGCTAAAGCTGCTTTTGCTACCTCTATTAACTTTCCAACTCCTCCACACAACATTAGAAGAACAAGTTTGATCTCTTGAGAGTTTTCCAATTCTAACAGAAAATAATGATTGTCAGAGAAAACTAAACTTTCCATGCTGAAAACCTGACAAGTTGCAAAGCTGATTAATCATGAATTACAACTTCTGCATGTGAGGTGACTTCTCCTTAGACCAAGGAAGTTAACAACATGACCTCTAACAACACTAACATTGCTGGAAAGGTATTAAGGCTAATTAAGCAAAAAACTTTTTAGCAGTATGGAAACAGCATCTCTATAACTGTTAATTACTCTGGTTTTAAGTGTAAATAATCTGTATCATATGTTTTCTAAAGAGAATATTAACTGGAATGATGCAAGAGGAAGTTTCTGAGTCTTTTTGGTAGCACAAAGTCTTCTCTTCCATAATATGAATCTCCAGATACTTCTGCTCTGATCTCTTTTGCTGCAGTACACCTCTTCTTAATACTTTTAACTGTTACCTTTGCCTTCCAAACACAAGGTCCCTTCTACTTTTCTTAAAGATATACTTGTCCTTTTGAAAAAGGTGGAGAAATCTTAAAGACATGAAAGACAGTTTGGCAACTGAGTAACTCCCCAACCCTGCACAGCCCTCACTCTGTCCCTCCTACTCACTCATCCACACATTGTGCTCAGTTGGAAATTCATTCCCCAGTCAAATATAAAGCAAGAACAGAACTAGCACTGAAAATAGGCAGGAGTATTTCAGTATCCAGATTGTAGGAACAGATTTTTTCCCCAATGTGACCAATAAAGTCATGGAACTTCTTCAGATAAATCAATATTTGAGTGATGTTCATTTTACAGAGGTCTAGAACGTGCCTGAGTCATGCATCAATAAAGCTTCCCCAAACCATTCCACAGATGATCACTTGTAATGCTCAAATAGAAGCAAGCTCACATCTTTCAAGGTGGGATTTGATTATTGCCTATTGATTACACAGGGGAAAAAAGTATCATCAGTCAGGCCATAAGAGGGAAGCACCAGACCTCATCTTAGCAGGAGTTTGGGGGGTTTGTTTGTTTGTTTTTTAAACCTCTGGGGGGGAATCTTTGTTTCATGTACACTCCATCTTCTAAATCTGTTGCTATTTAATCATGGATATTAGAAACACAGTCCCAGCACTGATATATTATCTTGCAAAGGCAAAAGAATTCTGGTTTGCAACGAGCTGTTAAACACTACAACTTCCACACTGCCCATCCTCTCCTAAGAGTCAATGTCATTGTAGCTTTAAAAATCCTCTGCAAAGACCTGAATTTCTCTGCGTGCCTCCTGTTGCTGAGGAGAGGATTAACCCAGTAATAGGGGATAAGTAACTCTGTAGACAGGACTCAGTAAGGAGAAGGAGAGCGAGCTGCAGAGCAGCACAGCCCTAGGAAGTATCTCAGAGGGGTTTCTGAGGAGCACACGTCAGCCCTGCTCCCTTGGTGGGGATCCAATCCTTCAGTCTGGCTGGAGAGCGATGAGGCAAGCAAGAAGGGGACAGAAGTGCAGGGCCAATGCCTGGAAGGTGTCTCCACCTTGTAGGAACAGAAACTGAGAACTGCCAACACAGGAAAAGTCTTTTCAAGATCCCTTAACCAGCACAGATTTCTGACATTATAATCCTGAAGAATTTTTGTGCACAGTTTGGTTGGTTTTTTTTTTAAATCTATATTCTACAAGAGCTACAAACAGGGGAAAAAAAAATGTTTTGACATATACCACTCAAGTGTGAAAGTAACCTTTAGCTTTAATGGTTTATTCAGGAACTATCCTGGTGTTTTTAATTAGCTAATGCTTCACTAAGATCTGCAGTCCCCAAAAGAACATAATAGTTCCATAAAATGGCCCTGTTTTAATTTCTCTAGTTTTAATGTAGCACACCATCTCCCATCCTACATCCCAACTGTAATTAGCATGGCTAATTACTGAAACTGTATGAATCGTAGTTGCAGTTGCTATAATAAGTACATTACTGGTATTATGGAATTTATTATGAAGACACAGTAAAGAAAACAGAGTGCCAATGCCACTGAATACTCATGGGATTGGCAGAGGGAGAAAAAAAAGTTATTCTCATGGAAATAGTAGATTTCTCCAATGAATTAGGTGATTTCCAGGATCCCAAGTGCTTATGAAATTTTTGTTACATAAAAATCTGTTCATTAAAAAAAAAAAGGGAAAGAAAGAATACAAACAAACCTCCTCAAACAACTGGTGGAACACTAATTTAAAATAATTGTCATTAAAGTGAAGAAAAAATTATTTCACACTCTTCAAACCACTTCACCAGTATTACTTCCTGACAGAGAGACTATAAAGTCCAAAACCTATTAAAAAGGGGGTTTTTCAAGACTTGATAATAAATTCCAAAGATGTGAAATCCCTTTTTAATAGGCTTTGGATATTAACAGTAATATTTCCCTATAGTAAGATTATAGGCTGAATTTACAGATCTCAAACACTTTTAGAATGAGTCAACCAGGCAAAACTCTGCTCATCTAGAGCTATGCAAGGCATCAAGACAGTGAACTCTAAATTTATCTTTCATTGATAAATATTAATTCCTGACAGAGATTACCTACATAAATAATGGAATATTAATTTCTTTTCATCTGTATCATATGAATTATCCCAGTGAGAAACACATATATCCATCTAGCTATACCTTGTTAAATGAGAAAGAAAGCAAATTAAGTGTAGCAGGTGCTGCTACAGTATCTTAGACATCCTCCCATGATATTCATGAAGCACAGATATTCAGTTTCATACCTCTGAACTTGCTTTTTCTTCAAATATTAAGCAATTTGAAAGGATTTGGGAAGGAACATGAACTCACATATCAAACAGTGTTTCAGTGAATACCAGTAACTGCATCATGCCAGCACAGATTCAGTTTCAAGTCATAATTCTCAGACCACACCAGTCTTGAAAGAGAATCTGTCTTCTGGTGAAGGAGTCTCCAGAATATTTTTTTTAGATAAAATGCAAAACAAGCAAAAACCTCAAAAAACTGAACAGATAGGCAAAGACAAACCCACAACCCTGCTGCAGCAACCTCTCCTCCAGTCCCACCAGCGGGAAGAAAGTCCTGGTTGACCTGGACAACTATAATTACCCAACACCACCTCCTGCTACAGGGTAAAACCAACCCAATTTGCCCTAAAGCCACCAGAAAAGCAGCCTGATGGCACCACACCACCATTTCCTTAGGGGAGTAATCAGCAGTGGTGTAATCAGTCACTTCTGAGCTTTGCAATGAAAAACCCTTCCAAATCCATGAACAGCAGCAAGTTTTCTATTGAGCAACTGAGGAAGGAACAGGAAGAACGATTGTCAGGTGGAATCTCACATAAAACTTTGCTTCTGAACAAGTACCTCATCTGGGAGCAAACTGGAGATGTTACAGGCTACACTTCAGGTCATGAGCAAGGGAATATCTTCCCAAGAGTACTTTTTAAATCATACTTGTGTGGCCAGTTGGATCTCTTCAAAAGCACCCTGCTCCCTTCACACTGCTCCTCAAATTATCCTCCTCAAGTCACTGAGATGCAGGTCACAACCTCCTCCTACAAATTAACATTTTTATGTATTTATTTATTTTAAAGGAAGCATGGCAAAGAAAGAAAAATGAGCAAAGTCAAGAAACTACTCACAAGCTGAGTCAACTTTTGAGTACCCCATGGCCCAAAGAAAGATTTTTGGAGCAAGACAGCCTTTTTTTGTAGGGAAAAGTTCCTGAAAAAAAAAAAAATCAACTCTCCTTCCCCCTGCTTCTCTCCCTTTGGTTTCCAAAAACAAGAAGCCTGACTTTAACTAATCAATAATTGACAAGAGGAATTCTTTGAGAAACAAAATTGGCAGTGGGTGTCATAGATAGAGATAATAATAGAGATGTTCTTCAGAAATTTAAGCATCATCTCATTACCATGGTGCAAAAAGCAAGGCTATCCTTTAAGTCTATACTGCATGTGCATATGCTGGAAATAAATACTTGCAATTTCAAGATGCACTGTTATCTTATTTTCTAACTTCTGGGTAACAAATAAGACCATTTCACAGATGCTCATGCCAAGCACCATGACTCTCACCAATACTGTCATTCGATGGGAAGAGTAGAACATTTTAGTTCAGCACTCTACCACACCTGAGAGTGTACTCATCTAACAGAGAGTATCTGTTTTTATCAACAAGTCACACAGAAATATTCTAGCCCAGGAGCTATGACACATCCAGTTATGTTAACATCGTCCTGACCTCACCAAGAGTAAATCCATTTATTGGTCCCATGGGTACCGTCATCAGAAACTGTTGGTCAAGCTCAACTCTTTATCTTTTTCTGCACTCCAGGATGGCAGAGCTCTAAAAGCAAATGGTGCCTCATGTCTTATGAGTGAGTAAACCTCATCCTCGTATTCAGATTGCAGATGGAAACCTAGTTCAGCATCTGCACTCCATCCCACCTAGTCCCGTCCTATATATTTTTGTAAGATACTAGATATGAGGGGTGGGGTTGGTACCACATTATATTGACTTTGCATCGAATTTTTATGTAAGCAGCCTTTTTCAGGAACCAAAGTCACACTTTATTTGAAAGTCTTTAAGGTACAGGCATGGTGACAACTATATGAAGTGGACCTGCAAATTGTGGTTGGGGGTTAAGAAGCTAATCTTGTTAAACATAATTTTTTTCCAAGTGTCAGGTGTGCAAGCTTTACTAATTTCCTCATCCAGTATGCCAAGTAATAATTATAATTGATGAGCCATTATCAAGCTCATTATCAAACTTGAGATGCAAGTTGTTGTGGAAACGTTAAAGTCTATATAGAATCTTTTATATTATTAAAGACAAAAAAATTCCATCAAATGCAAACACATAAAAGTTTAGTGTAAAAGAAACAGAATGTGACTGAAGAACTGAAGTATATAAAACTCGAGACAACAGATGCATAAATACTTAGAAATAATCTCTTAAAACTATTGGAAATATTAGAAATACAACCCAAAAAATCTTTTAATAGTCACATTTGCTCCAGAGAGCTCCTAATGCAAGTTGTAATTTTGCCATTAATTTTTAAGGAGAAAGTCCATTGCTCCATCTATTTAGGGGATTCCCATCGATTTACCACAACCTAAATGATGACAGTTCTGGGGGGATGAAACTTTCACAGTTGAATGTAGCTTAACTACTTTGTCTTTACTACTACTAGAGTAAAGTGGGAGTTGTCCCTGACATCTGGCTTGTACTGCCACAGCTACTGAACCTGAAAATTGTGCTGCTATCTGGGATCTTACAATGTTATCTTACTCCTTCACTGCTTGTTGCCAAGCAAGACTCTTAACTCTTGCAGTACCTCAGCTCCAGGATGGAAGATGTGCTAATTTTATCATCTACCCACAGAATCAGCAAAGTGTAGCATTGAGGAGGGTGGAAAACAAAGCCACCCCATGTGACTGTCAGGAATATATGGCTTTTTCACTGTTGTATGTTGACAGATAATAAAGACAGACTCACGCTGTGCCAACTGGATGTTCCTGCAAGACCACTTGCTGATTCAGCAGAATATCCCTACCCAGGAGCTGGAGAATGGAATATCACCTCTTCTATGAGCCAGATTATGAAAGTGGGTTCACCAAAGCTGTTGTGAAGTAAAGCACAAGAGATATAAAAGAAAAATAAGGAAAAAAAAAAAGAAGTAGTCTATGGCTACAGTTCTCCTTCATGTCCTCTTATTCCACTCCTTCTGCCAAGAAAATGCTTCATAAATTAGAGTATTTTATCAATTTGTATGAAAACAGCACAATGCCCTGTATTAAATACCAAGCAGGACTCCTCATGCTATCCAGCACAAAGCATGTGTTAAATTTTTATTACACACAGCAATTGAATAGTCTAAGGCAATTTGTTCCAGAGCTGGATGCACAGCTGGTTTCTCAGCTCTCATCACATTAAAGGGTCACTGAATCATTGACCCTCCATCATCTGTCTGCTGGAGGGGAGGCAGAGCAGGGTGGTTGTGGTCCCAAAGCCTTGCTCAGACACATGTGATGTGCTGAGCTGTCTGCAGGGACCAACACTCGGCAAACTGCTCTTTCTACAGGTGTTGGTTCCTGCTCTTTTGTTCTCAACCAGTAAGGTGCTTTCCTAGAAACCACCTTGAGATAACTTGTTTGTAATTTAGGAACTTATAAAATCCTTATGCTGATCCATTTGACACAGTACACTAATTCCACTCATTTTTCCAGTGTCATTTTTTTTCCCTGATTAGGCAGGTTGTATCTCATTCCAGTTAGCATAAGAAAGCCTCACCTTTTTATGATTTTAAAATAAAACATGCTCTCACCAGCTGACAGTGTAAATTTCAACCAGCAAACCCTGCCAGCATTTAAAACCCACTATTCTTGAAAATTACCCATTTGTTTTGGGGAAGCAAATGCAAGCAGATTTGCCAGCTGCGAAATTCCACATAGTTTTCACAACTACTGTGGATTTTGTAAATTGCTTTAGTTATGAAACCCAGACTTGAGCTCCAATGACTTCAATACACAGTGGATTAGACTCCACGTGAGACACAAATTAACTGAGCCTGATTAACAGCCGCGCTGCACTTGAACCTGATCTCGTAACTGGTGCTGCCACTTGATAGACAGTGGGTTCTTCAGTGAGAAGAGCAGCTGCTAAAGAGGGCAAAGAAATCAAAGAGTAATTTCCTCCACAATACAACCAGCAGAAAAAAAAAAAATAAGGGAAGGGATGAGCTTTCCATGAATTCATTCAGTCTCCACTGCAGATTTATTAAGAATATAAGCTCTGCAATGACACACCTATGGATATTTGCTGCCCTAAAATGGACTGTTTCATAGGAAATATGGAGATATATAGATCTCTGATTGGAAGGACTATACATTAAAAAGGTAGTTTGATGAATTTAATGCTATAAAATATATTTTTTTAAATTCAGTAATGCAATTGATTTAATTTGGAAAATAATTTAAGATGACACAGTCTTTTTTTTTATCAATATATATGATTGTATATGAGCATCTGAGAAGCTGCTCATCCCACCACACTGTCCTCCAGGCAGGCTCCAATCTGGCAGAGGTCTATAAATGTACTTGTGTGCACTATGAGTAATTCCACTGACTCACAGAGGTGGCTCAGACAATATTGCTAAACAGATGCACACTTTTTGTAGATTCAGAGGGCCTCAAAACACACATCTCTGCTAGCTCAGAGACAGCCTAAGTCTGTTCACATTTCAAAGCTCCAGTGTTCCCTGCCAGCCTTAAAAATTGCAGTGGCAGCTTTGCTAACGTCAGTGAAATGCATGAGGAAAGTGTGTCCCTGAGTCCCAGTTGGGCAAAGGGTGGAAGGGAAGAGACCTGGGGTAAAAACACCACCTGAGAGCTCATGAAGACTACCATGTCCCCTTCTATTGCAAGAAGAGCTCTGACACAGTCCCCTTTTGACTAAGATCACCAAGACTTGGTAAAAATCACAAAAGATAAACAATATTCTCGTTCTTCACAGGCTTTGTTATCCTGAAGAGATCAGTCTGATGCTCCTTCTGAGCAGTGGGCTTTCCCAGCTGCAGCTCAGCTTCAGCTGTTTCCTTCAAGCACAGTGTCTTGATCAGGTCTCTCCAATCTCCCAAACTCCTTATCTTGGGTCAGAGTTCCTGAAACCTTCCACTGAAGACAGGACAATTGCTCAGAGGTAGCCAAAATGTTTGCAACAAGAACATTTCTGTTGAGAGGACTAAAAGGGGAAGCCATTTGTTTTCCAGAGACTACCACTGCTTGACATGTGTTACAGATGGGTTTTGTTTTTCCTGTGCCTCACAGAATCCCAGACTGGTGGGGTCAGAAGGGACCTCAGGAGATCATCCAGTCCAACCCCCCTGCCAAAGCAGGTTCCCTACACCAGGTTGCACAGGAAAGTGTCCAGGTGGGTTTGAACATCTCCAGAGATGGAGACTCCACACCCTCTCTGGGAAGCCTGTCCCAGGGCTCCGTCACCCTCATAGGAAAGAAGTTTTTCCTTCAGTTTGTCTGGAACTTCTGGTGTTCCAGTTTGTGCCCATTGCCCCTTGTCCTGTCACTGGGCACCACTGAGAAGAGCCCGGCCCCATCCATTTGGCCCCCACACTTCAGATATTTATAGACATTGATCAGATCCCCTCTCAGTCTGCTCTTCTCCAGGCTGAACAGTCCCAGCTCTCTCAGCCTCTCCTCATAAGGCAGATGCTCCAGGCCCCTCATCATCTTTGTGGCCTCCACTGGACTCACTCCAGAAGTTCCCTGTCCCTCTGGAACTGGGGAGCCCAGAACTGGACACAACACTCCAGATGTGGCCTCACCAGGGCAGAGCAGAGGGGGAGAAGAACCTCCCTTGACCTGCTGGCCACGCTCTATTTAATGCACCCCAGGGGACCACTGACCTTCCTGGCCACAGGGCACACTGCTGGCTCATGGCCAACCTGCTGCCCACCAGCACACCTAGGTCCTTTTCCACAGAGCTCCTCTCCAGCAGGTCAGCCCCCAACCTGTACTGGCACATGCAGTTATTCCTCCCCAGGTGAACTCTGCACTTGTCTCCACATCTTTCCATGTGGGACACGTCAGCATTGTAACTCAGGGACTGGGTTTCTGCTCAGGAGTTACACCTGGGTGCTGCCCCAATTTGCTACCTGTGCACTGACCTGCCAGCCCACTGACCACAGGGCTGCCTCTTATTTTCACAGACTATTTTCTTCCCCATGGAACTGATGCTCAGTCTCTCCTGCTCATGTACATTTTATTCTTCCCTTATAATAAATATTTCCTGGTTAGTCCAGGAAATTACTATTTAGTCCTAAGTGGGCCCTGGACACCTAATTCTCATCCCTGACATACAGCATGAAACTATAAACTTAGTTAACATTATTTTGTGAGGTGGTGGGGTTGTTTTCCTTTTTACTTAATCCATTAAAACTTATTTCTTCACAGGCAGCTGATGCAGCAAAATGTGTTCTGTAAAAAAATCCCTTTAACCCAGAAGTTTTTACAACACCACAGGAGTAAACATACCCACATTCAGTCAATCCCACCCAGTGATAACAACTGCCTTAAAAGAAACATTTTCTGTGTTATTTTGTATAATGCATCATTTGTAGTCATGAGGGTCATCATCATTCTGGAATTGTTAAAATTATTCTATTTTTACTTTTTTTTTTTTCCCCTGAAAGATTTAAGGTTCAGGTTATTTGCAAAAGGAACCAAACAGAAATGGTGACTGAAGGGGAGGTAAGTAAATAGCACAAAATATGTATCTCCCCATGCCTGTGGATTCAGATTTTTACTTCATTTGCTTCACTAAGAGGTTTGCCAGTAATAAGCAGCAAACAGCCAAGTTCACTTAAGAGGGAGAATTTCAATATATGTGTTTGCTGAAGAGTGTAATCACATCAGAGTCTCAACTACATGAAAGAAAATATTTCTATGGGTCACAGACCATTCTGCAGCTGTGTTACTCCACATAAATTCAGTTTATGAAATACCTCCCATGGGGCTAAAACACCAAAACTTTGATGAGGACTCTAAATACACAGAGAGCCCATAACTCTGAGGGTATTTTATACCAAACCTGCAGAGATACATGGAAGTTCTGATAAACTGAGTCATTCCTTTGTGACCAGCAGGACCTTTAGCTTTCTCTTTTTGACTGTGTATGGTTATAGCAACCATGAAATCTGTGTTGAACTTCTCAAAAAAAATTAGGAAAAATCTCAAAGTGATCAACTTTTGTTATTAGATGTTCAAGTAACCAGTTACCTTTTACAGCTCACAGAAACATCTGCAGTGAAACATAACTTAGAGCTACATAAAATGCCATCAATCTACGTGGTTCACTAAAATGAACCCTTAGATTATATAGTTAAAATGTGAAAATATCACACATCTTTTTAACATAATGCATTTTGGCATTTCAATTTCAATTCTTCACCTCCTGATATTTCTTTACCTTGGAAGAGAAGGGTTAAACCTGGAGCGTGAGCGCTGTAGACTTGGAAGGGAGCATCACATTCTGCAGGGAGGCGAGAGAATGCACATAGTTCATTAAATAATGTGAGTAGTAATGAGGGTTTACACAAATCAAACAGTGTGTTAGGTAATTGTAATGTTGCTTTGTGGTAAACCACCTGTCAGGAAGCACTTCCACCCGAAGACTCAATCTGCTGCAGTGCCTCCAGATGATTTCTAATTAGTATAAACTTCATCTGTGGCATGGAACCAACATATTAAAAAGGTATCTGTTGGGGTGGGTTTTTTTTTGTAGCTTCTTTCAATCTTCTCCTTCTAGCACTGTGAAAATGGCTTTTTCATATGAGCCTTTGAAGAAAGCTCTTTTACCATGAGTACTCTGAGAAGCCTACCACACTCATCTGAGGAAAATGACAGGCTCTCATACAAACAGGGGAAAAAAAGCTGAGCTCTGGAAAAAGAAGAATCCTAAAAAGACTCAAGTTTGGCACCAAATGCAATCCTTAACTTCAAAAGGTTAAAACAGTGCACATCTCTGACTCACATGAAAAGACTGCATGCCAATAAATATCACTAATGGCTTTTTGGGGTTTGTTTTCTAAATATCAAACTTTTTTAATGATGACCAAAGACAGGGATGGAGGTACTAATAACAAAACAGCCTAAAATCAAAATCCCCACCCTCTAAAAAACCTCAAGATGCAAATATGAGCAACTCAGGGTAGTCCTGCCTGCTGCATTCACAGAAGGACAGCCTACATGGTCACAGCAGGACCCTCTCACCACACCACAGCCACAAACCTGGAGAAGACAACAGCCAAAACACTGGACACAAACCACCCCCTTTCAAGCAAAGGGGAAATGGCAGGGAGCAGCAAATCTACATTTAAAATGTGCAAATGTATCTCCTGACATCATATTTTATAGCTTCAATCTTAGAGCAGCTTTCTTCTATACCTGGCTACAAAAAAAACCCCAAAGTTAGGAGAGCAGCCCCCTCTCCCTGCCCCACACCACTTACTGCTCAGCTGCTGGGCCACTGCTTTTCCCCCCAGGAACTGCCAGCCCTGTCAAGGACTAATTCCTCAGCTCACCTGAAGGACAATGTTGGAATTGTGTCAGTCACCTTCCACTGTTCCAGCATCCTTCTTCAGTCAGGAGGCAGATTTATTCCAGGTATGCAGGTGACAGGGTGGAAAAGGAAAGCATTGCTTAGTATAGCATCTAAGAAAAATACAGCAAAAAGTACAAGACACCCATTAGAACAAACCTGCTTATATTTTAAAAAATGAAATATAAAAATACAAGTTCTCTGCAGGTCCTACCCCCACCTTCCTTTTATTCTTCTGTGTTTTGAAGTTGGAAACACATAAAGTAGGAAGTTGGGGATATTGTCCTTTTGTCAAGCCAGGTGCTGATCTTCAGCCAAAAATCTGACTTCAAAACATGAGAACTAACAGCAAAGGGTCAATCCACAGGTCCACATGCAGGTCCTCTATAGCAGCAGCATCTTCACAGCTCTTCCTAAGCCAAGTGATCAAAGAAACCTGGATTATATCCTCCTGCTTTTGTACTGCTTCCTTGTTTTCTGAAGTAATTACAGAAGCCTGGAACACTCTGGTATTTTGAAAGCTAATAAATCTTTCCCCCCAAATCTAGTCAATACATTATTCAACAATAAAAAAACCCCACCATAACAACAAAAAAGCAAAAAGAATTGAGCAGATGGGGTAACAGGGTCCAATATACCAAAGCAAAAGGCTTTGTCTATGACTCTAAATGCCATGGAAAGCACATTCAAACAAGGAGAGCTCTTCAACTAAGCATCCTCAGGTCTGATGGAGAATGAAAACTTCTTTTCATTTAAAAACAACAACAACAAAAAATCTACAGAAACAATATTCCCTGCCTTGGAGCTTAACAGAGAGATTTAAAACACTGGATAGAGTTTAAATTTTTTAGTAATTGAAAATATCCCTAGAAATACAAACGAAGCTGGATGAAACAGAATTCTACTGGACCATTCATCCATGTCTGAAGCCAACTAAGCCTGTGTGATGCATTCTTGAAGCATACCTAACGCTCCTGTTGCTCTCTTCAGTACTTCCTTATTAAAAATAAAATAATAATAAAAGGATTAACAGCCAGACTCGAAGAGAACAGCTGTTCTAATGAAAATTTTAGACACAACAGAATTGGAAAGCAGCAGAAGTCTTTCAAGAAATGTGAATATGCCAAGTACACTTTTACATTGTTAAAGAAGAATGTTAGCATGAGTTGTAGGTTTGATTGAGTTTAATGAGTGGGGTAAGAAAAATCATTTCACTCACAAACTTAATGCATTTGATCTAGAAATCACTTGACAGAATAATCATCAGATTGTTTACTGTTCATAATTATAAAAAGCCCAGATTCCTTAAGTTAGTGTAACCTACCTCGCCTTCTGAGCACACAGACAGCTAGCTAGCAGCAGGCAACTAGCTGAGGCATAACAAAAGCTGTCTGAGGTTTTCTTCCTCCCTAGAAAGCAATCAAGATGTGTGTGTTACAAGTTTTCCCCAGAATGATTGGTTATATTCATTAACTCAAGCTGCACAGAGAGTATCTTTCACTCAATTAATCTCCAAGCATGGGGATAGTACTTGTGAATCATCCTGCCATCTCTCATTGCTTGGTTAGCTATAATGTTGTGCTCCACTACTGCTCACTGCTCAGAGAAGTTAGAACAATGATGAATGGCAGCAACTCTCATTATGGCTACTTTGGCATTCTTGTGACAACCTACAAGAGGGTCTTTCTAATTAAAGCTCAGGGGAGTGAAGCTTCTCCAGCAATAATAGATGTTGAGTGCTCTGGCAAATAGTTACATTTGCTCTAAGTTAAGTTGGAGCCTGGATTTCTCAGAAAACAGACTGTTAAATTACTTTAATAGGTCAGTGTGTGAGTTCTCACATCCCCAGACACCTCACTTGGATAATTTGACTGGATTTTGAATTGGTACCTCACTCACCACCCTCTAAGTAATAAGAAGTGAGCACCTGTGCTATACATAAAATGCAACATCAACAACAGCAAGTGGAAGCAGATCTCTGGTTCTTTAAAAATGAGAAGTGTAATGATGAGCCAGTGAAAAAAAAACAGAGTCACTGCTTCTAATTCTGTAAGAGAGAGTAAAAGTTGTCACAGAGCTCAGCTGAAGGACAATGCTGGAATTGTGTCAGTCACCTTCCACTGTTCCAGCATCCTTCTTCAGTCAGGAGGCTGATTTATTCCAGGTATGCAGGTGACAGGATGGAAAAGGAAAGCATTGCTTAGTATAGCATCTAAGAAAAATACAGCAAAAAGTACAAGACATCCATTAGAACAAACCTGCTTATATTTTAAAAAATGAAATATAAAAATACAAGTTCTCTGCAGGTCCTACCCCCACCTTCCTTTTATTCTTCTATGTTTTGAAGTTGAAAACACATGAAGTAGAAAGTTGGGGACATTGTCCTTTTGTCAAGCCAGGTGCTGATCTTCAGCCAAAAATTTGAATTCTAAATATGCAAACTGCCAGCAAAGGGTCAATCCACAGGTCCACATGCAGGACCCCTATGTCATCCTACAAGGAGCTTCACAAAGTAGACTGATTTGTAATAAAAATACTCTTTTTTGTTTGTTTTGAGATTGCTGACTGATGACACCATTATAGTCCTTGTTCTGTGACCAAACAATTTGGTAGTAGCCCTTTCTTTACAAAATCCAAGATTAAAGTCTTGACCACACAAAGTTCAGTACAGTACACCCAAATTTCAGGTGGAATAATGAGTTACAGCTATTTGAATTAGTTCTCAAGGAATCTGCATTTGCACACTTCAAGGTCACACAGTGGCCTGGAGTCCCTGTAACGAAGCAGCTGCGCTCAGACCCAGCACAGCACAGCCTTTATATCCAATTTCACTCCCCACAAAGTATCACAGCCCAAATACACAGAAGTAGGAGTAGAAACACAAATATTAGAAAAGTAGAATAGAAGAAATAAAGATGACAGTGCCTAATCTCTTCAGGAAAGCTTTTAAATAGGTTTTGAAAATAAATTATTCCTCCTACCACATAAAAACAGCACAAGCTTGACTGTAAGACGCAGCTGATGATGAATTTTAATCATTTTCAGTCTGTGTAATTATTACAGAAAACAATTTACAAGCTCTACAAATTAATCAAACCAAACAGCAGCTGGCAAGTTTTATCTGTTCATAGGCAACATTCCTGTTTATCCAGAAAGACCAGAGCAGGCACATACACAAAAGCCACTGTCACCTGGTGCAGGGCAGGGATTTGCACTGGGGGTGTGATGGCATTCGTCACCATCCTGGCCTGATGGCACTGCTCCTTTGGTGGAACCATCAATCCTGAGCACAGCCCGTGTTCCCCAGGCAGCTCCATAAAGCCCATTCACAAGAAGCAATGGCATTGTGGTGCCAGGACACTGCCACAAACCCAACAGGACAGAGCCATAGCTCAAACACAGCTCTTGGCATCCCCAGATCTGCGTCTGGCCGCAGGGCGAGTTCCTACACATAAATAAGGTTTCCTCACTGCAGGAGACAACTTTGTTCCTTAGCAGCAGATTAGGGAAACTCCAGGATTCTGGAAAATAGTTTCTCAGATTCCCCACCACGTAGTTAAGGGAGAGGAGGAAGGAGCCAACCTGCAGTTCAACAATGACAGCTGGAAATAGAGGTTATAGTTTTAAAAGCTTTTCTCAGTACCTCTCAAGGATGCAAACAGATGTAGAGCCCAGCTCCTGGAGTGTGTCCAGAGAAGGGCAACAGAGCTGGGGAAGGGTCTGGAGCACAAGTGTGCTGAGTTCCCAGCTGAGGGAACTGGGGGTTCCCTCAGTTCTTGGTGCAACTTGAGGCCATTTCCTCTTGTCCTGTCCCTTGTTCCTTGGTTGAACAGACCCACCCCCACCTCTCTCCACCCTCCTTGCAGGGACTTGGACAGAGCCAGAAGGTCTCCCCTCAGCCTCCTTTTCTCCAAGCTAAAGAGCCCCAGCTCCCTCAGCCTTTCCTCATAAGGGAGATGCTCCACTCCTTTCATCACCTTGGTGCCTCTGTGCTGGACCCTCTCCAGCAGTTCCCTGTCCTTCTTGAACTGTGGGGCCCAGAACTGGA
This sequence comes from Caprimulgus europaeus, assembly GCA_907165065.1. The sequence continues at coordinate 3,517,342 of OU015531.1, read as the reverse complement.
CACAATATTCCAGATGTGGCCTCACCAGGGCAGAGTAGAGGGGAAGAAGAACCTCTCTTGACCTACTAACCACAGCCCTTCTAATGCACCTCAGGATGCCATTGGCCTTCCTGGCCACAAGGGCTCCCCTGCACATCATCTCATAAATGGCCTGTGACATCCCCATCAGTGTTCATTTTACAGGTCTCAGTCAAGTCTGTTGTCTTGGACTTACACTCCACAACTTCCCTAGTGTTTTCTTTCATGCTCAAATGCAGTTTAAGCTTCATATTTTAGTCTGTCTTATTCTCACCTACCCAGACTCAGGATTTAATTCAATTAACTCCTTTTGCTTCCTCCCATGGAGCAAGAAACAGCCATAAGCATATTTCGTTGGAATAAGGAGGAAGAAAAGAGTGCCAGTGGGTTAGAACAAACCAGTAAGTGCTGTGGCATCTTGGAAAAATATCCTGTACTCTGTGGGCATGTAATTACAGCCAAGGAGCCCCCTGCCAGGATCAATAACACAGTCTGCACCTCTGTAAACTGCATGAGACAACCCCAGCATCAGTTCTCTCATTGTTCACATTTATAAACCTGTCTTCAGATTTGCATTTATTTCCCTGCCTCTGAAGAAGGTGGGTTAAACTTCTGCATATTTAGCAAGACATCCCAATGCTGGAAGCACATCATTCCTTCTCATACACCTCTGGGTACGTGCAGCTGTCTGCACTCTGGCAGCAGCAGCAACACAAGCACTAGTGACATCCAGATGTCCCTTCCCAAAATTGCATCTCACTCCTTATGCCCTACCTACAGCACTGCTTAAAGCCCACAGCTTCTAGAGAAACAAGACACATCCAGCCTGAGCTGAAAACCTGAAGGGTTTGATGCCAACTGTAAGCATTAAAAATAAAATATTATATACTTTTGGTGAGCTGCACTGAATTAAGCAAGTCAGCATTGAAATGTCAAGTTGCATAATAAAAGACACAAAGAGGCTTTAGAAACAATTCAAGAAGAAAAGGAAATTATGGATTTCTGTGCTTCTTGTTGATGTGGATCACTTCCCCATACACACACAGTTTCTCTGGCCCATAAAGCAATCAAATATGTTGCGATATCTTTATTTTGTGGCAGATCTATTTTTCATCCAACACACATCTTCAGAGACGATACAAAACTGACAGTCTGTGGTTTGCATCATCTCACAGCACTGAAAAATCTTCCTGACTTCTGCAATGATGTGACATATATAGGATATTCATTCTTATCTATAGAGAATACCTTATAAATTATACAGATTTCCTAACCCACTTTGTCTTTATTCTGCAAGGGGAAGGTCATCTCATTCATTTACATCAGAGACAGCAAAGTCACAGCAGGAAAAAGACAAACCTGTGTGTACACACAGTCTTAATCTCATTCATAGCCATATATCCACTTAAACCACTTTTTATTCATTTCTGTTTTTAGACTCTTTAGGGAATAACAGGGGACACACTGAATAATGTATATAATTTCATGTCCTCTGTAAGGTTAAAAAAAATTACACTATTTCAAGATAAATTAAGTAACTTGCTATTGAGGTGTACTAATACATTAGCAAAACCCTAACACTGGGATTGCATTGAACAACACTGCAAAAAACCAACACTGAAATTAAGAACAGGATCTTGAAAAGCCTCCCACAAAGTGATTGTTTAGATCATTAAAAACTAACTGGCAACTCTCAAAGGCCTGGAATATACTGGTCTACTTTTGGTGTGTGATGTACAACTCGGAATTTGGCTGATCAGAAGAAGCAGCTGAGCCATGGGGAAGACCACCTTGGACATGTTCTGAAGATGTTTGGAAAAGTTTCTCAACTGACTTTGGTGGGTGCTGGGAAAGCCAACATAGGAACAAGCTCTACAGCTTAACAGAGACAAAGGCAGTGGATGCTTCCTCCTACCCCAACTACAGTTTGCTCTGTGACCTTGCTGCCCTTTCCTCCTCAGTGCTTAGGTCCAACATCCTCATGGTTCCCAAACCACCACCAAAACCATTACACCTCTTCAAGACTCAGTATTCCTTCCCCAACAGTCTAAAGTACAGATTGTTTCTTACTATTATTCATGACTGGGTAACCCTCTCCAACAGCACTGCTGTATATTGCAAAATGAGATTTAAAAAAGCTTATTACCTCCCACACCAAGTTTCATTGATTGCAGATCAGACGCAGAACTGCTTCACCAGCGTATTTACTGACACAGTAGAAACAGAGGTATCACAAAGACAGGCTTGAAATATCTTTGAAAGACAAAGGTGAAGACAAATCCCAGTTTAAACCCGAATTTTCCCTTTCAATCAGAGATTTGGCAAAAAGGGATTAAAAAAACCAACTTGTTTTGTAAAGGGTTCTTTCCTCTAGATTACTCCAACCTGGATATTTCACTTAAAAAGACATTACCCAAACCTTGACCATCTGATGCACCACATCTGAATGTATCATTATTTTGAAAAGCATAAAAAGGAGCGGCTGTGCCATGTGTTTAATGGGCATCTCAACAAGGACAACTGTGGCATTACCCTGTGGATGAATCATCTAATTAAACCAAGCAAGATGCACCAGGAATTGAAGATCAAGGGACAGACTCTCTTACACCAACCACACGTTCAGAAAGAATTTCACTGAAAGAAAATGCAGTTAGAAAATCCCAAGTGAGGCGAGGCTGGCTGTAAATATTTATGCACAATTGAATTGGAACACTTATTTCTCATCCAAACAAAGTTTATGCTCATTGTGCAGAGAGCTGTTTACTCTTTCACTTTGGCTTTGTATGATAAAGCTTAGATAAAAGCACACGGTGAATTCTTGCTATTAAAACACAGTTTCATGACATTACTTAGTAGTGGACTTCCCAACAATCCCCACCAATAAACATTGAATTTTCCTACCAGCTGCATACCAAAAGAGCTCAACTATTCTTTTCACAATATAAACATTTATTTTCACTGATCAAGATGCAAACACCCATAGCCTAAAACTGCACGTCCTTTGGAGCTTTGCTCAATACCAAACTCATCCATCAACCAAAGTCAATGCAAGTTTCCTCACAAACTTCCTCAGCCTTTGGAACAAACTCTTTATTTCTTCACCATCCAAGGTAAGATCCTGCTTCTGTATCCTTGATGTGCATTTGAATTTCTTCTTAAAATTCATGAGGTTATTATTTCTGAAGGGCTACTTTAAGACTGTGTTACACAGCCACCTGTTGTGACAGCAAAAAACCCCGAAATCCTGCTAGTCTCTTATTAACAGGTTTCATTGTATTATATTCAAATTATAAACTAAGATGGCTTATGAATATTTCCTTTTGAATTAAGATACCAGTTTCTCATGTGAAATGAAGTTTATGATAATTCAGAGCTTATCTTCACAGTTTGATGTCTTTGTCCTTCCTTGGATAAATAGTCTGCATATTAACACATCAGTGATAACTGTCCTTTGACTTATTCAGGAACTTAACTAAGACTTTTTATTTCATTTTTTTTTGGAAGAAAAATCACCTCCATCCAGTGTTGGTCTCCCCTCCAGTTTTCACACCAGATGGAGCTAAAATTTTAGAGGAATTTAACCAGGGAAAAAAAAAAATCTCATTTCAAAAAAAGTAAAATAATAATAAAAAAATAAATAAAAGCAAAGAATCTTTGCCTTGACTCTTGTACACCTTCACTCACAGCTTTGACACTCCATGCACTAATCAAAAGGGTTTTTCCTCTGGCAATCTGTCCACTGGCACATGGGCCAAGCCATGTGTGCACCCCCACACAGCACCTCTTCACCAAAATTGGACCCAGTCTCGTATTTTAAAAGTGAGGGCTCAGAATTAAAGGCCTGAGAGAACAAACACCCTCCCTAATTAAACACAGCAGCATCAGCACCACCAAACCTGCTGTCCTCCTCAGCAGCTCGGCTTCAGGAAATCATCCTCTTCCCTTCAGTGACTTTGGTAACATCTCCATCCTTTTGTGAGGCAGCTTCTTGCTTTTATACACACAGTTACTGTATTTTTATTACACTTTTTCTAAGAATGACTCAACAAGGACACAAGCAAACACATTAAGAACTTTAATTTCCCTCATTCTTGTATTTTTATTATTTTTCCTGGATCAAAAAGGAGTCACCACTGACTGAAAGTACCAGCCATACCCTTTGTGCAAGAACAAAACTGCTTTTCTCTTTACACAAGTTTCATGCACTTGCCTGTTAAACTCCAGTAGCTCAGAGACCATAATTCCTTCTTTAATCTCCATAGGGATCATGCTGCTTCTTTGATAAAACAATTCTTTCTTTGTGTTTGACTGGTTTCTATTGTGCCAACGTCATCGCTAGAGAGCTCGTGTCACATCTCCTTTCTGTCAGTCCACACCACTTCCAAGCCACCTTCTTCTCCATCTGATGGAAGCACTCCAGAGCCCTGGTAGAAAACACAGCACTACCCCTGCCACTCACCCTTCTCTCCAGATAAATTATTTCTCAGGAGCTAAATGACATTTCCTCTCCACTGGTTTCCACTCTGCTACTCCCCACACACCCTCACATTAACCTTATATACCTGAATAATCTTCTCCAGACACTCCTAATTACCTGCTTAACAGTATGCAAAGCTTTCTCTCTATCTACCCTGTGGTCTCCTGGTTACACAAGCAAAGGCCAGAGATAAAATAATTGAAGAAAAATAATAGGATTGTTATTTGTTTTGATTTGTCACTGAATTCAAGTGTGTTGACTTAGATTTGCCCATATGAAGTAGGACAAAAATAGGACAAAAATAGGAAAGGCCACAATTTCTTTTTTTAATTCTTTTTTTCCCCTCTCCTATGCAACATTTGAAATTATACCTGCTCCTCTAGTTTCTCTCAGGCAGCTGACAAGCATTTAAATAACATCTTGCAAGTAAATTGAAAAGCTAGGAGGAGTAACATGTGTAGAGATTTGAGTAACTGAAACAATGAGCAGCTCTGCAGGAAAATGAATTTAATTAAAGTTACTCATGCAGACTCTCAGCCTTAGAAATCTATAAATCTGAAAAATCATTTCCCTTTCAATTAAGTTTGTATTTGTCATTGCAGAGAGATAAAAACAAGTCCCTGCTGACCAGGTTTTTCCAATACTGAACAATTAGGAGAAATACATAACACAGGACTGCAAAATGCTTCACATGAGAAAAATTCAGACAAGCCATTGAGGATCTCCAGTCCTCACAGGTCCCACCACAGCCAAACCATTCCTTTGTAAAGTTGAAAGTACAGATGTATCAACTGGAGATGTTTCAAGACAGTGTCTGTGTTATGACTAATACCCCGAGGAGGACTCACATCACCTCACTCACTTCTTATATAATCACTGGATTTAAAAAAATATTCTAAAAAAATAAAAAAGGTGGGGTTTTTTAGAACATCTGAATTAGAGGCCTGATCTGAACTTCACTCTCATCCTCTTCTCTCCACCTGGAGCCTGCAGAGACTCACCTCCCAGCCTGGCTGCCTCATCTCTCCTGCAGGAGACACAGTCCAATACCTCAAAAGACAAGAATGAGTGAAAACGAAGCTGCTGACTGCAGAGCTGCTTATTTCTATGACCAAGTTTTGGACAGTCACATAGAGCTACTGTCTGAACACTCACACAACCCAGGAGACCATGACTCCTTGCAGCAGCAGCATGAGCTTTCTTCACTGCCACACATGGGTGGGAAAGGTTGCTCTACAGGACATAACCAAGTTAACTTTGGCATGTCCAAACTGAACTTCTGCAGAACAAGTTATGCCATCACTGATTTTCCTCCAAGTCATTTATTTCTGCCTCCCATCCCCCTGACAGCAAGTCATAAGGAGTTAGGTTGAACTCCTGATTTCCAACAGTTGCAATCAAATATTCTCCCTTCACACCATGCCCGATTTCCAGTTGTTGTAGACCAAATATTCCTACTTCCAATCATGTCAGTGATGGATGGGAGTGTGCTCAGGATGTCAGGAACAGCTGCAATTAATAGTCTGTTGTTCTGTGTGTGCTCATGAAAAACTGCAAATTCCAGTAAGAGGAATCAAGGGCTCATACTCTCTACTGTTAAGATTTTTCAAAAGCTGTTTTGTGAGAATCACACAGAGTAGAAACAGTCATTAGCATTCACAGATGTGGTATTCACAAGATTCTGGTGGATCAGCTGTTTTTCCAAAAGTGAGCTTGAATGAAATTAAAGTTAATGTGAAGGTTCTCAGTTCTTCTCCTAGGCAAAACTCCCACTGAGCTTAGCAAGAATTGAATCAGACTCATGAGGGGTTTAACATCATTGGTTTTATTTGAAAGCTATACTGACAGGACAATATATTACCCTATATTGATAAAACAAGAGGGAATGGCCTCAAGTTGCACCAAGGGCAGGTGAGATTGGATGTGAGGAAGAATTTCTTTGCTGAAAGGGTTCTGAGGCACTGGAAGGGGTTGCCCAGGGCAGTGGTGGAGTCCCCATCCCTAGAGGGATTGAAGAGTCATGTAGACACAGTGCTGAGGGACATGGGTTAGTCAGGGACTTGTCAGTGTTGGGTTCATGATTGGACTCGATGAGCTTAAAGGGCTTTTCCAATTGAGGCAATTCTGTGATTTATCTGTGCACACACAAAAAAACCCCTATGCTCTGCTTGACCTGGCAGTAAGTTCTTCATTCAGGAGTACAATGTTGTCTCTAAAAAAAGCTTCAAAGATTGGAGAGGAATCGACACTTCACCTCATTCACCTCTCCAACAGCAGTAAGAGTAAATGGGAGTGAGAGGTGCCAAAGTTTCAGTAAAGCACAGAGAAAGCCATCCCTCTCTGCAGTAAAACTTAAACCACACAGCTTTGCAGACATCTCACTTTACCATAAGTAAGAACAGGATAGGGCAGCAGGTCAAATATTTGGGATTTCCTTCCCTCCTCCATATTCTCTGGTCAGAATAAGGTGACAGCTGCTATGGGGAACATTGGCAGATCTGCACATCTACAGCACCCTCACCATGCGTGGAAACCCTTGGTAAGCTCCAGTTTTTAAGAGCAAGCTGGATCTATAATGAATTTTGGAGCAGTGTGCTAATCCTTGGCTAAAAGGCATGGGGACACATGGAAGGGAGCAGTAGGGAATATTTTTTTCCAAGTAATTACCTCTAGGGAAAAAAGGTAGATTCCCCCCCAACATCAACATTAATGCAAATAGAACAGGACTGAAAATAAGCTTAGGTATACAAACTTTTCTTTAAATTTATTTCTACCATAGCATCATGTATGTTTACACTGCAGTTTAGTTCAGATTTCATCTGATTTTCAGCTAGCTTAACGAAAAATCTTCATATTGTCTCATCTGAACGGCATCAACACCTTGCACTTCGAAGATTATATACACCAGAGGAGACATCATTTGCTTATTTGGATCACTCCTTATTTCTGTAGGATGCAAAGCTCTGGCACAGCTGCTGTCAGCTCTGCAGAAAGACTCCTGGGTATAGCAGGGAGGTTGGAATTGTGAGCAGTATACAGTGCCACAGGACCCCAAAAGGGCTGAAAATAGGCTCACCTTTGATTTGCAACAGCAATGGTCAAACAAGAGGCAACTGCTATAGACAGAGGAATTACAAGCGTGTTACATCCTGAGTAAGTACATTAAGCAGAGTGGATTGCTGGTCCAAACACAAGGACTGCCTGAGCAAGTGATTCATCGTACTCTATTAGTGATCTGACATACAGCCTCGAGTCATTATATATGCTTCAAGTTATCTACCTGAAGAGTTGTTTGTTTGCCTCAGAAGGCTGCAGCGACACTGTGACCATAAGCATTCATTCATTTTCATTTTCCAGGGCCTCCTCTAGGCAGCAGCACAATAACCTCACTCTCCTCTCCCAACCTTCAATAAAACCTTAAAATAAATACTCCCACAATTTAGCACATATCTGTTCTTTTATCAAATGCTTGACCTGCCATGCCTGTGATGTTCACATTGTTAATTGTAGGGGAACATGGTGTAGCAAAGCATATGCTCTCCTTGAGTTTGTATGCACACACAGACATTGTGTAGACTGTTGGGTATAGTTCATTAGCAACCCAAGATGCCCACGATCCCTCCATGCTCAGCTTGCTACACCTATTTTGACAAACAATTAATCAGAACTCAGCACTGCATCTGGCTTGTATTTACAGCCAAAGAATGATTTGAGTTGAAAAAAAACCCAACAAACCCATCTGAAAGGATAATACTTCAACCTGATGACTTTGTAGTTGGGTTTTGTTTTCCTGGAAGGAATCTGCTAACATATCATGTTTGAGAGACCCAGCAGATATTGGATTTATGAGCCCTTTAGGTAAACAAAACATATGGTGCTTGCTATGTTCCATCTATCGGGTAATCAGTCATTTAGCAATAAATGCACAATAAAATTTGGCCAGCTTCAGAAGACACGACATCTGAGGAGATCAATTACAGACTTAATTTAGACAAATTTTTCATAGCAATATTTTTCTTTGTATTACATTATCGTTCTTGTTCCATGAAGTTTTCATTACCTCCTGTGGAAAATGAGACCCAAATTCTTCAAATCATAATATGGATTGTAAAATATCAGTGAGTTTAGAGTATGAAATGATGGATTAAGCTGAGACATTGACCAATAATAACTACAAGTTGTTCTGTCTGTAATTATATTGCCAACATTGTCTAAAAAACTATACACTGAAGACTGTTGTTTTATTATTCACTTAACTAAAGCTTCTCTGAAGAGTTCCCTCTTCCCAAGCCTCCAACCTAGAGCAGTACCTACAAGGCCCAGGTGGGAAGTAAGTCTACCCTGGACTCACAGAGGGAGGTCAGGATCAGTGCTGCTCCCAGGGCTTTGGACTGCCCAAGGGGGACAACAGTCCAGAACGTGGTTATATATACAGTGAGGCACAGCCATGAAGGAATTTCTCACAAGAGCTTAGGTACAATCTTCAGACTAGTCAGAAACCTTCCTCCAATTTTCAATCACATCCCAAATATTGAGGGGGGAAGGGAAAAGGCAATTAAAAAAAATAAATAAAACAGGTAAAAGATCAGTGCATTTTGGTTCTACTCCAGGGAATGCCAAGTACTGAAATGCCATTTGCAGGAAGCACCTAAATCCTTTCCATTTTTAGACAAGACTGCTAGACTACAAGGTCCTTTGTTTTGTTGTGCTGAGACAATGAATATTTGTTTTTTCCAATCCTCAGAAGCCAAAACTGAGAAAACTCTCCATGAGTTTTCTGATCAGATTATTAACTTGAGGGACACTGAGGACCATACTCAGTTTTACCAGCACGTTGAAGAACATCAGCCCATTTGGGGCCAAGCAGCAACTGGCTACAAGTTTGGATACAACAAGAGATTTTTTCAGAAATCTCTGGAGATTCATGTGCCTGCTGGAAGGGTTCCCCAGGATCTTTGCCTTTTGTGGATCTAGCCTTAAAGCTCCAAGGATTTATATGCCAAACTTTGGACAAATTTGTTGAATGAGCTCTTCCAAACACACTTCCCGCATGATGAAGTGCCTTATTGACTCAGGATTGCTAAATTTATTACTGAGACACATTAAATAAGGGTGATGACTTGGCAGCCGAGTCAAGTATGTATTAATAGGTTCAGAAAATCTTCAAAACTCATTAAGTAGCTTGTCTCTGTTCCACGGAATGTGTCCCTCAGACCTTCTCTCCAAATGCTCACAAGGCTGAAGCAGGCTTCCAGCTGTAGCATTCTCCAGAAGGTCCAGGCAGCATTTCCCCACCCAGTTTCCATTAGAAGCTTAACTATAAATGAACACTTTAAATGCACTGTGCCATAAAAGACCAGTTAACATGTTCCTGCAAGAACCAGCAACCAGCCATTGCTTTGTGTACACATCCCTGCTTCCATTTCCAGCACAAAACCAGATTTGTGAAGATCAGTTTCATTTGTTATGAAGATGTAGAACAGTGAGAAGTTATTAAAGACTTGCAAAATCAATTTAAGCATTTTAACTTTGAGATCAGACTCTCCAGCCACTGCAATTTGTGTAACACAAGATGATACTAAGAGGTCTCCGTAAAATGAATTAGAGCTAATCATATCTTTGTTCAGCTGGTTTCTATATTCATAGAATAATAGAATGGTTTGGGGGAGGAGGAACCTTAAAGCTCATCCACTTCCAACCCCCCTGCCATCAGCAGGGACACCTTCCACTAGACCAGGTTGCTCAAAGCCTCATCCAACCTGGCCAAGAACACTTCCAGGGAGGAGCAGCCACAGCTTCTCTGGCCAACCTGGGCCAGGGTCTCACCACCCTCACAGCAAAGAATTTCTTCCTAATATCGAATCTAAACCTACCCTCTTCCAGTTTAAAGCCATTTCCCCTTGTTCTATCTCTCTCTGCCTTCGTAAAAAGTCCCTCTCCAGTTTTCTTATAGGCTCCTTCAGGTACTGGAAGGTCACTAGAAGGTTCCCCCTGGAGCCTTCTCTTCTCCAGGCTGAACAGCCCCATCTCTCTCAGCCTGTCCTCACAGCAGAGCTGCTCCAGCCCTGGCACCATCCTGGTGGCCTCCTCTGGACTGGCTCCAGTAGCTACATGTCCTTGTGCTGTTGGTGGCCCCAGCACTGGAGGCAGCACTGCAGGGGGGGTCTCAGGAGAGCGGAGCAGAGGGGCAGAATCCCCTCCCTGGCCCTGCTGCCCACGCTGCTCTGGGTACAGCCCAGGACACGGTTATTGGCTCTGTGCTGCCAGCGCACGGTGCCGGCTCATGCTGAGCTTCTCGTCCACCAGCACCCCAAGTCCTTCTCCTCAGGGCTGCTCTCCATCCACTCATCACCCAGCCTGGACTGAATGTTTGGGATTGCCCCAACCCAGGCACAGGATTATACTGCATCAAGGGAATTGAGCATGAATACTTCAGGAACAGAAGTTGTGAACACAGGCAAAGCTGCAGTAAACTACACAGATCAAGATCTGGTCCTGATTTTATTGTAATAAACTTTTAGTGTTATTTGCTTTCAGGGTTTCACTGAATCATGTTTTGTTTTGGTGGTTTGGGAATTTTTGGTGGCGTGCGTTTGGGGTTTTTTAGTGGGGTTTCTTTGTTTTTTGTTTGGGGATTTTTGTTGGGTTTGGGGGATTTTTGTTGGGGTTTGGGGGATTTTCGTTGGGGTTTGGGGGATTTTTGGTTGTTTGTTTTGTTTTGTTTTTTTACAAATAAAATATTTAATTTAATTTCCCATCTGGCATTTAGGAGGCTGGGTGTACAGGGTCACTATTAAATATTGCATTTGATGTACAAGCACTGCAGACAAGAGAACTGGTTTTATATATTGTGTTAGGTTGGGTTTTTTTTTGGTTGGTTGGTTCTTTTCTTCAAGCATTCACTGGTTCATTTACAGTGTCTTCCATTCTGTAGAGACTCACATATTCACTTATATTTTAAAAGCATGTTTAATGCTGTAATACAGAAAACAATCTATATTTCAATATATTCAGTCTGTGAGCTTGACAGGAAAGATAAGAAACAGATGTAAGCCCAGATGAAGAAATGTGTCTATTGTGAAGTTTAAGGGGTGATTTGGCACAAAAATAATTGAAGTCAATAAGCAGAAAGAAAATCTGTCTGAAAATTGCAATGCTTGACTGAAGTGCAGATATATCTTAAATATATATATATATATATATATATGTAGGCTATATGCAGTTTAAATGGATTAGATTTAAACTGGATGGCTACCAGTTTAAATGGATTAGTACTACATTAGAATTCTTCTACTTAACTTCAGCCAAAGTATTCACTCTGAATAAAAATAAATAAATAATAATAAAAAAAGAAAATGCTCATTGAATTTGAGACAGATTTTTTTAACAAAACTTTAATTTCTTGAGCTGCTGGACCAGGGCAGCATTGCAGACTCACCAGCAAGAACATTGTGGTGGGACCAGTCCCTGCAGAGCCCCCTTCCACAGAATTTCACAAACACACAAGAAATATGTCCTCATAACTGTGCCCAAAAATGGGGGCTCAAACTATTTTCAACACAGAAAGCTTTGCAATATCCATAATATTAGCTAGTAAATTAATATTCTAATATGAGAAGTTACATTTATTCTAAGTAGTCTTAGTCAATATCTTTCTCTTTGATTAAGAGCCTCCTGCCAGCCCCATCCCAGCTGATATGAACTCAAGTTCTAGAAAGATAAAACCTTAACAGTAACCAGAAGGCAAATTTGGAAAGCCAAACATTGCTTTCAGTGTCTCCTCATCAAGACCAAAGGATTTTTTTTAAAATCTTATTTTTTACACTATCACCTTATTCTCTTATTATTGTTTATGCTATTGCCTGAACTCAGCGTTTTCAAAGACACTAAAACCCAAGTGTCTGACCAGTCCTTTACCATATTAACAAAATTAATCAGGAAACCTCCTAATGAGCAGCCCTTATTCAGTTTGTCACAGTCTGTCTTACTAATTCCTAGTCAGTAACGCCTTATTTAAAAAAGTCTTGAACATTTTTATTATTTGATTGAATTTCTGCATTCCCAAGTCTGTTTTAACAATCCCATTATGCTTCTCTGAGGACATCTAACACCATCTCTTGAAGCACTCTCAGAGCAGAAGCATTGTGTTTGCAATGTGGGACACTACAGATAGAAAACATTGATTTTGATTACCTTGTTTCTTTAGCCCTAATTCTATTTACCCATGGCTTGAAAAAGAACAACTGCTCATCCTCCAAGTACAATTCTATCCATTCACTGCTTCTGTAATAAATGAAGCAGTTCAGAGAAAAACTACTGATTTTTTTAATTATTTTCTTTACTCACAGGCACTATTAACTGAAGTTCTTACTACTTATCAAATTTTAAGCAGACACATGAGGAAGAACCCTGATTCCTTACCTATGGAAAGCTACTTTATGAAGGAAGTTAAACCAGGACTGATGGATGTTCAGCATTTGAGCACAGCACAAAGTGTGAAAGATACAGCCTGCAATTTTCATTTGAACTTATTACTATGACTAGGGCAGGTAAAAAAAGTAAATAGTAGAGAAGGAGGTCCAAGAATGACCACCCACCATCATTATTGGATAAACAACATTTGGAAAGTAGCCCCAAGTATCCAAGAGGATGGGTTATTTCTGTCCAGTGCCAATTCTGCAAAAAATAAGAACAAGCCAAGAAAGCTTTTCTGCCTACAAGAAAGCTGGGGAGGGACTTTGGACAAGGGCAGGAAGTGAGAGAACAAGGGGAAATGGCTTTAAACTGGAAGAGGGGAGGTTTAGAGGAGATATTAGTAAGAAATTCTTTGCTGTGAGGGTGGTGAGACACTGGCCCAGGTTGCCCAGAGAAGCTGTGGCTGCTCCTCCCTGGAAGTGTTCTCGGCCAGGTTGGATGAGGCTTTGAGCAACCTGGTCTGGTGGAAGGTGTCCCTGCTGATGGCAGGGGGGTTGGGACTGGATGAGCTTGAAGGTCCCTTCTAACCCAAACCAGTCTATGATTCTATGAAAAGCTGACCATGATGTAACAAAGACACCTATTTCTGGAAGGATATATTTGCCTTACTCCACTAACACATGTTGAATTGCCTATTATCAAGGTTATCTTAGGATACCACATTTGGGGAAAGAAAAGAAAAATTAACACATACTTTGCCAGCCACATGTAAGCTGCTTTTTCATTTAAGACACCCATGAGCTTGACTACAGATTTGAATACTCATTTAAACACCTCCTGTTTAATAAACAAATGAGACCCAGTATCATAAACCAAATTTGCTTCTTTCAATGAATAGTTTATCTTGCCTTTTCCTTGGAAACAGGAGGTAGCCTTGGCTGCTTCAGATGGGTTTTGGTTTGTTATGTAGTATCAGTTCAACAGGAGTCCTCCATCATTCCCTGCTGCTTGAGGCAATTCCAACTAATCTCACACACTTTTAGCACAACTCTAATTAGCTTTGTTCTTATGAGTGGTGAACTTGTTTCAGTCCCATTATATACATGTTAATTGTTATCTTAACAAAGAACAATGAATTTGCAAAAGTAATGGTTGTTTGACATCAATTTAAAACACCCTTTAATCCTTACTCTGGACTAAAAATAATTAAAGCAGGTTTGGAATTATTTTTAATTATCATTATTATGCTGCATTTATATTTAGATATTTTTACTCATGTTATCTGTACAGCATTGTTTTCTATGGAACCACCTCTATAACAAACTACCTGGAGTTTTAGGGGGACAGGGAAGAGTTTTTGTTTTGTTTCTGCAATGTTACCTTTCACTTCTTTACAATAAAGATGTTACATGGGAGTATGTGTGTGTGTGTGTGTATATATATATATAAATATAAATATATATATATATATATATATATATATAAAAATATATATATATAAAGCTCAAAAGCCAATATAATAAAGAATTGTGTTTCATATTTTTTAGTCCCTGGGCCACCTTTACTCCCAGTAGCTCAAGTTTCATCGTTTACAGCAGTGGCACACAGAACACATTTCTAGAAGGTCACAAAAACCACAGTTCTAGCTCTTTAGGAGCTTCCTGCACTGCAATACACAGAGCACAACCAAATCTGCAGCCAGAGAGGCCAGAAAAACATTCAAAAATCTGCTAACATCAAAATTTGACATACAGTATGTATGATACCAAAATACTATACCCAACTGCAAAGTAGTAACAGCTGGCAAAAAAAAATGTAGATACTTAATTTTTCCTCTTAGATAAGTGAAACATGATAGTTTAGTAGCCTCAAAATCAGTTTCCTAACTCTTGGGGGAAAAAAAAATGTCTGAAGATGTTGAAAACTTCAGATGTTTGGGAGTGAAGCTTCAGCTCCACACACTGACAAAGGTCATTCACTAGGTAGCACCACAGGAAAATGCAACTTAATGAACTGTACCTTCAAATGCCATAACTACTCCCTTCTATCACAAGCCAACTGCTCCTCTACACATTTATTTACTGGTAAATACCAAGACTAAATATGTGAGGAACAATTTTTCAACAGCAATTTTTTTTCTCACCCCTGAAGAGTCACACTCTGTAATCAACCATTAGAAAATTCACACAGGATTGCAGTATTCAGAAAGACACACCACCTAGAAAGGAAATGTAAATTCTTCAGGATTTTATTGTATCCTAGAAGAGAATATGAAAGGCAGTAATCCCAAAGTCTCAATATTTGACACTCAGCAGCTGTGGGGATAGCACAGTAGAAGTGTGTATTTTAAGTGAAGGAAAGAGAATTACATCTGAAATAATACAATAGCTGAAGAGTTCAGAGCCACTCCTGACTTACTATCAGCTCCTTTCTCTATAGCTAGGCAAGGCCCAGGAAGCCCAGAAAAAAACAATTATATTGGCCAGAACCAATCTGGGTGAATCTGACCTGATTTAAGCACAGAAAAAGAGCAACTGGATTTATTACACTCACATTTTCTTGGAAGTAATTCTTCTTTCTACTTTAATTCACTGCAAAGCCTTTGGTCTCAATACATCCAAATAAACTATGATTTTCACATTCAATATTCATGAAAGTAACATAATACAAAACCCAATATTGTGTTCATTTCTCTTACATTTATCTTTAAAAGGCTGGAAAATCATCACTTACCTACTGATTGTGTACAAATGAAAAAGCTTGGTTACATGACTGCATCAGCCTAACACATGCAAAAGCAAATGTTACCACTCGAGTCCCTCACTGCAAAATCAAGTAGATTGGTTGGCTGGAGTCTCACTGAATTTCTGATTATTAATAAAGTTACATAGCAGCTACCACATCACATCTTCCCAAGTTCTAATAAAGAAGCAGAATATTTAATTACTGAAAATATTAATAAAGCTCCTTTGGTACCTAATCCTGCATCAGGTGACAATCCTGCAACAGAAATTAAAGCTTTCATAATTCACAGAACTGCCTTTCATCAGGAAGTTCTGGCAACATGAAGTTTATTCTCCTACTCCTCCAGCTGTCAAACACAGAAACTAAGGAAAAAACTCCAAAAAACACTCCAAAAAGGAGAGTTTTGTCAGCATATTAAAAAATAATTTAGATTTTTAAAAATAACAATCTTATCCCAGTTCAATAAGCATGAACAAGGTAAAAAGAAAGAGGAATTAATTTGGACTCAGTTAATTAGAAGCTCCCCCCAAATTTACTTGGATTCTTCTGATGTGAAGGTGGGGTGGGGGGATATAGTTTCTGCAATTATCATCCAGTTGTTCTCTGCTTTATCTCAGCTGATGACACAACACCAGGACACCTCTCCACGTTCACATGCTACAAATCCTTGGAGTGTAAAAGCTGCAGAGGAAAATTTTCCTCCAATTTCTAGAAAGCTTTGGGGGCTGGGGTGGAGAGAGGTAGAAAAGAAAGGAATTAATGGATTTTTTTTTTTTTTTAAATCTAATAGAATTAGAGTGTCAGGTAAAATAAACCAGAAAGTGACTTGTTGTCTATGAAGCAAAGAAAATGTTGTTGTAGTTTGGGTTCTCTTCCCAACTAACATAGGCTACCAGTGCTCCAGAAAAGCCCTGCACATGAGCTACCACCATGGCACGGAGCCTCCAGTGTATATTACTCTTAAGAACATGAATAAAAATTCACCTTCCAGCTCAATTAACAGATGACCATGTTTGTGCCAGACTCAAAACCCTGCTGAAGGCAGAAGCAAGCAGCATGGTTAATGTGTATTTGTACACAAGATCCTCATCCCCAGACTGAAAAAGGGAAAGTCAGCAGAAATCTCTCCAACTACCGGCTGCAGGCTTCAGAGCGCTGTAAATAGATTTTTAGCATGCTGGACACTGCTCACCTAGGGCACAAGTAGAGAGGCTGAGACTGTACAAGAAATACTTTCCCTAATCTGTTTCTCCTAAAGAATTATTGCAAGAAGAAAAAAAAAAAATTTAAAAAAAAAAAAAATATATATATATATATATATATATAGACACCTTCCTCTTAGCTCCTAGATGCAGAAAGCACAACACCACAAGAATACCCCATTGGAGAGTTTGGAAAGTGAGTAGAAAATAATTAGGCTGCCTCTCAATAGAAAAGTAATATTTAAAATAACTAATTAAGCTTCTCAGAATTAAGGCAAGATCAAAACAAAGCAGAAATGAAGTGCCATGCCTTTGATTTTTTTTTTAAAGCTGTATCCCCCACTGAGACACCTTTGCAGAAAAACATCTTTTGCATTTTACATTCCCATTAGTGCACTTATCTTTTATTGATCATTTATTCATATTTAACAGAGTTTGCTTGTTCCATTTTGTAATTTGGAACTGTATAGGATGGAGAGGGAAAGTAACTGTATATTCACAGGCATTGCAGAAGACACAGGCACCTTCTCTTCAGACAGGATCAACCCCTTTCTGAAGTTAATATTGTTTAATAGTCATATATATAGCTGGAAAAATAATTACTTTAACTGTCATTATTAATACAGAGAGATGGGGAAAATCCTGCTTTTATTGTTTTACTTTATTTAACAATAAAACAATTAACACAAATCAGTAATTGTTTGTGTTAATGCTACTTTCCCCCTTGAAAGGGATTCTTTTAAAAGAGCTTCTTGGCTCATGATTCATAGACTACTGGGCACCTACAGACACAACTGTGCAACACAACCAGACACTATTAACATTTGACTTAATGAGCTATCTCTGCATTTTTAAGATCAGACCATGGTAATTTTAAGGATGTCTTCCTCCTATTTCACCTCCCTGCTCTATATTCCTAGCACCTCAAATATCCTTTCCACCTCTGAGTCAGTATAAACACTCTTGATTCCTCCAGGGAACATGGATCTTAGGGTTTTATTTCTCTAATTAGTAAAAAAAAAAAAGCACTAGTATTCAAATTTATTTAAATTATTGTCTGAAATAATCAAAAGCAAATCACTTCCTCCAAGATTTTCAGGATCTTAACCAAACAAGCAGGAGGAAATTTATTATAACCAACCCAACAACTGGAAACAGGCAATCCTTATGATTGCACCTGAGCAAACTGATAACAACTTATGATAAATCCCTCCTCCTTCTATCTGTATATTATCTGAAAGCAGATAATAGAAAAGACAGCCAATCAAACATTATCTGAATTAATTTTTGCCATGTCCTTATAAAACCAACAAATGTCAAGTGAGAAGCCTCAAGGTAAAGTTTGAGGGTGTTCTGAATGAGTGTCTTGATAAAACAGCACAGGTGAGTTCTGACCAGAGGCATACCTGGACTGAGGTCCCACCAGTGGGAATATTTGCAGTTTCTTTCTTTATAAAGAACAACTTTTCTGTTAAAAAAACCCCACAGTATCTGGTTTCTTTCAGTACTTAGCAGCTGAGGTGATTTGTCATCTGTTAAAGCATAATGATAAAATGCCACAATCACCCAGGTCTTCACAACACAACTTTCAAAGCACTCCTCAGAGTGAGCTTTGATCAAAATGTTTACAAGGCACGAAGACTTTACAAGACCTTCACTAACATCAATCTTTATTAGTGTTATTTACCAACCCTGAAGTATTAGTGGATATACCTATGGAGCTGCACTTCTAATCCAGATATTAAATATCTAAGGTTTTTTGTGTTTTTCTCAAGAATTTTTCACTAAACCCAGAAGACAAAAGACAATATATAGAGCTTCTAAACCTATTTCTAAGGAAAGTCTGAAATTATGGACACAGAAAAAAGGTTGAGAAAGCATGCATAACTCACAACATCCTTTTAGTGGTAAAAACACAAAGAGAAAAAGAGTAATACTTAACTCAGGAAACTCAGAACACACAGAACATGATTTAACATAACTATAGTAAATTGTTGCTGTAAATATTGATTATTCTTATGCTTCTCAGTCTTCACAGCTCAGCTTTTGAATACTGTTAAAGAACCAAGATTTTGAGACCAAAAAAACCCCAAACCAAACAAAGAAAACAGATACAAACAACCTTTAAAAAAAGCCACAATCATTTTAATTTAACTATGATAACTATGATTCAGCTGGAAGACATGAAAATATGCACAGCAGAGTCCATCAACTAGCTGAGAGAAAACAACCAGGAATACAAACAATGAGTCAGAACGAGACATTTGATTACAAAACCCTTGCTGTTCTTCAGAGGGTGTACCAGCAAGGACTGATAGCAAATCTGACCAAAAAGAAAGCTTTACAAGCTGATGGCACTGAAGATGATTATTTTTGGACTCTAGTGGCCCTTACAGAGCCATTCACGTCAAACATCAATATTCTGCAATTCATCTTATAAAGTGCCAAGAAAACAAGGCAAGAAGTTTTGTACATAGAAACACCTTCTTTGGAAAATAGAAACCCAACCAAAAATAACATGTACTCATGCATCACTTCCTTTAACTCTGAAGATATTTCAGACTTTGTTTTCCTCTCATTGAGGAAATCAAGTACATCAGTTTTACCAAAGTTGCCTGTATGTAAAAACAGGGCAAAAAGGTTTTATTTTAAAAGTTGCACTACTGCTCCAGAGTTCAGATTGTATTTTATGTACAGGTATGATTTCTGGCAGCAGAACAGCCAGATAAATACCCATAACTCAGTTCTCTCCTTACTCTTTCTACTTGCCTCCTACAAATCTCTCTATTCCTTTATACCTTCCTGGCAGGCTTATGTTGACAGCCTTCCCTCCTCAGCTCATGCTGATTTAAAATAGCTGCAGCATTTCTTCCCCTCCATTGCTCCTGAAATCTCTTCTCACTTCTTAACTTTCCTATCTAGTTCTCCATGTTATTTAATTCTAATTGCATCCCCCTTGGAATGCATTTGGGGTACACATCATCATAAATACTATACAAATAAAACTGTGCCACAAAATGAGGAAATGAATATATTGGTTTTGTGTGCTACAAGAGATGAAGCCACTAAAGGAGGAATATTTTTATCTCCAAGTATTATGCATTAACAAAGGGAAATATTTTTAGTGTCTGTATTCCCCAGTCTGTACTGAGAAGATTGGTCCTCTGATAAAGACAAAAAAAATACTTCTCACAGTTCAAATTTGCTTAGTAAATTATACCTGAACAGATTACAGATTTCCTGTATCTTGCCCTGCTTTCATTCCAGATCTCAGTACCTAATGCACTACCCAGACAGATTATTAGAGGATGGAAAAAAATTCCATGCAAACATCCCCCAAAACTACCTCACTGCCAAGGTCACCACTGACTGATGTTATGTGCCACACACATTTCTCTAGGCTATTAGAATATATTTCAGAGATGGAAAAACAAAGCCATATTATTAAAGTAAGAGACAGAAGCAATTTCACAGCAACTATAAAGTCCTTTTTGCTTTTTACCTGAACAGTACAATAACACAGAAAGCAGCAGAAGGAAAAAAAAGGGGAAAGAGCACAGGTGATGTTGAAAATGGGGTAAAATCTACATGGGAATGAATGTTCCAGGCTACTTGGTAACTAAGACAGACCACACAACTTCAATGTCAGCCTTAGTAGATCACCTCATGACAGATTAAGTATTCTAGGTACAGGAAAGGGACTAAAATTATATACCAAGTGTCAGAAAAATACAGGTATGTTATTAGATACTACTATTGGAGTCCAAACTTGCCATTCACATATGTCTGACAAGACAAATACATGATGTCTATTTCAAATGTTCTGATTTTTCAAATGATTCAAAGCTGAAAAGCTTTAACATTTATACCAAGTTTCTTTTAACCAACCAAAGCTCAATGTAGTTAAGTACAACCTGTGGCCATTTTTCAGGGATACTGAGCAATTTCACCTATTTAACTTTGTTATTGTGATTTTAGATTTTTAAGAATCTAGTTGTGACTTCAGTTTCTTGTCATCAGTTTTGGATACTGCATCCTGATTTATGTGATTAGACATTTTTGTGCTTCTCTATGTGCACAGATACCTACTTGGTCATAAAGACACCAAAAACAGGAAGAAAAATCACATACAACTGACTAATTATATTTTAAGAAAAAAATATAGAAAAAGGAAATGCTTACAAACTTATGCAGACATAAAAAGATGCAGTTCTGTGAATAAAGAAAAGTATGATGGAACAAAGTAAACTCTAGAGTTTTGGTGTTAAATTCTTTCCAAGGTTTGAATTTCTGCCAGATGCAGATGTAACCTACACTTAAACTAAGCTGAGAAAGCTCAAGCATCAAGATTTGCCTTTGTCTACCTGGTACTTTTCCAGAAAGCAATGAACTTTTTCTTTTGCAAACTAAGTTCACAAGGGCAAGACTGGATTTTCAGAAATCTATTCATGGCTTCCCACCAATAAGATGTCACTTTTTCCACAATGATGATGTTTTAACTTCATGACCTTTTTCTCCCAAGTCAATATAGGCTGTCATAAAGAAACTTGCCCTTTTAACAAAGACATTATAAAGGAGTAGAAAGGAGATACTAAATGCAGAAAGTTAGGGGGGGGGAAAAAATCATTTCAGAACTGAAGATTTAGAGATTAATAGGATTATTATTTTTTTTTCCCCAACTTAAAGTGTTTTGAATCAGTTTAATCAATTGCCTTTATACCACCAAAAAAAACCCCAACAAAAAACACAAACACAAAACAGTCCTTCACCACTTGGAAACCAGTGTTGCTGCTGCTTTCAGTCACACTTCTCAAACATTACACCTTATAATCCATGAAATCAAGGAGGGAAAAAAAAAAGACAATGGAAAAAACATAGAAATATATTTTTCTCTTCACTACATGGGACACTGAATCTTCAAACCATTTCAGAAAGCTATATTATGCTTACAACAATTTAAACTTCTATATTTCACTATTTCAATAGAAAGCAGAAAAGAATTTTAAATACAGTGCTGAAGATCTTATTTTGCTCATTTTAAGATTCAGCTGCAGGTTGTGGTCTCATGCACACATGTCAGAGCTACTGGTGTGAGCTTCCTGGGCTGCAGTGAGGTGAAACTTCTGCGCAGAGCTGGATAAAACACAAACAGACTCTAGAGGGAGTTCTAACTTTGCCATATTTTTCCCCTTACAAAATTTTTATCAATAATTCAGAACAAAACAAACAGCAACAACAACAAAAAAAAGGCAAATCCATGCATGATGTTTCTTCTGCATGTCTGCTTCTTCCCCTCTGGTTACTGGGCAGAGTGGGAACTGCCTGGCTCACTCCAAAACCTGCTTTTTGCTGATTCTGATGTGTATTTCTGTTTTCTTTCTTACCAGATCATGATGTATAGGAACTCTTTTAATTCAGTAGGTTTTGAGTTATTTTGTTGCACCTTCAGTCTGAATACATCACCAGTTCATGCAGCATCTAAAAGACTTGTGATATTTAACGACGACAAACCGCCAAGAGAGCAACTCTTTCAATATTTAACATAGCAAAGAATCTGTGAAGATCATAAAATCACAGAATGGTTTGGGTTAGAAGGGACCTTAAAGATCATCCAGTTCCAACCCCCCTGCTACTAGACCAGGTTGCACAAAGCCTCATCCAACCTGGCCTTCAACACTTCCAGGGAGGAGCAGCCACAGCTTCTCTGGCCAACCTGGGACAGTGTCTGACCACCCTCACACCAAAGAATTTCTTCCTAATATCTAATCTAAACCTCCCCTCCTTCAGCTTAAAGCCATTTCCCCTTGTTCTATCACTATCTGCCCTTATAAAAAGTCCCTCCCCAGCTTTCTTGCAGGCAAGATATTTTCACCAACATCAATTATCTCCTTTCTAATGCAGGACAGCTCCTTACACATGCCCATTGCAAATTCAGAGCGTGTGTTTATGTGCGTTATACTGGGACACACACCAGTGTAACCCACCACAAGAATAGCTGGATCACAAAGACAGATAGTCAGCAGGTCTGCCACACTCTCATGAATCCCTGAATGAGCTTTTAGCTTTTCCAGGCTTTTATTGGCAAAAATACCCCCAAGTTGTAAGAGGAACTAATCCAGTGGTCAAGGATGCAGCTGTAGTACCCACATCATCTGTCCTCACACAGCGTTCCACCCTGGCCTTCTAGGATTGAAACAGATGTGCTTCCTTCACAGCTCTGATTGAACTTTAATAGCTCACAAATAGAACCAACTGATCACTGCATATCAAGAAACAAGCAAACAAATCAGAAGAGGACAATATAGGTTTCCAATATTTCTTTATACTGAAGGTAAGCTTCAGTGATCTAATATTGCAGTGTTCTTCTGCTTTGAGGCACAGCAGTGTTTCCCCTCATCCCAACTGAAGAAAATCATAACAACTGGAATAAAGGCTGATAATCCTTTATTACTATATTTTCCTGTTAATCTGACATCTACTTTCACTTTTGTTATTCATTAGTGTTTCAAAAACAGGTCTAAAACTTTCCCCTTCTGCTAAAGATGACAATTTACAGTGAGGAAAAAAAACCAACAAAACTCACACACACTCAGCAAAGTCTTTTACCTGTCCAAAAATTCGTTAACACAAAAAAAAGGAGCGATTTGCATTTCAAATTTTCTTCTCAGAGGATAAACATAGCACATTGTACAGACATAACAACAAGCTATAGAAAAAACTCAAGATGACTTTTAACAAATCTTGATAGTTACCAGGGAAGAAAGAAGTACACTTAAAGGCAGCTTGTCTACCTCTCAACCTTCATCTCTCACTTCTACAGTGCTTTATGTTGCTACAATGGCATCAAAATCTACACAAAGAATAATATATATATATATATATATATATATATATATATATATATATATATATATATGAACCACAGTTGCCCCTGACCACTCACTGGTTTCATTTTAATCCAAGGAGTAAAACCAGTCAAAATCTAGATGCTGGAGCAGTGAGTGGCAGGGGAAGGGGGGGGAAGTAAACTGCATTTAAAGTGATTTTTGAAGGAGTAAAAGAAGTGTGCTCAGTCAGATACTCTTTATTTTTAAAGTGCTCTTTCATCCTATTTCCCAAACTTGACTCTATTTCAAGTCAGTATGGCAGGATGCAACCATGCTGAACTTGGGAGATCTTTTCAGGCATCAGAAATCCCCTGCCTGTGTCAGCATTCACCTGCTGAACCCACTCCAAGTGCAGAAGTCTTCTCTTCTATTTTTCAAATAAAAAAAGAAGATAATAATATATATAAAAAAGACCTGCAATACAAGTTTCAGCAGTATTTCTGGGGTGATTTTCCCCTGAAATAATCACAGGCAGCACAGAAGTCTGGAGGAAGAACTCTAGTAGTCCTTTCTTTTTGCTTTTTCCATGTTTTCAAACCATCTCCTCGGTATCTAGAAGTATTTATAAAAAAATACACTTTTCTCCTCGATACTGATTTAAAACCATTTTTCATAATAGGCTCTGAAGAGCGGGAGGGGAAAAAAAATAACAAAAAAACCCAACATTCCACTTCTGTCAAAAATAAACCATGGAATAATGAACTGGCTGAAAACATCTATTCCCTAAACTGCTGCTCTGCTTGGCCAAAGTCCCTCGCACTCAAGTGAGCTGCGTGAAGTAAATTGCCTATTTGTGTAAATATGCCAAATGACTAGTTATACACTTGATGGCTAGTCACAAGCTGAAACATTCAATCCTAACTCTAGATCTCAAGTGTTTTTATTGGTGCTGGCACAGATTGTGGCAGGAGGGAAGTTTTTAGGGTACTGCAATGCTGAAAATCAGTGCTCTGCACAAGGGAAGGAGAAGTTATTTGAACAGAGGGATATTGGCCTGAGCCAAGAGCTACAGTCAACAGGCCTTAGCTGTCAGTAATTCAGATCAGTAATCAATCTGTAAAATAAATACACTGAATTTACTATAGCTTTGGTTTTTTGGACAGAACAGTTGTTTTCCTGCTGAGAGTTATGTTTTGATAATATTTGGATTACATTGTTAGCACTTGTAACTTTGTATGCTTAAACTTCGCCAGATCTAACAATACTTAAACACATGCTCTGTTCAACACATGTCTGCCAAACACTGCATAACAAAATCCAAAGTTCTTAGAATAAGATCAGGTTAATGGTGTAGGTTTGGGTTTTTGGGGGGATTTTTTGTTGTTGGGGTTTTGGGGGGGGGGGTTTGGGGTTTTTTTTTCTGTTATTTTTTTCCATTACATCTGGTCACCTTTGCTCCCTCTGAAGAGCATCACAACTACACTCAAGCTCAAACCTCCAAAGCACCGTACCAGTATGCAATAACCCAGCTCTCTGGCTGTCCACAACCCCACTAAAACATTTTTATCTCTCACAATACTGAGGAAAAAGTGAACTCTAATTTCCAGTTGATTTTTACAATCATTTTCAAGTAAATTATACTTGCATTTGAATTATTTTACAGTTAGAAGCCAGTGCATTTCAGTGACCACTGATCCAATCTGTATAGTTTATGATTTGTTATGAGACACTGATGGCTGTTTAATATCCTAAACATAACCTTGAAACAACAGGAGCTCAAAGCATTTCATAATTACACTCCTCAGTAGGAAGCAAGTTCCACAGTTGGCATATGGAAAGATCAAATTGTTCCTCTATTCAAAATAAACAAAAATATTTCCTGTTCTTTCAACTGTTAACTACTGAACATTTCAAGTGGGTTTCATTGTAAAACACTCCATGACTTTCTGAAGAGCACTTGGTAATTTCCTCCCCACTTTTAAAAGGATAAAGAAGAGGTAGAGAAGTGCAGAACTACAGCTGGAGGAGTGATACAGTACGAAAAATCTCAGTATTCTAAAGACACCGACGACTTACAATCACATCACGATTACTATCCAGCATCGTTAAAGTGGGGTAAATAATTCAGCTTGTCAGTAGATCAGACCAGAAGGTTCCACTTTATCATCAGCCATCCTGAGAACGCCTGGCAGTTGATTTCCAAGTGATTTCAGGAGACAGTGACCCTTCAAGA
Source organism: Caprimulgus europaeus (assembly GCA_907165065.1). The sequence continues at coordinate 3,491,425 of OU015531.1, read as the reverse complement.
TGCTCTAAACCTTTACTATAAAAAACCAACCAGCTGCTCGTCATGCAGATCCTACTGAGGTGCTTCCAAAGGTTCCATGAATAAATTGAGAGTTGTGGCTCAGGCATCATAAAGGACAAAGCTCAGCAGCTCCCTCCAGTTAGGTTAGGAAGCAATAAATACTTTGACTTGCATATATGTACAGACAACTATATATCAGTAAGACAGCCTCTGAGCTTCTCTTCCAAGCCTGCACTCAAGCAGTAGTTCACAGACTGTCTCTTGGAGAAGAGCACGCAAAAATTTCTAAGCCCAAGAAAGGACCTGTAGAAACCAAGCAGATTTACAGACCGAGCAACCCACTGCCAGTGGAAAAAGTCAGCTTCCTCATTAGTCTGCCTCCATATAGGAGAAAAAAAAAAGTAATAAAAAGAAAAAAGAAAGGAAAAAAACCCAACGATGACAAAGTCTTTTGATAAAACCACAGCAGTGGTTACGAGGAAAGCTAACCTCCAAACCCTCTTAGCCTCTAAAATCCATATTTCTATTATTTCCCAATTTTTACTATTGTTCAAATCAGCATTGCAAAAACCATCTGGATTTTGGGCACATCCAAAATACTCTGCACATCCGCATTAGGACTGCTAAAGCCATTCCAAGCGCAGAGGTTTTTCTTCCCTGCTTTTCTGCTCCATACAGTGGTAAAGGTGAGGTAATGGGTTAGGTGCATTTAGCACTTAACTAGCAGTCAATGAGCTGTTAAGCTTGGCATTTACCCATTTTCAATAGCAGAGATCCCAAAGTCTTTATAAAGATGGAAATCTCCAGGGAAGGTAGTTGCTAAAAAAACAAAGCCTAAGCAGAAGGTCATCTGCAGAGACTCCAAACAAGTAGGCTTGTGGTGGTGGGGAAGTCCGAGGTCCATGAAAACTTGTTTTTTAAGAAAATCAAATAAAAGTCAAATAAGAAGGAAATAAGGAACAGAAATCATTGTTCAAAGGAGACGACCAACTGAAGGAACAAAGGGGAGAAAGGAGCCATTTCCACCTCTTTCGTAAGATTACAGAAAACTTCTGAATGTTGGAAGTAGACACAAGCAGAACACTCAAGGTAAAAGCTGTCCTCTCTAGCTACATCTGCTACTTCACCAGTGCCTTCAGTCAGATGGTTCAGACAGATTTCTCCAGAAACCCAGGAGAAGGAAAGGAAAGCCAACCTAAGGAAGCCACTTGCCTAGAAGTGGCAACCTTCTGCAAGGTACTCGAAGCCTTGTTTTTATACAAACGCACAGAACTGACCAAAAAAAAACCCACAAACAAACCAAACCCAACAAACACTCCAAGAACATGGTCAAGTGTCAGTTCTGATGAGTTCCTGAGGAAAGGACAGGTTTAAACTCAGACCATCCCGAGTCCAGCACAGAGCATCAACATCTCCATGTCCTCTTGCATTATGTAACTTAAAATATTTATTAAGCCGAATACTAATGATAACTTCATCCTCGCGTTGATTACCTCTCTTGGGCTGCTAAATATTAACACGAGGTTGTTCTTCCTAGCTAATTTAGTAAGCCAGAGCTAATTTAAATGAGCATATCCTTTAGGAGTAATCCATGTGAATAATGATCCTCACTTGTTTTCATACAGGAGTTGTGACTTATTTAGGTTTTCGCCGTACTTTAGGGTTTCTAAAAGAGGCATTATGGAAATTACTCTGCTTAGTAACAGCACGCTGGAGCAAGTCTCTCCTGTTCGTGTGGTTTTTATTGCCTTGCTTTGCTCCACTCCCCCAACTCGCACTCCTACGCGTAGGAGGGAGTTCAGACATGCCAGATAATGCCTCGCAACATCTTCCTACTCAAGCGTCCTAAGAGATGTTTTCCCTTCATTTGTCCTTTTCAGATAAGCGTGTTGTTCTTTTTATTTCCCGATATTAAGATGAGGCACTTGGTGGCGCAGGAACTGAAATGGAACCACCACTGCGTCCATGGAGCTGACTCACATTTCTTTCACGTTCAGGATTATTTACTCTCTTTTGTTTTCGTTTTGTTGTACTAACCCTATCTGAGTTCAAAAGCTGGAATTATCCAATTTATCATCAAACCCCAAAACCCGAGGTAACTGAGCCGCTCCGGCCTGAGGAACACCGGCAGCCCCAGCAAGCCTTACCTGGGCTCCTGGGCACAGCTCCCCGCCATGTCTTCCCTCAGACAACGCGGCTTCCCCAAGCCGAGGTGTTCCTCTCCCTCACAGGACATCACTCTGCCCCTCCGGCTTCTTGCCGGCTACCCGGGGTGGGGGCAACCGTTAATGAGCTCATCAAGGGCTGAGGGGGGCGGCAGCTGTTAATGAGCTCATTAAGAGCTGAGGTGGCCAGGTTGAGGCGGGCTTTATCTCTTCGCTCCTCAGGACGACGGAGCCATCAAGTGGGTCCGTCCCTTTTTATTTCTCCTTATTCTACTGAGCATCATCAGCCGTTCCTGTGCCAGCCCCCGCTGCCAGCTGCCCCCCAGCTGGACCTTGTACCCTGTCCTCACCCAGCCCTTCACCCCTCGGATACAAAACCCCCCAAGAACCAAATGGCAGCTTCATTTTATTCCTTTTCCCGACAATATTCATTTAAGTAAATCACAAACCAAGTTTAGCAACCCCTTTGCTAATTTCATGGTGACAGAGGCTGAGGGGAGACCTTCTGGCTCTGTCCAAGTCCCTGAAAGGAGGGTGCAGAGAGGTGGGGGTGGGTCTGTTCAACCAAGGAGCAAGGAACAGGACAAGAGGAAATGGCCTCCAGTTGCGCCCAGGGCAGTTGAGATGGGATGTGAGGAAGAATTTCTTTGCTGAAAGGGTTCTGAGGCATTGGAAGGGGTTGCCCAGGGCAGTGGTGGAGTCCCCATCCCTGGAGGGATTGAAGAGTCGTGTAGACACAGTGCTGAGGGACATGGGTTAGTTGGGGACTGGGGACTGGTCAGTGTTGGGTTCATGGTTGAACTCGATGAGCTTAAAGGGCTTTTCCAATCCAGAACATTCAGGCATTCTGTGTTGGTCTCTTCTCTTGAGTAACCAGTGACAGGAAGAGAGGAAATGGCCTCAAATTGCACCAGGGGAGGTTTAAATTGGATATTAGGAAAAATTTTATTTACTCAAAGAATGGTCAAGCATCAGAACAGGCTGCCCAGGGAAGTGGTGGAGTCATCATCTCTGGAGGTGTCCAAAAAACATGTAGACATAGCTCTTCAGGACATGGTTTAGTGGGCATGGTGGTGTTGGGTTGACAGTTGTACTTGATGATCTTGAAGATCTTTTCCAACCTTAATGATTCTGTGATTCTAAGAACTGTCCCCTTGCACATCAGCTGGGTTTTATGTACTTGTAAAAGATAACAAAGGGAAACCAGAGGGCAGGATGTGTGTTCAAAGGGAAGTTTGTGGCCTGTCAGAGCCAAGGGTGCTGCCAATGCCTACCCAAACCCAGATTTCCATCAGCCATCACAGCAGGGAGAAGAGGTGGTCACAGCACACAGAGGTGGTTTATCAAGGGTCAAACAACATATCACGTATTTGGCACAGCCAAAGACAACAAACCAAAAGTTTAGTATTCCCCCAGATCCCTTCAAGATCTTTTTTGCATCACAACTGTTCTTCTAGCAAAATAACCTGTGTTTCCTTAGAAATTCTTTTTTTTTTTTCCCTAGAGAATATTTTTTCTGGGTGAAAAAATAGCAAATATATGCATACACTTACTGGTTTTCCCATTCCCATTTGGAGTTTGTCCCTGGGTATCTGCCTGTGTAAATAATGTTGCTGGACCATTTTATACCATCATCCATAAAAAATGTGCCTGTAGAGGATTTTCTGTGGGTACTAAACAGTTGTTGCACTGAAAGATGCCATAGAGCCAAACACTTGGCATGTGCAATCTGCATTATCACAGTGACTTCTTTCTAATGTAATGACCTTGGTCATTATTTAGATTATTGCTGTTGAGATTTTCATCTTTCCTATTGCATAATCATTTATGAGGTGGTATCTCAGACTCCTGCTGGGTTTCTGAACCCTTGTAAGCAGCTGCCACTAGTGACAGCAGATCTCATGGACAGGCGAAGTGACACCGACCCCTCTGTAAACATCAGGGGCACCCTGAGAGAAAAACTCTGGAGCAGCATGGGACTGAGTATGAAAAGTGCTTTAAAAGGGAAAGAGGGCTGGTCTGCTCTGACATTTTGTGGTCACTTAGGGCTTGTTCTCCTGACTTCTCTCAACCCTGGCAATGCTGCTGTGTCTGCTCTCAGCTGTTGTCACAACCTCTGTCCCCAGATGAATAGCCAAGCACCTTGTGCCAAGGCTGTCCAGCATGTTTCAGTCTACCCCAGCAAGGTTAAACCATGTTTTTTATAGCACTTTCTGCTAATTGACTGATTTTGACTCAACCAGGTATAATAGCTACTGACCAAGAACAGAGGAGGAAGCACCACAAGTGCCAGGGCAAGGCAGAAGCACACTCGGAGGACTTGGTGTCACCATGGCTGTAGCTGGGTAGCTGGCCCCACAGCCACTCCAATCCCTATAGCAGGTTACCCAAATTGGTTTGGCAGGATCTTGTGAACTGTCTCCCTGTCTGCTGAAATTATCAGATGTTGAATTCATCTTTATGGCTGAGAACTGCTGTGGTGCTCCCAAAACAGTTGGGACATGGAGGAGAGGGATGGCTCACCCAATGGATGGCAGGAGACATTGCATATATAAGCAAAAATTCCCTTGATGCCAAATCCAGGACTGTAGCCTGCTAAAGTAGCCTTGTTCTCCAACTCAATGTATAGTATAGATGGTCTTCAAGGACTCCTGCTCACTGCATGGTGCAGCACAGCACACAGTATAAAACCCATTTGAAAGAGAAAAGCTTCTGTTTGCTTTGCCTGACTTCTTTTTTCAGTTGCATGAGGCTTATTCAAAGCCTTCTCCGAGCTACAGCCATGCCAGCTGCAGACCACTCACACCAGGATGGTTCTTTCTTCTTCCAATGCCCAGTTCAAGATGAGGAGCTACTAGAGCAGACTCTTTTTCACATCTTGGTGCACAAATCCTATGTTGCAGGGAGTTGTTTTGCCTCTAGGCTGTCCTAGGACTGGGAGGCTGCAAAAGTGGTTTTGAGACACCTTTCTCTGCTTTGTTCTTCTGAGCAGCTTCAGATGAAGAAGTACAAGTGAAGACTGAATTTTGCTTGTGTAACATTTCAGCCTGTCAGGAATATTCTGTAAAAAGCCAAGCTGGGAGGAGAGGGAAGAAATACAGAATATGATAGTTTTTTCTCCAAGCTATCTGTAATATAGACCAAATGATTTCTGCTTCTCGTTAGATCCCAAGTAATATGGGAAAGGGTCAGTACCTGACATTTTCAAAGCACAGCACCGCTGACCACTTTATCTTCATAGGGACTTCAGACAGATTGCTGTGCAATTTAGTTACCTTAGAAACACCAGACAGCATGTAGACTTGCAAATAGTTGTGATGTCACCTTGCCAATCTGCTGTTACACCTACCAGGAATGCAGAACAAGCAGTCAATTACAGGGATATCACTCAAATTCAGTGTATTTGCATGCAAGAAAGCCATTACTTCTTTGCTTATGAAATTTGCTTAATTCCAGTGGGAAACCTCACACCTTTTAGTACAGTATTTTGCAGTGAAAAAAAATTCTTAAAAGAACTGGCTATTTATTACTTCTGTTCCTCCTGAAGCACTTTGCATAAATAATATGACATGGTCTCAAAACAACATTGTCCTGATTTTCTTACTATTACACATACTTAATTTTCAGTTGGGAATTATATTCTGAAGCAGCAGTTTTTTTAAATACTGGAAACTAGTGAACCTTGCATATAGAAAAAGGGAGATGCTCTTTTCATAGGTATCATGAACTACGGAGGATGATGAAAAACAAGCCTAATATTCATTGTTCTGCAAGCAAAAGGAAGTCTGAATAAAGCCTTTTTAAACAATTATTTTCTAAAAAACCAAATACCATTCTGTTAGAAATGTAACAAGAAACCAATTAAAGGGAAACTTGGCCTGAAATAAAGACATACCCAAGCTTTCTTTGTTACTTTCTAAGTAACAGAAAGAGACAAAAATGCTTCAAATTGTCAGCTGATGCCTTAAATCACACGTGCAAAGGTGGTACTGGAGATCTGAAGAGGATTTCACTGTGACCATCAAGACTTTTTTTTTAACCCAGTGGTCTTTCTGCAACCCTTTTCATGTCTACCTCCATTTTAGCAAACACCAGAAAACTGGACACACTTATACCTATTATCCAGCTGACCAAACAGTGGTTTTAGTTTAAAACACTGATAGGGTTGATTCCTCGTTAAAATGCCTCATCTGGCAACACCTTAGATCACCACTCCTAAAGGGATGTTATAGGCTCACATCTGTCTGGGGTCATCTCTTTTTAAAAGGAACATCTATCTTGAAATGACTGGATTCTCTCCCAGGTGATAAATGTCCTGTCTTGAAAGTAAAGTTGGGAAAAAAAAAATAAAATCAGGAAACTTTTTGTGAAGTTGCTTTCTTTAATTAACAGTTCACAATAATAAGAACTAAATGAGGCTCTTGACTTTTATGTAGTTTAGCAGGATGCAGAATCTCTCTCATGACACTACTTTACATAGGAATGGTGGCAAGGTATAAACATACTGTCCTCAGAACGCAGATTTCACCCTCCTTCACTTTTCACAGAATCACAGAATCACAGAGTGTCAGGGATTGGAAGGGACCTCGAAAGATCATCCAGTCCAACCCCCCTGCCAGAGCAGGAACACCCAGATGAGATCACACAGAAGGCATCCAGGTGGGTCTTGAATGTCTCCAGAGAAGGAGACTCCACACCCTCCCTGGGCAGCCTGTCCCAGGGCTCTGTCACCCTCACAGTAAAGAAGTTCTTTCTCAAATTTAAGCGGAACCTCCTGTGTTCCAGCTCACACCCATTGCCCCTTGTCCTACCATTGGTCATCACTGTGAAGAGCCTGGCTCCATCCTCCTCATGCTTACCCTTCAAATATTTATAAACATTAATAAGGTCCCCCCTCAGCCTCCTCTTCTCCAAGCTCAAGAGCCCCAGCTCCCTCAGCCTTTCCTCACAAGGGAGATGCTCCACTCCCTTCATCATTCTGGTGGCTCTGTGCTGGACTCTCTCAAGCAGTTCCCTGTCCTTCTTGAACTGTGGGGCCCAGAACTGGACACAATATTCCAGATGTGGCCTCACCAGGGCAGAGTAGAGGGGAAGAAGAACCTCTCTCGACCTACTGACTACACCCCTTCTAATGCACCCCAGGATGCCATTGGCCTTCCTGGCCACAAGGGCACAGTGCTGGCTCATGGCCATCCTGCTGTCCCCCAGGACTCCCAGATCCCTTTCCCCTACACTGCTCTCTAGGAGATCATTTCCCAAATTTTATTCGAAGTCATTGTGAGAATCATATTAGCTTAGCACCAGAGCTGATATGCTCAGTATTTGGACAAGAATGAGGGAGGAAAAGCCACAGCTCTTGTCTTTTATTTCCTTTGGCTCTCTGGGAGAGAAGGTGGCACAATCACCTCCTTTCTTCACTGCATTCCTGCTGCTGCTTGAGCACATAACACAGCCCTGTCACATTGGCAGATGTGGAGCTCAAACAATGACTCACTCTTCCCAAGTTTTGAGCACCCAAACTCAAGCTAGAACATAGCTCAGCTCCTCACTGACAAAGCCAGATTTCTCAAGCAGCATCTTGGAGGAGCTTTAAAGGGTTTTCAAGGGATTGTAGATTAGGGTTCACTGTCAGAAAAAGTGTTTGGTATCCCTTGGTGCACCAGGTTAACTGGGTAGATGGGTGATATTTACCACACTGGATGCTCAACCCCTTCTGGAAGCCTGACCACAACTGCAGAAGCAGGAGCTAAGGCTGAAGGTTTGTGTTGCTTTCCTTAGAAGGGATGAAAGCAGCTGGATATTCATCTGGTAGCCCCATTACAATCCCAGTGAGGACAATACCATTATCCACCTGAGTGGCTAATTGCAAGAGTCAGCCTGTTGTGCATAAATGTGTATATTTATTAGACATAATATATGGTTATGTATACTAAATTTGTGCCAAACAGCTGTTTATTTTAGAGGAGACAGCTGTTATTTGATTCAATTTCTGATTTTTTTTCAAATGTCACAGGAAGAAACATTGCATGTTAGTTTACAGTTACACAAACTGCTCACTAGAATGACTAAACTTTCTGAAAACATTAATAATGAAGACTACTCATTACCATTTCAATGTTTTATGCTGTGACCTGATAAAATACACATTAAAAAACTACATTATTGACTAAGCACTTAGCCATTTTCCATAATCTTAATTTTCACATATTATTGGAAGCAGTGTAGTAACTTTCAATTAACATTTAGAATTTTTAAATTTCATTCAAAAATATTTTTAGTTCCAAGTATGTACTAATTGTACCATATTTCAGTTGTAAAAGTTTAGCTTTTACAAGGTCCTGTAGAAGTACAGAGTGAGAGACAAACATAAAAGTCACACTTAAAAATGCCAAATAACTCTGCCTGGTCCTCGTTTCATCTGGACAATAAAGGTTGAGTGTTGAAATTTTAAGTATCAGCTGCATGATATATTGGAGCTGTAATTTTTAACCTAATTTGGCTTAAAAATATTTAAATAAAACCCTAAGAGAATATAAAATTTTCTGGCCCTGATGCCAACTCTACCTTAAAAAAAACACTTTGTTCTTATAAAAAATAATGACATGAGACTACATAACCTAAATAGCAGAGCAGCATATTCACAATTTCCCCCAAATTAGAATAAGTCTCATTATGAAGATTGAGTAAAATACAGAAAGTATTAAATTTTTCATAACAAATAGCAAATTGGTTTAAAATTGATAGTACTACAAACTCTCTGATCACTCTCTGTTTGTTCAGTGCCTCAAACCTTTCTTGATGGTGTGCATACTATGAGTTTGGCTGCTCCCATGCAATGAAACTCATCCACCACCACACAGCCCCACACAAAGGTACTCAAGCCAGCCCAGATGGAGCCACCTGCCTACCACAGGTATTGCAGCAGGGCCCACGTTAGCGCTCGTTGGGCTAATTGACCCTTCCAAAGAGGACTAAGATGGACTGACCTCCTCCAGGGTGGCTATGACTTTTCACCCTAGCCTTAGGTATCTGCATCCACTGCACCATGTAGACATATTGAAGTGCTGAAAAGCCAGTATCATAACTTACTTACAACTGCTTGTTTTGGTCTCCTGCTCTGTGTTTGCCAAAATGGTGTGATTTCCCTCCAAACATGACTCTGTGGTCAGGCTGACCACGCCATGGCCCCACCTGCTGCTCCTGCAGCTCCTTGCAGATGCCTTTTCAGTGGCAAGGACAACCACTGGCACCTACAGAAAACACAGTCTGGATTCTGAAAGCTGATAGCCATCATAGTTTGGTTTGTGCAACGTGGAGCCCAGCCTGTGTGATGGTCATTGATTTTTCAGTTAGAGATGGACTTTACAGGCATTGCTTGTACTCTTCTTCTGTCCTGCTGGCTCAGCCTCCTTCCTCAACTGTGCACATTACTGCTGGCTGCAAGCACAATACCCCAGCTCCACACTGCTTTCCTTCCCCAACTTTTGTCCATCTGTCCCCATCCCCATCATCTCTGTTGCTCATCCCTCTGTTTGCCCTGGGCCAGCTTCTGCCCTGCATCAGCACAGCTCCTCTTCAAGCTCCCAGGGATCACCACCTGGGACCAGGCTGTCAAAGTTGGGAGTTTTGGGGAAGGATCTGTCTCTTGTGTGTATGGGAGTCTGTAAACAGCACAAGAGGAAGGACAGACTGCCGGATCTAGGCGATCAGCTGGACTATATTAAGTGAAAGATGGAACAAGCAGAAAGAATTGCTTGAAAATATACCACTGATATCACGGTTATAATGGCAGTTTGTGCGTTTCATGTGTGCTGTAGCTGAAGCCCAAACACTCTAAATGGTGATCTAAAGGTCAAAGTCATTCCCACTGGGTCAGACTGTAGAAGCAGGTTTTTTTTACAGAAGAATTGAGCAGGAGCAGGCAAAGTAGAGCCCAGATCTCCAAAACACACAGACAGGTCAAAGGCTTCATTGCTTCTGCCAAGTACTTGCAGCAATTCAATCTGTGTTAGGTTGACACACGTGTGGATCTCATGGGTCTTGCCTTGCTGTTTCCCAGTGCCAACCTTTCCTGAGCCTGGGCTCTCTCCACAGCTGCCAGAATTGCCGCTTACTATACCCTGCTTACAACCTGTTGCAGTCCTCTCAGTCCTGTGGCTGCACTAGCCCCACTGAGATAAATACTCCTACTGGAGCAACAGACCATCCTAAGTACCAAACAAGGTTAAATATGTGGCTAGACCCTTGTTTTGCACATCTGACACATCTTATGGGAATGAATCCGCCACTTCTTGTAGTTGTGGTTACACTTTAGAAATCAAAACCCTTGAAGATGTGTGCTATGCTCCACTTTCTCTAAATGGATGCATCAAGTTATGTAAAATATAGAATAACAGTTCTTAAAATGGCTGTGAGGCACTTTAAATATCCTGTTACCTCATATATTCAAATAAGATAATTGATCAAGCCTGTTCCAATGAACCATGAGCCGAAAGCATTTCTACTTTTAGTTAAAGTTCCTTCCTTTAACGTAAAAAATGACACATCTGTGATTTCTATTTCTAGTCATAATTTTAACTTTGAAATAGCAAAAAGATAAGCTGTGCAAATACCAGCAGTGAAAACAGGTTTCCTACTTCCATCCTACTCACACTTCATGGGTTAATACTTCATTACCTTGAGCACTGAAGGGTAAATCATAGCAGCACAAGGAGGATAGAAACATCTCAATTTGGGAGCATTTTAGACATGATTTCTTTAAAGTGAAATTGTTCTAAAGGGTCACTGAAATGCAAATATTTACATATATAATAGATATGGTATTTTGACTCGGATTTGTATGTACAACATTGTTCCTTCCCTAACAAAGTTACAGTTCAAATATGGACTGTAAAGTTGGCAAAAGCTGTGGCAGCAGCTTCAGTATGTGATGCAGATAGATGTTCCAACAGGCCAACCTTTCAGCCTTGGACATGCAGGAATGTAGATCTGATCCTGGCTATACACTTAATAATGGGATAAACTTGAACTTAACTGCTTGTTTGCACTGTTGATTACCTGACCTATGTGTGTGTGTGATTTTATGCACACAGCAGCATGTGGGTTAGGACCTCCGTGACCCATTGGAACGCAAAGCAGCAGATGAAGAGACACATTCAGACCTTGGTCTTGCCAATTTCTCCTTCTAGTTTCCAATAATCCAATAAATTTGACAAAAAAGGATTTGGTATTTCATCCCCTTAAGTTTTAATCTCTTCCCCCTTTATGTTCATGGCTCCTTGGCAATGTTATTTTACAGGATCATTTTGTGATTGAGGCATTGAGCTGAGAAGCAATTGAGTTCGGTTCAGCGCTTGGTTTTGCTCCAGACTGCTTGTGTCATGTCAGGCAAATCACTTAACCTCACTGTATCTCAGGTCCCATCTGTATCATGGGAAAAACTCAACCTACCTGAGAGAGACTATGAGGTTACAACCGTACCTCAGGAGATTCTCAGACTCAACACTAACGTGGCCTCAATAATTACACACAGTGAAAACAGGTTTCCATTCCCCTCCTGTTTATAATTCATGCGTTGTTACTTCATTACCTTTAGCACTGAAGGATAATTTATATCAGCACAAGAAGGAAATAAACATTAGTATCTTCATTCTGTAGCATTTTATACACGCTTTGCTTTAAGATGGTATTGCTCTAAAGATCCATACCAATGCAAAGCAATAGGGAAGAAGATCCTTTGCTTTTAACTGATTCAACACAAGTGCTTAATTCCTAGCACTCCAGAAGGCCATTTTCCTCTTAAACCCACTGCATTTAGCTTTAAAACCTGGTAAAACATGAGAAGTAAATACCTAACAGCATGTCTGTGCTATATTCACTGCTGGGATTGCTAAGTAGCTCAGGCTTTTCTGAGGTAGCTTTGAACTTCCAGACCATCCTGCGTGCTGGAGAACTCCCCACATCTGTTTTTTTGAGTGGTTAATCTTCCTTGATAACCCAGTATTGCCTTGGCGTGATCATCAACTGATTCAACTCAGTAAGCCACAGGCAAGCATTTGTTAATTAGTGGCAAAGGTGACTTAGGTGAACCTGCACTACAACCATAAATGAAATAGGAAAAAATAAGGTGGATATATACAGACCTGGTTACTAGTCCCTCTAAACCACACAACAGTCCAGTGATCCCAGTCCCCAGGTCAGTGCCTGTCTCTCAGCCATTGACTTAGGAAATTAAGCTGGAAACAAGTGGAAAAGAGACACAGACATCCACAAACCTTGCAAGGAAATTCAAAGTTCAGGCATCTGAACCCATGTAAAAATTCAGATTACCACAGTGTATCCAATGACTCAAACTTTTTTCCAGGATGCAGTAAGGAATAGTTACAGAAAATATTTTTTTGGGACTACACAGGGTTGGTCATTTCCTGAAGAAGGAGAAACATTAGAAGTTCTATACTCAGTAGAAGAGGATCTTCAGAGCAAAATGTATCCAGCTGCTTCCACCTCAGTGCTTTTTCCTTCAGCCTCCTTTGAACAATCTCAGCCACAGTATTTGTTTCATGTGTTTTGAAGGTTCTGCAGATAGCTACGCTTTTTATTTCATCCCAGAGAGTTGCTGGGCCTGACATAAATGTGGTCTTGTGCTAATATTTGATTTAAGGAAGGGGAAATATTTCTAAAGACAAACAAAACAACTTTTTGGTACAAATTCAACAAACTCTGGTTTTGAAGCACTGCTGATTTGTGTTATTTGGAGGGACATAATTTTGATTCTTCTCCAAACAAGCTGGTATTAATGATTATCCATCATAGCTGTGAAAATATATGTTTACTCACACAGAATTCAAAATATATTACTTAGAAAAGTAATCCAGCAGAAAGATTTTTTTTTTTTCTTTTCATTTTGAGGATTAGAGATTGAAAAGTAGTAATTAAAACAAAGGGAGCATCATATTCGTTGCTTCACTAGTAGTGAGATAAAGATTTGGGTAAAGTGTTAAAGAAATATAAAATAATTTGGTAATTTTGAGTGGACATTAAAGTCAAATCTCATGGACCAGCAGCATGATCTACCAGGCTTGACAGAAGGGCCATATAATTGCAAAACTGAAAGATAAATATATGAAACACAATGAAATAAATTCTGCCCCAGTGGTATTGATATGACATCACATATTTACTCATTTACAGATATGTTTCTTCTCATTTTTCAGCAAATTTTATTACAGTGCAAATGTAAGAACTAAAAATAAAATGTTTTATAGTTTATGGGTTAGAAATTTAGCTCAGAAGAACCTTCAATATGACCCCAAAAAATGCATTATTATTATTATTATTTTAGCTGTAGTTCAATAAATTTCAGATGTTTCCTGTAAACAGGCTCTAACTGAAACAATATGGAACTCACAGTACTCATTAAAATGAGTACTTCAAAGAGCAGCATTTAACTCTGAATGAAATTACACCTTGAAGAAGGCCAAAACCAGAGGAGATACCTCACCCAACTGTATAGCCCTCACATCACCCAGGCTACGTTTCAGGCCCTAAGGTGAGAAAGACTATGGGCTCATTTTGATGCCAAATTCAGGTAATTTGACAAAATCATGCCTAAGAATGAAGCATAAGATGAAACATTTTTCACTGAACAGATTAATTTCTTTTGTTTTCCAGGAAAAAGTACTAAATAAGATTGAACTTAGGCTCCTGTAACACAGATTTATCTAAGGAAAGTGAGATAAACAGTGCTTCTAGAGCATGGGGAGGGTGAAAATCATGGGGAATACTGAGGTGCATAACTAAGTATCTGGTTTAAAACTATACTTGTAAGTTATAGCTTTGTAATAAAGAGAAGTATGTTACAGAAAAACACCTCATTTTAAAATCTCTTTTTTTTGTTCTGTTTCTTCTATTATCAGAAAAAAATAATTTAAAAAATCATTAGATCAGGGTGGGGTTTTTTTGCTCCTTCCTTACCTGGCAATCAATAGCTTGCCAATTGTTAAATATTGATTATCACTTTATACTATCAACATTTGCAAGATTCCTCAGGTAAGGCAATGATTTGCACCATCAAAGGTCACTCAAAGCAGCTTTCTCTGCAAACATCAGAGCTTACAATCAAAGACCATAAATTAATAGTCCTCCATGACTCCAAGGCTCTTGTTAACTGTTCAAGGATAAAATAAATTAGAGCTGTGATGTCCCTGTGTGCTGAGCCTGTCCATGTGCTCAGTGAAACAGGTTGGCTTGCAGAACCAACTGCCAGATGAGCAGAAAGTGTTTAGGAGATAATCCTGCTTGGGTTTATCGATTCCTGCACATGGCACAATGTGGGGGTGCTGAGACCCTGATCTCCTTTGAGGTCCAGTACTCCTAGTTTGCTTTCAGCTACCGGGCAGTGTTTTAAGTGATCTGGAGAAGTTTATGTGTTGATTTGAGGTTAATGTGGGTGTATTTAGAGATGTCATTTATGGGTTAGTATAAATGTGATCCCATGTGTATGTTTAATATATTATGCTGGGTTTTTTCACATTTATTTTTAGTTTGTTGGGGTTTTTTTCTTATTTTATCCATCATAAGCTGACTTCCCATTATGGAAACCAGAACAGAACTTTGACCATACCCTAAATAAATTGTTTTGAATTCTAGAGAAAAGTCAACCTAGCTTTTCCAAGTTGAAGGAGTGGGGGAATAGTAAAATGAGACCTCAAAGAAAAGGGATATTCCCAAAGTGCTAGAGGAGAAAAAAAAGTCAAGTTTTCCAATTCAAACTATTAGCAGTATCCAAAAAGTCCAACAGAACATTTTTTTTTTATATATTTTAAATTAATTTCTGATAACACTGGCACCAAATAAAGTTCTCATGCATTTTCATGTCTCAGGGTAATTGTCAAAAAGAATTTTAATTAAGATAATTTGGCCACAAACTACCCAAACATCCATGAAGTGTAGAAAACATTGTTTCTCTAAATGTCTTTTGCCATACAGGTGGTCTACTTAGAACTAGATGATCTTTAAGATCTCTTCCAACCCTAACCATTCTATGATTCTCTGATATTTCCAGACTGCTGCATTTACTACTTTAGGATATTCAAGCTCAGAATAATAAAGAAAATATCTTTAATACTATCAAAGTACTCCTGTCTGCTAGGAAAATACAAGGTATGATAACAAACATTAACATTAAGTGCCAAAAGGTGACTTTAAACCTCTAGTCCTACACTCATTGACTTTAGGTCCAGACAAACATTTCTGCTGTAACATCAGAAGCTGCTTCCTTTGCTTTCTCCTGTGCTAGTATTTCACTGGGCTGCTTGAAATTACCTATTAGAAACATTTTATTGCCCATTTGCTTTTATTAAAACATTTGAGATGGAAATGTACGTGTATTTAGATATGAGGACGGTTTAGAAATAAGCAAAATGAAACGCAGCCTGATAATGGCTGAATCGGTCTGGGGACACAGGAACCTTTTTCTGGCAAGAAATTAAGAAATAATTGAATTTATAAATTCCCAATTTCCTTTTTATCCATTAGGTCTACAGCAGAATTGATCAGTGAGTGCTGGCCACCTTGCAGAAATTGCCTCACTGAAGCACACCCACCAAGGTCCCCATCACTTCTATTTCTAAATCTGGAGCCATAAACTTAATAGATGTAGGAATGGGCTTTTGTGGAAGCATCTGCAGGTTTTGCACAGAAATAGTGTGATTCCATTTACCCTCACCATTACAGGATTGAGATATATGTAGTCTGGATGCATCAACTTCTTCACAGAGATACTTTTGGGGCTAAAAAGATGAGAAGAGCCTGATGCTTGTCATCTTCATCGCAAATAGGCTGATACTGAACTAACAGAGAAAATGTCTCTGCTGTCAGACAGTCCTACAGTAACCAGTCCTACAGTGGCTTCACTGCACTGGAGATAAAGCCTGAAAAAAAAGCCAAAAAAGAGGAACAGAAGAGAGTTGTTACATTGCTGTAAAAGCAAAACAATCCAACATGTTCAGGGAGAACACCTGACTGACACCCACATCGGTCAGGGACAGCAAAATCTGGCTCTGAACTCCTGGAAGATGGGAGAAAGGAAAAGCCTTGCCCAGGGAAATGCCCCCAGAAAGGAGCAGGAGGGAATGGTGAGGAACTCAAATTAGCCCAGGACAACCCAGAGCAGCCTGGCAGATGAAACAGGGAACAAGGAATTGAGCTGAGGATAATTTTTTAGTGCAAAAAAACATTTAGGGCAGAAGCTTTCACCATGTCCTAGTTCAAACTCTGTACGTCACAAAGGTCTCAAGTAAACGTACTTATGGGTGTAGCACTCACTGCTCTTATTATTCCTTTAAAAATAATCATTAATTAATGATTAATTAATGGTATAAACTTAGTCAGGTAACTTTTTAATCTTGTTAGAATTTGTTTAGGGGTTTTTAACATTTATTTTCCATATGGAGCAGCTGCACATTTCAGTTTAGTCTTTGGTGGAAGGATGCTGGATGCTCTTTGAGATGGGATGCTTGGGGACCTCATTAATATCCTGATTAGTTATGACCTGCTTCAGCATCTAGTTTCTCTTTCTTTCCCACAGAATGCTATTCAGTAGCTATTTTATTACTTGGTATATTGAATACACATACTTCACAGAAAAAAATAACCTCTGAAAACAAGGTTTTACATCTAAAATATAATAGCATTGTGCATTAGCTGGAACCAGTTTCTGTTCAATGAAAAATACAGAGCTCAATTTCAGTATGCATTAGGCAAATAATCAAGCCCAGATTGTCCCACAAGGAACATTAATAAGTAAATTATACAAGACACAGTAAAAATTAATCATTTTTACCTCCATCAGGACGCTAGATAATATATGATAGATAGCTCCCCATGGCGTATGGCTAAAAATGACATTATTTAATTACCTTTACATCTGTACAGTTAAGACTATGCGGGATAATTTTAATTTATAATATGTTACTGTTTCTTTCATTGTTCTAAGTTATAAGAATTGATCTGCTGGGGGAAATAGAGCTCATTCCTGTGACTTCCATTCCCAAAGGAATGAGAGTGCTTCACAGACAGCCCCAACATGAGAAGAAAAATACAAAGCTCAGTTTCTATGAGAAGCCAGGAGCCCTGCCTGTGCTACTCTTCATATATCCAGGTCACCTTTATTTGTAACACTGATCTTTTCATCCTTTGCTATTTTCCATTGTAAACTCAAATTTATTTAATATATTATTGGCCATGATATGTTGTCTCGCTATTATGGTCTTTTAGGATTTTTTTCAGTGAATTTTTGAACATACTCATATATAACTTTTTTTTTCCCCAATTCCACGTAATTTGCAATAATCCTGTTCATTATTTTCTGCCCCACATATCTCACTTATGAGCTCTGTGCTGTTCCCAGCTGGATCTGGAGGAGATCCCCCCACCACCAGTGTGAGACCCATGGGCTCTTCTCCTCTTGGCTGCCAGCAGCCACCTGACTTTGAAAAACATCACCAACACCTTCCACCACTTCCCTCCCCAGTTTGATGCAGAAAAGTGACTGAGTTGGAATAAAAAGGACAGGTTAGAGTCTTTTAAGGATTTTTTACAAACAGAGATGAGGAAATAACACAGAAACATGAGAACTGCTGGACCAGCTCAAGCTGAAGGTGCACACTGAGCCCAGTGTCATCCAACGTTGCCCACAACCAGAGAAGCACAAGCAAAAAGCAACACCACAATGATTTTCCCCTCAGTACCTTTCCAGCCTGGACCAATTTTGTTTCAATGATTTTCTGAAACCAAGGTGGAATCTTTGCATGTCACAGATTTTTTTCCCCCTCCAAGAATTTTCTTCAGTGTTTGTTTTTTGGTTTTGTTTTGTGGTTTTTTTGTTTGTTTGTTTGTTTTCTTTTGGATTTTTTTCCTTCCAGTCATTTTTGGAACCCATGCAGATATTTAGCATATTCTAGAATATTAATTAATTTTTAATCACAGTTTAATGCAATTTCATATTAGAGAAGTGGTTCTTTCCTTTTATGGTTTGAACCATTTCACAGTGAAATCTGTGAGAACCATCACAACTGCAAACCAAAGATGTGCTGTGACTGTTTCTCCTCCTGTTACTGTTAATGAGAGTATTTTCTCAATATTCTCAATATGACTAAGTGAATTAAATCACTTCTATGGCCTTCATCGAGTGAAGTATGGCTAATTAGTTATTTGTGCTCTCACATAAATGAGCTTGAGGAGGCAATAATTGCACTGAATATGCATGAACTTTGAAAAAGACCCTAAAATTTAACTAGAGAAGTAATGGATTAGACAGCAAATATTTCATCTGAAAACTTCTGAGTTAATACAAGTATTAGTCATTGCTCCTATCACACCACACCAGTGTGGTGAGCTGTTGGTGCTGGACCCTGCTCAAACATCATATCTGATTAACAGACACTTCCTTCATGCTTTGATTTCTTTTTTTCCTTAGTTAGATACCAGAACTTTGGGGGTTTTTTTTAAAATTACAAAAATTACCTGTGTTTTTAAATCTTGAAATGGTTTCAAGTATCTGAACAGTAATATCTATTTTAGATCTGTTATTAATAAATTATCTATTTATAGATCTAAATATTATTTAGATTTGTTATTAATAAATTGTTAAACAAAACAAGATCCTCCCTGCATCTTCCAATGAAAATGGCTAGGGATGGATTGTGAAAATAGTTAAAAGAAACACATGTTTTCCTAAGAATTGGAAATGATATAATCAAGCATCCACAGGAGCATTCTCTAGTGATAACTGTAACTTACCCTCTAATATTAAATATAAAACATTATACATGCACAGTTTCATACACTTCCCACAGCAATCTGGGTTTGATCACTAGAATATATATTTAGTGGAGTGACTTTTAATGACATTTAGAAGCGCTGAAGCACTTTGAGGATCAGACTCTTTATTAGTCCCAGTGTTTCTCTAGAAGCAGTTGCTCAGCTATTAAATGCTCCCTCTGCCAGGATATGTAAAACAAACATCAAGCCCGTTCAATATGATGCAAATATTTTGTATATTTTTGTGTCAACAAGTTTATTCTTGTCACTTTTATATGTTTATCTGCATGCAAACCTCCATGGCGTAGCAATTATTTACTTTATCTTCTAATTAATAAGTGCTGAGTCTTGAGAAACTGCCTCCATTTTTATTCAGTTCATTTTTGTTTTTCAACCAGGCAAAACTTTCTGTGGAAACAGAATCTCTTCTGATTTTTCTTATCAGAAAGAACCCAGGTTAGCACTTAAACTATAACCCCACACTTCCAAATCAAACAAAACAGCAGTTTGATTAAAAGCCCTATGTGTGATGTCCACTGTCCTTTCATCGAGGATAACTTAGGGCAGTTTTAACCCAGCTCCTTCTGCAGTAACGTGTCACTTTAGGCCAGCAAAGGTGACAGAACAAGGCCACCCATCAGTGGTAGCCACTACTGCTGTGATATAAAGCAGGGGTTTCACAGAAGGGTGGTTTGGTGTCTCCATCAGCAATGGGGCAGCTTGTTCTTATTGCCAGCCTCTGCCTGCACTGGAGCACATAGGGACCTGGGAGAGGGAGAGCACCATGGGCTTTCAGCTTCCCAGCAAGGAAAAGGCTTAAAGAGATGAATCCCAAAAATCCTTCATGCTCTCAGGTTCAATAGTAAAGAGAACAGAGTTGTAGTTACACTGTGGCTTTCCATGATTTCTCAATAAGGGCTTCTGGTTTTAAAATAAAACCTTAACTACCTGAAAGGAGGGTGTAGCGAGGTGGGGGGGTGGCTTTTCTCCCAAGTAACTAGTGTTAGAACAAGAGGGAACAGCTTCAATTTACACAAGGGGAGGTTTAGATTGGATATCAGGAAAAATTTCTTCACTGAAAGGGTTCTCAGGCACTGGAACGGGCTACCTAGAGAGGTGGTTATCATCCCTGGAGGTATTTAAAAGCCAGGTAGACAAGGTGCTCAGAGATATGGTTTAGTAGTGGGCAGGTATGGTTGGACTCGATGATCTCAAAGCTCTTTTCCAACCAAACAATTCTGTAATTCTATTTTCTTAAATGACTTCACAGAGAATTTTCCTAAAGAAAAAATTCTCCTACTCTTATTTCTTTTACCCCACCTCTCTGAAAAGCCAACAAAGCCACCCATGCACATGTGCTGCCTGCCACTGAATAGGTCCAACCCTCCAGGTATCAGTTTTTTATTTCTTCTTTACACTCAAGCAACACAGTCACAAGGCAGGGACAGAATGGTTTTAACATTTGCCCATCACTCTTCTCCACAGAGTCTCAAGGTCGAAGAAATTTGAGGCACTTCTAAAAGGACAAAGTGTTCATTCTGCTGTAACATGAAGCTTTCTATACACCAAACCCACTCTTTGTGATAGCCCACGAGTACTTTCATACTGAGAAGACTTTGGTGTCATGCTCAGGAATGAACCATCAAAAAAAAAATATAATTAATAGTATTGTCTTGCTTTGGCAGGGGAACATCACATGAACATTTTTACTGTTCTGTTCTTCAGGATCTGTTTTTATTTATTTATTTTTTTAACTTGATATATTTCCTCCCTATCTGAAAGATATCACTCATTACATCCAGCCCTAAAGTCAGTTTTTAACACTGCATACAGGGAAATTCAACAGTTGTACTGAACGCTGCAATCTAAATAGAGAACCTGGAAATGTGGGATTTTGGTGTGGGGAAGCCAATTATTTTTCTCAAGTGAGTTGATTTATATTATAATTCAAAGTATAAACACAGTAATTCCAGCACTCTTTCTTCCAGAGCAAACATGTACAGCTTCAGATAACAAGATAATGTAGAGAGGATTCATTTCCTACAAGCTGTCTTTGTGTTGTTTATTGAGCTAAATAAATGTGAGGGATGTGCAATACATAATCACAAAGCATCTTTTTTGTGGCAAGAGGAGCTCTTTTCTACATGAAAACTGACAATGTGGGGGTTTTTTTTGTTGTTGTTCTAGTATTAAAACAAGAATTAGAGCAATCAGTGATATGAAAAACAGGACAAAAAACACCTTTGAATTGTTTCTGCATTCAATTGTGCATAAGTTTGCCAAGGCAGAGCATACAGGTACATCTCAGCAGAGGTGTTTCATTAGATGAAATCAGTGTTTCTTGATTTGACTATGCTTAGAGTCATGGCTGATAATTTACCTTTAATTGTTACTGGTGCAAGCCAGGCTTTCCCAGCCCCATCAACAGCTAAAGTGTTTACACAATTAATTATTCATTATTAAAGTCTTTAGTGTAACCATTCCGTGTCCCCAGTAATTTATGATTGGAAATTCATGCCTGAAGGTGGGATTTGCCTAGTAGTGAAGTTTTTCTTTGTAGCTCTATTAGTCACATACCTACAAACTAATGTGGAATCAGAGGGCTCAGGAAGGTGGGATATGAAGACAATCCTCTAACATTCCTGCTGGAAAATCCTCATATAGACTAATGCTACCAGGTCCTATGAGATCCCTTACTAGCCAGGTTTGTAAAGTAGGACTTTGTGCTTCCTTCCACCCCCTGTTCTACTGCCCACGTGCTCCTTGTGCTGAGGGAGAGACAGAGGATAAAGAAGGATTTGGTGCTGGAAGTTTCTCTGAGCTGGATTATGATTTTCTTGTCTTTCTGGATGCACCAAGATGCAATTCCCCACTCAACTCAGACACACAGTGGATGTTTTACAGCTTGTGCATGGAGCTGACATCATCCATCTCACATTGGGCCACAGCAGCATGGGTCTGCTGATACCTGAACAGAATATGTCCCTGTTTTCAGTGGCAGCAGCTAGTAATTTGTGATGAAAATAGCGTTCAGTTTGATAAAACATTTCAGATTCCCCTTGAGACTTCCCTTCTGCCTCAGTTGCACAGTCCTCTAATTCAAAAAGGCTCCATAAAATCAAGGGCATTTTCATGTATCCTCATACAGACCCAGCAAAGAAACACTTCTATTAAAAAAAATTCTCCATAGAGTCAAATAATCAAAATATTAATGCAATTCCTGAAAAGAAACTCAACAATGTTTTCAGGCTCTGCAGTGTTTTGAGATCTTCAGTCTTTTGTAGTAAATTTGCAGGCCAGCAATCTTACTGCAAACCTGAAATGACTAAATTGTGATTGATAACATCAGTCTGTGAGCAGAACTGCCACCACAACAAGAGGAATCCTGTGCAGGATTTCCCACTTGTGCAATGATTACCATAATAATAACGAATTTTTTTTAAAAAGAATTTCTAAGAGCCTGCTATTAGAGCTGAGAAAAAAGTCTGAAGGAAACAAAACCTACTTTCAAACTCAGAATCACAGAATCACAGACTGGTTTGGGTGGGAAGGGACCTTCAAGCTCATCCAGTCCCAATCCCCTGCCATCAGCAAGGACACCTTCCACTAGACCAGGTTGCTCAAAACCTCATCCAACCTGGCCTTCAGCACTTCCAGGGAGGGGGCATCCACAACTTCCTTGTTCCACTGTCTCACAGTGAAGAATTTCTTCCTAATACCTAAAGCCATTTCCCCTTGCTCTGTCATTAACTGCCCTTATGAAAAGTCCCTCCCCACTTCTAGTTCTAGTTCTTCGTGTAAGTTGAGACACATACAAAAATGACTCCCCAAAAGTTACAATACACTTCAGACAAGCAAAACCTGGGTGGGAAACTCTCACCCATCATAAATGGCTCATTAGCACTTCAGTGACTTGACAGCAAGTTGCAGAGGTCAATAGGATGTGCCATTAGATGAAAAAACCCCAAACCTCTCAGTGGGCAAAGAAAGCACAAACAGAATTCAACAATTTCTATTTTTGCTGCTCTTAAACTCATCTGTAGAGTGTTGAGACAAAGCTGTGATTTCATCTACAAATGTTACAACATTAAGAGATTTTCCCTGACATGGATGATGAAAGGTCATTTTTGAGGAGAAGGGATAAAAAGGGAATATACTAGGAATTTAGAAGTGAGGTTCATGGGGGGTTTTATATCTATCTATTTTCTTATTAGCTTACCAGGGAAACAAACATACTGTAAAGTTCATGTTGAAGAGAAAGGTCATGCTCTTCACTACAGAAAAGGCTACTCTTGAAACAGAATCATCAAGGAAATAATTCAGAACAGGTACAACTCAAAATGAGATTTCACTGTTGCTTTCCAACAACTTTTTTATACATTTTTTGCTACATTTCCTGGAGAAGGTGTTACAAATACTACAGTATACCTAAGAAATAATTATCCATTCTTTCCATGAGTGCCCATAATTATCCTGGCTGTGTATTTTGGACTGGAGTGTGGTTTGCCCTATGTCAGGGCACAGGAGAGAGCATGGCATGTGATATTTCTTAATTCTTTCTGCTGACTACCAGCTGTGGGATCAATTGCAAGAGAAGAGCCTCCCTGAATGGCCCCAGGCTCTTCTCCATGCATGGACAGGGGTGGGCATTTGCTTATGTTTCCATGGCTATCAGCACCCTCAGAGAGGTCAAATATCAATCCACAACCACTATTTTCTTCCTCCTGATCTGTTTGTTGGACAATGCAGTGTTATATTTGATTTACACCTGTCTCAAGCTGAGCCCTGTTCACCTGAGCTGGCTCCCAAAGCCAGCAGAGATCCCCGCTGTACCACACTGAGGAAGAGGCAAGGCAGAGAGACAAGAACAACCTGATTGAGATGTCATGACATGGAAAGTAGTCAGAAAACTTTTACTGCATTGGGTATTATTATCAATAAATCAGACCATATTCTGATATGTGGACTAAACTACTGAATCACCTGAAGTGATATGGGGTCTTGCCATACAAAAGCAAACAGAATTTAACACTTCCTTGTGTAATCCCATTTTGTTATTCCTCTTCAATCCTTCATCCTTTAAAATAATACATAAAAGGCACTTTTTTTACATAGTTACATGCAGACAGTCTTAGCACTAAAACATCCTTTTTAATATTTCTGGATGACCTGAAATTTCAAGAATGAGGAAAATGCCAACAAATTCCAAGAACAGTTTTTAATATCTTTTATTATATGTAGGAGCTGCCCCATCCCTGTAGAAGCAGTTGGATTTTGGTATTCTTCTGGAACAGAATGCTTCTGACTTGCTAGACTGAGTTACTGCATATGCTATTAAGCAGGAATACTTTTAAACTGACATTTCTAATTGTTTTAGCTCATTTATTCAAAGGCATTTGACATCAAAAGTATATTCTGAACAGATCCTTTAGGGCTTTCTTACAGATGACAATTTGCTCTCCTAGAGTAAAAATAAACAGATAGTAGAACTTCTCTTAGAAACTTAAGTGTCCAGAGTTAACCTTTTGTTCTAGAAGAAGCAGGTCACAGAAATGACTAGATTGTAGCCAGCTTCTTGCTAATAAAAGGGGAAAAGGAGGATGTTTGTCCTGCATTGAATGAACAGCTCTCCTCCCCAAAGGAGCACGAAGTCAACCTTGGCAGAGCCATGACCGTCCCTCTCCTGTAGGCAGAGGCATAAAACCCAGTCCACAGTGAGATTTAGTCCATCTCACTTCTGCAACTCTTTTTATAAATATAATCAGCATTCAAACTGTGCCAGAAGAGTTAAAATAAAAAAGGAAGGTGTGGGAATCATTGTGGACATCTGGGAGTTATCAGCATCTCCAGCAAGGCCAAATACTCTGGTGTAAAATATGACCCTGTTTATGCCCTATAAAGGGCTACAAATCCACAATAAATCCTCAAGTCAGGACTTTTACATCATCCAGCATTTCTTCTGCTTCCCATTCCTTCTGTAATTGCCTTAGCAGTGTTACCTTGTATTTTACCTGCTTTAAGTCCAAGCCATTTTGTTCTTACCCAACATCTTGAAACAATTTTTTTGTCTATACATCTTTCAGACTAAATGAGCCCTCTAATAATTTGGTCTACACAGGCCAGGAGCAGCAGCAGGAGTGGTAACACAACCTACATTGCTTAATTGCAATATCCAAATCATATAGAAATATATTCTAATTTATTTGCCACTTCAGGATAACCATTTTTATTGCAATTCCACTTTCTCACTGAAACACTGTTTTGTGAAATGTGACATGTTAAGGTAGTTAACTTCAGGTCATTTTTTTTTCAGTTCATTTCCCTTTGTAAAAAAAATCTTATGGCCAAACCTACTTATTGATTGATACATGTGAGATTTCTCTAAGTCAATAATAGCCCTTAGCAAGAATCAGGAGCTCTTTACTCTTATTTCTTCATAAAGAGTTTTATTGAACTAAACTGATGTTCACAGTTTAGCCTTTCACAATTTATCATTTTATTTATTTTTTTTTAAGGGATGTCCTTCTTCACTCTGTTGGAATCTACTGCAAACTAAATCAGACCAGAAAAGCTGGTTTATTATGATAATCATAATTCAGTGTTTACTGCTTCATACACTGATCTCACCATTCTAACAGTAAAATTTCTTATATACTCTTAAATTAGTTTTCAGTGGCATACCAACAACCAATATGCAAGTAATAATAAAAGGGCTGCATTAAAGGGAGCACTGAATTTATGATTTACCCAGCAGAACTCTACCAATTTTGATCAGGTCCTAGGCACAGTTACCCAGATCATTTCACACGATGTTGCACAGTTTCTCACCAAGTTTGCAAATTACCTCATAAAACAATATAATATTGAAGGAAATAAACAGAGGTAAATTATTGAATAGATTATTTGTTCATTACTTCATAACATGTGTTTTGATTGGCAAAAAAATATGACTGAAAGTAAATATTCCCTACTTTGTCTCACTAATTCTGCTTTTTTTATATCTATATTGTTATTACTCTATCTCAAAATCCTAGAATTAGAACTGTAAAAGAATAATTGGACTTGGAAGGCTGTGCCTGTATGTTTCACTTTCCTGTAAAATCCTCTGTTTCAGAAAGGTTCTTCTCCCTTTTCCAGTCTAGAAAGCAGCAATCCACAAGAGAAAAAATACTTTTTTTTTTTTAAGATTACAGTCTGATTTCACTTATTCCTGATTTTAAAAAAACCAAAATCATTCATTGTGATGAATAATCATGATAGATGATTAAAAAACTCCAAACAGTATGAAAAATTTTCTATGAAAAACATAATGGTATAAAAGTTCCAAGTGAGATCTTCTGATTTTTCACAAGGAATCAGGAACTCTTGACTTCCATCTTAAATCTTTTGCAGATTGCAAGCCTAGTCCTGTAAAGCTCATTGGGCAAAACTCTTAAGGAAGGGTTGTCCTTTGTGAAGACTCAAGAAGACAAGAGAGACTGTAAAGGAGAAGACCTCAGACATTTAGAGCTCCATCACTGATGATGTCAGCCCAGATCCCAGCCCTGCTCTGGCCAAATGTCCTTTCAGAGCTTTACTTGCTTGTCCCCTCCCTGCTCATTAACTGATCTCCTGAAGTTGAGAGATAATTAATGAGCTCCTGAAGCCTATCAGGACTAGAGCAGGTATAAGAACATAGAATGTTGTGAGTTGGAAGGGACCCACCAGGATGATGGAGTCCGACTCCTGTCCCTGCACAGGACAACCCCAACATTCACACCATGTCCCTGAGGGCCTTGGCCAAATGCTGCTGGGATCTTGTCAGGCTTGGGGCCATGAGCACCTCCCTGGGGAGCCTGTGCCAGTGCTCCACCACCCTCTGCCTCAAGAACCTTTTCCTCATGGCCAACCTCACCCACCCCTGCCACATCTTCCTGCCATGTCCTCTGCTCCTGGAGTTGGTGGCCAGAGAGAAGAGCTCAGCGCCTGTCCCTCCTCTTCCCCTAGGGAGGAAGTTCTAGACCATGATGAGATCTCCTCAGTCTCCTCTTCTCTAGGCTGAAGAAGTGACTTCAACCTCTCCTCATACCCTTCCCCTCTAAACCCTTTATCAATTGTGTGTCCCTCCTCTGGACACTCTTCAGGAGCTTTAAATCCTTTTTATACTGTGACAACCAAAATTGCTCCCAGTATGGAAACAAGTGTAGAAATATCTGGAAGAAGCTTTAGAGACAAGACCTGCAGCATTTCTGAGCTGCAGGTGTGTCATTTTACTGGAGTCTCAGGTGAAAAGCAGCACCCTGAAGAAGATGTGGCAGCTACTGCTGGTGTTTAGGAGCCAAAGGACTCGGACACACACCCACATTTCTATGCTATATGTTTTGTAGAAAATCCCACTCCTCCAAGCACACATTTTCCATCTTGTAAAGGCTGAACCTCAGTTTTACTGCACGTTTAAGATACTCCAAAGAAACCTCCATAGTGTTGTAAATACTTCCAGATCTATGCCCAGAACAACTCTTTGCTTTTAAAAGCTACTAGGGATTTCAAAATTCTGGTGTATATCTTAATTTCACAGACTGCTCGATCTGGAATTCGATCTGGGCTAGTAGTACCAAGTGTAATAATATATATATTTTTTTTAAGGAGTGTAAAAACCTAATTGTGAAAAACCTGCCCTCAGGGAAGTTCTTACTTACTCCTGTCAGTTAATGTTTGGTGATTCTGTCAGTTTAAATCCTAAAACCATGAGGATTTCTCTTATGCATTCTGATTTTCTGCAATAAAACTTGATCTTCTCATTATCCACATGAATAACATATAATCCTTTTTTTTATCCTTCTAATCTCTTGTTTTTAAAGTTATCTGGTGATAAAAAGCTCCAAAGGTTAATTGCACATTGTGTGCAGTAACTATTTCAGTTCATTCCAAGTGTTTACCTTTCCATTAAGCTACTTGTTCCCATCTGAAAGCATGAGCAGAAGCATCTGATAAACCTTCCTCACACTATTAATTCCTTTTTTTTTTAATTATACAAATCATACTATTCCCCCCCTTTCTTCTCTGATTTTTCCTGTGCCAATATTATTTAAAAGCCATTTTTGCCATGAGAACTTCCTGAAGCAGAGGGCCAAGAACCAAGTCAATCAAGACACTGTATATGAAGAATGTAACACAATAATTTCTGCAGTATCTCCAACAACTTCTCTAAAGTTGGTGTCATGTCTTGGAAAGCAGTCACAAGCAAAGCAAGACTCATGTCCACCAAGCCATGGTCTTACTCCAAACCCCAGAGCCACTATCCTCCTCCTTTTCTCTTCTATACATTGCAAATGGAGTTTGGTACCTGTTCTACTCAAGAGGTGCTCAAATGAGTGGCTGTGTACACACTGGATTTCACTTTAAATACTATATATATATATATATATAGTGCTTAAAATGACCAATCCTCAAGCAGCATAAAACACTTGAGCAGCAGAAGAGGTAGCACTGCATTAATTTACCACAGTGGAAAAAAAGCTTGATAATTTATATAATTATGTTATTGCATTTTGTATAATCAAAATGGAAAATGGTTGACTCCTACAAAGGATATATTTATGAAATTTATAGCATGGCATAACTGTACAATAAAATAAATTATCTCTGTGTTTTCTTTGTAGTAATAGAATAGCCAAGGTGATTTTACCATGTTATAATGTTAAAGAATTTTTTTTTCATCTTATTATTTGTAAATGAGATGAAAGCCTTGATCCTTCCATTCCACATTTACTTCAAGACAACGACATCCTTGCAGTGATAGATCCCTTGCCACTGCTGTTTTAATAGTGTACTAGTGGAAAAAGCAGCAGCCTGAAAAGGATGTGTCCAAAAGGAACATGTCACAGCAGAACAAGCACACTAAGCTCCACATTGAGGGGACCATGGACCACTATAAGCCTCTACTTTCTGGACCTCACAGTTTTAAAGACAAAGCCATTGCAAGCAGAGGAATAACTTCTATTGCAGGATTTAACAGCCAATATCTATTTGATCCCAAGTCATGGAGACCTGGCAAAGTAAAAATCAAAGAAACAAAATATTTTACCCAAGTTTATTTTAGTGTAGGTTCTCCTGCTGCTGTTCCTTCTCATTGAACTTTTACCCTTTAATGGGAGGTGATCATTATTATTACTAATGAGGAAGCAATGAATTAACCTGGAAACCAGATTAATCAGTTATTTTAGCAGATACACACACTGTAGTTGCAAGCTTTGCTGGAGCTCTGGACACGTTCTCACTATAATTGTGCCTGCTGAGAGAACAGATACAGGAGGGTGTGCAGCTAGCATGGAAATAATTACACCAGCTGAAAATTGTCTTAATTTGTTCAAATGCTTAAATTGTTGAAGGGCCCAGGTATAGGAGAGGGTGGAAAAAAGTTATTGATGCCTGGTATGTGAAAATGTCAGAGCTTGATAGCCAATGTGGAAGTCCTGCTCATCATGTCCCTGGAGGGTTGGAACTGCTCTATCAAGGCCACATTTTGCCCTGTCCAACACCAAACATGCCACTGAGCTCAGCATTTTCCAATGTTCACAGGTACCTCCTGCCTGTGGGACATGGCTGTTTGGGGTCTCACTCTGAGGTGTCTAACCCTGACAGGTGTCAAGGCATCATCTGTCCAGGGCAGTCTGGTCTCCTCAGCAGGAACTGTCATTAGGTAGACAGAAGAACTACCATGTCTCTTTAGGATATACAGTTGTTTTGCATAAAAACATCCCTATTTATTTACTAAAAAATATTCTTAATATTAATGCCTTTTTTAAAGTGAGCAACCAAACACATTTAGGTGTTGTTCAGCCTTTATATTCTCAGTGAAGCTGCATCTGAAGATATGTCCAAGACACAGATGGGTTATTCCTGGTTGGCTAGAAACATATTTCAATTTCTCTTCTCAGGTAAGTCCCAGTGGTTCCTGCAATGAATGATTGGATGCACCCTCTAAAACACACACAGATAGTCCCTTCTGTCCACCAAGGTGTGTCTGTGGAATAACAAAGACCTAAAGATTGCAGCTGGGGTTGTCAGACTCCAAAATCCAGATTTTTGAAGGAATTTGGATCATAACTTTTTTTGTTTCACCTGGGGTGAGCAAATATAACGAAAAGGTGAAGACATCCAAGACCTATCTATGCTGACTTAACTTCTCAGGCCTGGGACATGCTCTCAATTTAACAAGGCAATTAAGGAAAATTATCAAAGTCATGCTTCAGTGTCTAGAAGGTATAAACCCAAAGGCATAAACAAGGGATTTTGTACTGCCTGGGAGATTATTTAGGCATCAGTAGCTGATGGCCTGGAAGAAAAGAGACAACACCTCCTGATTTCACACAGCAGGATTTTCTTTCCAAGGCAGAGGAGTCAAAAATTGCATTCAAATCCCTCAGGGAAGGTGGCATGGCACCCCCTGTTAGACCTTCCACTGCAGCTACTCACATTGTGCATCATTTCAGCTCCACTGACCCCAGGTCCTACAGCACATATTAATCCTTGTGAAAGACCATTTTAAAATATGAAATAAAAAAGTCACTTACATGCCAAGAACATCACCAGTCCACCCCTGAATTTGATCAAATTACATATTCTCTGTGAACCCCAGTTCATATTTTGCAGCTGAGGGAAGAAAAGAAAAAGGAAAAAGGTGTCTGGATTGAGTATTTAAATAGTTAAACCTTGAGAGATTTCCGTTTAGCTGTTTAAAGCCACCATCTCTAGCCACTTTAGAGTTAAGATTAGTGATGTCTTGGAAAAGGCAGGACCTAATAAACTCTGAATAAAGCAGCACTGTATTTCTACTTCTTGTTAAGATTATAGCTCAGGCAGCTTTGGTTCCTCGTTCACTGTGCTCACAGTAAATCTTGGAGAATAGCCCATGTATTGCACAGCACAGATTGTACCAGAGCTGGTAATTACCCCTTCACATGTGGCAGCTCCAAGTTTTGAGAAGTATTAATTTAATCTAACAGTGTTCTACTGAAGGCCATAGATTCCTATTAAGCTGTATGGTAAAAAGACACAGAATTTTGTTTAGCCAATATTTTATTTTTACAGATCAAAACAGAAAACACAATTGTTGATTAGGTGGTGTGATTATTTTTATTTTTTAATTTTTTTTTTTTAAATTCCCTTTCACTGAGCACACAACTATAAAGAAAGCTACAATAATTCCTTCTGAAGAAAAAAATAATATAAATAAAACTTTTGGTTGGCTTAAGTAATGTCTATTTCTTATGTCCATTTGCTTGGCTACTCCATCCTACACAGCACACCCAGTCCTCAGCCAGCACAAATAGCCATATAAAAAACAAGAAGAGAAGAGGATGAATGCATTTCCTTTCTAGCTATGCAATCTCAAAGCAGCAGAGTTTGGGGGTCTTATGCCTTGAAAAGAAGAAATACACATTTTTTTTTATTGCTGAAGAAATTTCTTCATGAGTCAAACACAGCATCTGCTTTGTCTGGTAATTACCCACTGCCTGGACCTGCCTCATTCAATGCTGTTATGCTTTTGTTTACTTAAAGGCAAACATTTCACCATGAAAACCTTTTAATATCTATAAGAATTAAGTATTGGTGGGTCTGACAAGGGAAGAGGACAAATTAAATGCCTTAAACAAAAAAAGGGATGGTATGGTGGGGAGAATTAGATTTTTCAAAGCTTAGTTTAAATAAAACACTTGGAAGGCAATTTATATGTTAAAGCAGATTTCTAACATCAATACTCCAATGCACTTTTGTTATAAACTCCATAGTTTAAAAAAAGTCAAAGCTTTGCAATAGCTGCAAAACCAAATAAAACAAAAACCAACTTTTGTCCTTAAAATTAACTGTATTAGTGAGTTCTTTACATTCCCTTTAGCAGAAGCAGAAAAGAGTGAGTTACAGACTTCAGATTTGCTTTTAGTTCCCATAAGCTGCATTGAGCTAAGTAGTATCCTTGTAACAAAACTTACCTGTTGTACAACAGGATAACAGAGGGAAGCAAGATCTCCTCTCTTGGTTGCTGCAGTTGGATAGAGAAGAAGGGGAGCAGAGACAACCCCACAGATATTTGGGTTCCTCATTCACAGCAGAAGGCACTTTCTTCTCTCTAAAGCAGAAGCAAAGAAAGGTCCAAAACCAACTCACACCCCAAACCTGTGGTACTACCAGGAGAGGAAAAGCTAATGTGACTTCTCCTCCTGCTTTTATAGAACCCAGCAGCTGCTTCCACCTGAGGGTTTTCCCTTCTCTAACCATTTTCAGCTGCCCAGGGACAGCATCCCTGCATTTACTTCATTAAGGTATTAACGAGGAACCCTTGGGTTGGTTGTGTGATGCATCTGCTCTGGGTTACCACCAGCATAACCAGTGGCAGCCCATGTGGCTCTGCTGTCTGCATGGGGCAGGTCACCTGCTCCTCAGCAGGCTCTGGGGTAAAGCAGGACACACAGCAAACTACAACCATGGAACCAAACTCTGCCAGCTGGCTGGTAGGCTTCTAAGTATCCAAAACATCAGAACATAACCATCTTGGAGCATGACATCCTTGGCAAAGTGCCACTTCCATTGGTGCCATGTTTCCCATCCTCACTCAAGATGTCTGTTGAGATTATTCACATCCCCTCAACAACTGTGCTATTGGTGTGGCTTTTTAGAGTTTTAGTGAATGAAAGTATGGGGATTTTAATGTCCACATAGCCATTCTACCAAGTGAGATACCATCTTCTACTGGAAACATTACCTTTACTTTGCTAAATAATATAGCTGAGGGACTGCATTGTATTTTAAACACAGTAGATGATAGTATAAATGTAAAAGCAGCCACAACTACCTGCTGTTTTGCCTTATAAAGTGGGTTTTTTTTTGTTTTGATGAGCAAAATGTGGAGTTAAACAATAAGTATGGCAGAATAATCCTCCTGCATTACAAATATCACTGGGAAATAGAAATTAATGGAAATGACAGGGATATTTATTTATTTTTTTACAAAAAAATAATGATTTATTTCAACAATATTCAGACCTCCCCTTGGAAAAACTGCAATGTGGCCTCTACTCTTCCAGTTGTCTTGCCACTTTTGTTGACATTAATATATTAATGAATGCAAAAGTGAGTGGATGTACACACATCTATAGTGGACTGTACAGTCAACAACACTTCTGAAGTGCTGAACTTCCAAAGAATGGTTAAACATTTATTTAACCCAAGAGCTCAACAGGTTCTAGCAGGACAGCAGAGCACTGAAGTGACCAAATTGGTTTCCATGTGACTTAGGAACATCTTGCACACTAATTTCATTTACATCAGTAGCAATAACTATATAACTAAGTAACATGCAAGGTGGAAACAACTCATTTTGTATGCAAAGTGCATCAGATGGCTCTTTAACAATTACCTGAATTAATCTACCAGAAACTGTTTTGTTGTAGCACATAAACCCTGTGGGAATATTGCAGAAGGTGGTGGTGGTTCAGGAGCACCCTGGGCTGCAGCTGCCTGCACTGGGATGTGTTGGTGGGACAGAGCCCTGGGGTAGTGATGGATGGAGATCAGAGCGCTCCAGCAAGGCAAGAGATTGGAGGCTGCCTGGGGTTGGGTTAAGCCAGATAAATTGGGTGAGTGACATCTGGAAGTCTCCAGCCTCCTGGTAGACACCATGCTCTACAATATTTTCCCAGGAGCTGACCACAACAGCAGAGTTTACAACTCTTACAAACCAAACAATGATGACTTTCTGTGTTTTGTGGTTGATCATTCACTTTTCTTATTACATTTCACATCTCATCGTAGCACTTTCACCTGTCTTCCATCCACAGGCATCATTTCTTATCCCTGTCCTTTAAAAGAAATCAAATGGAACTTTCTGAACTTCACTATTTCCTTTAGTCACGAGACTTTTGATGTAGTGGGTGCCCATTTCTTCACTGGGCTTAAAAAGCAGCAACAGCGATTGACCGATTCTGCAGGAAGTTGCACCATTTCTTTAACACTGAGGCTGTGAGTACGTGGCAAACTGTTTCTATTTCATTTGGGGAGCAAAGTGGGTGACAGAAATAGCTCTGTACAAAGCTAAGCTGTAGCTATTTGCTAAGCTATCTACCAAGCTTTACATATTTCATGTGCTGCTGCTCTACAATTAGTAAATCACATTCATCCATTCACTGTATTTTTTTCCCCACTGTATTCTCATTTTATTGTATCGTGCTCTACACTCTTCCTGAAATATCATTTCTGTTTACCTAAAACTTAAAATCTATTGCACTAATACACTCATCTCCGTGTTATATCACTCTTATCAATTCTTAATTGCTGCTGCCTTTGTCATCCCATTTTTCCTGTGCTACTATTTTCCATGTAATTACCTCCACATTGGTATGTAACTCTTCCACTTCCTAGCACTAATTATGAGCATACAAACAGCAGAACTGTTGTTCTTCTACAGCTGTGTTAACCTGGCACCATCAGGGAGATTTGAGCCCATGTAGAAAAATCTCAGGGGTTTTTTTTTTGTTTTTTTGGTTTTTTTTTTAAATTACACATGTTTTTAATTTTAATTTCTCAGTCGTTGTAGAGAAACAACAAGTTTTCCAAACAATTATTTCAGAGAATAGTCAAATCTTGTCTCTAGGTTTTTCCAAGTGTGAAAAAAAAAAATAAAGAGGAAAATTTTGATCTCATGCTTCCTATTTTATTTATGTTGTAGCAGCATCAGTGTGGAGAGACAGATCATGCTGGGAGCACCCCATGTGCCATGCAGTGGAGGTGATGAGCCACCATCCCTGGAGGTATTTAAAATACAGGTAGAGAAGGTGCTCATAGATACAGTTTAGTAGTGGACAGGTACAGTTGGACTTGATGATCTCAAAGGTCTTTTCCAACCCAATGATCCTATGATTCTTCTGCCTATGATAAAGCTGACCTTCTCTTTTGAGGGTCATTCCCTCTGCCAAAGTTCCTCAGGTCTCTGCTTGTTGATCTCCTTCTGCATAGCTGAAAAAATAAAATTAGAAGAGTTGCCACCAATCTTCACCCACCAAATATGCACAGGACTATGTGTTTTGCTCAACCTCCTGCTCCAGGCAAGGGGAGTTGCTGGATCCAACTGGTTGCTCAAGGCTTTATCCAGCCCTGTCCTGAAAACCTCATGGGATGGTGATGGAGATGGCACAACCCCTTGGGGTATCTGGTCCCAGAGGCTCTGCTCACTCCTACACAGGAAAGGGACACTCCAAACTTTCCAAACACTGCTTCTTCAAGAGAAAAGAACAAGCAATAAGAAGCAAGAACAATCTCTTAATCACAGTTCACACTGGTAACTCCAAAATGAAGCAAGAAGTTGGCTCCCAGGATGTTTGCACTATCAGTGCTTTTAAAAATATTATTTTTAGCCCTGAAGTCTGAAATGGATTTAGGCAGAATTTACACACCTACACCTACAAGCCAAATCCTGAAAGGTCTCTGCTTAGCTGCATTACCATGGAAACAACAAAATTCTTCTGAAGTCCATGAACTTTGTAGTAAAGGGTCTATTTGCCCCTCTTGGATGGGAGTTCGGTGTCAGAGAAGTGGGCAGCAGTGGCGTCAACTCCTTTCTCTGCCCAAACCCTCATCTCCCACCTTGCACGAAGCAAGGAGTCCCCTACTCCTCTGGATCCAGCCCTAAATATCCAGCTCCAGACCCCCCTGCCATATGGAAACCAGTTATTACTCCGAGAAGGACATGGAGGTGCTGGAGCGTGTCCAGGGAAGGGCAACGGAGCTGGGGAAGGGTCTGGAGCACAAGTGTGCTGAGTTCCCAGCTGAGGGAACTGGAGGTGTTGAGCCTGGAGAAAAAGAGGCTGAGGGGTGACCTTCTGGCTCTGTCCAAGTCCCTGAAAGGAGGGTGGAGAGAGGTGGGGGTGGGTCTGTTCAACCAAGGACCAAGTGACAGGACAAGAGGAAATGGGCTCCAGTTGTGGCCAGGGCAGTTGAGATTGGATGTGAGGAAGAATTTCTTTGCTGAAAGGGTTCTGAGGCATTGGAAGGGGTTGCCCAGGGCAGTGGTGGAGTCCCCATCCCTGGAGGGCTTGAAGAGTCGTGTAGACACAGTGCTGAGAGACATGGGTCAGTTGGGGACTGGTCAGTGTTGGGTTCATGATTGGACTCAATGATCTTAAAGGGCTTTTCTGATCAAACCAATTCTGTGATTCTGTGACTTTGTGATCACAAACCAAAGCAACAGTCTAATATTCCCAGAGTACAATTAAATTTATTGCACCATCCTGCCAACAGTGTTATCTGCATTTAACCTTTGCTTCTCTCATAACTGGAATTCTCTGGGCAGGACATTTCTAACAGGAGCTTCATTGTCATTCTCCATCACTATTACAATAAACAGGGCTTCTTAATCAGCATTCCCTCGGTGCCGAGCCTAAAAGCAATCTGCTGGAGAAGATGTGATGAAACCAGAAGAGATCAATACCAAAAAGTTTTCACAAACTCAATCTGCCAAGGTTAGCGTGGATAATATTGATAGATAAAGATCTGACTCCATCGCACATGACAACGGATGGAAATGAGAGTGAGCAGTAATGTGGTACTTGAAGTTTTATAGCTGTGGATTTAAAAAATTTATAGGATTCTGTTGTGTTTTCCCTAATAGAAATAATATCAATAAGGATAAAAATGTACTATGGTTATTACAGATCTTAAGGAAAATTAAGATGAGGCCACATCTGGAATATTGTGTCCAGTTCTGGGCCCCACAGTTCAAGAAGGACAGGGAACTGCTTGAGAGAGTCCAGCACAGAGCCACCAAGATGATTAAGGGAGTGGAGCATCTCCCTTGTGAGGAAAGGCTGAGGGAGCTGGGGATCTTTAGCTTGGAGAAGAGGAGGCTGAGGGGGGACCTCATTAATGTTTATAAATATATGAAGGGTGAGTGTCAGGAGGATGGAGCCAGGCTCTTCACAGTGATGTCCAATGATAGGACAAGGGGCAATGGGTGTGAGCTGGAACACAGGAGGTTCCACTTAAACTTGAGAAGGAACTTCTTTACTGTGAGGGTGACAGAGCCCTGGGACAGGCTGCCCAGGGAGGGTGTGGAGTCTCCTTCTCTGGAGACATTCAAGACCCACCTGGACGCCTTCCTGTGTGAACTCATCTGGGTGTTCCTGCTCCGGCAGGGGGGTTGGACTGGATGAGCTTTCGAGGTCCCTTCCAATCCCTGACATTCTGTGATAAATTATAAAAATTAGGAAATATTTACTGTACTTTTTTACACTTAAGACAAAAGCAAAATCAAATAAACAGCAGAAGAACTACAGACTGTGGGGTTTGAAGCTTTTAATATTATCCTGTCCCCGCTCCCTTCCTCCCAGACCTCAGGATAACTTTATTCTCTATAGATATGTAGATTTTTATGCAGTGTGGGGCAAAATCCTGGTTGCTCATATCAGAAGGATTTTAAAAAAAATAATAAAATTAGTGAATGTTGTGTATCAACTTTAGAAACATTGGGACTATGATTGGGGTGTGACCTTAAAATGCTAGAATCTCTACAATTTTCTATAGGGATTGTGTTTTGTGAGTAACCACTAATACTGTACATCCACAGCTGCCAAGCTGAAGCAGAACAAAACTGTTATGAAAAGAGTATTTTAAGAGATTAAAAAAACCCCAACAAAAACCAGACTGAAGGAAAGCAGATGAACCACTGTAAAAAGCACTTGATGGTGTCCATCCTGTCTGCTTTTTATATTTGTCTGAATGTTTTACAGACTCCAGTGTATTTTGTCACAACGTGCTTAAATAGGTTCAGCAATAAAAAGATGCATTTTCACTCCGTAAACTTCAAAGATGACAAATTTGCAAGACGCCTTAATGTCATCACCCTTTCTGATAAGGCATAAAAAAACCCAAAACCAACCCAACATGTGTTTTTAAATGCTTGGGATTCATGCTGTATAAATCAACACCGGAGAGAGGAGCGGTGACAGCTCTTGCAGAAAGCATCTCCTGTCTGCTCCCAGTAATGAGGCTGAGCTGTAGCTCCTCGACACTCTAAATACCTAAACAACAGCAACATCAACCTGCACCTTTAAATAATATAGATATATATATATTTACGTATCTAAATGATATATAAATTTGATTTCATGCAAATATTTTGGAGCAGATTAGTTGATAGCAAAACAAAACTGGAATACTAATGATTTTTTTGGCTGCACGTACGAAGAAGATGAAAACTCATTCAATCCAAGGCAAAGTGTCAGCTTTAATAAAGTAATGTCATGCTATACCTCCCCCATCGCTGGCCCATGCTGACATGAAAAATTATAATAGTGGAAATGCAGAACTTTGCAGATATAAATAACTTGGGACTGTGTTATAAAATTTCCAACTGGGGCGAAGGAAAACTGTAAACATATATTAAGTAGCTGCAGTGAAGGATATTATTGCCACCTATTGACAACAGAACCGCCTGAAATAATACAGCCTGTTTGCTTCTGTTGAATTGAAATTCCTCCCTGGTAGCTTTACAACAGACTGTTCCTGTTGGATTTGTATGGCAGGGCACACAGGCAGTGCAATGAGTAGGAATGTCTGG
Source organism: Caprimulgus europaeus (assembly GCA_907165065.1). The sequence continues at coordinate 3,452,848 of OU015531.1, read as the reverse complement.
ATTTAAGGAGTATGACCCTCTCTGAGGAAATTTAAAACCAAAAAAACCCAAACCAAACCAAAACAAAAACACTTAGAGAGGTGGTGTAACAGGAATTTCACAGAATCACAGAGGGTCAGGGATTGGAAGGGACCTCGAAAGATCATCCAGTCCAACCCCCCTGCTGGAGCAGGAACACCCAGATGAGATCACACAGGAAGGCGTCCAGGCGGGTCTTGAATGTCTCCAGAGAAGGAGACTCCACACCCTCCCTGGGCAGCCTGTCCCAGTGCTCTGTCACCCTCACAGTAAAGAAGTTCTTTCTCAAATTTAAGCAGAACCTCCTGTGTTCCAGCTCACACCCATTGCCCCTTGTCCTATCATTGGTCATTACTGTGAAGAGCCTGGCCCCATCCTCCTCACACTCACCCTTCAAATATTTATAAACATTAATAAGGTCCCCAATTTAACATGCTGTCAAACCAGGGCTGGCACTCATGGGCCAGAGGCTGTAGAATTGTTTGGTTGGAAAAGACCTTTGAGGTCATGGAGTCCAACTGTACCTGTGCACAACACTTGGTGGGGTGGAGTAGATGCAGAGGAGGAGTAGTGTGAGTCCACGCAGTGATGGGGTGAGCATTGTCATCTGCTTGCAGGAATGAGTGTGTTTTTCCTCTGGGACTGGTCCACACTGCTCCAGTTGGGTGGCTGCCTGGAGACCCACCTCTGCCCTCAGCTCCTTCCCTCACTCTGAGGGTGCTCAGCTGGGGACAGCACAAACAGTTCTGAAAATCTCCTAAAGATGTTTATTAGAAAAAGAATGCAAATCAGATAAAAAATTAAACAGCATTCAGCCATACAAAAATCTGAAATCTGGGTTATTACTTAGCCAGAAATGCTGGTCTTGGAATGAGGCTGATTTTAGCCAAACTGCCACAGGAATTGTCTCAGCATGACAATCTCCCCTTCTTCTTTGGTGTCCTTTTAGCATTTCAAATATTAAAACCTCTCCTACCTCTTCTTGTCAGGCACTCAGTTATATTATTAGGTACTCGAGTGTGATTCATTCTTGACAGCCCACTGATTTCTGATCTAATTTGGGTCAGCCAGTGCAGATGGAGACCAGTATCCCACCCTATGTTACTGAATCTCCAAATTCCTTTGCTATGCAGTGGAAATCCAAGCTCAGAAACAACTCTCACTTACCTCTCAAGAACACACTCTTTGAAACATATACACTTAAAAATACACAACCTTTGGTATACAACTTGGTGAAAACAAAAAGCTAGGGAGGTCAGAACAGTTTCCTGCCAAAGAGGAATTTTCAGATTGCTTTTGCTTTAGCTATTAAAAGGAATTCATTATTATTTAGTTGTTATTTCTGTGTTCCATTTTTACAACAGGATGAAATGACTGTTGTTTGAGTCACCTTTATAATGGGAATCTATTTGAATTTATGTGAATCATGTTCTGCTTCCTGGGGGAAAGGTTGGATTCACTATTTAATGTCCTGTGCAGGTTTTCTTTTTTAAAAATATGACCTGAATAGAAACAAGATTTGGATGACAGTATCCAATGAAAAAAGGAACAACAGTTTTGAAGAATTAATAGTTCTTCTGGGGAATTCATAATAAATTCATTTTCTTGAAATATTATTTAGACAACAATAAAAAGAAACAAAGTTCCCAGCTATATTTGGGAAAGATATTAACAATCTTAAGAAAAAATGAAAAGTCCATTCAGAAATGTTATGATTTTTTTTTTTTTCCTCCTGAAAACAATACTCATGCAATGATCAACTTTGACATCATACACAACACAGGACATAATCCTTGCTGAGTGAGAAGATTCTTTCTCAGGAAATGTGTTGTCTCATACAAAACATTTGCAGTGAGAAGAAATTCAGAATGTTCCCTGAAAATTGACTCCACAGGTTAACTGTCCCTGCTGTTCAAAGTTGCATCTGCTGAGCATGACGGTGGCTGGATCAATTGCTCACTGATCAATCACATTGTATTTTTCTTAGTCAAATTCTGTGCTCTGTCCAATATGTCTAACACCAGGTTACTCACTTGCTCTTTTCTTCTTTATTTTTGAGCTCACCATGAGTCCTCTGAGTTTCTCATTCCCAAACTCCCCATCCCCTGGGATCAGCCACTGACCTCCCCTCAGCTGTAGGACAGGGCCACATTCACCAATACTGAAGCAAGTGTTGTTTGAACCCAACTTACCAACCAACTCAATGAAGTCCTCTTTGTTGTTTATGACCCCAAATAGCATCCACATCGTGTAAATCCTCTCTTACAGTTTGTTTGGTTTGCATTTTTTTCCAGCTTTGTGAAGTTTTTAAATTATCAGGCTCTTGGACTTCATTCTGGTTTTGCATAGTAAATATTATCAGTTCAAGGTGGTTTGTAAATTTAAGAGGGAGCTTTTTCTTTCCTTGCTATAATTCATTCTATATGCCAAGAAACACTCTGCTACTCCATTTGAAGACACAACATGCTTTGAGTTTGGACTCTTCCTTATGAGCTGTCTGAAATCAGTGGGATACAGGAGAGGGATGTTCCCACCCTTTCCCACTCTGAAGCCTCATGTGATGATGGAAGATGCATTGGCTTTGGTTGTTTGTAATTCCATCTTTCCCAGCCCAATTGCCTTTGGTGTAAGGAGAATATTCAGGCCATGCAGGTGTGATCTGGGGACCTGTTGCACACAACAATTGTGGCTTTCCCTTTGAGGCTGCTGATCCATAAGCATTGAAGATCATTTACCCCTGAGATAGGAAAGAACCAACATCAATTTTATTACAAAATACCACTCTTTGGACCTTTTCCTCCCATAATTGATTCATCTTAAATAGATTCTCACCATTGATTTTATCATTCCAGCCATACCAACCTTCCTGCTTGGTCTCAATAACACAAAGTGGGTCTAATTTAGGCTTATAAATGAGTCATTCCAATTATCCTTCCTCATTACTCTCTCAACATAAGCTATTTGATTTTTTTCTTTTTTTCTGATCCTTTGTTTGTTGATTTTGCTTCCCATTATTTTGATTTTCTGCAGAAATGTGTGCTCGTTTATTCCTCCCTTCTATTTATTCCCTTCTCTTATCATGACTTTAATGCTTCCCTGCCACCCCTTGCCTGGCTGGTCCTTGGAAGAGTCCTTCAGCTTCTGTCTCAGCATGACACAGGTCATTTCTCCCACAGTTTTTCCCCCACCAAAGGTGTTGCAAAACTTTCCACATCAGGGAGGGATCGTGGAGATTTCCAAGTGCTTTCTCAGTGTGGATCCATGATGCTGGGGTACCAACTAAATCATACAGGTGGCCAAATCTCCTGCAGAAAAAAATCAATGTTTCCTTGATGTCCAGCATACAAATACAAATAGGAAAATCATCCCTGAGCACTGCAAGGAGGTGAGTTGGTAAAGCTGTTCCAGGCAACCCATGTGTACATGGATTTCTTTAAATTTTACTTTGCTATGAACATAAACTGGTTTGAATTTTCTCTTATGCACTCGCTGCACTGATTTGATTGTTCAGACTCTCAAATTTTAAGGCATGTGCGACTTTATCGCTCATTTCCTGCATGTATCTGCACTGGGTCTAGAAATAAATAACTCCACTGACATTCTCCAGCTTCAAGGCTACAAAATAAGATGACAGCATTGATTTCATCCAGCTAGATTTCTGAACAGAAAATGAAAAACAAACAACAAAAAACCCAACCCACAACCCAAAACCTACACAATGAAGCGTATTATCCTTATTTGAATGCAGGATAACTGTTCCCAAGAACATCCACACTAAATACCTCCAACAATTGCTGTGCCTCCTGCCTGTCTGCAGCTCAATACCTCAATTACACATGCCGTGGAGAAAGGATGTCTTGAACAACTTTGGATGTCTGCTATTATGCTCTGAAGGTGCTGTTATTGTTAGTTTGTGCAGGGAGATGAGTAATCACAGAAACAAATGAGCAACCTTCTTACAACAAAGTCATTGTCACTGCAATCTTGCAATGGGAATGAATTAATTCATTTCAGCTTCACACTTCTCCTACCCTGGGTTCAGACCAAGGGTAGAGGAAGACAATTGAAGCAGTATCTGTTTTTTTAACTGGGTTTGTATAATCTTCAGATGTTGGGTGACAGGCTTTCCATCTACAGAGGAAATTGTTTCTATTGTCTTCCAAAAACACCATGTGAAGTGCTCAGCTGGTTATTTTCTGTTGGAAAGAGTGAGGAGGTGTGGCATGCTACCCACACCATCAGCATCAGGGACACAAACAAGCTTTTTGAGGCACTTTTTCAGGAAGCTGCTCTGAGACAAAACCCACATGCTCCAAAACCAATTGCAAAGCAAACCCAGCATCTGCCAAAGCATCTTGACAAGGGAAAGCATTTTAATGTCCTTAGAATCATAGAACATTGTGAGTTGGAAGGGACCCACAAGGATGATGGAGTCCAACTCCTGTCCCTGCACAGGACAATCCCAACATTCACACCATGTGTCTGGGGGCCTTGGCCAAATGCTGCTGGAATCTTGTCAGGCTTGGGGCCATGAGCACCTCCCTGGGGAGCCTGTGCCAGTGCTCCACCACCTTCTGCCTCAAGAACCTTTTCCTCATGGCCAACCTCACCCTCCCCTGCCACATCTTCCTGCCATGTCCCCTGCTCCTGGAGTTGGTGGCCAGAGAGAAGAGCTCAGTGCCTGCCCCTCCTCTTCCCCTGGAGAGGAAGTTCTAGACCATGATGAGATCTCATCTCAGTCTCCTCTTTGTCAGGCTAAACAAACCAAGCAACTTGAGCCTCTCCTCACACCCTTCCCCTCTAAACCCTTTACCAATTGTGTGCCCCTCCTCTGGACACTCTCCAAGAGCTTTAGATCCTTTTTGTCCTGTGGTGCTCAAAACTGCCCCCAGTACTGGAGGTGAGGCCACCCCAGTGCAGAGCAGAGTGGGACAATCCCCTCCCTTGACTGGCTCTCAATGCCATGCTGGATGCACCCCAGGACACGGTTGGCCCTCCTGGCTGCTTCGCTTAAGTGTTTGCTGGATCATCAGCTCATTTATTTCAAATTATGGATCTACTAGCGAGCTGCCATAACCAGGAGAGATAAAATGAGCTGAGTTAAAGCTTGGTTGCTGTTACAGGAGGGCACAACACCTTCATTAATCAAGAAGGAATGGGGCTGTTTGAGTGATGAGCCACTTGGTAACGCAATCTGCATTGACCAGAAGCTGATATCAACGTTGTCTGAGAAAGTAGCCAAAGGTCTGGCTCCTGCACTGGGATGGACTGAGGTGTGGACAGGACAATGGAATCTGCTGGTTTATGGAAGATGGGAGAAAAGTGTTTCTTGCCAGCAAAAGCTTTGCCTAAGCCCCTCAGGGATAATTCTGTATGTTGTTCTGCATTTCCCAACTCTCCTGCTGGTTAATCCTTCCTCACACCAGAAATATGCTCCCAGAAATGGTCTCAGACCCTAAATGTGGACAGCAGTAAAATTGAAGTCACATCTGCAAGTGAAAGTGTCCTGCTATAGTTTACAGGCCATTTTATTTCTTTTTATCTGTCTAGCTATCTATATCCTATATTGATCATAAATGCTTAAAAAATATCCACATGATTTTGTTGTCACAGGAAGGAACCCAAAGGCCACGTGCAGGCAGGTCCCTGCAGGGCTCAAACTCAATATTCCTATAATTTTACATAATTTTACCTTATTCATAGCAACCTCCCACAGCTGCTGAAGGTCTGCCAGCTGTTCCAGTCTGCTTTTCCATTTACCAGAGTACAGAATTTGGTTCTTGAAGTCTGCCAGGTTAAAAATTTGGGTTAGAAGGAATTAAATGAGTATGTATACGAAATTCACAATTAAATTGCCTTTTTTTTTTTTTTGAAATCACTGCTTTCCTTCTAAAATTTTAAAAGAATTCTAAGAGAAATATAATTTATTCCTTGTTAGCCAATATTTCCTCCTGTGAAAAAAAAAAAAAATAATGCAGTAACCAGCACCTTTTTTTTTCCCCCCCCTAGAAGTTAAACCTGGCTTTAGCCTCTCGACTCCTGATGCAGGCATCAGCACATTGCACTGCTAAATTCAGTGGGGAGGGAACGTGTGCCCAAGTGCCTTCCAGATTGGGCATTCGTGGTCTTAAATAGAAATAGAGCTGCAAAAGTGCTGAGCACCAAGCCATAGTTTAACTGGAAAATCTTTACATGCAATTACTTTAGAAAATCAGCCTTAAGAAGCCCCAAAATCAGCATTTACCACCAGAACTTTGCATTGGAAAATGCTACCTTCTTACCTGCATCCTCTAGAGATCTTTGTGATTTCCACTTTGCTGTGGCAAACGTATTTTCATGGCTATTCCAAGCTTGTTTTAATATTCTGTATTATAAAATTTTGCAATACAGAGTTGGGTTTTTTGGTGATCCTATTTTAAATTTTTGTAATTCAATTTTCAAAATATATCACATGGAACTTTTGATTTTTATATTTTAAATAATTCCCCATGTGCCTCCAAGACAACAGGCTTCAGCATATAAACAGAAAATTGTTTGTTAACAGTGAGAAAATTGGAAAGAAGTTTTTTTCTCCTGTGCCATATCTTGCTTTCAAACTGACTCAAAGCCAGCAACAAATATACAAAGGAAGAAACAAAAGCATGATACTGTACCTGTATTTTAGGCTATTTGTGCCTAAAAATGTGAGGTAATCATACATACAAAATCACAAAGAACCTCCCCAAAGCCTGAGCCTGCCAAACTTCAGAGATGACATGTAGATGCAAGAGGACCATATCTCCTAAGAGACATCTCAGCATGGTTCCTCTGGTTTTATTTTATATTTCTATACCAAAACCAATCTTAAAATAAAGTGTTTTCCCTTTCCTAAGTCCATATCTATTATAGCTTTAAAACTTTAAAGGTCAACTGTTGAACATTTAATTGTTTTCATGATGCTTTTAACTAATGGAACCTTGATGAGCTGCTGTGCCATCCCTCTAGGAGCTGCTCTCCCTCATTTGAGTTCCCTCACTGGGAATAAAACTCAGATGTCTATAAAAAACCCCAAACAAACCAACCCCCACCAAAACCTAAGAAAATGAAAGAGGAGCCACTTTCATGCCATTTTATTAAAAATTCTCCCATTCTCATAATTTTGGCAGAAAATCTCTTATTTTCTACAGCTGGTACAAATATTAACTCTACTGTTCAATGCATAATTTTTGAGGCATTAGAATCCATATTTCCTCCACAAATCCCACAAAAATCTATTCCTTTGGGAATATGTTTCAACATTCACCTTAGCATTGGAAGCAGCACAATGTTTACAATCAACCAACAAAATGGAACACCTTGAGATTTGGGGTTTTTAGTCCTGATGTGAAGGAAGGTGCTGCCTTCTTTTTCCTTTCGTACAACTGCCTGCTTTGTAATGAAAAACACTTAAACAAAACCATTCAGAACAATTAAAAAATTAGCCATAAATAGGCTTTTTAATATATTATAATATATACTATTTCTTGCAATATCAGGAAAACCAAAAAAGATTTAATTTCAAAGGATGAGGTCCATGAAAAATGAGTTAATAGATATAGTATCTAATGTCCAACGTTGAGAATAGCATCTTTGGATAACTGCTGCTGATGCATGGCCAGAGGGATACGGTACAAAAGGACAACAGCCTTTAAATGACTGTCTTGGTACTCTTCTTGCTGAACTGGATTGAGTTTAAGGTAAAGCAGAGTTTGACTCTTGATAGCCTTCTGATAAAACCTGGGGACTAAACTCAGTAAATGTGGCTGAGAGAGTGTTGTGCAGGTTGAAGGAATTTAGGTGTAGCGTTGTTTCAAGGAACAGGATGGTGAACCCAGCTGGATTCTTATCTGGAGTAATTAATATAGGATCTAGAATGGCTTGGGTTGGAAGAGACCTTAAAGATCATCTAGTTCCAGCCCCCCTGCTGTGGACAGGGTTGCCAACCACTAGATCAGGCTGCCCAGGACCCCATCCAACCTGGCCTTGAATGCCTCCAGAGATGGGGCATCCACAGCTTCTCTGGCAATGTGTTCCAGTGTCTCACCACCCTCTGGGTGAAAAATTTCTTCCTAATATCTCACCTAAAGCTCCCTTCAAGTACTGGAAGGCCTCAAAGAGGTCTCCTCAAAGCCTTCTCTTCTCCAAGCTAAAAAAGCCCAGCTCCCTCAACTTTTCTTCATGAAAGCTGTTAAAAAATTTTTATAAAGCTACAGGAAGTAGGAACCAGGCCACTAAACCAACTTAAAGAGGAATGCATGATGAGGAGAGAGAGTATCAACTCAATGATCAAACAGATTTGGGAAAGTGATGCCAAAGGCATGTGGTGACAACTGATTGGTAACTACTGCAGCCCAGAGTTCCTTTTACTACCAAATTTGCAATATTTCAGTATTTGCTTTTGCAATATTTGCAGTATTTCCTCATGGGGTGGTAGGAGGGGGGTGGAGGGGGGAGTGTGAACAAAGTAAAAATCTATATTTTTACAATTGGATAATTAGGTGAAATATTTTTTTTAATAAGAATTCTGCAAGATTGGACTCTAAATCCATTCACTTTCCAAATTGCTCTTTGTGTTTCAAAAGTGATGCATGCCAGGTTTGAAAGGAAGAGCACCCAGAAGAAGGCATTTTGCTAAAGAGCAATGCTGATGGTAGCACATGGGGACAAAAATAAAGTAGATTTAAAAAAAATGTTACACATGGCAGATACTAAACCACACAGAAACGGGAGCTGCAGCTTCTGTGCAATCTTCCAACTTGTTAATTGGACTCCAAGCATTTGCTTGAAAACTCTGCTGGTCAACAAAATCAAAGTGAATAGTGAGGTAATTGCACTGTTCATGTAGCAGTAGAGACTGTAATTAATTGACTTTGCTGATGGCTATAAAATGCTACAAAAACTTTTATAAATAGAATTTCACAACTGATAGTAAGTAATGGCAGGTGCTGAAGGTGACATTGACAACCATTTGTCTGTAGTAAGGAGAGAAATACTGCCACATAGGCTGACATTATTTGATATTAGAGGTTATAGCTTCTAAATGTCATATTTGTAGAAGGTAAAAAATAAAATTTTAATGCTATTTTAGTCATATGCCTCTCACTGAACCTTAAAATAATGCCATGTTTTTATGAACACTTTTAATAGTATGCAAAAGTAATTATCTTTAGTCTCTCAGGCTCAGTATCCTTTAATAATGAATTAAGTCATTCTAGATGTACCATATTCTGATTTTATAAATGGCTATTTGCAGACTGGAGGAGAACAGAGAGATCAGACTTGTGTGGAAATATTCAAGTCCTGCAATATTCTGTGAACAGAAGCAGACTCATACTAATATTATCTATGAATTATTTGGGTTGCATGTACCCTTGGTGAAGATAAATTTGACCAAAACTTCCATTCAGGGTCCAGAATGGAGACTAACATTTAGTAGTGTTTTTGTGGCTTTCATGTTACTGAGCAAACAAAAGGTAAGAAACCCTGTAACTGTGATTTCACACCCAACTTTAATTTAATGGTGTCAAAACTTGTTGGGCTAAAACTTTAGTTAGGGCTTAGTCTTCACCTATCTTTAAATATTTAAGTTAACCCAGTGGTCTAGTTCAACTCTGTAGTCAACACAGAGCCCTGTTATCTAGTGGATGATTCAAACCATCCTGAAAAGACTATCCAGAAGTCACTTCTGGTCATTTCATATATCCATTGATTTTAAACAAGATCTGGATGATTAATTTGTACTAAATATCTAAAGACTAAATATGTAGTCTTACAAAGCAAGAAAGAAGTTAAATTAAATCTCAAGTCAAAAAGACTGTAAGAATTAATACCTGGTCTTCAGAAGATGAGAATGGCCTAGTCAATACCCCTGCATCACACATTTGACTGTTCTTATTAGATGAGATCCATGCAAGAGACACCGACATGAGGATTTGAGCATCCTCTGAAAGAGCAGCAGTAGCTGCAAGGCAAGTCTTCAGAGCCTAGAGAGGAACCAGTAGTCTTCCATGGAGATGCCCAGTTCATTGCCCCACATGGACTTTAGGAAAAGGTTCTTGAGGCAGAGGGTGGTGGAGCACTGGAACAGGCTCCCCAGGGAGGTGCTCATGACACCAAGCCTGACAAGATTTCAGCAGCATTTGGCCAAGGCCCTCAGGGACATGGTGTGAATGTTGGGATTGTCCTGTGCAGGGACAGGAGTTAGACTGGATGATCATGATGGGTCCCTTTCAACTCACAACATTCTATACTTCTTGAATCATTTTTATTTGAAGATCACTTCCAATCATTAGTTTTCATTTTTCCTTTTATAATTCCCTGCAGATTTTCTTGGTAGCAAAGCACTGCCTACATAACCATCATTCTATGTTATTTGTTTGTGGATGGGTACTGCTGTGCTTAGACCTACAGGTCCTACATGTTGGTGTTCAAACCAGTAGAGGAAGCCAATTGCAAGGTAAAATTCAGATATGCAACCCAAACACAGTAACATGTAAATGACAAGCTGGCTTGGGTAGCAATTAGAGAAAAGAAAGAATGGAAGTAGCTTTATAAACAAGGCAACAAGCCAATTGGGATGATTATCCTGCTCTGTTAGTACAGAGCCAGGATTCAGGTTGTTTGGCAATGAGCCATAATGGGTGGTTTTAGCTTCTTTTTCTCTCTCTTTAATTGCCTTCAGACCTAAGCCCCAATATAATCACCTGGTGTATTCTACTACTGTTTGCAAAACAGATGTTTGTTCCAGCAGACTTACACTCTGAATGTTCTTAACTGCTCTGTAAGGTGGGAGTCCCACAACATCTCTGGGCACCTCTTCCAATATCTGGCCACACTCATGGTTAAAAAAAAGAAATAAAACCTTATATCTACTTGCATTTCATGTGTTCTACCTTGTGTCTGTCACCTCTTGTCATAGTACTGGGCATGTTCAAGAAGAGACTGGCTCCATCTTCTCTACACTCTCTTCATAAGGCTTATTGTCAAGCCATAGGGCTGTGTAACTTCATTGCAGGCTGGTGGACTCAGAGCTGTGTAGCTTGTGAATCATCCATACTTTGAACCATTAAAAGAATAAAGACCTTACAGTCTATTTTTACCTAACATGTAATTGGTATTTCAAAATTGATCTCTACTAAAAATAGCCTAATTTACCAAAAAAAAATATAGATTAATATTTGTGAAATAGGATATCAACTTCAAATCAAAACATCCAAACCTTATAATGGAAATATTTGATTTCTCTGCAGATATTTTGTGTCATTGTGGCATCTTCTTAATAAACTAAGTCAGCTGTGAACTCAGTAGACCAAAAGTGGCTCATAAAAGGCAAGTTGTGTTATGTGACATATAGTTTGTAGATTTGAGTGACTCAAGCACAGCTCATTCTATGTCCCATAAGATTCTTTCTGTAAATTATCTAATTTGTCATTAAACTTCTGTTGATAATTCCTACTACTGTAGGGAAGATACTGATCCCACTTTGAGTCTCCCTGCTCCTTTGCAATGAAGATGAACCCCCTCCACCCTTGGAATTTACCCTTGAACAGTCCTTTCCAATGCCATATGCATTAGACTCTGGCTGAAAGTCTTGTGCCAAAGTAAATATTTCATACTGAAATTAAATTTGTCATCAACAATATCCTCTTTAACATAAAGAGAAGTAGCATCATTATATTTTTTTTAAGATATTTAAGATATTTACTGTGTCTTCAAGTCAGCTGAGCAACTGATTCTGCTTTCTAAGGTAGTAAGTCTAGGTAAGCAATTATCATAGCTAAATTAAGTGGTAGTAGGCAGTTTAAAAAGTGACCTGATCCTTCTTTACCTCTTGCTTCTGTTGCTCTGCAGAACAGTATTCACAACAAAAATCAGTTCCAGTCTTCCAAGACTATATAATGACTTTGTAAAACAAAATTATGCCAATTATTCATTCATCATAATTGAAGGCCCTAGAACCAAAGAAAACATTTTGTGGATTCTTCCTATAGAATAGTAATTTATTTTCCTGAAGCCACTACAAAGACCTGAATTAATTACCATTGAGATGCACATTAATGGATTAGTATCAACTTTCATTCTGCTCCCTGAGTTAATTGACTTTCAAACTAAGACTATGACCTTATTTCAGGCCTCATGTTAGAAAAAGACACATTGTTAAAATGCAAACCAGTACTAGTCAATCTCCTATTGCTGTGCTACATCAAACTCAGTGACAGCAAAACAAAAAGTTATGCTGAGCAAGATATTTGTTTTTCAGGATGTGTGGGTTTGGCTTTTTTTAAATCCTTGTTACCATACAAAATTTAGAAAACTTCTTTCTTTATTACTATTATACATAAAATATAAATTACTGTATATTTAAATAGTTTTATTAATGATAAATGCCCTATCATTGATCAGATTTTCTTTAAAGTACCCTAAGAGACAAGGCTCTGGGGAGACCTTACTGTGCCCTTTCAGGGTTGAAAGGTTGGGACAAATGTTTTAGCAGGGCCTGTAGTGACAGGACAAGGGGAAATGGTTTTAAACTCAAACCAGGTAGATTTAGACTACATGTAATGAAGAAGTTTTTTATGCTGAAGGTGGTGAAATCCTGGCCCAGGTTGCCCAGAGAGGTGGTAGAAGCCCCATCCCTGGAAACATTCAAGGTCAGGTTGGACGGGGCTGTGAGCAACCTGATCTGGTTGAAGATGTTCCTGCTCAGTACAGGGGGGTTGGACTAGGGGGCCTTTAAAGGTCCTTTCCCACCCAAACCAACCTGTGATTCTATGAATGGAAGCTGATGTCTTGCAGTGTTACAACTGCTCCACTGGCTCTTTCACTTTGTCCCTGACATTACACCACCACCTACATCAGCATTATACACACAAATACTAATCAGTAAGCTGGACCTCATCCACTGTCAGTCTGATCTACAGCTGACAGTGAGGTTTAGCAGCTAAAAGCCCCAAAAGTGAGGAGCCACATGGCTACCATGTATAGCAGGAGGTAAATCAGAACACAGACCAGCTTCTGCCACCGTTGAGTTGAACGTTACCACGCAACATCTCCCTGCTGTTCTCCAGGTACATCACAATCAGAGCAAGGCTGAGCTTGGAAAAGTCCTCATTTATAAAGTTCAAACCCTTTCCCCATGTAATTTTCAGAAAAAAACCCCAAACTCAACAACAACAAACCTCAACCCAACCATGTGCATCATCTCTACTATATTTCTGACTGCAAGGTCACTCCTTGCTGTGTATTTTAGCAGTATTTTACTCAGTATAGTTTTTAGCTTCCAAAACCAGAAGGTCTAGCTCTCTTACTTGAAAAAAAACCATTCTACAGCCTAAAAAATTTCTCTGTCAGGGTTGTCCCCCCCCACCTTCTATAAAGCTACCTTTTTTTTTTTGCCATCCTAGTACCTCTCATAATGCCATAAATATCACACCAAGTAATCCTTTATTGTCCTTGACACTCTTTAGATTTATTCATGTATTGGGAGACTGCTATCTCAGACTCTGTGGCCACCACTCAGTCATCCCTATTTTACAAGCCCTCCTTCCAATTCAGCTTCCTGATGCTGTTGGGAAAATTTGAGCTTAGAACCATAAAATGACAACATTTTTTTATACTTCAATTTGCTTTTTCCATGCACAAAGGGAAAGCTTTTTGTTGGTTCCTCCCTACAGGTATGTTACAGCTTATTCTGACAGAGCAGAACATATGTATAAAATATTGAATATCAATGCTTACTAGTTTCTAAGGATCAGATGTGTCAAGAGGAAAGCAGAAGCACTCATGTAAGTTTTGGTACTTGGGTGTCTGCTCAGAAGCATCCATCATTCTCCATTATAATGCACTTTACCTGCCTTTTTCTGAAAGCCCCAGCTCTGTAGCCCTGTGGGAAGATTGGTCATCAACACTCACTTGGAGTTGTCTATCTGCTTTTTATAACATTGGGCCTCTCCTCTCCTGAAATGCCTCAGGCAGAAGCTTTATTGAGGATCTCACTTGATGTTCCCAAGCATGGTGTCCTCTCCCACACCCAGAACCTCCCCACTTCAACAGGAGGTATCAGCAGTACTTGCAGACATCCACCTAAAATGACAAAGGCCATTCATTTGAGATATACCCTCATGGCCTCAGGGTTTCACTGTGCTCAGCTTGATTGTCATTTCTTGTAATTAAATTACTTGATGTTACCCACTATAATAAGAGCTTTTTTCTTTTAAATGGACTATAACTTAACAGATGTGCTCGTTCCGCTTCCTTCTACTCTCTGCAGTCTTACCCCGCGTGGTTTCTACCAAGCATATGCTCCTCGATTCCCCTCTTCAATCAGCAATCTTTTGAGCAGAAATCCAAGCAAACACAACTTGATTTAAACATATTTTCCCCTACCTGTGGCTCATGTTTCTCATCTTCCTTTTCCCACAACATTTTTTTTAGCTACTCCTCCACAACCCAGGTGGTTGCTGCTGTAGCTACTTCAGTTTCACAACCCTTCAGCCTGGGCTTTGCAGCACCTTTTCAGGGCTACCCTGCAGGTGTGGCCAATAACCCATCCTCATACCCACCCTGAGGGTTAATGATCTACCTGAGCACCATCAGCTCTTGTGACCACCACACCATTCCTTCCCAGTCATCATATGTGTATATGAACCACACTATTAGATGTACAAGGCAGAAAATGGAGTTGTTCTTCAGCCTTAAATATTGAACTGAATTTTTTTTAAGGTTACTATTTTTTTTGATGAGTCAGAGGGTTTTTCCTGCTCACATAAACTCTTCTTGGAATATGGCAGCTGTGGAAATTATTCTGAGCTTTTAAACTTCAGGAATACACAGAAATTTTGTGTATTGCTCTGTTAGATATCTTCCAAAAGCAAGTGTAGGAGAGGTGTCCCAAGCTGCAACAGCATACCCAAGCCCAGGCTCAGCCTTAAGCAAAACTGGCAGCAATTCAGGACGTACTGCTGGAGACAGAAAGTGAGCCTTCAGATGTTATAAACTACCTGCCCCTGGAAATATGAATAAATTTAAGAATTTTAACAGTAATGTCAATGATCTATCCTGCTACACAATTCCAGTTACAGCTACAGCATCTCTTTAAAATGCCAACATAGAAGTCTTTAATTCCTTCCTCTCAAAAACTTGTAGCTAAAATAATTCCTCTTTTTATTCCTCTTCTGGTCTCTGCCATCTTCTATGTCTTTCCAACCTACATTATTCAAGCACATTTAGTGAGAAATGTCATGAGTGTGGTTCTGCTGTGGGACAGGGACCAGGATCAACCACTTGACCTTTTGTCACCTTTCTGGCCATGTTACTGTGACTTTGTACTCTCCAAGTCTGGTTTCTGACCCAAAGCAAAAGCTCATTCAATCTCTACCAACATACCAGCTGTGCCATGAAGGACAGGCTTACTGCCAACAGTTGCCCCTACCTTCTGCCCTTGCACGTTGGAGGTCTTGTAGGCTTTTTCTCTATCACTTACAGTTGATGGCAGGGCTCATCTACCTCACAGTCTAATTTTGTATAGTAATGCTGTGTATCAGTGTAAAAAGCAACTTCTTCTCCTCCCTTGTGTCTTTGGAGCACGTACAAAACAGCTGTCTTCAAAATTCCTTGAACTATTGTGTAATCTTAGCAACAGCAGAGAGCACTTGGGAGTTCAAGGCATTCCAAAGTCTAATAACAGGAACAATAACAATAATAACAGTCAGACAATGAAAGCTCAAGGATGCTGTGACTTTGAGCAGGCTGTAGGTTTATTCTGAAAAGGTCTACTGCAACTCCAGGAAACCTCCCTCACCAGACAGCTACAGATGCAAATATGTCTTAGGGGGCAGGTAACAGAAATCAGGGCTGTTTTATTTCCAGGATGTGAGCTTGAATCTGGCTTGTGTTGAATGCAATAAAGTGCTTACAAACTGAAGACTCTTCAAGAAACTAAATCAAGGTTTGCACCTTATCACACATCCAGGTTTGGTTATTAGACTTTATATTCATTTGCTATGATCTGACCTTGAAAGGAGTAAGCAGGTCAAGTAAGAAGAAAGCCAAGGGAAATTCTCCTTCAGTTCAAGTGGTGTCATTGACACTTTTAGAACAATGAGACCCAGTGACTCAATATTTGATTGTTATACAAGAAATCATTTTTTGATCTGTGCACAACACACTCATGTAGCAGGAAATCACTGGATGCACCAAGAGAACATGTTGAGGCCAATTTAAGGCAAGCTGAGGTATGGTGACCTATTGTACTAGATGATCTCCAGAGGTCCCTTCCAACCCTTACCATTCTGTGATTCTGTGACCCATAGTGCATTCCTGTCATAAGAGTGGGTCCAGGTCAATCTGGAGAATGGGGAAGGGCTCCAATGTGAACCTACTCCTCTTTCCTCCCAGACCCCATGTCACCTACTCAGAGAGAAGCCAAAGACACCTGAAAGTTGCTGATGTATGTTTTGCATATGACAGCATGAGCAGAGATGAAACACAGAATCACAGAATCACAGAATATTAGGGATTGGAAGGGACCTCGAAAGGTCATCTAGTCCAATCCCCCAAAACACAAAGTCAAAGGGCTAGTCTTTAAATTTTGACCAAAACAGTCATGAATGAAAAAAGTTGAGACCAAACATGTTTTTTACCTCAACTTTTTCATAGAATTATAGAATGGTTTGGGTTGGAAGGGACCTTAACGATCATCCAGTTCCAACCCCCCTGCCATGAGCAGGGACACCTTCCACTAGATCAGGTTGCTCAAAGCCTCAGCCAGCCTGGCCTTTTTAAACATCTTGAAATTAATATGATATTAATGGGAAGCTAATGCTGAAATATCATGTACAGCTCCAGGAATCTCTCTCTCTGTAGTGAAGATTCACTACAGGCATGTCTCGTGGGATAGATAGAAGCTGACAATTTAATGAATGAAGATAGAAGCAGAATAAGCTGATGTCTTAATCAGCTCTTCTTTCGGAAACAAAGGAGCTGCACAAATTCCTTCCTTACCCAGCTTTTTTCTCAAACCTAACTGATCATATCTGGTCATAGAAATTACTCTTTGACCTTTCTGGCAGCCTCTTCTGTTTGCAGGGTTTTGTTTTTTGCTACACACCATGTTTCCAGGGAGAAAAAACCAAACCAAACCAAACAAAAAACCTCAACCAACAGTGTTTCACAGCTCTTCATAAATTTGTCACTGATCCAAATGTATGAATATCATTCTCTTTAGTAAGCCTCATCTCAAATAAACAGTCCTCAGCATGTCCACAACCTCCAACCACCAAGTTGAGCTACAGCAAGAGGTCTCAGAAGCAGCCGCTTCTCTAATTGCTTTCTACTCCACCAGCATGTCTGCTGCATACTGGTGGGCATGGAACAATGTACAGGCAGGTATTTAAAATGTTTCCCTCCAAATCATGCTCTGTTGTAAGCTGGTCCTTGAATTCCTGACATTCTGTAATTGTGAATTCATAAAGCTTTGAGGATTTGGGAATATGTATGCCAGCCTGAGAGTCTGCACAAAGCTTTGCTGGAAGGATGAATGATTCACTTTACAGAGGATCCTGAAGCACATATCAAATTTTAATAAGTTTTTTAGTCTCTTTTCTAAATGTCAGCTCCTAATGACACTGTGGAAAGATGCTGTTTCTCCTATTAGATTCTCTCTTAAGAATGCCCAGATGCTAAACTCCCTCTGTCTGCTAAGCCATCAAAGAAGTTTGCTCACTAGACCTTAAAATACAAGGAAAGAACATTTTGCTGTTTTTCTTTAAGTTGTGATGTTGTTTGGATGTGCAGCACCTGCTTCTGTTTTCAACTTGCATATGAAACATTTCCCTGATGTTGGAGTCATGTGAAAAACCGAAACAATTATTGATCTGAATTATTCTTTGAAAAGCTGTGAAAAAGACTCTTAAATTAATCTAAAAAAGTGGCCATGTGTTCAGCAAAGTCCTTCTGCACCCTTCAAGCCCCAAATATCACTTGAAACCCCACTTATAGAATCATAGAATCATTTGGTTGGAAAAGACCTTTGAGATCCTCGAGTGCAACTGTACCTGTCCACTACTAAACCAGATCTCTGAGCACCTCATCTACCTGGCTTCTAAATCCCACCAGGGGTGGGGACTCCACCACTGCCCTAGGCAGCCTGTTCCAGTGCCTGAGAATCCTTTTAGTGAAGAATATTTTCCTGACATCCTACCTGAACCTCCCCTAGTGCAACTTAAGGTCGTTTCCTCTTGTCTTATCATTTGTTACTTGGGAGACTTTTGCACTCAACCAGCCAGTGCTCAAGAACAGGCAGAGAACTGGAGCTGGCAGTGGGTGGATCTTTAGTGTGATGCCTTGTACCACCCCAGGTGCCTCTCCATATAGACCATCTCCCACCATGTGTGATTTAATAAGCATTTAGTGTATTGACCTCTCCACCAGCTGATACACAACATCTTTTACACAAATGCATGTGCATCCACATCAAACCAACCATAAACTGAAGATAGTGAAGTTTATTTTTTGATGGGAAGGAAGAACCAGCCAGCAGAGATGTGTGCACTTGATGGAAGTTGACTTTGAGGAACCATCTGATTTAATAAAGGAAGAGCTGCAGGAAGACATTCTTTCCCTGCCAATCTAAATCACATGTCTCAGCCTGAAGCAACTATGAGCTGCAGGGTTTTTCATGACTGTTGCTGGTAGGTGAAGATATATAACGCAGTGAGTATGTACACTTGGCCAGGAATCACAGGACTCCTGTGACAAGCAAACAAGGCTTTTGCCAGCTCATTGCCCAGAGGTACCTCTGGCATGTGGTGTTATTGGTGCAGGCAAATGCAAATAGGAAACAAAATACTAAAGCAAACTTTGTTTGCAGATGCAAACTGCCAAACATAACATCCCTTTGCAAGGTGAACGAATGCCCCATCTCATAGTGACAAGACCTGATTTTTTTTCCTTTTGGACCCCAGAATCTAAAGGACCTTGCATAGAGCAGCACTTACTCATGACACATTGTTGAGAAGCCTTCATACAGCCCCATAGTATGCCAAAAGGAAATGGTAATTCTTATCCATGGGAAGGACCTTATACTAGAGGTACTTTATTCATAAAAAACACTTTTTTGCTCTCCTCCACATCTTATACACAACCAGCACGTTTTCATTCTGTGACCTGTTGATGGATAAGGTCAGCCTTAGTTAAAGGCTCTCGTAGTCAATGGGAAAATAAACCTGCCTACTTCTGCTCTACCAATCTCATTTTTTTTTTAATCTTACTGATTGTGTGGGCATTTTTATTTTAGGATTGATGCACAAGACAGATGAATTTATAATATTTTGCCCCATGGACTCAGTTCACCCAGGATTAACTTTACTGCAGGAGGACTTTCTAGCTATAGTAAGAAGTACAGGCAATGCCATGGTAACAGAAATCACTGGCAAAGGATAACTATAGGGATGTTGATAGTCATCATCATTGGGTACACAATTTACTTCTAAGACTGTTTAATCTATAGTTTTGTGTCTGTTTTATTTTCAGACCCCCTTTGTAAAGTATGATCTTGTAATTTCTAGTTTTGAAGTGACTGTGAGATGTTTGTGACCTCAGGAGTCACACTAATTACGAGCATTGCAAACAATCCCACCCCGATTAATGAGATGTCCACATGTAAAATTAGTATTCAGTAGCAAGAAGGGCAGCACAATCTGCTCTGCACGTTTTAAGCCAAGAAATTTCATGTGAACATTGAATTTATTATTTTCACTTGTAGCAATGGGTTTGAAAAATGAAGAGCTGAGTTCCTCTTTGGGGATTCAGTCTTTCAGTTTTGTATACCAATTCAGTAATAAAATTAACTTATGTAGCACATTTCACATGCAAACACTTTCTAACAAAATATCAATGTCATTTTCCCACTGTTACTGAAGTATATTTTCTCATACCACCTGAATCCCTCCCAAATGGTCTACTTCTTTATTTTTAGTTTAGAGGTCAAACATTGTATCTAGAAGAACTTGCATCCATTAAAATGGCACTTATTATAATGCTTACATTTATAAAACTCTGGGTGTAATTTTTATCATTTTCTTCACAGTATGTTAGTAAGAATTAATTCAGTTCAATTAAAATCCAAAACTGAAACAGCTAATAAAACATTGACAGAGAAAATATGAAAAATGATCCCCAGCTGCAGTTAGTTATACTTCCTACACAGAAAAAGCTGAATGAGGAACTGGGTGTCTAGAAATAGGTTTATTTTTTTTTGGAATGGTATTGAATTATTGAATTGTATTCTAGTAGTGTAGACTAGATAATGGATTCACTAGATTCAGCCCTAAAGGATTTACTGAAAGATCAGATAAAAATAGTTATAGATGTGAGTAAAAATATAAAAATATCATCAAAAGCTTTCATATAAAATCTTGGTTTTATTTGGTTAAGAGACAAATTGAAAGAAAAAAACATGGATATTGGTTGCTTGATTAGATAAAGGGAGTACCTTAATTTTAATGATCTTTCTAGAACTACAAGCAGCATTAAAGACCATAGCAATTTACATCAACAAGTACCTAATAGGTCTGTTAGATAATATTTGCTTTAGCAATAAAGCATCTACCATAAGAGGTACTTAGCATTCCCTTTGTGTATAAACACACTCCAAACCTTTCTGGATATTTTATTTTAAATACTTTAGCTTTGATTTCAAAAATCTACACATTTACACTGCAGGATGGACTGGTGGATTAGTCAGTGCTGATAAGCCTAATTGAGGGCAGTTAGAGATTTGAATGTGAATATATTTGTATATATTCACATACCATGCAGCTTTTAATGACCAGTTTGTAATTATCAATGGAAAGTTTCCATTATTTCTTAGCAAACTCAAACAAATCAAAGGCTTCCAGCTTACTAACAAGTTGTCACTAAACTAAAGGTATAAGTTACTACCATATCTAATGGAGCAAAGGCTGAGCAACGAGAGGAAAATGCCCACCTTTGGTGATTTTGAAGCAATAAAAATGTATTTCAAAGCTATTAAGATTTTTCAAGCAAGAGCAAGAAAGATTTATGAGCTGGTGGATTTATTGCAAAGGCAAACCTTTCCTGGACTTCAGCTTTTTTTCAGCTGTAGAGGAAGAAAAATGTGCTTCGTTTCTTTAGGTTAAACTCAAGCCAAATCAAATCGAAACCCCCTGTCTGTTTCTGAACCTGCAGACGCCTACTGCAAACTTCCTTAACTCATCAATTGGCTGAACATCTATAAGCAAATATACTGCAGACAGCGCTGCATGATGGGAGCAACAACAGTCACTTGCCTCTTGCCAATTGCTGGGAACTGCAGAGGATATTCCAGGGGCAACAAATCACAGAATCATAGTGGTTGGAAAAGACATTTAAGAGTCCAACCATAAACCTCACACTACCAATTCAACCTCTAAACCACATCCCTAAGCACCTTGTCAACTCGTCTTTTAAATCCCACCAGGGAAGGTGACTCCACCCCCTCCCTGGGCAGCCTGTTCCAATGCTTGATGACCCTTTTGGTGAAGAAGTTTTTCCTCAGATCCAATCTACACTTTCCTTGGTGCAACTTGAGGCCATTTCCTCTTGTCCTGTCCCTTGTTCCTCGGTTGAACAGACCCACCCCACCTCCACCCTCCTTTCAGGGAGCTGTAGAGATCAAGAAGGTCTCCATTTTCCTCTCAGCCTCCTTTTCTCCAGACTAAACAACCCCAGTTCCCTCAGCTGCTCCTTGGAAGACTTGTTCTCCAGGCCTTTCCCCAACTTTGTTGCCCTTCTTTGGTTGTTGTCCTGCATCTAGTGGTCGGCATTAGTTGTTCCCCACCATCACCTTGTATGCAAATATGGTGGAAAAAAATTCTCTTCCTGTCCTACCTAACAAAGAGCTAGGTACCATTTCTCTCTAAAAATATGCAACATTCAGGCTTTTAACTGATTTCTAACATTGCTGTCCTCATGCAAATTACTTGGTGTGCTAAGCTGCAGCAGATCCCAAAGGGAGTTATAAGCTATTACATAAATATGTATCTTAAGGAAAATATCATATGTATAGTGTGTCATCACATATTGATGCTTTATTAGTTGCTTGTTTTGGGTCATCCCCACCTGCGGTGCTGTGTCCAGTTCTGGAGCCCCCAACACAAGACAGACATGGACCTGTTGGAACGAGTCCAGAAGAGGCCACGAGGATGATGCGAGGGCTGGAGCAGCTCTGCTGTGAGGACAGGCTGAGAGAGTTGGGGCTGTTCAGCCTGGAGAAGAGAAGACTGAGGGGAGATCTTATAGAGGCCTTCCAGTACCTGAAAGGGCTACAAGAAAGCTGGGGAGGGACTTTTTGCAAAGGCAGGTAGTGATAGAACAAGGGGAAAAGGCTTTAAACTGGAAGAGGGGAGGTTTAGATTAGATATTAGGAAGAAATTCTTTGCTGTGAGGGTGGTGAGACCCTGGCCCAGGTTGCCCAGAGAAGCTGCAGCTGCTCCTCCCTGGAAGTGTTCAAGGCCAGGCTGGATGAGGCTTTGAGCAGCCTGGTCTAGTGGAAGGTGTCCCTGCTGCTGGCAGGGGGGTTGGAACTGGATGAGCTTTAAGGTCCCTTCCAACCCAAACCATTCCTTGATTCTATCATTTACTGCTCCCTTTCATAACCTAAGAAAGTCTCATGGGAGGTGGATTTCATGTGCTCGGCAGATGCCTACCGCTGCCCTCAGATTATCCCCTCCGTTCCAGAAATGCTTCCCCAGGGCTTCATTTACAGCTTGTTCAGGTGCCAAAAATTTACAAGTGGGAATTCTAAAAGTTAACTTTAAAAAGTGACAGCTTGCCCTTTTCACTGTCACTCTGTCCCTCCTACAAATAATCTCCCTCTCTATCTTTTTATTATTATTTCTTAAACAGGCACATTTAGAAATATCCACCAGCTCCACTTCATTCTTCTTCTTCTGAATTGAATTTGTGGCAATGTCTATAAATGGTTATTGCAGATAGCTATGCATCATTTCAGCAATTAATTGCTTATTAAACTCTTGGTTTGGTGTGGAAATATATGGAAGATTTCTGCAAAGGCTGATGTGTGTGATATTAGCCGGCTGCTTACTGTTAGGAAATTGAGAGTAATGATTTCAAATTAGAATCCACTGAGCCAATTCTTGCATACCCAGATATGCAGCAAGTAACAGGTCTTGAAGGTCCAGGAAGTGAATGTTACCATTACATTCCCAAAGAGGATGCACACAATTTTCTACCTGCTCAAAGTTACTCAAAATTATGCTTTCTCTGGAAGAAATGTCACACAGTAAGTCTTTGTGGTTCATTACAGAACATAAAGCAGGAGAAAAAACATTTATTGATAATAGACAGGTTTATAATGTCATTATGTACACAAACTTCCATTAATTTAGCCAAACGTGGTTAACTTTGGAGAAACAATAATCACAGAATCACAGAATGTCAGGGATGGGAAGGGACCTTGAAAGATCATCCAGTCCAACCCCCCTGCCAGAGCAGGAACACCTGGATGAGATCACACAGGAAGGTGTCCAGGCGGGTCTTGAATGTCTCCAGAGAAGGAGACTCCACACCCTCCCTGGGCAGCCTGTCCCAGGGCTCTGTTACCCTCACAGTTTCTTCTCAAGTTTAAGTGGAACCTCCTGTGTTCCAGCTCACACCCATTGCCCCTTGTCCTATCATTGGTTGTCCATGATACAAATCTTGAGTCTCAGCCAACCAAGAAGATATCAAACTGAAGGAAGAGGTCTGTACATGGGATATGAACCTGCAAATATCTTCCCATAGAATTATTTACAACATCATTTGTCATTGTGCCCACCAACAGTCAGACATTGCTGGAGTTGTTCTCTTTATTTCTGACTCGAGCCCACCTGTACACAAATTGTAGCAGCTCTAGAGAAGATGCAGGGGTCACACATCTCACAGCACATCATTACCCTGGCAGTGGCTCAGGGCTTCCTCTCTACAGCTTTTTTGATGAACAATGATAAATAAATGAAAAAGTTTTGCATGTCAGGTAATCATGGTGAAATATTTCAACGCCTACATCGTTTCTTATTAGACCTACCTATTCTGAGGACTTGTTTACCTGGTGGAAATGTAATAAAAACCTTTTTACTATCCTCTGTAACAATTATGTCCCAAAAATTACCTTGCAGAGCTAAATATTTAGAGGCAGGTCAGGATTTAAATTTTATAGGTAACATAACACTTTTAATTGCATATTCTTCTGAATTTAGATTAAGCTGAATAATGGGATGTCATCCATTTCAAATTCAAATTAGAGTAACTTATTCCACCAAGAAGTGAACTTTGTCTTCATAATCTAACTCAGCAAGCGAGCGTGATATGACATAGAAAGTAGTAAGTGAGAGTGCTTTAACTAATGAATATGCCATCAGAAATGCAGCTCTGTGTTTGACAGCTGGACCACTGAATTTTGATTTTTATTTTTATTAATTGGGAGACCCTTACAGTAACCCCTGGTTAATCAGTGCCTGAGCAACTCACAGCTCACCGTCAAGAGGACACCTACAAATGAGGACCCTGCACTTATTTAAAGCCATATATAAAAAAGTATCCTGTTGTCCAACATTTCTTGAATTTTACACAATTTAAACCACACCTGAACATTTGCCCACACCACACAATATGATTTTGTGACATTTCATAACACATTTGTGTTCCACACAGTGATGCTTCCTCTTTCCATACAGCACCGTTAATAAAGAAAATTGTACTGAGGTGAATTCGGATTACGTGGAAAAAAGAGGTTGCAGATTAAGTAGAGAAGTAGATATAGGTTTTGTATCTCTGAAAATGAATTCTCCAATTAAATGTCCCATCACAGTTATTAGTTTTGATTAATTAGATTCAGACATACTGGGCCAGGTTTTTAGATCATATTATTCACATAGCTTCACTTCAGTGAAACGACAATTTTACCACCAAACAAATAAGGCTGCTATATTTTCCTTTTGCTAAATTATGCTGAAGATTAAAAACTCAAAGAACTCCAAAGCTGGCAACACTTGCACTTACATTTTGGTTATGCATGAACTAAGACCAAAAACCCAACAGCTGTTTCAAGAGGCACAAGAAAAAATGCATACATATATTTTGTGAGATATTTGCAAAAAGAAGATATATTCCCTCCAATCCAATATTCATTTTGCAGAAGTGCAGTCCACTTTTTCCATAATGAACTGACAGAAATAAGAATGACAGAGTTTGTGTTCTTGATCAATTTTAATTGAAGATATTTGGAAGGGGCAAACTCTAGTGACATGTACTCTGCATTGGGATCCTCTCTGGTCACTGGCAATTAAAATCCCATCTGAAATGGGCTGGGACACTTTCCATCCAAGCATGTTAAACCATTTGACAAATATTACATATGGACTAATTAGTTAGAATATCTTCTGAGACTTGTAGATTTGATCTTCAGTTTATTAGTCAGGAAACTGAGGCAGAGAGAAGTGAAAGCTCTCCTGAGAGGTCCCCACTTGCCTTTGCCCCATTACTAGGAAGGAACTTCAGTGTCTGACTCTCACTACAGCCATACAACCACAAGACAAGGACTTATTCCTTCCCACAGCTAATTTTATTCTTCCTGGGTTATTTTTCCTTCTTTAAAAGGCTGTATTATGGAGGTTTGAATAACATCAAGCAGGGAGTTTACATTTAAGCATTCTTAAATATTTGACAAATCCACAAAACCGAGGAAATTCAGATTTAAGGCTGAAAATCCAGGCTGACACTCCAACCTTACTGATACTGCCACAAAACTTCTCCCTTTTATGCATTAAAGTCAGACCTCTCACTTTACTAAATGCTAGGGTTTTTTTTTTTTGTAGCTAAATTATAGTAACAAGTGCTCCAGTTTCACTAAAACCAACTACCTACAAGATTTGGATTACTAAAATGTAACCTAAATCCTTTCTGCTGGTGGTGTGTGCATTTGAAGATAAGTGGCAGGGTGAGTAGGCTAATAATGGATTGGAATCTCCTATGGATAGTTCAGCACATCTCTAATTTCATTGCAACTATTTTTTCTAGTTAAATTTAGATGAAAGGAGAAGACATCGAGTTCTTGCCTGCTATTTTTTTTTTCCCTTTAAGGTATTATGAGAATTCTGTCATATAAATTCATACATACAGACAAGTGAACGGTGGCAGCCACAGTAGCATATTAATTTGTGTCATATTGCCAATGATTTTGATTGATTATAGTCTGGATGATGCTGCCTCACCATAATTAAAGACACAGGGTAGTAGAAATTAACATGAAATTGGTCCTCTAACCCACCTTGCTGTCGATGCAGGACTAAACCATGTACTTATTATTTGTTTTGTATAATTTGAATGGCATTTCTATGGCTCAAGTCCTACACACATCAATCTTTACGTGGAGAAAGCTCAATCTCAGTCTTTTCTGGCAGTGGAAAAATCTTCACTTTCACTTTCCTACATAGTCATACCCAACCAGTCCTATCAGAAAGCAGATACCCAAACTAGTCACAAAAGTTTATCATGTTTGTAGATTTTCAGACATCCAGAGTTTTTCCATGAGATGATGGTTTTTATCCCTTCTTACAAGGTGATACATATCTAGGTCCTGGTTTGCACCTTCTGGATGACTTAAAAAACTCCATTTAACTCCTCCACATTCAATTTCCATAAAAAATTCAAAAGTTGTTTGTTATCTCTTGATGACAGTGAGCATAGAAAGTTCTGTCCTTCCCTTTCCCTCTTGGTTTTATCCTGCAAAATGAACAGAATCTGGAAAAGAAATTAAAAAAAGAGACAATTAAAGAGAAATGTTTGAGTAGGTCTGAGATGGAGGAGATTCATGTGAGCAGTTCACACACTATCTAGCTTTCTGGCTATAGTTTCATTGTTTTGAACCATGTCTTTGGCACAGCTCTTACCAGGGTTTATGAATATTCATCACCTACATTTTCCAAGAAGTAAACTTTTAAGGGAAGAAGACTGACAACACAGATGAAAATACTGAAATAATTAAAAAAAAATTATAAAAGATTTACAGTGCAGCAAATGAATCAGGAAAAAATGTTTTTTGTGGGTGCTAGCCTGCCTTAACAAAATATGAATTAGAAAGGACTCCTAGTGAGGATTTGTTTATGTTAACATGGAAGCTAATGAAAATTAAATCTTGCTTTATGTAATGCTGGAAACCACACCCCTAGCTTGGTTGCAGGAGTATAAACACAAACTAACTCCACGATGCTTTATGATCCTTGTGTGGATTTCCATCTTGCTCTCATCTGCATCCCACCAATTCATAGCAGAGATAGATCCAGCCATCAGAGAGCAATTTGCCTAAAATCACAGGAAAATAACCCAGAGGTCTGCACCCATCAAGGACTCCTGGGCTTATTGTTTGCCTCTCATCAGCCCTTACTCATTAATGCTTTCCTCACTGATAATCATTTGAAAGTCTAGCACCTTTCTTTCTCTGTTTGAGGCATTTGCCTTCAAAGTCATTTTAATATTCAAGCCACAAAGGTGTTTGTGGTCTTTGACTCAGTTGACATTTACTTGTGAGAAGCTGAACTGAAGCTGCTGGTAATTTCTATAAGAGGTGTTGGCATTAATTTTCTTGCTGTTATGCCTTGTTGCTCCAGTAGATGTTTGTAGATGCCAACGTGGCCTATTTCCCCCCCACCTTTTACTTCTGTTTGACAGCTTACTTACTGTTTATCGACTGTGGGAAGTTTATTGTGTGATTTTGCTTCCTCAGCTCTAGTATTCAGCAAAAAGGGCTTTATTTGTCTTGTGATAGGGTGTTTATCTGACATTAAGTCTTTTTTTACAAGTCAAACTTCCAAAGAAATTATTATAACCTTCACTGCATAGCTGTTACCAAACTCTGTACGCTTTCACTTCTGATTATATGCAATGAAGAACATGTGATAATTTGCTGAATGCCACAGAGTTGTCTAAATAAAGTTCAGTCCCTTTCTCATCTCTTGTTCCTGTACTATCAGATGAGGGAAATTACTTATCCTTCATAGAAAAATCTGTACTGATGAATGCTAGGATTAACAAGCTATGTTTTAAATGTCTATTACTTATTTAAAAAGCAATATACTGAGTATATTATGACAAGTATATTTTTTAAGGTTATAGTCCACCAGCTGAATAAGGAATAAAATTATAACTGGAGATCAACAGTGATTGTAAAAAGAAATATTAATAAATACATTAAGATCCAGCTAAAAGCATGTGTCAATAATTACCTCCATATAATAACACTCAATGTGGATACCCCATTGCATTACTCATAGACAGATATTAACACATAATTCCATTCCAATTTACGGGTCTGGAAGTAATTGTAGGCTATAAAAAGAGCTGCCTGGGTTGACTTTTGATAAACTTACCTTTTAGAAGACTAACTGTGGTCTCTATATGACAGCATCATCTGGAAAAGTCAGGAAAGGCCTGATGTCTTCCAGACATCTTTTTTTCTTTAAGTTTCCCACTTAACATCTTTTGCTTCTTGCCAGTAAGTAGCGCAGAATATATTACAGAGGAATCATCTACAGTGGGCAAAACTTGTGAAAAGTAATTTCAGTAAAAAACCACTGTCTTTTTCCTACCAATAACATGGAGTTTTATATCCACAACCCCAATAATCACTGGAGTTTGGTGACCAGGTTTCCTATATAAAAGTCACAGCATATTTTGGAAATCATTCTTTTTGCCAAGCCACCGTTGCAAGCACACGTTGGGTGTTTTGCTACAACAAGAAGCTCAAGCCTGGCCAAGGTCGTTCTTCACCACAGATTGAGAAGAGCAGAGCTTGCCCAGCTGTGGAAATGCCAAAGGAATTTACACAGAAATTGTAAAAGAAAAGTTAAACTGGGACATGAGAATCATAGAATCACAGAATGGTTAGAGTTAGAAGGGACCTTCAAGCTCATCCAGGTCCAACCCCCCTGCCATCAGCAGGGACACCTTCCACTAGATCAGGTTGCTCAAAGCCTCATCCAACCTGGCCTTCAACACTTACAGGGAAGAGCAGCTACAGCTTCTCTGGGCAACCTTGGCCATTGTCTGACCACCCTCAAAGCAAAGAATTTCTTCCTATCTCATCTAAACCTCCCCTTTTCCAGTTTAGAGCCATTTCACCTTGCTCTATCACTAACTGCCCTTATAAAAAGTCCCTCTCCAGCTTTCTTGTAGGCTCCTTTCTTGTGGGATAATGCCATCTCTTCCTTCATGATCATAAAACTATGGCTGAGTGCATGTGCATAGAGAATACAGGCTCTTTCGAAAAGAGCCAGCCTTGTTTCCAATGCCTGCCATTAGCAGACAAAAATAGAAAGGGGATAATGTTGGATCACCTGCAAACATTCCCAGATGCATGCTTTTGGCAGGTAATTGCATTTCCTTGCAACATGAGAAAGCAAATCAATGAAATGAATACAGAAAATGTGAAACTGAAACCTATATCGTAGTACTCACGAGAAATCCAGCAGAATCTTGTTCAGAATCACCTGTCCAGGTCGTGTCAACACACAGGTTGTGTGATTTTCTGGAAATAGAAGAACAATTAAAAAAAAAAACCAGTAAAAACCAGTAAATGATCTGTTCATCCCTTTCTCAAAACCAAATAACATGACTTTCATGTTACACCTTGAGAAACAGAAGCGACCAGAACAGTAGGTTGCTGATTTAGAAGACCTGGCTCTGTAATGGCTTTGGAAAGGCAGTGGAAACGGTTCTTTAGTTACAGAAGATGAGGTTGATGTGTATATAGATTTCTCTTTTGCCTTCATGAACTAATTAGATGTTTGTTTTTGTTTTTTTAGGTTTTTTTTCCAATCAATCCAAGCCACAAGGAGGCAAGCATCCCTGTGTCAGCAGGGCCATGGCAATTAAAGTCCTCCCTCTGCTCAACATTAGTCCTGCCCAAAGAGATGGCTTAGTGACAACAGGTAGTGGCACGTTGACTGCTTGTTTACAAGCTCCCCAATACCAAGCTGGCTGCTCACTAACTTTCTAGTCACAATCCCTGTAGTAGAGGACTACTACTACATGCTTCTACTACTAGAAGCTACATGCTTCTCTGCTGGGAAGACACTTCTTGGTTGGCACTGGAGAGAGAGGCTTTGCAGGTAACTCTGTACACGTGGCTCTCCTTTGTTACTCCAAGTTTTTACAGTCATTCTTGACTATCAAAGCTTTCCATCATCCTCTGACCTTAATCTTCAGAATTTATTTCAGAGCTTCAGAAGCTTGTTTTGGCTGAGTGCAGCTAAGCAGTGAGCAGCTGAAACCCTTTGTGACTGTCGTACCGTTTTCCTATTTCTTTTTAATATCCATCAAGCTTGAAGTTTTATGTAACCACTTTCAAATGTGTCATAAGAGAGTTTATTTGGCTACAGGCAGTGTTTTCGTAATGGGTTTTGGGTTTTGTTTTGTTTTTTTTTTTTTTTCCTGAGCTGATAAAAATGGAATTAGCAGGTATTAGCAACTAAATTAGTTAGTAGGCACTAATAACAAAAGAACCTGTTCAGGTTCACTGAAGCAGATATAATTCTAGTTACAGGTAATATTTTTTTTTCAATAAGTTGTTTATTTGCATTACTTTTTAAGTATTATTTCTTAAGAAATTAATTCTTCTTAACCACAGCCCAGTGAACTCAAGAGCCTGACACCATCTTAAGACTATTGCTTTTGGAGAAGAAACCCTCACCATCGTCTCATTTACTCTCAGACAATGTGTCTGTATACCCCAGAGGGCTTCTAATTCAACCTCAAGAGCAGCATAATTTCAAATGTCTCTAGAGAAAATGGAGTTACAGAACACCAGCTGTGGAAAAGTATATGTTCAGGCTCATCACACCTGTGTAATTAGTGCTCTGCTGAATTTTTTACAAGTTAGGAAAAAGGTGAGGACCTTATATATCACAATACAGCACAGCAGTAGTTTATTACATAGGCATATAAACTGTTTTTCCCAAAAGCTGTATTTTTATCTCATATTTGCTTGTTCAAATGTTCTCACCAGATAAAACGGTGGTCAAATAGTCCCTACTTAGAATGCAAAAATACATGGAATCCTTCTCAAATTTAAGGTTATAGGTAATTAACTTCTTTGGTTGCAACATTTCTATCTTCAAGTCTTCTGTAGAATATAACATTAATGAAAGTGAGACCATCTGGAAAATCAAATGAACAGTAGGACTACTATAAACTGGGCATGACAGGTTCAGATTTTTCCTTCATGCTTTTAAGCATCTCTACTAATCGCTAAAATATTTCTGAACTGGTCTGACCTTTAGATTCTATTTGCAAACAGGCTTATTTTCTTTTGGGAAACTGCCTCCACTGAATCATTTCCAAGCCTTCAGGCAACTTTTAGTATCAAATACACTGTTGTTACAATTATTTTTAAGATAATTTTATAAGTGAATTATGAGAGAAATTAGCCCTAATGTCAAAAAAGGGTGGTAAAAATACACAGAAAATCTCTTGCAACAAATATCATATAATACATTTAGAACTCATTTGTTATGGAAACTAAAAGTGATCAATGGGAAGGTCTTGTAAGTTCCAAGCCCTAAGTAATTGGATTATGAACTCCCAGATAGATAATTAATATTTTTTTCTTGTTTCTGCATTTTAGCTATGGTAGGCATTGAAATATTTATCCAAGCTACCTGAGAACGATGATTAAAATAGCAAGAATGTTATTCAATGTTTACCATCTATATATTTCTCATAAGATCAACAAAACTTAAATGTCAAATTTTAATATGGATGTGTTTTTTTTCAGTACAGTATCTTTGATTTGAGCTAATAAAATTATATGACCACTCAGTGAATTACTATGATAGCAAATTAATGTATTTATTGTCATTGCTACTTAAACGTGTAGGAAAGAAAACTGGAACTGCCTTCAGAATTAACAAGATTTGTGGAACTGGGCACTCAGTTAACTGTGAAATGATCAGCCTAGAAATTATGCAAAATACTATCTTATTTCACTTGAGTCTGGACAAGTTTTGAAGATAAAATATGCTATTTTGCAGGGTTTTTTTTGAACCCTACAGTTTGGAGCATTGCACTTAGTGGGAATTGATAACCTCAGTTACCTGGTTGTGATCTGAAACACTGGTCAGGGTGATCACTGGAACCTGGAACACAACTGGAATAATGCCTGAATTAGAGAAAGCCATGCAAAAGTTTACCTCTACAAGAGAAAAGAGGACATAAAAGGAATACTGAAGACATGAATAAATAGAAGCATTATGGAGTAAAGCACTTTGCCAGGAGGTTTATTAAGGAAAAAAACCCAAACCAATAGCAAGTTATAGACAGAGATCTTAAACCACTATGAGGACCATAAGATGCTGGGCCAAGCTGTGGCTGTCCTGTTCACATAACAAGGCTGCTCTGATCTTAAGCAGTGGGTCAACACTGGAAATTTAACTCTAGAATAACACATATGCCTTTGCTCTGCAGTAACAGAGCTGAGTTTCCATCAGACCAGTTTTGAATATTCTTGCTTGCTCGTATTTATGTATTTGTGTATATTCAGTCTGTTCTTGCTTCCACAGATTAAATTGTGACTAAACTATTCAAAATATGATCAGAAACTCCCTTCATCACACAGTCTTTCAGTACAGGTTCTTCTCTGTGGCAGTTTCAAGTCTCTACACAGATGTTTTTTGGAGGAAGATATTTTGGTACAGGTGTTTATCTACTAATTTTTGATAAATATAGTACCTGCTTAATAAAGAAAACCCAGCAATATTTAATGACAGCCTTGGTTGATCTAAAAGACAGACCTCCTAAAACCTTGTTAGCTTCTCTCCCAGGAAATCTAGGAGTTGGCACGCGCTGTATCGGCAGCTGTTCTCACACATCTTACAGATGGCTGCAGAAAAGGAAATCAAATCCCCACTGTACTCAGACCTTTAATGAAAACTGTATAAAATCCTGAACTGGTTGAAATAATCTCCAGGACCAGACTTGCCTTTTGTACAGACATGAAGACTCAAAGAGCAGCTGGATCCTGTGTGTGCTGTGTGAATGCGTCACCAGATGCACCCAACCATGGGTCACAGGTGGGATCCAAGGCTTGGCTGGGAGCTGAGACCATCCTTCCTGAGAGCCACAGCATTGATCTTACCATCCTACCTTCATATAAAAATAACATATCTATAAATATTACATATTCCTACATGGATATATAAATACGTAGATATAACACTTATGAAAATATTTATGTATAGAGAGAACATCTACATAAACTACTCATAAATATATTTAGAGAAGATATAAGAATATATATATAGTGAACAAACTATACATAGTTTATATAGAGAGAACTATTTTGACTACTGAATACACACCAAACTTAAATGTCTGAAAATAGGAGACCTAACCAGGAATGTTGGCTTATAAAAAGAATTCAACAATAAAACCTTTTAGAGACACAGCAGCAGGTTGGGTAGACAAGCTAAAAGTTAAATGGTGTTAAGGGCAGTGTGGTAGGTTGGTGGTTTTCAGTGGTGGTTTTCAGTGGTGCAACACCAAACATGTTGGTTTAATGATATCAGCAAGGTCTGAAAATGTTTTGCATGTACTATCACTTCAAAGAGAGCCTGGTTTATAGGGTCCTTGTGATGTATCTAAATGTCAAAAATACATAATTTATGAACTCCTCTTTTTAGAGATCTATTCTTTTCCAGATTATGTATACTAAAATGACTATATTCCATGCAATTCAGCTCAATTTCTAGCAGATTACTCATTTGAAAAGAGCAGCAAAAATGAGTGTTTTCCCTTCGTTTTGCACACAGAACAGATGTCTACAACGCGCTTCTGCACATCCTAACATGAAAACTTGGATTTGTCATCAGTGATTGATCATCTCAGTGCTGCTCTCCAAATAAGCCTTTATTACTTACACTTCTGTTTTTTGTAATAGTGGCCTTCAAACTTTTTAACCTTTAGCAGGTGAGATAATTCATTTAATGAAGTGACTTTCTTTTCTTCCCAGAAAGAGCAGCTCCTTTTGCAAAAGCTCAGATGCAACAGGGTAAAAACTAAGCCTCAGACAACTTATGCTCCTCATCTGTCTCCTAGTCAGTCATACTTTTAAATTCTAAAAATATTATAGTAAGATGAGAAATTTAGTAGATAAGAAGGTTAGAAACATAAAAATATGGATGCAAAGTAGATGTAGTTATTATACCACAATATAATAATAGTACATAAGAAAGAGTTCATCTTCATAACAATATTCTGGTCATTAATTTGGAAAGAAATACAGGGCATCCCTCTGTCTGTAATGTTCTGGACATGCTTGGTGCTCAAGACAAGTCATTCTCAAGTAAAGTTGCACTGTGTCCACTGCGATGGTGGGAGGGAACAAGGCATCTCGCTACCCTGTTGCAGAGGGTTTCTCCATGCCCTGAAGGACCTTATGAGCCAGAGAGGTAAAAAAAAATCATTATTCCCCTTGTCCCTGTTCCTTAGCACTGACTAACCCTGCCATGAATCACAGCATGGTAGCAGGAGGTGACATTTCTGACATGGTTTCTCAGCACCTAACACCCATGTTGCGTTATTTCTAGGAAGACCGTGCTGTGTTTTTATTACAGATTGCCTATAATGGTTAAGGAAAAAAAGTCTGCTTTGATAATTTTTACCCATCTTACACATCCTTTTTAAGCTTCTTAATGCCTTGTTCCAATTCTTCTTGAATCTTCATTATGCTCCTGTTGGCAAAGTGCATATTCAAGCAGTAATACTCAGATTTATTTAAAAGTAATTTTGGTGCTGAACATATGAAAGAGAATTTGGTTTTGGTGCTGAATATATGAAAGAGAAGATCTTATACTTCAATTTTAGAAGTACCTAACTGAACTGGCATAATATATGGGGTTTTTTTGCAGAACTTGTCATACATTTATGGTTACCTAAAATGACCATCGTAAATCACAGTCCCCAGCAGAGAACAACAATCATTTCTTTATGCTCTGAAAAATGTATTAAAATACACAAACACAAGTGAATTTTAAAGGATTGGTCAACATGATATTGGGCTCAGAGTCAAATTGGTTCCCAAAGCAGACAACCCGCCTGGATGCCTTCCTGTGTGAACTCATCCAGGTGTTCCTGCTCCGGCAGGGGGATTGGACTGGATGATCTTTCGAGGTCCCTTCCAATCCCTGACATTCTGTGATTCTGTGATTTTTATCTTCAGAGAATTTATGTGCACATAAATATTAAGAGTTGATGCTATAGCCAACACCCAGCTTCCTGGAAATGGTTTTGTAAACCAAACCACGTGCTACCTAGTTTCATGTTACAGAGGAACCAACATCAAAAGAATTTTCCTACAATTTATACCAAATAGTTAACACTGAACTTCAGATTTCCATCAGAAGCTATTTAAACACCTCCCAAGCTCCAGGTGCCTACTGACACAATCAAAGTTTAGTTGATTCTTGGCACCTTTAAGGCACATCATCATCTTTGTCCTTGTCTGGGTATCTACATCACCTATTAAGATCAAGGTCTTCAAAACTAAAGAGACCTGAGCTAAGTGTGGATATGAACTAAATTAATTAAGATGATACAAGAAACCCTCCTGAAAAGCAGAAAATTGAATTTAAATCCCACAAGAATAGATTACCGCCCTAAACATTCAGATAGTTCCTCTTCTTTAAAATAAAATAAAATAATAAAATAAAATAAAATAAAATAAAATAAAATAAAATAAAATAAAATAAAATAAAATAAAATAAAATAAAATAAAATAAAATAAAATAAAATAAAATAAAATAAAATAAAATAAAAGACTTACAAATCTATTCCATTTCTGTATAGATTTTTGTGGTAAAAAAATATACAGCTGCATTTAAACTGAGCCTTTACAAGATCATTAAGCTGCTTTGCAATTATTAGTTTGTGGGTGGTGGGGTTTTGGGGGATTTTTGAGGTTTTTTGTTTGTTTGTTTGTTTTTTAAAGTGGTTTGCATAATTGTAATAAACATATGTAGGAATGTTGAACCTACTAGCCAAAGCACTGTCCTCCACTATAAAGAGCATGTCACTGCCATCTGGGTGCAGGAGATATATTGCAAGGTACACTAGTACATTTTCATGGAAAACTTAATATTCGGAGGAATTTTGATTCCTATTTGTCCACATTTCAGGAATTTCATCCATTTGTTCCTGAGAGTGTTCCAAACTAAACAATAAACAGAGCATCTCTCATCTTCAGGCACCAGAAATGTAAGGGCTGGATAAAGCAAGGTACAGTGTTTATATAAGATTTTGCATTATTCAATCAATCTGGCAATTGGAGAGGTGCACTGGGAGGTTTAATGCTGAGTGGAAGAGAAAAACAATCTCATTACTGGAAGGTCCTGTAATATTTTGCCCACTTATCTTATTCTTCTCATAGAAACAAGAGGAGAATTTATAAAATATTCTCAAACAAATGCTTTTCACAATGAAAAGCTGTGAAAAGCATTTGTTTTCCCTATAAAAAAAAAAAGCCATGTTTGTACAATGCAATTTCATATTTTACTTATCTTATAGTAAAATTTCATACATATGTATATATTTTTATACACCTAAATGTTCTAAAGCTCTCCAGAATCAGATTTAATGCCTACACATTAAGAAAAACAGATCATAAAAAGAGATACTAGTACAAGAAATGGTTGCATTGGCTGAGACTGAATGAGCCATCTAGCCATGTGGCTAACAGCATATGCCAATGAAAAAATGTAAAGAATAAACTTGTGTAAAATAAACTCCTAGCCTCCAGCAATTTCTGGGTCAGAGAATTCCTGATCAAGAAGCTGTACCTAATATTAACAGGCAGGTGATATTGATTAAAAGAAAAAAAAAGTTATTTATGAGGGTTTAAATCCATATGGGTTATTTACCTCCAGTCAAAATACATAACTTTTAAATGGGTTCATATTAAAAAAAAATATTCAGAGTACAATTTAGGCCAAACAAATTCACAAAGTATGAAGCAATAATTCAGGTGAAGTAGAAAAGTTTTCAGCTGGGCTGAGAACTGACTGCCCTTTTACCACAGCGAGGGCTTTCTATGCCCATGGAGTTGAAAACCAGTAGGACTTGTCATTAGTCCTTTGAAACATCTTCCTCCACAATTATAGATATCATGTCCAGAAAGATCCATGTTGGGGTTCTGTTATAATTTTTGTATTGTTATAGCTATTGTGTGATTATTTTTAGTTTCAAATCTGTCATAGTCACTCACCTGCAAGAAGAAAATGGTCTAAATGTAGTACAACCTAGATAGTGTAAAACCTGCCTATTTTTGGAGTTATTGGAGTACCTAAAATAACCTCTTTCAAATATAAAATGGGATGTATTTTCCATACTCTGAAGATAATAAAAAAATGGCTGTTCCAAATTTGTAGACCTTTCCCAAAAGTTCATTTTTATACTAAAATTAAGTATGAGATGCTACATAATGAAAGATATTTTTTTTTCTTTTTAAAGTTACCTAGAGGTGCAAAAGGAGATTTAGAATATCAGGACTTTTCAAAAAATGCTATAATGATATTTCCTCTGCCAGAAGAGATGGCAAGTTTTCAGTTCTGATTATTTAGGACCTGATTTGTACCCCAAATTATTCTAAAGTATAATAACATTTGGGAATTACAATACAGTCCCCCCTGCCCACCCTGTTTTATTTGTGATACTAAAAAGAAGGTTTCCATGTGAGCAGAACCTTTACAGTTCATTTTTAACAATGAATGAATTGCACTTGAGGGCAAAATGCTTCTCACACAAATTTGGAAACTATAAATTCTCTCCATGGTTTCCCCAGGAAACCACTTGGAGTTTGATCTCGCTGGGCAAATGTAGT
This sequence comes from Caprimulgus europaeus, assembly GCA_907165065.1. The sequence goes on along the minus strand of OU015531.1, from coordinate 3,414,888 downwards.
AGAGAAGCATGTGGTGCCAATGCTTTATTACTGGCATGGATAAAGAACTTCTCACATAAATTAACATTTAGAAAAGATTACCATAAAATCAAACTGGGAGACTTGTGAGGACCTCCTGGGTCTCTGATAACATCCATAATAATAGCACAAATACAAAAATAGCTTATTTGATCTGCTGTGGTTCAGAGATCTCAGTGTACACCGGTTAAATTGGAGCAGAAGGAGCCAACCAAGGGGGCTTGGGCCACTGATGCTGTGTGCCCACAGCCTGGGCAAGCAACCTGCCAAGGAAATTGTCACTGATATGAATAGGAGCACTTTGTGCAGATCAAGGGATAATGAACACCGTGAGGTAATCTTTGCTCCTCCAACAACCTCCTTTAGATCATTCAAACCCATAAAGAGCAGGATGGTTTCAGCTGACCTCATAAAAGCAAAATCTTTTATTTCAAGGTTGTCACAGCCTATTCCCATCCCGCTGTTTGTCCCTGCTAGGGCTCTATCATCACCATTGGAACTCCACGGTCCAGCTCTCTGCTTCCTTCTCTTTGCACAGCTATGAATTTCTCTTTCCCGTTAAATATTTTGAGAGAGATTCATTTAAGAGTAGGGAAGTGGTGCAGGAGACTCGCAGGGAGTGAATCATTCCACATGACATCTTCCCCAAATGCCAAAAACCTGATCTGTGTTGGAACATAACATTTTAATAAATCTTATAAAATTCACTCGACATTCTGATCAGCATTACAGTGACACTGAAGATATCTAACATTCATGTCCAGATGTTAAATGTATCAGCCTTAATTTTATAGTCATAGAAAGCATGCTTTCCTGATCATTATATCTTTCCTAACCTTATAGATACACCCATTTAAGAATTTATAAAGTTTTCCAAGGGTCTAAATTAAGTTTAATAATAATACTGCTTACAGAAGTCCCTCTGTTCCTTCTGATGTTTCATGCTGGTATTGTACATATCAAGGAATGGATCTGCTGGCACATTTTATCCAACCATTGGTGAGGTCTTGCACTGTTCCTCGTCCAGAAGACTTAACCCTGGGGCATTTCCTTAGGCACTGTGTTTACTTTCATTGCCACAGCTGCAGGGCTGTCTGGGAATGGAGCTGGTGATGACCTAAAAATTCACTTTTTGGGTCTATTTTTATCTCTATTTCATAGAATCATAGAATAGTTTGGTTGGAAATGACCATTACAATCATCTAGTCCAACTGTAAACCCAACATTGCCAAGTTCACCACTAAAGCTTGTCCCCAACCCCTGCCCAGAAAGAGTTATTCCTCCTATCTTCCCCATCCTCTTCCTCCTCCACAGCACTGACCACACCACAGTCCTCTTAGGTGACTTCAGTCTGACCTGCAAGCTCTGCTTTACATTGACTTTACATATATTAACGTGTACTGTAGAACTTCCAATTAATAGGAAGGCAGAATTTGCTTGTATTCATTATTTAGTTTGACAGCAAATCAAACACTGCCAAAAACTTTGTTAAATAAATAATCCAGTGAAGAGTTTACTATTTTGTAATCAGTTCACAAATCTATGTAGAAGAAATTATGTGCTTATTTATAAGGAAAAAAGAAAAAGAAATGTGGATTACAAAGAAGAATTATACAGGACTGTAGTTTAGACATAATTTGTCAGAAAGTTGGTACAATTGAAATATCCTTGTATCAAATATTGTATCTAAACCAGATTTGACATATTGCTCTGAGTGAGAAGCTTTCTGTGGCATTAGAAAGCTGAAAAGAATATTTTGGTAGATTCCTGCCTTAGGAACACAAAATATTACACAGCACCCAATTCCTTTAGATGTTTTTTAGAATGTGTGCTGACTGAATATTTTGACATTGATAAATGGCATTTCAGGGGCTTGTAAAAGGGTTTTAATTCATGACATCTGTCCACAGTGTTTTTTGTCCCCACACAATGCAATGTCCTGTGCAACAGCTCCTGCCTGGAGTTATTTTAAGGATAACTGTGCCATTGATTTTTTATTTTATTTTATTTTTTATTTTATTTATTTTTTATTTTTTTATTTTATTTTTTATTTTTTATTTTTTATTTTATTTTTTATTTATTTTATTTTATTTTTAACTGAGTCTTGGATACAGATCTTGTATCTAACAAATACAGCAGCTGCCTTGGGAGCAGTTCATGGGAATGTATAGGTAACAACTCTATATTTACTTTAACAAGTAACTGTCTTAGTTACTTCAAATACTTACTCATGGGGAAGTTGCAACAAGCAAATGCCATACCATTTAATTCCAATTAATAGGAAGGCAGAATTTGCTTGTATTTATTATTTAATTAGTTTGACAGCCAGTCAAATACTGCCAAAAACTATTTGTTAAATAAATAATCCAGTGAAGAGTTTACTATTTTGTAATCAATTCACAAATCTATGTAGAACAAATGATGTGCTTATTTAGAATAATAATAAAAAAATAAGATGTGGGTTACAAAGAAGAATTATTCTTCTCATATTTTGTGGCAAATTTGCCAACAATTACATGTCACCTCTGATTTACAGTAACTCATAATTGTCCCAAGGTAATACCAATATAAATTCAGGAAGATACCTGGCTGAACCATGACTAAGAGGAACAGGGAAAGGCCGTACCATTTGCTCTTCTAATCTTGTTCTGTTATTCTTCTGACAGCAAATGCAGCTCCCATTTTTACTGATAATGCTGCTGTTTTGCTCCAGACTTTTTTTTTTTCCTCTAGTTCTCTCCTACCTTGCCCAATTCTTTTATCTAAAAGAGCAACTTTCCATCACTGTTGACACTTCTGGTCATGCATGTATATATATATTATTTTGTGATTCCTTACTAACACAAATTATCTTTTTCTGTTCAATTCAGTCCTTGGGTAAGACTTCAGTAATTCACTGAAATCCACCAGCTATGTTCAAACAATGGCAAACATTCCTAAAAATCACAGAAAACAAGCTAGCTGTTCCTCTTGACATATTGTACCCATCCTATCTCCAAAAGCAAACAATTCATGTTTCAAAACTTCAGCTGTTGTCCCTAACTGAGGGTGGAGGCTCAAGTTTATTCCCTTGTCTATCAATCATGATTTCCACAGACACGCTTGGACCTTGCAATTCGTGTTCTTTGGAGTTAAGGGCTCGTAGCAATCACTGAACAGAAACCTTCCCTAAAAAAACCTATTTCTGTAGAACAGTAGAAAGTCAGGGCAAAGGTACCACAAAAACAATTCAGCAAACTGTATACATACCTAGATTAGAAGATATTTATTGGTGGAAACCATTTGAATTTAATTTCCTGTAGACTCTTCATGTAACAGCTTCTAAATTTGGTTCATCGCTGGAGTTGGCAGCCCTGACATGGACTGTAAAGTCATTTGGTTACTTTACTTTCTCTAAAATAAGGGCATTAATTTTAACCTCTTGGCCTTCTATCTCCCAGATCTGGCCAAATAATACCAAAAATGAGAGAGAAAAGCCTTTGATGTTGTCATATGCCAACAAGTTTTGCCATGACATACAGTGCTATTCAGAGTCTCCACTTCTTATCTGTATTCCTACTTCAGATCCATTTTGATTGTAATTACATTATTAATTGCAATTGTAGCAGTTAGTAAACTACAGCAGTATCACCCTAAAGAAATCCTTCAAACTAGGCTTAAAATACATTTCCCTTTTTTAATTATGATGGGATTTACTAGGAGCTTAGATACTCTTTACCTATTTTATTGCAAATCTGATTGGAATAAGACTTAATCCTTCAAAACTAATGCTGAAAGCTGGTATCTGTTATGGTTTTGGCTATGTTTTAGAAAGCAACAAAATCAGAACTAGAATGAAATTTCAAATGTAACAACTATGAAATTATTCCTAATGCTTCATGGTACTTACCAAGCTTGAGCAAAGGCAAATGTATGCATCCCCACAACTGTAATTTACTGCCTTAAAATCAACAGCCTTACAATAAGAGTTTTGTAGCGTTTCCTTGTGCATATTAATGATTTCTACCAAAAAAAAAAATCACTCTTCTTCATTATGCTGGTTCTATTTTTACTGCTTTGAGAGTTGTCTCTAGAGAGGCTTGAAGGAAGAGCTGTGAGGAGGCAGAAAGTGCTTGTCCCTTTCATTGGTAGTCAACATTTAACTTAATTCCCTCGACTCATCTGCCTGCTTCTCTTTTAGGCGATGAGTCCTTTGCTGTCGATGCCAACAGGCTGCTGGTCAATGGCAAATACAGGAAGATTTGTCAGAGGGATCCAGCTGATTAACTTGGGAGACTTTGCAAGGATGAAAAATGACCCTTTTTTTTTTTTTCCCCTTTTGAGATACATCACTTTAAGCAGAAATACTTTATTTCAGCATCTGAAATCTATATTTATACGAAATTCAAAGTAGGAGGCTTTCCATGTGATTTCCTAAAAGGATAAAAATACACATGAGTATTTCTCTGTCCATAGCACTGTAATCATTTGAATCATATCTCTCCCATCCCAGTATGAAAAGACTTCCCAAATGAATGATGAGCAGATGGCATATCATTTTCTCAACTGGAGATTCTTGGATTTGATTTGTCACTCATTGAATGCTGGCAAAAAAGCACTTTTGTGCCTCAGTGAATAGCCTGTATAGTTTGTATATTCTCTGATAGTATTTGTTTAACAGCTACTGGTAAACATAATAAAGGCTTATGTCAAGTAGGTTGGTTTTTGGGGGTTTTTTGGAGGTTTTTTAAAGTTCTAAATATCACTGCAGTCATCAATGTCTTCACTTCTCTGATTTTGCTGCCTCTGAGCTGTATTTTGGGGCGTAGCTCCAGATTTCCTGCAGTATTGCTGTTAGCCACGTCCAAGTACCTCCCTCTCCTGGCTGTCCCCACCCACACAGCTTTATTATACACACCCATGGTTGATGTCTGTTGAGCCCAACAACCCAACATTTGTCATTTTTTTTATCATTTAGTGAAAGTTTGGCTTAGCACCTGCTCTATTTCTGTGGTAGCTGTTGTACCCATAACACCTGTGTGTGATGCAGGGTGGACATTAATAGGGTGCTTTGGTGATGAACTTGCAGACTCCAGAGATGACACTCCAACAGACGCCCCCTTCTCTGCATAAGTTCTCAGAATCACAGAGCTGCCTCAGTTGGAAAAGCCCTTTAAGCTCATCGAGTTCAACCATGAACCCAACACTGACCAGTCCCCACTGACCCATGTCCCTCAGCACTGTGTCTACACGACTCTTCAATCCCTCCAGGGATGGGGACTCCACCACTGCCCTGGGCAACCCCTTCCAATGCCTCAGAACCCTTTCAGCAAAGAAATTCTTCCTCACATCCCATCTCAGCTGCCCTTGGTGCAACTTGAGGCCATTTCCTCTTGTCCTGTCCCTTGGTCCTTGGTTGAACAGACCCACCCCCACCTCTCTCCACCCTCTTTTCAGAGAGTTGGAGAGAGCCAGAAGGTCTCTCCTCAGCCTCCTTTTCTCAGATACTACCTAAGAGAGTAATATATGTATCACCACTTTGATGCCACTGTTTCTTATTTCAAAAACCTTTCATAATTCCATTTTTCCTTTTTATTATGCACAACTTGTTGCAACAGTCCAACAGCCTGTGGCTTGACAATCCCATTTTCCTGAGTTATTCAAGTAACTACCAGAGATGCTACTGTGATCCCATGTGATATACGGGTCAGTGGCTCTCATTTGCAATGCAGAACTGCCCATTTATCAACAGCTTAAATGATCTGTTAGTAATATCACTAAGGCACAGTGAGATTTATCTGAAACATTTCCTATATTGTAAGATAAGAAATCTGGAAACCATTACTCCTACTCGAGACAGCAGAAATGTTAGCTCACAGCCTGGGCATGGTGGAACTATTATCCATTAACATCACATATTTTATGCCATTCCAAGCCTCCTAGGATGTAAAAACAAGTTTTTGTAAGTAACTTCTCAAGTGGCACAGTTTGAGTTTTGAGGTTGGGGGTCATAAGAATGATCCTTTTTTTTCCAGATTATTCTATTAATTCCAACACAGCAAAGAGATGATTGGGTTCATTGTCACAAGTACTCTACTCTAAGCAAAAAACTTTCCAAATCCTTGACACAATATTAATCACTTATCCAGGCTTTTCTGCTATCAGAGCAGATGTCTAAAGCACAAAATCCATGTAGGGAGCCCTTAGAAGTTTGTATTGTTTCTACCGCCTAAGGGGTAGATATTAAAATATTCTTAATATTGAGCCAACTCAGTTCTTATCACAGTTACACAAAGCTGCCACACAATTCAATAGACAAATTGTCTGAGTCTAATTAATCCCATAAAATGACAAATTATAATTTTTTTTTTAAATCTATACTTAATAGATAGCCAAATGGCTACAAACCACATTAAGCTGAATGAATCAGATACCATCTGTGATAGAAGGCATGTTGAATAATACAGTCTAGATGCAAAGCATATTGAACAGAACAAAACATACCATCTAACAGATTTATAGTCTATAATCCACACAGAAAGTCTGCTAAAATAGATCAGCTCTGTCACATAACACTGCTTTCATCTAGTGTCCAGGAGCACTGCACCACTTTGACTCATTTAGCAGATCAGTTACATGCTATTCCTGATTTCATGCAGTGATGATTAAGGATGAAAAATATCACAGACAGTTGGCAACTGCAATAAATCAAAAAGCTTTGCTCAATTTTGCTTTATGTGTTTCCACCAGAGTTTTAAAATCAATATGATTGAATTAGTCATGTACAATAATTGTTTTCTGGGGAAAAAAAGTCCACTATGATAACTTTGGCTCTTCAGATTTCATAAACATTTTAAGACAGGAATGTAAATTAAGCTCTAATAAGTTGTTATGAACCCACTGTCAGGAGATGTTGCACAGACACTAAAATCAGTTTCTGTTGAGACTTTTTTTTTGCTTAAGAATGGTCCAAAGTTGTAAGACAAGTAGTGGTGAGATGAGCTGCATTAATCAAAGAATATTTGGCACAATTACCCAAGCTACTTAAGATATTTTTTTATCATAGACTGTTGTGAGTTGGAAGGGACCCACAAGGATCATGGAGTCCAACTCCTGTCCCTGCACAGGACAATCCCAACATTCACACCATGTCCCTGAGGGCCTTGGCCAAATGCTGCTGGAATCTTGTCAAGCTTGGGGCCATGAGCACCTCCCTGGGGAGCCTGTGCCAGTGCTCCACCACCCTCTGCCTCAAGAACCTTTTCCTCATGGCCAACCTCCCCCTCCCCTGCCACATCTTCCTGCCATGTCCTCTGCTCCTGGTGTTGGTGGCCAGAGAGAAGAGCTCAGCACCTGCTCCTCCTCTTCCCCTTGGGAGGAAGTCACAGGATGCCATGAGGTCTCCATATATATGCTGCTCCATCCTGTGCACCATAGGATGGTGCACATACTATATCTCTTATCACATATAGTAAACATCTGCTGGTTTGAGGATTATGGACTGCATTTCCTAAATTTACAGTGCTCCAATACCAATTTGAGTCACCAAAACCTGACTTGGAGCTTAAATCAAAGCTTCAACTGCCTCTAAAAATGAATCCATAAAGCCACCCTAATGAGTGCTACCAGCATTATCGTACGTCTGATCATGACAAATAGCTCCTGCTAAACCACAGAACACCAAGCTGGTGAACAGCAAGGCAGTATCAGCCACACTTTCATGTTTTCTTTTCTTTGCCTGCCATGTGTTATAAAGCAGCAGAAAAACATAAAGGTTATTTTGAAGATTTGCAGCTGAATCTGTTGATTTTTTTTGTCCCCTTGTGTGAGCAAAGGAGCTGAGTCATGGGTATATAGGATGCAGGCTATATAGTTGCTGCCTATAGTTATCAACAATGACATTACAGTCCCTTGGATTCACTCTGCAGTGCACACTGAAAAGTTTCTCCCTGGTTCAGATAAGTTGTTTCACACCAGTCCTGATAACAGCATGGAATAAAATATACATCACAGCATTTGTCCATTGTATCAGCAGTTTCTAGTGGCAAGCAAACTGCAATCTTTGCAATAGCTTGCAAATTTGGATCTTTGGAAACCTGTCTTACTGCTTAATCTGAACATTTCAGAGTATAAAATCAGAAGCCTCTAAGGTCTTATGCCTGTGTAATTTCATTTATTTAAAAATTAATCATAGACTGAAAGAACAGTAGTCCATTCCCACAAGAACTGGCTTAAATTCCGCTGGCTTAAATTCACTTTGTTACAGTTTTTCCTTCTAATATAATACTCAGTGATTTAAATATGACTGATGGTAGTAAGAGAGATGATGATTATTATTATTATTTTATTGTTATGAAATTAAAGGGCATTTTGAGATAAGAAAAGTCTTTCTTATATAGCTGTCATGCTAAAGTTTTCATTTTTATATGTGTTTATCTAGGAAACACACTCAAAGGAAATCTAAGAGTATAAACTCTTTAACTAAAGTATTTTATTTTAATTAATAAATATTCTCCCCAAACCACTAATAACAAAACCTGTGAATAAAGCTGTGTTGAGGTAAAATGTGATTTGCTTGCATGCATGCAAGCAAGAAGAAATTACATACAAGAAGAAATTACATACAAGAAGAAATTCTTATCCCAGTTCTGGACTCTTGTTTTTCAGCTGGTTAATTCTCTGAATGAAAAAACATCTTTCAGCTCCTTTTGTGCAGGAGACACCAGTTCTGACAGAAATCTTTCAGAAATTTCTTCCATAAAAATGAAAAAGTCATGCAACACGGAAAAATGCTGCTCCTGTGCTCGGGCTAAATCTACATTATGTATTCATGTCTGGCTGACTCAGAGGAGAATCAATGTGCAAACCTTCTTCCTAAACATATGCTATGAAAATTGCATCACACAAAAATATTGAAGCAGATCTCATATGTTTCACAATATATATTAAAAAAAATTATGGTTTTTTGACTGTGAGCAGCAAGCCATCCTGAAATTAAATCAGCCTCACCAAGGAGAAATTAAACATAAGCCTTTCAAATGTACATGTCCTCTCCCAGTTCCTGAAGTTACAGAAACTTACTGAAATCTTTGCTTCTTTAAAAATCTTTTTCCTTTTCATGACTGTGAGGAAAAGCTGGGAAACATGAGAATAATAGCTGCAGAGACATTTCTTAAGTCTTAAAAAAACCCATGAAATGACTCAGAAGAAAAGAAACATCAGTCGAGTTAGTGCAGCTGACCTACCCGTAGTTTCAGCTTGGGGAACATCAGTGGACAAATATAAGCAAAATTAAGGCTTCTTCAGGTTTTCTGAAAGAGTTTCAGGAGCAGCAGATGAACCATACTGTTATCCTAAAGAAGAATAAGAGAGAAGGTCATGACAAACTCTGGGTCGTGATGTGATTCACCCAGTTCCAGGCAGCAAAGAATTTGCCTCAATATTGGACAATACTTGTGATTTCCAGCAAGTAACACTTCATTTCATAATATAATGTTTTGTTTTTTAATACAAAGTGTCCTTTTTTTTTTCAAAAGAACACATTTAAATATTAATGTTTTTTACAAATATATATAATTCAGCAACAATATTTGGGAACCAGAAAGTGCTCATTTTCACACCCTTGAATGCTGGCATACTGAGGTTGGTTTTTTGCACTGCTGTCACTCCTTGTCACCCAGCCATTATCACTTCACACACAAGTCCCCAAAGCCACTCTTTCTTTGCTACACCAGATCAAAAATCCCTAACTGGAACCTGGCAATGCTTCCAAAGCACTTTCCTGTGTTAATTTCCTATGGTATTAAATACAGGAATTAAGAAACCAAACAATGCAAGTGTTTGCTTCAAGAAAATGCATCTTCAGTAACTTCAGGGTAGTCCTTACCTCTGCTGGAGTCCATTGTGGCCCAACACCTGGAGATGGCAGGTAACTTCTGGGCTGCAGGTGGGTGCTCTCTTCCAGTCTCTCACTTGCTCATCAATGATTCATCATACCAGTAAGGATTCACTCCCACGAGCTTCTTCTATACTTTCTTCTACATACATGCAGCCACAGGTGATAGGGTAAACTTACCTTGATGTCTTCAAATGGCCATGTAGTAGAAACTCACAAAGCAGGAGATTAATTATGTCTGATTTAGATTATAACAATTATGTAATTAAATATTGGAATATAAATAAATATTGGACCCAACCTAAATTCTGTGGTTCTGTGAAATGCCCTTAAAACCAGAAAAGCTGCATTATGAAAGAATTTTCTAAAATATTTCTTCCAAAAGTACCTACTATGTGAAATTTCATGGGTTTATTGTTCCCTATCAAGTCAAAATGTTGGATTAGGAGGAGTAAATAATGACATTTCCTAAACAACTGAAAATATAAATTTTAGGTTCTAGATATAAGTAGTCAATGTAGATAACAAAAAATTGAAACTGATGGAGAGTAAATACATGATATATGGCATAAAGTTCAGTAATCCAGTGCTCACTACTGTATTAATATTTATTATTTCTCACCTTGCTCCCTAGCTTCTGTTTGATTTCTCTGTCCTACCCATAGAAAGTTGGGCACCTTTGCAATGCTCGTTGATATGTTTGACTTGAACAACAGCTGAAAGAAAAGGCACAATTATTTCCTACACTTGAACCTCATGGGCTTTCTCACTACTAGATGAATGTGATGTTTTCCTGTCCCTCCATCTTCACCATCTATTATTGCACATTGAAGTGCTTGGAGTAAAGTTTCTTGGTTTATCACAAATACACACAACCATTTACTCTAAAAGGAAGGTCTATAAATGTGAACTCCATCAGCCCTGCTTGTGCAGTAATTCAACAACACTGCCATTCAAAGAAGGAATGGGAGATGACATCTACACTTTTCCATCCTGTAAATACATTGGAAAATCAGGGCTCTGAAAAGAAAAAGAACCCTATTATGCTGTTTTGTGCTTGCATCCCAAAGGAGAAAATGCAATAAAATACAAATTTGTTATATTGAAAATAATTATATATAAAAAATGAACATAGACAGACTGTGCTGAACTGATATATGAAAAATGAAGCAACTTCAACTGCAGTGAGAATGGTTGTGGAGGGCTTCCCTTAGGAACTGATCTGATTTCTAATACATCAAACAATGCATCTTCTTTCACTGCCACACATCTTCAAGAAGGTTTGCCTGGTATTCAACTTCACTGCCATTTTCCTTTCCTAATTTGATCTCATTATTCATATCTATGTTCCTTTTTATTATACTAAATAATTTTTCTTTCCTGAACATTTGCTGTAGGCAGATTTCTTTTCCCTTGTTTCCCAGTGCTGGTCTTATCTAGATTTGGCACTGCATATATCAGATCACCTGCCCTCTAATAGTTCTTTTACTTCCATTTTGGCACTGTTTCCAGCAGCATTTCTACCATGTTACAAGCAAGTTGGATTAGATTATTAGATATTATATATTAGATATATGCTATGATAACAACCAGAGTTCAAAGTACTTAAAATCTTATGCCAGGCAAAACAGACTAAAGAGTCCTGATTGAAATGAAGGGACAATAAAGATAGAAAACCAGAAGAACATCCATAAAGCATTGCTGGATGCCTTGACACATTTTATCTGTGGTATTTGTCAAGTCTCTTCCTCTTTATTTAATTATTATAGGACTGATTGCTTAGCCTGGAGTACAGTGCTCTACTTGCAGCCAAGGCAAAAGGAGACACCACATCCTAGCAACAGAGACCTGTACATGACATATACTGGAAGTATTTAAAGATCTAAAGATTAATTTTTACTTGTATCTTTTGAAAGTGTCACAGTAGTTGCAAGAACTTTTCTCCTGTAGCTTTTAGTCTCATTTTGACTGATCTCAGCTAATGTTAGGATGAATTTGTAAGACTTGGAAAGAAATAGTTTTTAATTCCAGCAATATTTTTCAGAAATGCCACATACTGGTGAGCAAAAGGTGACCTGAACTTTGACACCACGGAGGTCAAGGTGCCTGGAACAGGCTCCAGCAGGGACCTAGTTTGCAAACAAGTGTCTTTACCATCTAACAGGCAATTCAAATGTATAACATATCCATCATGAGCTTCTAATCTGGAGTGAAATTAATTTCTAGAGACAATTACTAAAAGAAAGATTTGAAGAAAAGTTCTCAACGTGCAAACAACATGCTGTTTGAAGAAATTATTCATGCAAGCCAGGATATAAGACTGACATATTGTTATTAAGCAAAAAGTTGCCTTCAAAATACATGTATTAAATCCTCCTGAAATGTAAGAACAGTATGCACATATCAGATGGTACTGAGCAACTCATTTATAAATCAGAAGCAAAGAATGAATGGGGAATTATATCTTGTTCTAACAAATTGTGATCAATCCCTGAACGTGCAAGCGTAACCTGTTTCAAGTCAGAAAGCTGGAATGAATTAGGAGAGTTGTAACCTTGAGAACAGAGTGCTTCTCTTTATCTTTCCACACTGTGGAGAAATGAATTAAGCATTGATAAAAGCAGTCTTGAGAACTAAATAAATTCATGTTGCATCTGCTTCAGCAGCAAAATGAATGTTGTTACTTTTTAAAATGTCAATTTTTAAAACAAAAATAATAATGTTCCATTATAGAAAGAATTCTAAGACATGGCTTAAGGTGACCTTAACCTTCCTGATCTATTGAACTGAACAAGAATGCAGTGAAAAAATGAAATCTTTTAAGTAATGCACAATTATGTTAACAAAAGATGTGAATAACTAAAGTTCACAAGAGGCAAGTGGCACATATACACCACTGCAAAATATTTCCAAATAGACATTTCAATGCCTGTAGTAAGTAGTAATCCACAACTTTTGTTGATGTCTACATTTCCATGACATTACTTATCATGACTAATGACTGACTTTTGGATTAGGTTGTTTGTAGCTGCTGAATCCAAAGTGCAATTAGTTTACACAGGGCTTAAAGTGATTCATTGTTTTAACTTCATTTCACTTCTTCAGAAAGGACAGAAAATAATTGTAAGCAGCATTACTTATTCTCTTGTATGAAATGTCTTCCACTTGTCTCAACTTTCCTTTTTTTTCTGGCTGACACACCAAAGGTCATTTGATTTATGGTTATGGATTGTGGGTATACACGAGATCCAGCAAGCTTCGATTCCTAGTGCAATATTAAGCTCCTAAGTTGCAATACTACTTTATATAGCAAAATATAAAAACTATGGGTATTGACTAGGTATATAAGGTGATTGTACATCAAATTCACGTCTGAAATTAGGAAAATTCTGCCTTGAATACAATTGTTTGTTTAATTTTGGTTTATATCTTGATGTATTTCCTAGTTATTTCTCCTTAAGACGACTGAGGTTTTAAACAGAACCATAGTTAAAACACAATAACTACTGTGAGTGACTCTTCAAATACTTCTATCTTTAGGGAAAAATATTAAGGGAGAAAGAAGAAACTCTGCTGGGATTTTGAATTTCAGTCATATCTACAATACCTTCTTTTATTTGCTTGTTGAGCAAGATCATCTTTTTCTTCCATCGTTCAGAGAGCTCCCAGCCCAGCAGGATCCACATCTATGATTAAGGTTTCTAGGCAGTGATACAGCAAAAGCAAACACATTAGACTAAACATTTCAGCTCTGCAGATGCACAGAAGAGAGCAGTGTGCCTACATTTATTGTTTGTTTTTTTCTCATCCCACCATCTTTTTACTCTCCACTTGTCAAGACATCTTGTCACTTCATTCCTTTCAGTTTCCTGCAACACAACAACTGACACATGGTAAATTATGGAAAAACTAAATTATGGAAAACCTAAAAACAAATACTAATCTATAGCAGCAGAACAGTAAAATTTCTCAAGCTCTCAATATTACATTATTTTTTGAGAAAAAGGTCAATTCCAAACTTTAAAAATACAACCCAATTCTAGAGATATGATTTTCTAGAATAAAACCCACCATTTATATGTGTGTGAACCTATATATAATAATGCCTAAAATTGCCCAATGTTAATTTAGTCTTGTTTGTAAAATAGCACCTTCATTTGAATCTAAAACACATAAGTAAAAACATAGTAAAAAACCTCTTTGATAGCAAATTACTCAAAAAACTTTAGCTAGTGGTTACTTTTGATGATGGGATTGTTAATTCTAGGTTTTTATAGACCAAGAAATGTTCTCTCAGTGGTATAAGGAATAAACAGGTCTGTACTCACCATGGTCATGGAAGCAGAGAGAAGTAACAGTAGAGAAGCAGAGAGAATTAACAGTAGAGAAGCAGAGAGAATTAACAGTAGAGAAGCAGAGAAGCCCTCATCCTTCGATTCCTCCAAGAAATTGATTTTCCAACTAAATGTCCCCAGAACATCAATGTCTGCCAAGACATCATCTTCATTACACTATTCTTATTCTGCATATGCAAAATCAGTGTACTTAATTAAAAATATTTAGGCTAACAGACTCTTGTTCACTGAAATATTTGAAAAAAATTAAATATTCAGTTAAACCTTCCATTGAAGCTGACCCTGTTGTCTTAGTCCCTTCAAGGCTTAAGTGGCCCACTGTGTGATAAAATGTGTTTCATAATTACAGATTGATGGACATTATGACTAGAATTTTCCTGTGCTTTCCCAGTATTGAATACACCATAATTAATTTCTCCATGGGTATGACACAAGGATTATTCTATCAGAACAAAATATCAAAGCCATTAGACCTTTTCATAGCAAGAAGGGGATTCTTCAGAGAAGCCATAAGAAGGAAACAAATAAAAAAAAACTTTTTAAAGCCTGCTTCTTACCCTTTCTCTTTTTTTTTAAGGTAGGCACACACTAGACCTTTCTATCTTCAGAAAGATCTTCACATCTCATATCTTCACATCTCACTTGATGGTGAGCCTGTGCACAAAGGGCACAGCAAATAGCACGGCACAGCACAACCATGTTCATCTTACTGTTTATCTGTGCTATGGGCAAGGATTTTTCTCTTTCATTCATCATTCAGTACTAGTCAGACTGATTTCACAATGTCAACTCTGAAAATAGCCTTGGCATGAATAAAAGAAAAAGGAAAGAGGGGGAAAAAAAACCCCAAACAAAAAACAACCCAAAAAACAACCCTAACTGTCTTTTGTTGTTTTGAATATTAGCCACACTGGGGCCTGGATTTCATTTTCTCTGCCCTACTGCAGAGGCTCCATTGATAGAAAAGGTCGCTGGAACAGGACAGAGAAATAAATAACATTTTCTGCTGTTTCTTTGAAAGTTCTTCTATTATCTCTGAACACAAAGGACATATCATCTCTCTGATGTACCACGAAAGGCCCTGATTATCATGTTGCATTGCCTGAATCTCTGTTTCAATTAAGAAACTGTTTGAGTGAAGTTTTCAAAGGCACAAAAGCAGTTAAGGCATCCAAATCTTCCTGGAAATTAATGGGAAGAGGGAACTTCACATATATTTATAGTTTTGTTACAGCTTTCCCTATGTGTCTTCTATTTCTGTAGTGAAGCAAGAAAAATAAGCCAGATCATAAGGGCTGGATAACAGCTTTACTTCCTCAGAGGCCTAAGCATTTTTGATGTAATAAGGATTATTCACTGTATTTTTCATTATTTTGGACTGTGTTGCAACTTGGAAGGGAAAACAAATTTTACTACTGCACTTACTAATCAGATTAAGTTTAAATTAACATATAACTGGAGGTAAATCAAACTTCATTAATTAACAGGAAGTGAAAACACATGCAAATCACAACTGAGACTCAACAAATTGAGAGGAGCAACTATGATTGCTTTGACCATCTGTATAACTTCTCATTGTGTAAACGGAGCAGGTCACCAGCTTATGAAGTTAAACAAGAAGTGGCTGTGAAATGTCCTCCATCACACAATGATTAAAAGCAGCTATATTGTTTGAAGCATCCCAAATAATATCTCCATTCTTGAGAGTGTTTTTTTTATCTGACACTCCAATTAAGAGAGCTTGCTCTTTGGCTAAAGTCAAAAAGCCTTGTTTTTAGGATAATACAGAGACTAACTCGATTTCTATAACCATAATGACTTACTAATTAACAACACTCTTAATTACACCATACAAATGTATCATGTGACCATTTCAATGTATTTAAATGAGGTGAACAATGCTTAAAGTCCACAATAAGACTCTTTTAATTACAAGTAAGGTTCAGTTTAATGAAGATTTAATCTTCAATTTTAAAAAAGCATTAATGACACTTTCCCCCCCAACTGATAAAAATGCACAAATCCCTCCCTCTCAATAGGAATGAAAGAGAAAGAAAAGTGAAAATTCCTCACATACCTGCTAGTGATTTTTGCTTCGTTTATCTGAAGTCACTGCAATCGTGTGGCTCAGCCTCCTTGGCAGAATGCTTCTTTCTGTGAAGAATATTGCAGATAACAGCAGCCCCAGCAGCATCACGATGGTTTTAACCACTTGCTCCTCTGGATATTGTGCTGAAGGGAACCATCACAGGTGTTTCCCATAGATACTGTTGGTAAACCAAGATAGGAAAGAGGTCATGCTTCTCCTACCCTTATCTGTCTTTTTTGGGGGGTTTTTTGTTAGGTTTTTTAGCAAGTGGTTTTCACTAGTTCAGCCTCAGACACCTATCTTCATAATTCAGGTCTGCTTATGTGGTACCCACTTGCTGAAAGCAAGTTGACATCTTTCAATTTTGCTGCAGCAGGCAGATGTCAGGCCTCAGGTCACCAGTCATCCTGCTTGGGATGACGGGCGTCTGGATAAATCTGCTGATGCATACACTTGACATCTGCTCTCTAATAGATACAGAAATAGGATTTGTGTGGGCCCACTGTGAAGAAGCTGCTAACAGCCTTCAATCTGGGGTAACAGCTCTGGGGCTAACTTCATGAGTAATGTTTGGTATAGGACCATGACCTTTCTTAAAAAAAAAAGAAGCTTTCATCTTAGTCAGCAACATAAATTCACTCCTACAGGTTTGCAAAAGCCTTGAAATAAGTCTACATGGCTCATGAGAGCTGACATCTTTATTCTGAGCAAACAAAAACCAAGTACATCATCATGGGGCCTTAATTTCATAACATGCTCCATTGCTTTTGCCCTAGAAAGAAAAAGATGTTTTTATTTCATATTGGTTCAACCTCCATCTAACATCAGATGATTCCTGCTTATGTAGGCCAGAAGTCCCCTCTTGGCAGCTGCAGACACATTGCTGAAGAACTCATAGGTTCCAGGTTAGAGAAGCTGAAGAGGAGACCCAGGTTTTGGTGATGTAGACCATCTCATCTCCCCAACTACACACACATCAAACTGTGTTTTAAAACAAGAAAGCATCCTTACAATGATTGCTCTGACCACCTTCTCTCATCCTTTCTATCCTTCATCCAGCAATCCCTCCTTAGCAAACCAGTAAAGGCTAGAAGAAGAGAACCAGAGAACAACATGGTGTTTGCCAAGCTGTGTAATTCACTGTGACCATCCTCTCCCTTAGTCTCCACCTGCCTCTGCTTCAGCAAGAACTAGTTAGCCAACATCTTTTCATTGGTAAACCTGTTTCTGATGAGTCTCCAGGAACACCTAAACCAGCTGAATATTATTAATAACTGGCTCTGTGAGGCAAGCAAAGTGCAGCAGCCTCCACTCCTAAAACTGGTGGCCCTGCTTTAGCCTCAAGGATCAGAATTACTAATTTTGAACTACAAGGACAACTTAGATTCATCAGTCCTTCCATATCCCCTTTGGGGATTTACATCCTCTATGTATGGGTGGATATAGACAAAAACACAGATGACAGATAATGTTGTGGGATTATTATTATTACTTTTCCCCAGCAGTTATTTTTTTGGGAGGTTAGTTGAAAGTATTGAACAACCTTAAGGTCAAAAGAAAGATATTTTTGCATCATCAATTGTTCTGCATAAAGTTTCTACAGCAAAAAGCTGTGGTTTTGGTGCACTACTCATGGTGTGCAGTATTGTCACTACAAATACATTGCTTCATCTTGTTATCAGGGGATATTGGTCAGCAGTGTCATGAAGGCTCGAAGAGGAAGACACAGGGAGGACAATGAGCTGAAGGGTTGTTGTCTTAGTTCCCAATTAACTGATTTTTTGGAAGAAAATAAATCTCAGTGAGGGACAACATTTTACATGAAGAAAATATGGGGAGGAGAACTGCAGAAACAGAATTATTTTCTTGTTCATCTTTGAAGAAGTGCTTAAAAATGAACTCATTAGAGGCCTCTGCATTGTACATAAACTGATCAAAGTTCTCTTGTATATTGAGCTAATCTCTCCAGTAAAGGTCCAGAGTTAATCTGCCTTGCAAAGGGCCAGATTTCCAATGCACTAAGACAACCATCACAGGGCAAAGCTCTACAAAAACGTCAAACACCAAATCCCTTTGAAAACAGCTGAATGCAAAGTCTCTTTACCTTCCTGAGTGCTACCCATCAGCTTTGCTAATCCCTTACAAAAGTTAAATCTTTAGGAGCCAAATTATAAATGAGTATAACACACTAATTTATTGTCTTCTTATCGAAAAGTAATAGCAGAAAAAAAATTGATTTTGAAAGGGATTTTTTCTGTGTCTTAACTTGCCAATTTTGCAAAACTGTAATTTCCCTTGTGGGAAATACATTATATTGTGAAAATACTACTGTACATGTTGGCTGCTTTTCCATGAGTTATATCCAGACTTTTGCAGAACATACTGTCATCTTACAGAAGCAACAGTCTCCAGGGATGGATCAGATCTATGATATAACCTCTTCTTCTCTGGTCCTTTAACTCTACGGCACTCAGTGCATCACTAAGTGTACTGAAGGTTAATCATTTAAAAGAATGGATGTATTACAACACTGCTACAATAAAATACAGAGAAAGTGTTTTTGTCTAAACTCAAGGATTTAAAATATTTTCAATATGTAAATGAGAAATCTGAACTGACTCACGAAAAACATTACATTGCCCATAAATTAACTGTATAAATTGTATATATTGTTCTGTATAAACTTTTAAGGCCGCTCTAGTTTCCTTGCTAAGCATTTCTCTTTATTTTAGATTTGCTTTCCTCTGCAAAAGAGGAATGTGAAGCTCACTTGGAGAAAATATACATCCTGGGGGCATTCTATTATGAATGACTTGGCTTTCTCTCTGGAAGTGCTTGTACTATTTTGAGAAATGGATATACAGTGGGGTGGTTACCAGCAGTTCCTTTTGTTGTAATTTCTGCAATGGAGCTTCTCACGTTTCAGAGAATAATTGATTTTTTTTAAAACAGCTTTCCTGTAGCTATACAACTCATTTTATTCTGGTACCTTTTTCTTCTTTTTTTTTCTCCTCTTCATTTTTCCCCTCCTCTCAGATGCTTAATTACCTTGTGCAGCAGTATACACAATCAAATTACACAGCTGCTAGATAGGTAGTTTCCTGATATCCATTACCATTCACAAAAGCAATAAATGCTTTTATATTTTTGTCACAGACACTCCAGTTATCTTTTTTTTCCCCCCCTTCCATTATCATATTATTAAAATTATGCTTTCAATAGAAGTGTTAAAACAATGTGAAATCTTAGTTTTATCATAATAGCAAAAAATTAGACTCAGGACTTAAACTTTGTCTGCATTAACATCCTTTTGTGATTAGGTACTCCACATGGCTCAGTGCTATAATATATATAATATTCCTCTGAAGCTCCCTGAAGCACAGGAGGCTTCAAAATGATTTGATTTAACCTCTAGGGATCAAAACCATAATTTTATGTCTTTACTTCAATTCTTCAAACTGGTATTGATGTATGTTGTTGCAGACACTTATCAGTGCCATGAGCTGCATCCTCAAGCTTTTAGATCTCACATAAACATACATATACACACATACATACAAATCAATGAGAATAAAATGTTCACAGCATACAGCATCTTCCAGACTTCATCCCTTTAAGTAAGCAGATATAAAATATTGACAATAATTTTAAACAAAATGCAGCCCCTGGTTTCTCAGGAGCTTTGAGAAGGATACAAACATAGTTATAGAAACCTGCCCATATCGATCTCATCCTTCTGATTCTTCTCCCTCCTTATCAGGTCCTTCATAGAAAGTTTTTACCAGAAACTCCTGCTGGGAAATTACCACTTATTTTTAGCAAAATAAGCACCTGCAACCTTAAAGTGGATATTCTACACGTGGCTGCTGCCTGATCTTCCTCTGTTTTAGCTTGTTGGGCTTTTTAACTTCCAGACAAGGGAATTAGGATACAGAGACCATTTGAGATGTATTAAAACAGTGCCTTGCACTTGCTTGACTCTTTTCCAAGACAAGTTTTGAGGAGCAAGAATAGAGGAGATATAGTTTAGATTGGAAACTGTCTATGGACACCATAGGCAGCACTTGGACCGTAGCAGCACGTAAGAAAAACCATGGTTTAGTTATTGATTCTAGGTTGTGGGCAAAGAAACCTAACCCTGAAAAACCCATTTACTCTAGTGCAAGGGAAAAGAATTTGCCAACCTAGACAGCAAAAATATTAAAAATATCATAAAGTTTGACCTGTCATTTATTTAGTGCATATTGTGTTGTTTACTCCACCCATCTCATTCATCATCTGCTGGTCAAAAACTAAAGAGGAGAAAACTTTTTTTGAGTCCACAAGAAGTCAGTGGTGTGTAGACATCAGGTATATCAGGAAGTGAGGCATCATTCAGCAGAAGGAATGTGCAGCATACTAGACACCTCCTAAGACTAGAGCAACTGATTATCAGAAAATAGTTTTAAAACATTTTGGGGTTGGTATTTTTTTGTCTTAAATGCATTGTGGAGAAGAACAGTACTATGCCATGAATGTTTAAAGGTTTTTTTTCTGCTTCAGTTCTGCACCACAAGCAGCATGAAACTAATCTTTGAATTTATATGTCATTATCAAAAAAATTTAGCAGCTATATAGTAAGTGGCCAGAGAGCATCAGTCCCACTCTGAAAAGTTGAAGATGTGAACAGCTCACTCAAAGAATAAAAATAAAGGACCAAAACTGTACAGATGTCAGGAGCCTGAAAGAAGGGAGTTATATGCAGAGAAAGAGCTAGGAAAACAAAAAATTACTTGGAAAGGCATTATAAAGATGACCAAATGTATGGAATGACTTCTGCATCAGGAACATCAAGGTAAATTGGTATTCCTAATTATTAGGTGACCAGATCTATGAAATAATGAAAATGAATAACATACAGTCTTTCACTGTTTCTTTCAAGAGACAAACATGAAAAGACTTGAGGATGAAAAAAAAAATAAAAATAAAAAGAGGATGGGGCTTCACACCCAAAGTAGTTAAGCTGCAAAAGTCCTTGCCACCAAGTGTTGTAGACACTTGTTGTAGACTTGTTTATATAGGTTCAATAATCAACTTGGGAAAGTTCAAAGAAAAAAAATAATCAGGGATTATTATACTCCAAGGTAGCACTTCTGGTTGTGGAAGTGTCTTGGCTACAAATCCTTAGAGACTAGAAGAACAGCATGGGGCAGCAACGCTGTGTTCTCATACCCTTCCCTACATGGGTCCTTTCAGATGGAGCTGGCAGCAGGGTTCTAGACTGGATGCTTGCCTTTACAGTAGGGCAAGTCTCAAGGTCTAAATTTTAATTAATAATATTGATGCTTGAATTGTTTAATAAGGTCAATGCAAGATTTTCTAAGAAAAAAATAACTTTCACAGGCCCTTGACTCCTTGACCAGCCACCGATTGGATTGGGCCACTGAGGCATTAACCACTGAAGAAAGATCATGGACTTTGGGAAGCACACTGGGTAGGATGGCTGCTGAAGAGCATTGTACAGCACACTGTCCAGGTATGTCACCCAAGTCACAATGGATTGCTGTAGCTCCACACACAATGCAAAAAACACTGGCACAAAATCAAAAACCCATCCTATAGGAAACTGAGAATTTATCTATACATGCAGACACTTATATAAATATTTATTTTCAGTAGTCTACACACTTTAATATACATGCATGAACATCTCTACAGTGGCTGACCTTTAAAACAAAACACCAAAGTAACACTATCCCTCGTGAGCCAAATCTCAAACATGAGGATATAGATTTATGTAGTCATGCCACAAACTCTTCAAATGAAAACAAAGTTGATGACTTTAATCCCCCCAGACTACCAGAGGCAGATTTTTGGTAATATTTCTGACATCAGTTCTATTGTTTCTCCCTATAATGCACTGACCTAGATCTGTTGGTGTAATTTTTCAGCTTCTAATACTGATAATATTGCTTTTAGACAGTGGTTTCAGGGCCCTTTTGAGCTCAGTTCTTCAAAGCTGTAGCTTAATCCATTCTTTATTAGCTTCTGTAAAGTGATTACTTCTTCAGGGCTGGATGGAAGTACTTAAAGGAAACGAGCATTCTGTTACCAAACATCACTGCTCTACTTGCAAAGCATTTGCTGGAATTTTAACACTTTAGGGTTGAATGATGGGGATATAAAACAAGAGAAGACACTAACAGAAAAGTTTCATATGGTAAATGCCTTGACACAATGACATTTTTTTTTAACAAAATCCCAAAATGTGACAGGTGCTCAGGGACTGATGGTCTGTGACGGGCAATCTTGAGGTCACCGCAGCTGATACTGCTGTTGAGATGTCATTTTATTTTTTAGTTCACAATGAAAAATTGCTCTCTGTGTGTAGCTTATTAGAATCCTGTTGCAACCAGGGGCTGGAGGAAAGTCACATCGCAGTTGCAGATCACCTTTGCAGTTCTCCTTCCATAAGGCACAAAAAACCTCCCAAAAAAACCCCCCCAAAAAACCCCCATCTACTGCATCTGCCAGACTATCATTAGATGGAGAATTTTTCCTCTGCCCACGTGAATATGTTCCACTAATTCCATGAAATCTGTGCTGATTAACACTAGGCTAGGATGGTTTCAAGGAATACTTATTTGACTAACAGCTAGGGAAAATAAGAAGTACCTTATCATGGTTATCATGGAGAAGTATCTGCTTCAAGGACAAAGCACGTCTGCTCACTTGACCATAGCTCTCTAATTTCAGATGGTAAATAGGAAGGAAGGAAGGCAAGAAGGAAGGCAAGAAGGAAGGCAAGAAGGAAGGCAAGAAGGAAGGCAAGAAGGAAGGCAAGAAGGAAGGCAAGAAGGAAGGCAAGAAGGAAGGCAAGAAGGAAGGCAAGAAGGAAGGCAAGAAGGAAGGCAAGAAGGAAGGCAAGAAGGAAGGCAAGAAGGAAGGCAAGAAGGAAGGCAAGAAGGAAGGCAAGAAGGAAGGCAAGAAGGAAGGCAAGAAGGAAGGCAAGAAGGAAGGCAAGAAGGAAGGCAAGAAGGAAGGCAAGAAGGAAGGCTAATTAACTTTGGAGCTGTTGAAAACCAGGAATATTTAAAAAACCTCAAACTCCTGAATATTATTTGTAGAAATATTTGCATATCAGTCCAGCCAGTGGCTGCTTTACATATTCCACAATAAATTAATTTAAAAAAAAATCCCAAACATTGTGAAGGCTCTTTAGGAATAGAATTAGTCCCCCAAAAACAAAAAGGTGAAGGCAAATGTGGACTCAAACATAGGGCACATGATACCACTGGGAAGAGGGCTAAGATCTGATCTATCACAGCATTAAGATGATGGTTTTGTTCCAAAATTAAGAGAGAAGAGAAACAGTGCTCTTTAATGTAAGAAACACCGGGGCATGGCCTGATTCAGAGGAGAGCAGCTTGTCATGATCTCCCAAACAAAGTAACATCAAACATCAGAGACACTTACAAAGCAGTTTTGAAGCTACACAAACTTTTGAACCCATTTATCAAAGTACTTGTAGTTCCCATCTCAAGGTGAAACAACAATAAATAGATAAAAAGTTATTTGGGTTCCCAAGCCTCTTTAAAAAACCAAAATTATATTTTATTTTTTTTTTTAGGCAAAGCTGGCATAGGACATTAGGCTCTTACAAAACCTTATTAATGAAGCATTCCAGCCTGCCATCCTTCACATGCTTAAGGAATAACAAAGTATAGAGCCAAGATATTCATTTTAATTTAAAATAAAAAGGAAAAAAAAAGAAAAAAGAAAAAGAAAAAATAAAAAAAAAGAAAAAAGAAAAAAAAAGAAAAAAGAAAAAAAGAAAAAAGAAAAAAGAAAAAAAAAGTAAAAAAAAGACAACATCCACAGGAGAATGCAAACTCTTGGGAAAACAATATTTCAGAATAAAAACTGGAGACAAACCTGCTCTGGGGAGCTGATGGGAGCTTTACGGTGTTATAGAGAAGATGGGGATGTGGGTAGGATGGCTGTGGCTTACCCAGCTTGGATGACAGAGTTCATTTGAGGGTCAACATCTTCAGGTTCAGACAGCTGCTGCCTCAGTGCCTCCAAACCACTGCCTTTCAGGAAGGAGTCAAGGGTACACCTGGGAGGAAAGTGTTCCCTCCATTTTTGAGATTTAAAAAAAAAATATCCTAGAGGGAACTTGCAGAGTTCAACAAAGTCTCTGCTGTAGCCCTCTCTGGTTCTGGTAGGTTGTTACTCTGGAATAATTAATGACTTCAAGTCTATCATGGAAATTCTGTCTGATCTGGCAATTACAACAAGGCAGCATAACCCAAACGTCTTCCATTTCCAACTCAGCCAGAAATAATTTGAATATCTGCAAGCAATTAATTTCATTCCAATATGCCTCAATGTATCTGTCTGGGGTAGGATCACACATCCCTAAAATGTCATAGTCCCTCTGGGTGTCTTCTGCTGAGGAATACAAAAAAAAATAAGGCTATCTATAATGGTTACTGCAGAGAAAATAGAATACAGCAGTATTATTGCTGACTTAATTGTAAACACAAAGTGCCGTGGATTTATATATATATATATAAATATAGATCTAAATATATAATTTATATATATTATACCTATATAAATATATATTTTTTATATATTATATAAATATATATTTATATATGTTATATATAAATATACATTTTATATATTATTTTTATATATATATTTTTATATAAATATATATTTTTATATATAATATATAAAATATATTATATTATATATTATATAAATACATATATAATATATATAAATAATATATATATGAATAATTGTGGGAAGAATGTTAACAAGAAGATAAGAAATGGCATTCAACAGTGTTGAAAATCAGATGTGAGAACTAGAAGTTGAGCGCAGACGATGCGATAGCCACTGTCTGGTTCCTCTATATCAGCTTCTGTAAAGGAAGAGATGAAAGCAGCCCTGGCTATTTCAACAATTACAGTAGTTCCCTGATAAAATCAGTCCGTTGGATTTCAGAGCGTACCGCTCCCACCGCAAACATCAGAGCTTGTCTGCAGATTGAAATGTCTTTCTAATGAAAATAAATTCGGTCTGGGAGGCTGTCAGTGGACCTCGAGCCATTTCAGGAATTCTTATTTTGATTAAGATGATAGAAAGCACGTTCTGTGGAGAAAATACCCTACATAGGGAAGGAATATACAGGAGAATTGAGTGCGAGTGACAACTCATTCAACCTTGATTTATAATCTAATAAAAAGCACACATTCCACAGGAACTGCTCTCACCTGCATCAGGATGTTTTTTTTCCTTTGTTTCCCAATGTATTTGTCTTACAAATTCATTTTCAGCTGATCTTGACCAGAACTACTGTCTCCTGTTCAGTTTTCTCTATCACATCGTGAACATTCATGTTGTGGCCCCTACTAAGAGGGAACGTGAGTCAAGCTTCCATAAGAAGCACAAACATGAGCCTTTTCTTAGAAAGCTTTCAGAGTTTATCTTTGGTTCAAGGAGCACCAACATTATTGAATATTCACCCCAAAAGCTGGTGGCTGAACTGTTTAATTTTCCCAGGGTGCTTGGTTTAACTATTCACCTACCTGTCTCAAAATCCCATATTTTAAGAGTGAACTCTCCATGCCTTAGCAAGTCCACTCTAAAAAATATTTTGAATTCTGTTACTTAATTTTCTAAATGAAAACAATTATAATCTTAGAGCTGATTCCTTATTTTTACTCACAGAACCCTGAATTCTTTGCATTTAATACAGGCGTTTATATTATCCTAAGTTATATATTAGCTGCAACTCAATTTTGAGCCTTATAAGGAAAAGTTATGTCATATGAAACAGTGAAAAAACAGCAACTCACGTTAGGGAAACTGTGTAACCATTGTAAATGCTCATCTAGTTAGGCAGCACAAGTCTATTGAGAAATTGTGTCTTTTTCCTGGAAATTATCTACAGGTCAGGAAAGAAAAAGGAAAGAAAAAGGAAAGAAAAAGGAAAGAAAAAGGAAAGAAAAAGGAAAGAAAAAGGAAAGAAAAAGGAAAGAAAAAGGAAAGAAAAAGGAAAGAAAAAGGAAAGAAAAAGGAAAGAAAAAGGAAAGAAAAAGGAAAGAAAAAGGAAAAAAAAAGGAAAGAAAAAGGAAAGAAAAAGGAAAGAAAAAGGAAAGAAAAAGGAAAGAAAAAGGAAAGAAAAAGGAAAGAAAAAGGAAAGAAAAAGGAAAGAAAAAGGAAAGAAAAAGGAAAGAAAAAGGAAAAAATAAATTAAAAAAAAAAATCTAATTGAAAGTCCATCAAGCATTTTTGTTAAGTTTTCATGTATCTCCTCAATTTCATATCTTGGCAGAAGAGCCAAATAAAGCATTTTTTAATTTTAAAAAATATAACCTATTTTCCTAAGTATTTGATAGTGTTATCAACAGGGAAACCAACACAGTCTATAAGACTCAGCTTGAAAGCTTACATTCTGTATTTTCCTTTGCTAAACAGCTGTTTGAGTTGGTCAAAACAGTTCACTTCTCTTTCCCTTCTCATTCTCATTCCTTATCTGCTCTATTTTGGCTGTGGCCTCTTCAGAGCAGGAGCTGTTTCTCATTTTGTGTTGTACAGTGCCAAACCCAACAGGAGCTTGAAGCAGGTTGGGATCCTGCTGTGGATGTCCTACTGGTCACCTTTTGGGGACACTGAGAAGGATCTCTTTCTCCTCATACCATGCTGGGATGTGCCAGGTGTTGTGTCTGGTGACTCCTTTGGTGGTTTTGCTGCTTCTCAACAGTCCAGGGAAGCAGAAGCCACGTGAGGTCTGTAAAATAAATTTGGCTCACTGCAGCTACCCAATTAATAGTGGTTTGGTTCACAGATAAACCAGGATTGAATCAGGAGAAGGAAGGGGAGTGCACATTGCACATCCCAGAGATGGCACAAAGGGCAGCCAGGCACCCACCTGGGTAGATGGAGGGTGAAGAGAGACCTCCCACACCCTGAATGATGACATGAAGGAGGAAAAGAAGGATGTGATTGAGACAGAACTTCACTACCACAGCTCTCAGAAGTGGTAGTGAAGTTCTGTCTCAATTAAACTGCATTCCCATCTACTTTTATCTTACCACAGAGCTTCACAACATAAAAGTTTGAAGTGGAAGCACAAGATACTGTCAGGACAGAAATGATGAAAGGCCTGGATGAGAGCTGGATTTATTTTCTTTTGGAAGGAAGAAGCACTTGTCAGCGCTCCAGCTTTCTCTCATTCCAAAATATTTTGCTCCTTACCAAGCCCTTGGGGTACAGGAGTCAATATCAATCAAACACAGCCAATCCTACAGCATTGAATTTAAATGTGCTGTTAACATTTCTTCAGTGGCAGAGGTACTGTTACAGCAGAAATATTCTTAAAAGATAGGTGTAAAAAGTTGCTCTTGCTGGCCTTGCTTTGCACAGCTTAGCACTCCTCAATGATTCCCAGGGGAATGGCTTTAAGACACCCATCTTTGTTATTTTCCTCTCAATATTCTCTTAAAATGAATACTGTCCAAGGACAGGGTGTATTTTATACCTTTCAGCATCTGTTTGGAAAAGATTAAGAAGCCAATGCCCCAACACTAGAGACATTTATTTATATTATAATACAGTTGCAGGTGGCTCTCATCATTATGACTAAAGTACACACAGTCAAGCGGTACAAATATTTACACATTATTATAGTTTCCTCAGGAAGAACCTGCAGGTCAGGTGTGCATTTCCTTTATTATGCTCCCAGGACAGAAAGCAGCCATAAACCTGTTCTGATATCCTCCAACATCCACCAACATTACTCCAGTAATGATAAAAATTAGTTGTAGTAATAGTCATTATTTGATTAGTATTCATAATTTATTTCACACAGAATCACAGTGGTTGGAAAAGACCTTTAAGACCATCAAATCCAACCATAAACCCAACACTGCCAATTCCACCTCTAAACCACGTCCCTGAGCACCTTATCTACCTATCCTTTAAATACCACTAGGGAAGGTGACTCCACCACCTCCCTGGGCAGCCTGTTCCAATGCTCAACTACCCTTTTGGTGAAAAAGTTTTTCCTCAGATCCAGTCTAAACCTGCCCTGGAGCAACTTGAGGCCATTTCCTCCCATTCTCTTTAATCCGTAGCACCCATCTAATTGTTCACCATGGCAAAATTATTTGTCAAATAAACGATACATGGAAAAAGATCAGAATTGAGTAAATATGATTCAAAACAAAGTTGTTAAATAAGACCATTCCTCTGACATCCTGTAGCAGAAAACCCATGACTGTATGATAAGTACTACCACAGGGTGATGACTTGGATCCCTCACAGCCTCCAAGCCACTCTCCAGGCTGACATTCTGACTGGCATGGAAAACACCTTCCCTTCTCAGTTATTAGGAGTTCTGTTCACATTTCCTTTCAGAATCACTACTTACTCAAGACCTTAATGAATTAAGAGGTGCAGCTATCCTTTTCCAGGGACACACAGTATTGTGTTTACAGTAACTGCTCAGATGGTTCCACCAAACTGTTCTGGGAGTAGCTGAACACCTTCAGTTTGCAGGTACCTCACCAAAAAGACTTATTTTTTTAGATGCTATTCAATAGCTCTGCCTGTTCAAAGCCAACAAGATTAAATGAATTCTGCTGGGCTAAAGCTGTCCAAAAGCTGTAAACACAGGTATGTTAAACTGCTTTATTGAAAGTGTTTTAAATAACAGCTGGTTTACAGAGAGAATAACACCTTAAACCTGACCAATCTTTAGTGCTGGGTGAAAATATTGTTTTATTAATCTGCTTGACTTCCATGACACATAAAATAATGGAAACTGTTGTGAAGGTCAAAAGCTGTTGTGAAATAAAAGGCAGTGGTGTACTTTGAAGTCATTGCAAGAAGAGGAAGAATATAAATAACTGATCACCTTGACATTTTTAGGAGGTTACAGATAAGAGTGATAATGGAAGTTCAATTCATGGGAATTGTCATGAAGCCATTAATAACATTTCATGTGACAGGAGCCAGCTCACCTTGATAATAAATCTCAGCAACCCTGGACAGTTCACAGGGATAGATAAAGACCCACCTCCAAAAAAAAGGAAAAGATGGAGCAATGCTTGCACAGGAGTGCACCTAGAGCAGATTATTTTTATTATTTTTTTCATTTGGTAGCTTATTTTCATCAAGGAAGTTGCATCGTTGACAGTAAACAGCTTTATAAGCAGGGTTGGTTTTTTTTTGCCTCTGCTGACAAAATGAAAACCAATGTGTCTAATAATAATTAACAATACAGTGACATGAAGAATAATGGCTCTCTTTGCTCGAGTAGATTTTGATGCAAATACTCACATCTTAACTCCTTTTTCCCTTCAATAAACTCCTTCTGACTTTAAAAACCCTTTTAATAAATAAATTGTGCCCTATTAAATTTATCAAAATATTGAGATGTCTTAATAACACTACTATGGTAGAGTCTGTCACCCATTTTTTTGTGTGTATGCATGATAAATGGGAGGAAAAAGGGGTTTTGTCCCTCTTTGGTGTAATTCATAAGATGTGTGGCCCATCCATGTAGGCAAATAAAAAAATTTTGCCTTGACACAGAAAAGAGGCCCCAAACCTAAACCCTGTGCTCGTATGGAGCAACCAGAATGGGAAAACATACAATAATAATCCTATTTGATATGGACTGTAGTGAAAGAAATTGTACCTGTGAGTAAACTAAGGCTCCTCAGAGCCTGGATGCTGCTCTAGTTCTCTTGCTGTCCCATCCCACAGCAGCAGATGCACATTGGGATCATTTGCAAATCCATACCAAGTCATATATTTTGTAAAAAAAAAAAAAAAATAAAATCACCAAATAAATCTACTTCAATGTGAATCGAAATTAATCTTTATATATGAAACAGATATTTGTTACTATATCATTCAAACCCTGGTCAAAACAGATGGAGAAACACAGCTTTTTACTAACATGACAAATACTACAGTGCCTCAGTCTAAAGCTCTTCATCCCCCCAGAGCTGTGTTGCCCCTTGACCTCAGGGACTCATTGGTATTCGGCCACTTAACAACCATTTGGATTTGAAACGTGAACTTTTCGACGTTCCTGCCAGAAGAACAATGATGAGGTTGGCTCCACAGAGAGTATCTGTACTGTGAGCAAATCTGGTGGAAATAAAACAATCCCTGGGCAGATGCAAGTATGTGCTGACAACAGTGATAATTAATAATAATAATAAAAAAGGATATTTACCTATTATTTATTTAAACATGCATGCAGACAGCCACCCCGTGCCTGTGTGCTCCTGGTTGGGCATGACTCTCCCCATAGCATCATGCATTATCTCAATAGCAACCACACTCACACACAACACAAGAAGCCTCCTCACTTGTGGTACAATTTTCTCTCCAATAACATCAGAAAAACCAACAGTCAAAGCTGTGAGGCTCCTGTACAGCCGGTGTTTGCTCTCACACCAATTTTTCCATGTATACTTAAGGAAAGTTTCTGGAGGAATGGACATGTAGGATGATCAACACGGGATAAGTTATTAATTATTAAACAATTAACAGACATGTTTAATACAAGCACAACCAATTTCAACCATCCCTCTGCTGCCTAACCTCCATGTCATCCCTACAAGCAGTTTATTTAGTATTTTCAGAGGACCAGAAGCAGGGACAGGTGATCACAGTGCTTGTGTGTAAAAGCCTCATGAGATCCTGCTAATTTAATTCTCACAGGCCTGTGTCCTCGCAGAGCTCTGGACTGCACTTGGAGAAGGTGCTTTGCAGAGAAACACATGGGCACAACCTGTCAAAACACATTAGGTGGTAGAGGAGAGGAGATTTAAGTTATTATGCTTGAGGGGTTTCAAGTTGGATAAAGCTCTGAGCAACCTGTGCTGGCCCCTTGAGGCTACACATGTGCATGTACCATCACACAACATCTGCCTTCAGGAGTGACTATCATATTTTTTTTGTGTTTGTATTTCTGTGTTCTCCAACAGTAAGAACAGAAAGGGTACAACAAGCTTCACACTGAAGCCACTTCAAAAGTTTGAGAGCAGCACTAGAATAAATTGTAAAGCAGACTACATTGATCTGAGACCCACTGCTGAGCAACCAGCACTTCTGACCTCCAACGTGTGGCTTTACCATCCTTTCAGATGACAGCAGCTTAGACAAGAAACAAACCCACATCTCACAAAGGATCCCAAAGCTTCGTTACAGAAACGGTCACTTAACTGAGCCTGGTGACACATTCTGTGCAACCAAAGAAAGGCAAAGCACTCACAACAACTGGGCTACACATCTAAAGTGCTGTCCTTACTTTGGGGTTAATGTTATTTACAAAAATTGGATATTTTTAGAACATCCAAGCATAAATTAATAGCCAGCAAGGTTTTGGAAGGGATAGCAACTGTTGTTGGTCACAGAGCTCACAAACCGTGCTAGGTTTGCCCTGGTCTTTCCTTTCTACCTACTGTGGTATTTTAATGGCTTGTTTTGAAATTTTGGGGCTGGCTTAGGCTGTTAAACTCAACAGGATGTGTTAGGAGTGGATATATTGCTCACAGGAATCAGCATCCCAGCGCTCACTTGAAGCCAGCTCCCAGGGCAGCCCCTTCGGCGCCCACCCAGCAGCTCTCCTCCAGCAGAGGAGAGGGAAATGGAGTCAAAAGGGAGGCTGTAGCCTTTCCAGTGCCACCTAGCAAACTCCAAACTGCAATTTTTATTTAATATCTCAAGCCCTGTGCTGTTAGAAGACCTAAAATACATTGTCAACAAATATATATGCACAACAAATACAAAATCATGTCTGGAAAGAGGCTCAGGTGTAAACGTGGAGCTTTTATAGGATCAATGATTGTGTTTGGGGAAAAAAAAAAAATCACAACACTGATGAAAGAAGATTACATTATCACTGAAGTATTCATATTCAATTTAAAATGGATTAGAGAGCACTCTGAGTATAAGTGCTGCACTTTTAGTAGCAATGATATTTCAACTAAGTGTACAGCGCATTACATTTCATCTCTTTGTGCCTCTTATGAAGGCTTCAGTGCAGCTTCTGATACCTACACTGTTATTAAAGCTTCTTGTTGTAGTAAATTAAAGAAGTAAATGTTTTTTTTATATTAATCCTTCTCAGGCTGTCCCTCCTTTTGCCTCTTCAGCGACCTTCAAAAGTGCAGCTGTAACCAGAGGCAGAAGAGCGCTCCAGCAAAGAAACCAAAAAGGAGGTAGGTAAAGCAGATATCTACAACAAAGAATAGCAAGACTTGAGCAAACCATCTTATTTGGCAACTCAGAGAAGCAAAACTCATCTTGCAGATCTTCCTGTTGGAGGACACAGGCTGGAAGCCTGCACAGCACCACTGCAAGAAGCACCAGGCGCAGGATGACCACACTACCACGCATGGGACAAGTCCACCCACTTTACACGTATTTCCATTTTAATGCTGCAACAGTTACGGAGAAATCTTTGTGTGTAGTAAACCCAGCAAATGCTTTTACTCAGATCACAAAATGCACACTCCAATCCCTGTGGTCCAGATTGTACTCACCTCTCTAAATTAATCAGACAACAAATTCCCATAAAAACTGAGTATTGATTTCACTATTGAAGCTTTACTACAGCAAGTTCTTTCTGAAGCCATACCACAGCTATTTGCTCTTTACATTGTAATAGTTCATGAAGCTGTAAGCTGTAATTTAGTTTTCTTTCATATAATTATGTGTATATACACATATTCAGACACATTTCTTATGTAAAAAGTATCATTGATTCAAAATGGGGAAAATTTATATCCACATTTCCACAGATAACAATAAAGCATGCTCTGTGTTTCATGACTGAAACCATTATTTTCAAGGAAAGAATATTTCCTTCTTTTCTATGTTAATACCTTAACGAACAGGGGAAACTGCTGTAAACATCATAACAATCGACTCCAGGTGTGAGGAAGGCATCTGGCAAAGTTTTCTATGTAAAGCTGGATGAAAAGAAAGGAATATCACCAGGAAATGAAAGAATTGTTTCACTGACCAGAGTTGCAGTGGCTTTGACTGCTCACACCTTGTTCTTCCCCACCACAGCGGGAACATCAACCGCTTTGAAGAGCATCTGCCAGCGCATGATAACAACTCATTTGGGGAGATCACATATGCTAAAATACATTTAAGAAATGTCTTTACCTTGCTAAAAAGATTTGTTGAGCAAATAATTTACTCTCTGTAAGAACCACGAGTATCACCCATTAGCATGTAAATCATAGTCACGAGCGTCGGCGATCACGTCCTTACATCAATGCGATATTTTTACGCTCCCCCGTCTCTTCCACGCAACCATCTACAATCCTGACAGCTCCAATCTTTTATTTAATTTCTTCCTGACCTTCCAGATAATGCTGCCTGTTATCTGCCTGGATTTGTTCCTCGACTATAATAGCAACAGCGTCCTGAAAAATTGCGTTTGACCCTCTCGGAAGTGTGAATATTGAATTCAGACAAAAGTCCTTCAAAGTATTTTCCCAGAAATTATTAGGCTACATATCTCTATGTTATATATTTCTACAGTAAACTCTGAAACGTGATTTTAATAAAAAAAAAAAATTCAGATTTAGCAGCAGCTAAGCATTCATTTTTCTAGGAAATATTTCCCAATAATTAGTCTCATTACATAATTTCTGCTCAACTACCTTGGCTTTCAATACAGAACTGTATGGACTGTGATTGTTCCTCTCTGCAAGTTCTTCTTTACATTTACATCCACAAATTTGACTTTTTATTCAAGGAGAATAAATATTAAATATGATTTTTTCTTCATACTATTCCTACAAGTAAATATCGTTATTTCAGTTTTTAAAATATTTGAAAAATTCCACTTAAATATTTGAAAAATCATCAGTTTAGCATGTAAGCAAGGAAGGTGTGGAAAGGATATTTTAATATGACCAAAGGCAATGGAAAGAATGGCAATTACAATTTGCTCTTTAAGTTAATTCCCCTTTTATGGAAGTGAAGTATGGAAATGCTCACTTAGAATCATAGAATCGTGGAATCGTAGTGGTTGGAAAAGACCTCTAAGAACACCAAGTCCATCCCTAAACCCAGCACTGCCAATCCCACTTCTAAACCATGTCCTTGAGCACCTCATCTACCCATCTGTTAAATCCCACCAGGGAAGGTGACTCCACCACCTCCCTGGGCAGCCTGTCCCAAAGCTTGACTGCTCTTTGAGTGTAGGAGTTTTCTTAATATCCAATCTAAACTCCTCTTGGTGCAATGTGAGGCCATTTCCTCTTGTTCTATCAATTGTTACCTGGAAGAAGAGACCAACCCCCACCTCTGCACACCCTCCTTTGAGGTTGATAGGGTTGTTTCTCCCCACCTCTTGTAGTTGATCTCAGCTTCTGAAATACTTTATAAATCATTGAATATTAGCTAAGGAAAATACTCTAGGCGTAAAGTATTTTGGGGATTTATATATTAAAAAAAATTGTTATTTTTTCTTTTTACTCTAAGATTTAGAAAAGATGGTGAGCAGAGTCTACATTAAATATTTTTTTGCTTATTTGTTCATCAGCTTTGTTTTAAGGTAGCTCAAAGTCAGAGAGGATAAAAGGGCTCGGAGCACAAAATTTCTTTGAATAAATTTATACTTAAAATCAGACCAGATAAAGTTGTCCCATTACCTCTATATCTTTAATACTGTTAAATAATTGGGTCTTCCAAAGAAGATGCTACCTGTTGCACTGGATTTTTACACCAGCCTCATGTGAATGGATGATTATTAGTTAAAGCCCAGAACATAATTAACTCTCCAGGTGCTTGCCAAATGTGTTTTCTAGAGCAAGTTGCTTTGCATTTGGTCAAATCAGGTCTCCTGTACATTTTAAAGCCAGAATGGTTCTGTATCATATAGAATAAAATATAGTATCCTCAAAACTACCTGCATCTTAAGGAATTACTAACAAATAGGCACGTAGATCCTGACTCTATCATACAAATACAGATGAACCAAAGGAACCAATTTATTCCTCCAATTTATGTTCTTAACTTTTGATGATGATCTAATGAGCTCCCAGAACAGCAGCTCAAACTTCTCCCCAAAGCATGGAATTATCCCAAACTGCTTCTTAATATCCTCATCTACGTGTTCACCAGAACCCCATGTCATAGTGTGATGGATCTACCTTATAGATAGCAGTCCACCTGTTACATAGTGAAGTAAACCACCCTTTAATAAAGTTTAGTAATTGAATTTTCTTTCCTTTGGACAAGTTAAGTATTTAGAAGGGAGGGGAGATACTTAAACAAAAAGTTATTTCTGTTAATTACAAAGTAAATAGATTAGATTTTCCAGGCTAGTTGTGATAGTAATTTAATCTTTTTATTTTTCATTTATATTTCAGAGTATAATTCGGAGCTTGTGTTCCCTTGGTTATACTTCACGGGCTGCACTCTGCACCACACACATGAAACAGAATTTTATTTCACTTGTTAGCACTCATCAGAAGAAGATGACTCTCCTGGGTTGACTAAAGGTAATTTTTAATTATTTTTTTTTACTGTCTCTAGAGAACAAGCGATCTTTATTGCTGCTCCAAACTCTGGTTTATTGATGTTTCCTTTGCATATTGCAAAGTGTTGTTTGCTCCCATCAGTCATTATTGCTTTCACTTACAGTATTTAGCTGGAAACTAAGTAAACAAGATAGAGGTTTAGGGAAGTTTAAAACTCAAATCATTGTATTAACCACTGTACATTTTTTAATACCCTTCATTACTTTGTGTAGAGTGGGTAAAAGTGACACCTCATTATATTTTACTGCAGACTGCACTCAGGAGTGAAACATTACCAAGAAAAGTTTGGAGTCAGAAATATTACATCAGCCTTGATTACATTTGGTCTAAATTATTGTCACAATGTCATGCTTGGATAACTGAACTAGGCTTCAGTCCATGCACATGGTTTGGTTAAATGCACTAGGAAGAGGAGATACTTCTTTAAACCTGATGATGAGTCAGTGCCTTTGATTTGCAATTTAGCACGCAGCACAGGAAAACAATTTTAAGTCTGAAGAAGAAGCATTGAGCTATTTGTCTGCAAGCATATGGAAAGACTATTTACTTACTCATGGACTGCACCTCTGATTAATTTATGAGTATTCTAGTACTTGCATAGACAATTGACAAAACCAGACACTGTTTCTATACAACAGTGTTATATTAAAAGCTACAACTTCTTATAAAATAAGTCAAAAAGGTAGAATTTAGTACAAAGAAGCACTGTCAGACTATGACTGCCCACACATTTCTCAGCAAACGATTAGAAAAATTGCTATTTAATAAACATGGATTGCAGCTGTCGTGCTCTGAAGTCCTAAAGTCTTTGACTGAGGCTTACTCCTCCAATTCTCTTCTCTATCTCCTGGGGGGGAAGTGAGCGAGCAGCTGTGTTTGGCTGCTGGCCAAGTGAAACCACAACAACATTTTGGGTTTGGACTCATTCTCCGTGGTGTCCATGTAAAGCTAGCAGGTAATATTTGTTCTACCAGTGCCTGCAGAGGTTTCCATGACTATGATAAATGATAGTGAGGTGAAATGCTTGTTCATAAACATGTCTAGTAGGACTAACTCCTGCTTTACCAGCAGAAAGTGAGAAGGGGCACTATGTGCTGGCAGAACCTGAAGCCTTTGTACCCAGGACTCTGTGCCTGTGGACATTTCTTGGGTTGAATTGCTATGACCTACCTACAGTACTGCTTGTGGTCATCTGTGTGACCCTGCCACGTGAGTATGGAACAAAGGATAAACCAACTGCAGGGCAAGTGCTTATGGGTTCCACCACTCCAGCACTCCCAAACCTGCTTTCATGGTGCAGAAGAGTCACTGAAACAGTTTGTTCTTTGAACAACAGGATTTTTCTTTCTTCCTTGCATAGACACTTTCCTTCAGTTCCCACTAAACACTTCTCATGTGTTGAAGCTTTTCCTAAGCTACATTATCTGGAGAACTTGATGCATTTGAAACCAGGACTGAATGATTGTCACCATGACACCTCTTCTGTACTGAGAAGCTAATTTAGCAGTTCCTTGAATATTATCAGCTTCACCTACAACTCTTACCCCCCTAGAGAACACTGAAGATGTTGTAGTTCAACATCTAAAAGTATTTGTCTTATATTTCATCCAATATTTGCCTTAAAA
Source organism: Caprimulgus europaeus (assembly GCA_907165065.1). The sequence goes on along the minus strand of OU015531.1, from coordinate 3,377,341 downwards.
ATAGATTAAAAACAGAGAAGCTGGATAAATCAGTAAGTATCTACAAATTAAAGTAAGAATATCTTTGAGATGTGAGTAGCTGGAAAGGATGATTTCAGCCTCTTACAGCTGGATCACTTCAATTCATGCTTCCCACAGGTGCTCAACAAATCCTTCTCCTCTGCTGACAGCCACACGTGCTCCATACGAGGTACGGCGCTCTGACACATTCACACTCATCTGCACCATTCTCCCCAGAGTCAATGCAACATGAGACTTCCCACAGACTTTATAGCTTTCAATTTTCTTGCATGTCCTCAGTAATCTCACTCTCTCCTTGCTTACTGTACTGCAATACATGCCACCTGGAACTCAATTTCCCTTTCTTCAAACATTGCTTAAATGCCAACGTCTCTGCGACTGCTTGAAAATCCAGCTCAGTTCTTGTGTCATTCTAAGCTCACAGTTTTACCTTTGAAATGATGCCAAACTCTGGACAAAATACACATTGCTTGCCACTCCTGCCACTTTTACCATTCATCCTTTAAAAAAAAACCCAAATTGCCTTTTTTTTTAGCTTTTTATTTCAAACACAGCAAGAAAACAGCACTGAGGGAACACAAGTCTTGCAAGGAGCTGTTGAGGGAACTGGGGTTGTTGAGCCTGGAGAAAAGGAGGCTGAGGGGAGACCTTCTCACTCTCTCCAACTCCCTGAAAGGAGGATGGAGAGAGGTGGGGGTGGGTCTGTTCAACCAAGGAACAAGGAACTGGACAAAGGAAATGGCCTCAAGTTGCAGCAGGGGCAGTTGAAATCGGATCTGAGGGAAAACTGATTCACCCAAAGGGTGTCAAGCATTGGAACAGGCTGCCCAAGGAAGTGGTGGAGTCACCTTCCCTGGTAGGATTTAAAAGATGGGTAGATGAGGTGCTGAGGGACATGGTTTAGAGGTGGGATTGGTAGTGTTTGGCTTATGGTTGGACTTGATGATTTTAAAGGTCTTTTCCAGCCACTATGATTCTATAAATTACCCTGTCCACAGCTGAATGTGTAAACCACGTTACACAGAAGAAAAGATCTTTAAATGAACATAGATGTATTTCTTAACAGCAGATTTGATGCTATAGCAGAAATAACAATGGGATTTTAAGAAGTGTAGTGACTGCTGAGCTACACCAGCAACAAGCAATTGTGCCAACAATGTCTCATGTTTTAAAATCTAAACTGCTTACATTAACTATATTATTTCTTTACAAGATGACTCCTGGGTCAATCCACAAAGATGTGGACATTGCCCTCCCGATTTCCTTTGGTTTTGTTCAGAGCGCAGCAATAGAACAGAACATCGTGAACAAAGGCAAAAGTTTTGCTTCCAGGAAACCCTCACCAGCTGCTTCTCTCTTGAATAACGGTCCTTTCTCTGGTCAGCTTTAATTAAAATCTTCTACAGACACAAAAGAGGGGTCAGGATTTACTTAAAGCAGAATTATTCATCTGAAAGGGACTTTAGAATGAAAAATGTATTAAAAAGTTAGACACCAAACACGAAATAGACTTCTTCACTCCTTTAATTTCCCCTCATTCTCCTTAAAGAATAATATAGAAGTTTTGCCCAGATTATTCTTTATAGCTTGCTTCAAAAGAGTATTTCACTGAAATATCTCTCCAGATAGACTTTTCTGCTGAAAACCTAAATTATTTTCATTTTTATTGCTTTCTAAAACTTGTCTTTATTTATTTATTTTAAGTAGAAATATTTGAGAAAGCATTAAAAAAAAAAAGGCTTTTAAGTAATTAAAGCTTTTCAGAATTGTTTTCTACTGAAGTTGTTCAAACCAAACAATGAATAAATGATCTAGAGAACTGGATTTTTTTTTTATCTTTGTTTTTACTGTCTACCCATTACACATTTAGGGTTCTTTGGACTGGTTGCTACTGTGGAGGGTGGGATGGGAAGGGTTGTTGTTGGTTTGTGCCTGATTGATCGTGAACCCAAACAAAAATTCAGCTTTCCTTTTCTGAATTTCCAGGAATTGGGACCTGATAACAGCTTGACATAACCAGCAAGAAATCTATCAGCATTGATAATAATAATAAATAATAATATTTAAATAATAAAATATAACAATAACCATAAAATATTAATAATAATAAAATAGCAATAATCATAAATAATAATAATCATAAAATAATAATATTAATCATAAAATAATCATAATCATAATCATAATGATAGTATATTACCAGTATTTAGTGAAAAGGGTTGAGACTTAAATTCCCCATGGCACATTTCAGAAATACCTGCCAGAAAAATAAAAAATACATATAGAAATATATATCTATGAGGCAGTTTAAGTGTAAAGTTCAAAAAACTTTGACAATTCTCTGAAAAACTGTTTCTTCCTACTCCAACTTAAATGTTTACTCCACCAAGACATCCAGAAATCTCCAGTATATTAACTGGCATTAGTGGGATCACCATTAAAGACACTTTGTAAAGGATAAAAATGCAGAACAATGAAACCATGGATTTAGAAAAGAAAATTAAACAATTTGAAAAGGATTACCACAATGGACTCGCTAATGAAGGCCTAACACAGCTCTGAAAAGTAAAAATGTGCCTGATTTACATTTATATTGTTGTGCTTTTTCGCAATTGTTTTTGTTTTCCTCCTCAATTATTCCAAGGCTGTGATTTATTGCTCTAAATAAAGGAGTAATAAAACACGGCGACTACCCTATATTTAAAAAAATAAAGAGAAAGATGCAAGGTCTGACAATAAAGTCTTTTTGCTTAAAGATTTGAAGAGCTAAATACAATTTTAAAACTGAAAATAATCTGTCAACTTCACAGAGTCTCTGAGTACCTGCACAGGATTGTGGGAAAACAAAACTGAATTTCAATAGAGCAAAACAAAAAGGGGGTTTTTTATTCTGAATAAAACTACTTTTCTGGTCCCCAGGAAGCAATATCAGCTCTCTCAGGGGAAACTGATCTGCAGGTACTCAAATTATTGGGTCATTAAAAAAAAATAAATATATAATGCCAAAAAATAAATATATAATGCCCTCAGCTGCCCCAGCCCCAGAACCCAGCCCTAAAACTCTTCAAATGCAGAGGAGGGCTTGTAGATTTGCTCTGTCCTCCTCAGGATATCTCAATATAAATGCAAATTATTTTTTCCCCTTTTTATCTTTTCTGATAACAGCTTCATAAACTTTTTTTTTTTTTTTGAGGGAGGGGGAAGAGAAAAAAAATCCTGATTTTTTTCTGTAACGAAGTATCAATTTCAGCTTTAAATTGTCCAGTCTTGATTATTTTTTTTTGTTTTTTGTTTGTTTCTGGTTTTTGTTTTGCTTTTTGTTTTCCAGAGTCCTATAAATCAATAACATTTCTGATAAAATGGGAAGACAGATTCATCTCTACGGCTCGGCTGCAATTTGGTATTTATATTGCATTTGAGTGAGTTCTGCTATTGAACAGCTCATGCAGCCTTGTGGTAACTTCTATTTTAACACTGAAGGTATTGCTTAGTAATGTATGACTTGAAATAAACCTTATGTGTTTATACCTTAAATTTAATATTTCATGGCTTGTTTTCAAGGTAGAAAGTATTTATCTGCAAGATGGAAAAAATAAGCTTTTCAACCTTGTTTTCTTCTGTCACACTTGAGGACTTTGCTGGTGTTAACCATCACCAGTGCTTAAAAAAAAAATAATCTCCTGCTGCCAACAACACATTAAATGTTCAACAAAGCTGGAATTTCCTATGCTACTTTGGTATATATGTGTATGAAAAAATAGTATGGTAAAAACTTATTTGAATGGTTAGGAAAAGCAGCTTATGTCATAGCACAAAAAAAAAAATATAAAATATATATATTATATATAAAAAAATATATATATAATATATATATAAATATATATATAGGTCTAAATCCTTCAAGAAAAAAATGCATATGTATGAGGGCTCTGTGACCTAGCTAGCTAGCTATGTAATATCTTTTCTTTTTAAAATAAAAATTTAAAAAAACCTAACAAAACACCTCTAACAAACCTGAGGTTAGGGAAGTTACATGCTAAAGACTGAATTTCACGATTTTGCCACTAAAAAGACTGAGAAAATTGTACATGTAAGGAGTGGGGTGTCAGAGCAAAGTAGCTCATCATCATTTGTCATGTATACACACATATTTTTATAAATATATAAAAGAAAAAAAATGGACATTTTAGCTAAACTAACTGGTGCCGACGCTCAGCCGAGTCCTTTTGTGGGATGAAATTAGATGTTCCACTGTGGTTTGGTAGCTTAGTGACTTCAAATTATTTTACTATCTTACACTAGCAAGTCTTTCACTGCATTTTGTTCCTTTCATGCCAAAATATGTCACATCTTCAAAACCCATCCCTGTTTTGAAAGAATGCTGCTCACATACCCAGGGAGATGCTGCTCCTCCTTGTAAATGAGCAGGGACTGCAGTGAGGTACGAGGTGTTATCAGCTCACACCTTTAGTTTACAAGCCGCTGAAGGAGTGATAACATTTAACTCTGCATGAAATGAGATAAAGTTACAAACCTGTACAGCTTGAAGGAAAGATGAAATAACCTGTCTACAAACCAAACTGAATTTCAAGCAACAGTGTGGAGGAAGAAGCAGCTGGGGAAGGGGCTGGAGAACAAATCTGATGAGGAGCAACTGGGGTTGTTGAACCTGGAGAAAAGGAGGCTGAGGGGAGACCTTCTGGCTCTCTGCAACTCCCTGAAAGGAGGGTGGAGAGAGGTGGGGGTGGGTCTGTTCAACCAAGGAACAAGGGACAGGACAAGAGGAAGTGGGCTCCAGTTGTGCCCAGGGCAGTTGAGATGGGATGTGAGGAAGAATTTCTTTGCTGAAAGGGTTCTGAGGCATTGGAAGGGGTTGCCCAGGGCAGTGGTGGAGTCCCCATCCCTGGAGGGATTTAAAAGGTGGGTAGATGAGGTGCTCAGAGATCTGGTTTAGTAGTGGACAGGTAGGTTGGACGGTACAGACAAGTGAGAGCCACCATCAGATGTTTTAAGTTACACGTATGGAACTGCCTGACTTTCCAAAGATGAAGATAACATGAGGTTTCTGCAATGTACGTAAACCCAACTAGAAACTCTACAAAGGTCAGGACTTTCTATTGAAAATTATCTATAATTTTCTCTACAAGATTTATGGTGATAGAGATACAGCAAGAAATCTATGATTTACCAAGCCTGAACTAAAAAAGAAAAGGTCAAAGCTTGGCCAAAGCTCAGAATTACTGCTGTTTTCTGAGACACCAAACAGAATCACAGAGTGTCAGGGATTGGGAGGGACCTCGAAAGCTCATCCAGTCCAACCCCCCTGCCAGAGCAGGAACACCTACATGAGTTCACACAGGAAGGCGTCCAGGCGGGTCTTGAATGTCTCCAGAGAAGGAGACTCCACAACCTCCTTGGGCAGCCCGTCCCGGTGCTCTGTTACCCTCACAGTAAAGAAGTTCCTTCTCAAATTCAAGCAGAACCTCCTGTGTTCCAGCTCACACCCATTGCCCCTTGTCCTATCATTGGACACCACTGTGAAGAGCCTGGCTCCATCCTCCTGACGCTCACCCTTCATATATTTATAAACATTAACAAGGTCCCCCCTCAGCTTCCTCTTCTCCAAGCTAAAGAGGCCCAGCTCCCTCAGCCTTTCCTCATAAAGGAGATGCTCCACTCTCTTCATCACCTTGGTGGCTCTGTGCTGGACTCTCTCAAGCAGTTAAACCTCTTCTCATGAGATTTCTCTACAACGGACCTCAGCTCTCAAAATTTCAGGTGGATCTAACCAGAGCCTGCCTTGTCATAGTTTCATTACAGAACTGTGGCTTTATGGCAGGCTCTCAATTATTCAGCTGCAATAATCACCAGCTGTTATTTATATTGCAGAAGGGTTTGAAGAGCGCGCTCTGCCAGGGGCTGTACGAAGGGGCAGGAAAATGCCTCGACAGCAAGAAGATCTCACAATGTAATTACTGCTCTTAGAGCACCTCACACGCAGTATTGTTCACAAATTAGTCTGATAGCCCAAACTTTTAATGACCTTTTAACTTGTGTGGGAACAATTTCGGCAGCAGGCCTTTTTAGTTGCTGTAATTAAAGTCATTTAAAAGTTTTAACTAGAAAGTACACTCAAGGCACATCAACTGATAAAGGGAAATGGGAACTTCAAGAGCTTTTTTTCCCCCCTCTGTGCAGAGCTCCTACTGTGTCAGAAAATTACAGAATGTCCATCTTTCAATTTGGCTCAACAACAAAGGATTTCCACCTACTCACTCCACGCTTTTCATATTTTTATTTTTAAATCTGGATGCTTTAATGGAGGAGAAAAAAAAAATGCTGCTATGAATATGTGCCAGCATTACATTGGAACAGAGAACTGGAAGAAAGTCTGGATTACAAGGAAGCCAAGAAACCACATCAGGCCATTCCCCTGGTATAAGAGCTGAAACATTTGTGTGTTCCAACATTATTATTTTTTTTTCTTTTGAGCAGTACTCTTCTCTAATTAATTTTTAAGGCTGCTATATTTGTTATGCCAATTTTTAAAAGTTGATTTGGGTACTGATTGCTTCCTGTATAAAGACAATTACTTTCCATGTAAAGATCCACGTGCAAGTTAATTGCAAATCTTTCTTTTGAAGAATCCAATGAAAACATGTGAAAGACCAGATTTTAAAGATACTAAAGCAATGAAAGCTAGAGACAGGCATCAAGAGCAATTTGCAAAGGTTAATTCTTTATACACACTGTGGGAATTGGATACTCTTGTATCATGACATTGGTGCAGCAGTCATGCAGCCTAAATATCTTTACAGAAGTGCTCCAAAGAGCTAAGTTTTGTTTTTTATATCATGCTCACCATATTGATGCTGACTGACCTCCAAATGATGTGGATTAATACTAACCAGAAACCATTCTGAGAGGAAATATTTTTTTAGCCACTAATTTAACTTAGTAAACGTGGAAAACACCTACATTCAAAAGGAATTTTAGCACTTGGTACAACAATTGAAACATATGAATTCAAACTCACAAAAAAATTAACTAGTATTAATTATTACAAAATAATAGATCCAAGACATTCTACCATGATCCATCTAAAATGTACAGGGAGTCAATAGTCCTCAAGGAGGGCAGGAGGTGAGACTGACCTTACTTTGTGGGTTTTAAATGTGTATCTATGAATACTCCCTCCAGTTTCAATATTCTGCAAGCGAAAACCTACCAGGAGTATTGTTTATAATAAGATATTATGTTGTAAATCAAGCAGCATCCATATATACAGCACTAAAAATATATATATATATATTTTATTTTTTTTTTAAAGAGAGAGACACCCAAAGTGTTTCAAAAGCCAAAAAGGCCATAAAAACTGTTCTTTACTGCATGTGTTTGACCCGTGGTTCACTGAATCAAGTTTAATACACTACATAAAGGCACTGTGGCTGGAAGCACCGTTCCAGAAGATGGCTGAAATATGCTCATCCTGTTTTGTCTGGGGCTTTCCAACTTCAGAAATTATTCTGCACTTTAGATAACAATTACACAGCCTCACCATATATATAATTAAACTGCATTCATTATGAGATTATTAGCCTATTAAAGCCATCAACCTCTCACTGATAAATAATCAGTCTAACCATGTGCGCTTGCCTTGTGGTTATATTTAAATAACGATAGATAGTTTATTACTGCATGCCAACATCTTTGCAGTTGGTGGCAACCATTAACAGGGTTAATGATGATCTCTTTCCATGGATTTGAAGCAACAGCTTATAACAACAAAAATCAGGAGACAGGGTATTTAGCCTCACGCTCAGGATTTTGGCCATTTCACTTTTCATTTTAAAAAATTCAATACTAAGACTTACTCTAGTTTGTTAGAGACATAATTGCATGAAAAGTTGCCTTATGGAGGGCACAGAAGCAGACTCTACTGGGAAGAGTGAACCAAATGCTTCAGAAATGAGAGGATAGCTGGACCTTGGGCAAATGCGCTACCTGAAAACATTATTTACTTACATACCAGTACTACGCAAGAAATCCTCCATGGTCTACCTCAGAAGTGTCACAGCCCACCCTCTAAAACTATGCTATTAAATGTTACAGGAGGGATTCTCACAATCCCACTCATGCACACGCAGCAAAGGAAGCGATGACCTTGTCATCCTGCTTGTACAAAGCCATAGCAGATAGCTGTGGCTTGGAAAAGCAGAGTTGAATTTCATGAAGAAGAGATACATGGTTTTCACATTTGTTTACTTCAGCAAAAATAAAACCTTTCATTATATCCTCAAAAATCTTAAGGGAGGAAAAAACCCAACAGATTGCAAAATAACAGTTTGTAGTAGTTGATTAGGAGCTGAACTGTCTTCTCCAGTTTCAAGTACCTTCTCCTTCTATTAGAGATGTTCAATTTTGTATAAATAATTAAGTATCCACAAAATGTTTTTTTTTCTTTTCTCCATTTAAAGGTAACAGCAGACTGAAAAAATGTGCCACTCCTAATTTGAACATATCAGACAACATAGTGTATTCATAAAGAAAAATTGCTATACCAATTCATGGTCTGTCTTCTAAATCCCTTCATATAAAGTCATGCAATAGAAAGAGCTCCTTATCTTCATGTTGTACCAAACACCTAAAATTCCTATTTTAACTGCTAAAAATAATTCAGAAATGTAAAAATAACCTCAGGGTATATTTAATTCCAGATGTGCATTCTACTTTCTCTTTTTACTGCAAGCCCTGGGCATTATGAACTTTGACTGAAAAGGAGCACAGGTAACACAGCTCAGGGACTCTCAAAAAGGTGAGTGATCCCTCAGAAACATTGCTGACTCAGCCCTTTGGGTGAAATTCATTTCCATGCAGAAGGCCAATGTAGCACTTAAATCCTCCTTAAACCTTGCTTTGCTGGTATATTGGGATTAAAATAGATCACAAGCTTTGTGGTTTTCCACCTTGAAGAGCACTGGAACCTGACCTTGCCAAGAAGATGCTCAGAGCATCTCCTAAGTTGCCATATTGAGCAGACACATAAAAAGAAAAACAATGATAAATTTCTGATATTCACATTCCCTAAGAAGGTCTCAAGGAGGTTTCAGAGCTGGAAGTGTCTTGGTGTGAGGCAGAGCCTGCCTTCCTGTGCCAACCCTACTGAGCAACCATGGGGCACAGCAAGGTCACCCAGCTCTGGGTTTCCCTCTTGCACAGTGAGGATGGACCCATTACCACCACATGCCGAGATCTCCCCTCAACCCTGCACCACATGTATAAGGTGACTATCCTCCTTTGAGCAGTTCCAAAGATGTTGTGTCAGATTTTCTGCCATTCATCCACCAAAAATAAAAAAGAAATTCCCACAGAATGGGAAAACACAGAGATGAAAGTGGACAATGCCAGGACAATGCCAGTCTAGTCCTTAAAATAAAGAAAAAGATCCAGCACTAGAATATTAATCCCACCCCAACTGTTTCTAGTCACTGATTTTTAAATCTCACATTCATTTACTTTGAGTATGTAAGAAGCTTTCCAGTAATACAGTAATTCTTGGTGAAATGAAAGAAACAAAAATCACATCCATTTGTTACTTTGCCATGTTCATCTGCTTTGTTTCATTCCTATTTTGCCATGGTAACACATCAGCCAATTGTCAATTTTTAGGAAAACAGACAAACACATCAAATAATTCATGCAGAGGTATTAAATCTGTTATAGTGGTTTTAGAGCTTTCCACAGAATAGAAGTATCATTTGTTAGCAGGAGTTATGTGCTGCTTTTCTTCTGAGGCATTGGAAAGCAACATGAAGTCCTAAGCAATGACACTAATTTTCTGAACTTAAGAATAGCAGTTTTTCCATCACATTAGAAATATACACCAGAGTTGGAAATATAGAAAACATTTCCTAACCTCTTTTTCTAATAAAATATTGTAGAGTCAGATCACAGAATCACAGAACAGAATCACAGGGATTGGAAGGGACCTCGAAAGATCATCCAGTCCAATCCCCCTGCCGGAGCAGGAACACCTACATGAGATCACACAGGAAGGCGTCCAGGAGGGTCTTGAATGTCTCCAGAGAAGGAGACTCCACACCCTCCCTGGGCAGCTTGTCCCAGTGCTCCGTCACCCTCACAGTAAAGAAGTTCCTCCTCAAATCCAAGCGGAACCTCCTGTGTTCCAGCTCACACCCATTGCCCCTTGTCCTATCATTGGACACCACTGAGAAGAGCCTGGCCTCATCCTCCTGACACTCACCCTTCATGCATTTATAAACATTAATGAGGTCACCCCTCAGCCTCCTCTTCTCCAAGCTAAAGATCCCCAGCTCCCTCAGCCTTTCCTCATCAGGGAGGTGCCCCACTCCCTTAATCCTTTTGGTGGCTCTGTGCTGGACTCTCTCCAGCAGTTCCCTGTCCTCCTTGAACTGTGGGGCCCAGAACTGGACACAATATTCCAGATGTGGCCTCACCAGGGCAGAGTAGAGGGGAAGAAGAACCTCTCTTGACCTACTAACCACAGCCCTCCTAATGCACCCCAGATAAACTGAAGCAACGTGGCAACATCTGGTAAAAGCTAAAAATGATGCCTGATGACAGACATTCAACCACTCATGCTGATCAAACTGGAAAAAGTTAATTCTCCATTTTACATTACAAAAATTGAACATTTTGGTCTAAGAAAAGATAGGAAAAAGTCTCAATGCACGTGTCACACAGAAAATATATTTTAGGGATTTTGTTTAGATGATGGTGTAAAAACATTACAAAGTTTACACATGGCTACTGAAACTCAAGATGGATTTTCAGGATTACATCTCATGTTTTCAAATCCAGGCTGTATGCGTGGACCCACTCTCTCTCAGCTCCAGCCCCCACACCAGACAGCTATCAAGCTCAACATTCTCCCACCTCACTGGTTCACTGTAGGATTTTTATTATATCTAGGGAATACCTCCCTATAGATCTACCACATTCATGATTCAACTTTTTCCTTAAACACCTATTAAAAGAACAAACATGTCAAAAGAAAGTACCTGCACACAAGAAATATAGATTAGCCTGCCAAAAAGACAGCCTTAAAATGCTATTTCTTTTTGATCAAATAGTTTTTGAAGCTGAACAAAATGCACCATTTCTTTTGAGTGATATCTCTGCGTTGGCCAATTTTGCCTTTTGATCATTCATAATTTTGATAAAGCCATGGCACAGAAGGAAGGTTAAGAGGTCCCAAAAGCTTTTAATCATTCCCTTTCTGAACCATCTTGTACTAATCTTCTTGTACCACACCAGACCCAAATCTTTTCTGTTCTTCCAGGACATTGCTTATGAGACTTCTCGTATTTATTGTTCAAATTATCCCACAGTAAATGGAGATGATGCAGAAATACTGGAAGAAACTCAAATAAAACTTATTGATAAGTTCACCTCTTTCCAGAGTTGCCATCTTCATTTAAAAAGTCATTCTTCTATCACCATCTATAGTGATACTTTAGGTGGCAGAACTCACACGGGCTTTTGGTAGGAGCCATCACTTAAGTCAACATCCAAGCCAAGAAAAACACAGAACACCAATATTTATAGCTCTTGAAAGGCCACTGTCAGGTTTTTATTTCTTAATTTGATGCATGTTAGAGAAAATAATAAGCTAGAGACAAAAGCAATAAAGAAAAGGAGAAGTTTAAGTGCTTAGAGAGATTAATTCTCAAAGCAAGATAATGAAGTGATTTGGAACATAGAGCTAAACTGGTGGCAAATCTCTCTGAGATTATAGAAGAGCCTAGTGGACAGATGGATTGGGCAATCATTTGATACGAATCAGTTTATAGCAAAGATAAAACAGAACAGGAGAAAGGGAAAATGATGTTTCATGTCTGAAAACAGCAAGTTCAGGAACAAGATGTTACCAGCTGACTTTGTTAAAACAACTCCTCTGAAATTAATACAAGCAAGTGACCTGTTTGAACAGACAGGATGAGTGACATAAGAAATGCAATTCAGAAGATGCAAGACAGATCAATGCCCTGCTCCCTGGAAAGCCATTTAAAAGGCAAACGAGATGCAAGGAAGAGCAAGTGGATGGACGAGTTGATGTATGAGCAGAGGAACTAAAAGGGGAACTAACAGAAAAATGGGAAATAAAAAAAGTGATAGACTTTATTCTGAGACAAACTGATAGAGCTCACCTGCAGTTGATAAGAGCCCATATGCTTGACAACTTTGCCACGTTCCATGTAAAACATCTAAGGGTGCAGCTTCAATTCATACAAATCACCATCGCTGAACGTGTTTGATATCAGCCGAGAGGCTGGGACTGGGATTGTGAAATGACCTTTTAAAACAAACAAGCCCCACCATCCAAAACTCCAAATCCTTTGACAACCTATTCTACATATCTGCTTTGCCTTTGTAATACCCACTGAATAAGTCCAGGTTTTAGTAATTTCATTACAGGATGGAAGCAAATATTGCAGTTTTATGCCTGCTGACCATAGCTGGGTGCAAATAGCTTTTCCCCACATAGGGGAACCAAATTAATCCAATAAACCTGTAGCAGTTTTCATGGGTTCTTATTAAACAATATTAGGAAAGGAAAATGTTAAGCACAGGAAAATACATTAATATTGGACAAGTGACACCTCAAGTACTCAAGGAAGTTTAATGATCCCACTATCATGACAACATTCACTTCGTGACCAACGATACAGTTGGGATTTTAGAATACTGATCTAAATCAGGAAAACCCAAGCAGTGTGTGGGGACAAGTTATTGGTGACAATCCTCCTGTTCCACTGGGATACAGGGTGGCTGGATACACAGCAATGCCTCTAAGCCCAGTAAGTCCTATAAAGCAAAATAATTTCTATTTTGCATCAAGTTGTTTTCTTACTGTATGCTCTGAGCACAAACAATTGAAAAGCTTCCTTCAGTACTGCCACCAGCTTTATCATCCTTCTTACACAATAATTGCACAGTAATTCTCACACAAATGCCAAGGAGATAATCAGTTAACTTTACAATTTTTCTCCTAAATTTTATGTATGGAGTGAACAACAATAAACTATCATATTGTAGAAATACACAAAAAGAGATGTGGTTATTCAAAGATAGAATTTGCCAGCAACTAACTAGTAGTCCTGTATACAAACCTACCTATATTTATTTATCTATATATGAGCAAACTTATACTTAATTAAAAAAAATAATACAAAGGAAAAAATCTAAAACCACAAGGGCTATAACTTCAATCTCTGATACTGGAGTATTTAAATGTTAGGATGCTTATTTATAAAGCTATGATACAGATGGTGCACTAGTGTCTATGAAATAGATATAAAACTGAGATAGTAATAATGTGTATATAAAAATCTCCCTGTAATTTAGTAACTTTATTTCCATCCTCTGACTTCTTCTCAAGGGGGAGTATGTCTGTATTAAGCTGTTGATCCATTACAGGAAACTAGGCTGGGTTTTTTTTCTGTACTTTCTATTATAGAGGTCATCTGGAAAGATCATGAGAATTCATTTAGGACTTCACAGACTGGAATTTGAGTGCTCGCTGTCACCCACGCTATCTGGGGACCTTTAGATGCACTTTATGTTGGACAAACTACCTGAGCCTGTGAATTCTTTAGAACAGCTACAACTGAGCCAGACTTCCTCATGACTTAAATTACAATGGCCAACAATTTCAGAATTACTTTTATACACATCTATACGTACATGCACATATAGATTATTATTCTGCTTCTAACAACTGTTTTTGAAGTCAGTGAAAAAAAATTCCTAAAAATCAAGCAAATCCTTAGCCTACAAAACAGAAACCAATTACATTTCTAACTGAGATGATTTAGAGACAGGTATATCTCCAGGAAGTGACAGACTAGGTTAAATGAAGGCAAGGTATTACCATTGGAGTTAATGATAGCTTAAGTATCTTACCAACTCGAAAACAAAGAGGTGTTACAAGAGCTCTTGACTAGCTACTTGCCAGGAGAAAAGTATTTGTGAAGATTAGCAGAGATGACCTGAAATTGTCGTTTTTCTGCCCTCTTTCCTACTCCAAGTTTACCATTTACAGGCAATGGCTTGTTACAGGTTTGGTGCTAAGTGTTTTAATACCTTATATTGACATTTTCAAAAGCAAGCAGATATATATTCAATTTCCATTTGAAAATGGGGGCACGCTTTTTCACTTTCTATTTGGTATTTGGCTCCACAGCTATTTCCAATGAACAGACTATTCCATGAGTAAATCTGTATTAGAATTTGTTCCTTTATAAGTATCAATATTATCAATCTCAATCAGCAATTAATCCACCAACCTTTTTGTTTATTATAATTACAAAAAGATTTCCTGACTTTCATTCATTGGAGACTAGTGACAAAATACCAAAGCCATCTTTCTACTTTTACTGCTCTTAACCTCAATGCAAATTCTCTGCCATATCATCTAAATACATGCATTTAATCACTTACCAATAACATCCCCATGTCTTTTATTTCATTTTGTACATCCTTTCAGCAAACTCTTGATGTTTTAAATCCCCAATCACTTTTCTCATTCAGCCATGTCTCTCTTATTATTAGACATGGCTGTATTAGACTTCTCTGTATTAGAATTTGTTCCTTTATAAGTATCAATATTATCAAACTCAATCAGCAATTAATCCACCAACCTTTTTGTTTATTATAATTACAAAAAGATTTCCTGACTTTCATTCATTGGAGACTGGTGACAAAATACCAAAGCCATTTCTCTACATTTACTGCTCTTAACCTCAATGCAAATTCTCTGCCATATCATCTAAATACATACATCATTTCTCAGCAAGCCTCCCTAATCGCTTACCAATAACATCCCCATGTCTTTTATTTCATTTTGTACATCCTTTCAGTAAACTCTTGATGTTTTAAATCCCCAATCACTTTTCTCATTCAGCCATGTCTCTCTTATTCCAATAATTTCATACTTATGCTAAAACATTTGTAACTCTCATTCAGCAATCTTATTATATAAGATATGCAGCTTTTCTCTCTTAGTTCTCCTTTGATTTACATTCTTACCAGAGGTATCTTCCACTGAACGTTGTTAACCAGTGGATAAATTACCTTGGGATTTAGGCAGTGCCATCTAAATCTCTCTCCACCCTCATCACTTCAGCTAATAAAATATGGATAGTAATTTTCCAGTTTAGAATTCGGCTGATTTTCTCCTGAGCTTGTGGAAGACAGCCACCTTCCAAATATTATTCTGTTTTTTTAGTCTATTTTTTTTCTTGTTTCAGGGTTTTTTTTTTTTGTTTGAGAGGTTTTTTTTGTTGTGTTTTGTTGGTTTGGGTTTTATAATTAAAAAAATTGCTGCCTTAAAAAAATGTCTTCCTGACCCAACCCAGAGAGGGCAAAGGGAAGCTTCTTTAAAAAAAAAAACAATAAATAAAGACCAAATACACTACTCTTTGTAAAAATCACACAAAACCTCTAACAGAAGTTTCCATCTGAACTCCCTACCAGTGCTCATCCTGCTTACACAACCATTTCACCCAACAACACAATGTTTAGCACATTTAATAAGCACCTTATTCTAAAACTGGCTACCTTGCAATATTATAACAAATTCAATTAAAAATAAAACCTTGCAAGCATGTTTTAGGACTTGATTAGTAAACAAATTACCTTACCTAATATAGAGTTTCAACTGAAGAACATCAATAGGGACATCTTGCTTGTACGCCTCTTGTTTGATTTATTTCCACTGTAGCCAGATCCTTTTCTCTAAAGCTCTGGAAGAGTTGTTTTCTGGAAATGAACCATCAAATATCCATTCACTGAGAAGAAAGGTCTAAGGTTTAGACACAGTTACCCACTTAAAAAAACCCAACAACAACCAAAAAAACCCTACAAAACACCCAGCCTAGGAGGAACCCTTATATATACCTTCCTAGGTCGCATCCTCCTAAGCTTTTGGTGATGTTCAAGCCCCTTTTCCTCAGGTGAACAAGGTCAGCAGGGATTTTTCTTGATTGCAGATTAGTGCAAACCTGAGGGTCATGCTGTTACTCACACTGAGCAGTGATTTACCTCATGAGTAACCCTATTCCCCTGCAGTTTTGGAGAACACAGCTGCTGTTGGGTCTGTAGAACTTCTCGTCTCCCAACAGTCTATGTAAGGTCCACCGAGAAGACATCACAAGCTATGTTATGGGCAAATCCAAGAAGTTGTGCTTCTCCAGCAATTTACAGAAAACTATTATTGAAATTTAAATTCTGATTTCAACTGCAAGTTTGGAGAAGGTCAAGAAATGAATTTAGAAGTTACAGTGTGAAATAGAGCAGCTAACCCTCCAGGAATGGTAGTTCACCTATAATGAATTAGATTTTAAATTTAATTTTTAAATAATATCAAAGGTACTGTGATCCAATGTGCCTGATCACTGTAGGGTTAAAGCTAAAAATAATGTTGGCACAAAGAAATACAGTAATTAGATTCATTTCTTTAACACTTGCAGTAATAATTATGTCATTATAAAAGTTATCAATTTTATCCCGCTGGATTAAAATTCTCCCTGAGCATTTCAAGATGGCGATGTCATAAGCACATGAAATTAGTTTAAGTGCAGTCAAGCAAAACACTTCTGGTAATAGTAATGGAAAATAATCTGGGCACACTGCTTCAATTAACTACCTACATGGCCAAAATATTCTGATTTTTGATAAAGGACTCTCCACTTTAACGTGGTGTCCTCTAAAATGTGACACCTCAAATTATGTAGTAAAGCATGGAATGAAAATACTGGGATGGTGCAGCACAAAAGTGGCCAAAAAGAGTCACAAATACCTCCATCATTTATTTCAACACAACATGACAGCAGTTAAAAGTAATGCTGGAAGATTTCAAATGAGTGGTTAAACGTTTGAAGACGGAGCTGAGCAAACATTTACTCTTCCATGAGGTAAACATGAAATCCTGCTGGTGGTTTTGAACCTCCTGTTGAGAGCCAGGGAAAATTTATCTCTGTATCATGTAAGACACATAGGTTTTTTGCTAATTCAAATTTCTCCTTGTATTCCAATTCTTCTCACCTAATCTTTGACAAAATATTAAAATGCAGAGATTTCAACAGAGACTGGAGTTCCCAATTTTGAGTAGATTGAAATGGTTCAAATGTTTTATTTGCTTGTGACTTTCACAGAAAATTGAAGTGTTCATGGAAAAAAATAAACTTAAACAGAATTCGTGACTATTCTGGTTTTTGTTTTTCTTTCCTGATTATACAGCTAATCAAGATGCTCTTACACTACCAGAAACATATTTCCCAAGAGAGATTTAATTAATTTATTGCTCAGTTTTACACACACAGAGATTTTTTCCATATTGACTGAGTTTGACTTCAGCAGCTAGAGAGTTCATAGCTTGGCTGCTAAGGGAGAAGCAAGAAAAAATAGGAGAAGGAAATCTCATTAATGTTAACAGAGTTGCACTCAGCTGCAGGGACATTCCATGGGACCAATTTCAGCACCATTACTTCTGTAAGGTAAACATGATTTTTTTTTTCTCAATATGGGAAACTTCAAAAAACACTCATGGTTAATAAAATTCATCTGATTAGAGAATCTCTGATCTGTGAAAACTTTTAAAATACCTTTTGAACTTCTCTGTAGAACTGCTTAATGAATGAATGTCTAAGTTTCGAAAGATAAACACAATAAAGATCTGAGTGTTGCTGAAAAAGGGAGGTAATAGCTGTAAATTTGCCATCATTACCCATTATGACATCAAATACAACATCAGGGGGTGATATTTTGACAGCATAATGTGACTTCTCTTAGAGCTAACGCTGCTGTCAGAGGTAACATTTTGCAGTGTTTGCTAGAGTTGCTCATCCTCTGATGCAAATTGCAAAGAGTCCTCACCAAACTGGCCCTCTTGATCCCACTTATTATGCTCAGCACTAAGCCTAACTACTTAACAAGAGTTTGAAGTGCACAAGTGACTTTGTCAAGAAAAACAAAGCAAATTTCTGCAATATTTGCTTCTCAAGAATTGTTTGGGTTTGGTTTTTGGGTGGTTTTTTGTTTGTTTGTTTGTTTTAAATTAAATTGTTTTAATTAATGTGATTGGAATCAATGGCTTTTCACATACTTACTAGTTTGAAAGCTTCAGTGTTTCTTTCAGCTACTTGGCCTCATCAGAGCTCTGCAGTGGCTTTCTACATCTGGAAGCCCATAACATAACCCCTGTCACACTCTAAGGTCTTTTCACCATCTAATACTGATCAGATTTGGCCTCCAGATCTCATAGAGGATTTCCAAAGAACTCCTCAAGACAACATAGTTTTGGGTTGGTGAAGTTAGGATCATCACTCTTCATTACCAGCACCAGTAATGATGTGAAGCCCATTTTCCAAGATGACACCATGCCATCCAAACCCAATGTGCCCTTCCAAGAGCGGTGTAGATCACTCCCCAGGGACACAGATTTCAGGAAATAAATATAAAACTTGATCATGATGCCAATGGCTGTCCTAAACATCAGTGCTTCATCTTCCAGCCTGTTGTCACAGCTAATGTGGGTCACATATCATCAGGTATAGAAGTTTATGCAAATGCTATGCAAAAGCCTCAATCAGGGAAACTAAGTGAACACAAATGCTGACTCAGTAAGTGGGCTTGTCAAAGACACAAAGACACACCTAAAATTGAAAATTAATTGCTGGTTTTGTGTACATAATTTTAAACACTTGGGATTGTGCCTGCACGTGCTGTGGTTGGTCTTGGAAGGCTTCAGAACTCCATTTTATTGCAGCATATATGAAAAAGATTAAATGGTCTTGAACATTCCACTATAAAACTAAGAGCTCCAGACATTTCCTGAGGCTATTTTTGATGGGTTAGTTAAGAACCATGATGCTTAGATTTTGTTCTTTGATCAAACATCATTCATCTAGCTGTTAAAATAAGGAAACTTGGCATTTCTTGTCTTCTGGTCATTTAAATTGGCTGTCAGGATACCTGTGCCATTTGCTTTATTATCATGGAGCTGCTGACATGGCAGAAAAACACTATTCCGAAGGATTTAGCAAGGGAACATTAGCAATTGTCTGAAATACATCTTGTCTGCTCCTAGGCTGATATAAGCCCTTTTATCTTGATGTATGTAAATATATGTCCTGAGACCCTCTTATCCCATTAGATGGGTTGCTGATAGGACATGTTTGAAGAGAGGGATAGATATGATCCAGCTAATGAACTGATTGCTTCCAGGATGTAGTTAGGTCAGCTTGGCGAGACTCTTGAAAGTCTTGATGTGCCTTTTATCCATATACTCAGTTTATGCTGGATAATTTTGCCCTGATAGCTGCTTCTTTTGCTTGAGCTTTCCTTTTGCCACCTATAAAATGATATTTTTTTTGCAAAGTGTTTCAGCTCTAGGGCAAACCAGCAATAAAATACAACCCAAATACCTCTCCTTTTGCATGGCATCGTTGATGGTTACAATGAAGGGGTTTTTCATTCTCTGATCATGGGTGGTGAAATTGCTCCAGTTATTTTAAAACATGAATCCAAATGTAAAACTATTGTCTGCAATGTCAGTTCATCACTTCTGGGACTGCCTTGCCCATACCATCGTTTAGCCTATATTAGATTATGGAAAGAGTGATTGTTGCAGTGACGTGACTGATGAGCTGTATCAGCACTTACTGGGTAATATTTAACCTATTTCAGAACATCTGTCCAGTTAATGTCGTTTGCAAGAGAGCTTTCTATCTTCTCCAGAATGCAATGACTCCTCAATTAATAGATGGGATCTAATTTTAGAATGGTTGAAATGAACAATTAGAAGACTCATAAAGGCGTTTCTGTACGTAGCATTAAATATAGCATGAATTAATTTGCTGGAGTGGTTTAACTTTAACTGTACGTGACAGGATTTTAGTGGGAAAAAAAAATTAATGTAATGCAAATGAAAATCTAATCAGAAGAGTGGGAATAAAGCACAATTTATGGTTAGGGACTGTGTTTGCCACACATTTTTGCAAACTGTGTACTTGCAAAAGGGGTATCAATTAAATGTACTGTATAAAAACAGATCAGCAGGGGGATTACTGTTAGTCATAAAAATGTGTTTAAAAGAATCAAAACTCATTAAAAAGCTGTATAATTACAATTAACGAGCAAGAAAAAAAAAAGGATGAGTCTGGACATAAAGAATAGAATGTTTAAAAAAAAAAAAAAAGAGATACAGTGTCTGTGACTGGGCAGAAAAGAAAAAAAATAGGTCATGGGAGCAGAAAAATGAGCCCATAGAGGATCAGCATGATGAAGTATACCACCAAAAAAGTGCTACTATATATCTCATTAGTGGGAAATGTGCCTGAACAGGAGGGTCACATGTCTGGGATTTTTCTTAAGGTGTCACTATGTTATTCAGCATTCATTAAATATATTACGTATCTTCCTCAGCACACAACAGTGAAGGGAAACAGCCTGACCATTAGCAATGGAGAGCATATGGCACTGGGCAGGAGGTTGTGTTCAGTGACCTCCTGAAGTCCTTTCCAACCTCAATTATTTTATGATCCTGCACACACCAGCAGCATCTCTTTCCCCAGTTGCTTTATCTGAACTGAGCTGAGGGGAACACCCACTCAGAGGAGCTCAACCACTCCATGCTGATGGAACACAGGCCAGCTTTGGTCTGGGAGAAGGTCATGCTTGCCCATGAAGGAAGGATAAGGTCTTCATCTTAACACCAAAACCAGAAGACCTCTATGCTAACTAGTAGAAGCACCAAGAGTCATAGCATAGCAGTAGTCTACAGACACATTGATTCAGAGATCTTACTACTGTTACTGCTGTTTTTTTCCCAGCTCCTATCACCTATATCATCAATGACCAAGGCCCTGTGTTTGTAGGCACTATAAAAACACATCTAGAGACCCTTGCCAAGTAAGCTACAGTCTAAATAGCATGTCCAGTTGCCCTCCACTATGCACCATGAAGAAACCATAGCTACTTTAGATATTAGAAACATGTTGGCCTCGGGATCCCAGGTTCTCATACCAGTGACTTTGCCTGGTTTCTCAGAAGAATTAATTATACATAAATTGCAACACATGGTACACGGCAGCTCTGCTTTAAATGCACCAAAAATAAAAATAATAGCTGCCTTTTGCAAAGGTTTCTCTCGTGCTGCTGCTGCTTGCACGTGGACGGCACTTAAAACAGCTCTCAAGGTCACAGTAAGCCTCCTGCCTTCTCTGGCAAAGATGAATTCGAGTTCTGTTCGTGCTTCAAACTCATTTTTCCCTTAGTTAACTTCATGCTTTTACTTAGCTCTATCTTTCTGCTCCAGCAGCCAATTCCAAATTTAATAAAACTTCTCATGTAGATCTCATTTTTCCCTATTTATCTACATTACTGTATTTCTCTGTCTCTTCTTCCCTTTTTCCTGGGACCCAGCAACACATCTCAATATTATTAGAATACAACTCAATTGAAATTTATGCCTTCAAGCAAAATAGTTCTCAATATTGTGAAAAACAACCCAGGAGAGCATTACCAAGACAAACTGTCACATTCCCTCTGATCTACAGCACAGAATCAAACATCTTCAGCAATCTTTAACGTTTCAAAGACATTTGCTTTTCCTGGAGATTCTAACTGGCAGTGGCAATTCCTGGGTTAAAGAGAGCTTCTTCTAGTGCTGCCTCAACGCTCATCTCTCTCTGCTCTCCTCCTGCAACCCAGTTAATGGATATATTCCGCAGCACTGCACGCACACTGCCTGGGCTCCAGCGAGAAGCGCCGCCCGGGACTGATCTTTCTGATTTGATCATAGAAATGGCAAGACTTTTGCCATTCATCTGGGGAGATTTCAGGTCTGAACAGTGAGCAGTTCTCTACCCACAGTGATTTTTTGTTTTTTTTTCCCCTCCTGGCTGCCAGCCTGCCCGTTATTATTAAGTAACCCCAGCACAATCTGTGCAGTCTACCCTGGAGGGTGGACTCCGAGCCGCGTGGCGCTTCAGCAGAGGACATCAATTGAGGTAGATACACCAGTACTTACACTGAATTTATGAAACTGGGAGTCTATTTCTCATTACAGCTCACAGTAAATCATCCTCCTCTTGCTTTTGCTTGGAAATTGCTTCAGCTGCTGGCTTTATTGCCATTCTTTTATATTTATATATATATATATATATATATATATATATATATATAAAAAATCTTTTAGAAGAAGCTGTACAAGTTAAAACAAAAGACAGTAAGCTGTGCTTTTTTAAAGGAAAATAGAAAAATTTGCAAGAGACTCTAGGACCTTTGCATATGGACCACAACACACAGTTATGTGTTGTTCTCTTCAATTTTCCCAAGTAATCTTAAAATTTCTTTCTTTATTTCTCTTTAAGTTTCTCTTAAAGCTGGGACGTTGATTTGGACAGGCTGGTGGCTGTGATAGTCTATTAAAAATAGAATAGTTTCATGTTTGAGAAAGAATGACCTCTCTGACCCAGCCTAGCTTCTAATCACACTTCACCATTGCCAGAGCTGATTGGAGAATGGCTCGTTGAGAGGGAATGTGGGGTAACAGGAGCACCAGGCAACATGCATGAGTCCCACCTAGGCTGGCACTGCCCTGTTATTACAGTGAGTATAAAGGAAGCCACTTGCCCTGCTGAACAGCTTATCAGATTGATTTTTAACCCTTTTGGATAACCTGGAAGGACAAATCAATATAACTAAGAAAATTAAAATATTATTAAGATATAACAATTGCTTTAATATCCTTTTACAAAAGGGAATCTTAGGTGGAAATGTGTTCAGGCAAGTGTCACTTGCTTCTCTCTACCTGCTGTGTATCACTTGTCACTGCCAGGTATAAAAATCTGTAACTTTGCAGGTTTCACAGAATCACTGATTGGTTGAGGTTGGAAGGACCTCTGAAGGTCAATCTAGCCCAACCCCCCTGCTCAAGCAGAGACTCCTAGAGCACATGAACCAGGATTTTGTCCAGGTGGTTTTTGAATATCTCCAGGAAAGGAGATTTCACAACCTCTCTGGGCAACCTGTTCCAGTGCTCAGTCACCCTCACAGTAAAGAAGTTCTTCCTTATGTCCAGGTGGAACTTCCTAGGCTGCTGTTTATGCCCATTGCCTCTCATCCTATTGTTGGGTGCCAATGAGAAGAGTCTGGCCCCATCCTCTAGACACTCTTCCTTTAGATATTTATAAAAATTAATCAGATCCCTTCTGAGTCATTATTTCTCCAGGCTGAACAGGCCCAGCTCTCTCAGCCTTTCCTCATATGAAAGATGCTCCAGTCCTTTAAATCATCTTAGTTTCCCTTTGCTGGACACACTCCAGGAGTCCCATGTCCTTCCTGTACTGGGGAGCCCAGAACTGGACACAAAACTCCAGGTGCAGCCTCACCAGGGCTAAGTAGAGGGAGATGATTACCTCTCTCAACTTGCTGGCAACACTCTTCCTAATATAACCCAGGATACTGTTGGCCTTCCTGGCCACAGGAGCACACTGCTGGACCATATTTAACTTGTTGTCCACCAGGACTCCCATGTCCTTCTCTGCAGGGATGCTTTCCAGGAGTTCAGCCCCCAAAAGCATTTTTACTGCTTTTCTGTACCAAATGGAATACACCCATCAGTTCTCAAAGATTAGCAACTAATTTCCACAGCATGGAGCCAGATTTGTTTCTCTTCTTACTGCGTACTTTTCTGAGCAGTTGTATGAATCCATGAATCCATCTCATATAGAATGGTTTGGGTTGGAAGGGACCATAAAGTTCATCCAGTTCCAACCCCGCTGCCAGCAGCAGGGACACCTTCCACTAGACCAGGTTGCTCTAAGCCTCATCCAACCTGGCTGAGAACACTTCCAGGGAGGAGCAGCCACAGCTTCTCAGGGCAATCTGGGCCAGTGTCTCACCACCCTCACAGCAAATAATTGCTTCCTAATATCTCATCTAAATCTACCCTCTTCCAGTTCAAAGCCATTTTTCCTTGTTCTATCACTAACTGCCCTTATGAAAAGTCCCTCCCCAGCCTTCCTGGAGTCTCTTCAGACACTGGAAGGCCACTATAAGATCTCCCTGGAGCCTTCTCTTCTCCAGGCTGAACAACCCCAACTCTCTCAGCCTGTCATCACAGCAGAGCTGCTCCAGCCCTTGGATCATCCTTGTGGACTCCTCTGGGCTCATTCTAACTGCACATGCAAAAGGCCATCTGAATGCTCATTATTTCATGTGTAGGCAGGTCCTAAAGAAACAGCGTTACACTTGCATGGGAACTGTTATCTAGAGATTAGCTATCAAAGTGCACAGATATTAACCTTATTTTGCATGCACAATTGAACTTATACACGATTTTCCCAAGCACCGAGATCTTACCCTCTACTTCAAAAACACTTTTGTTCTATATGACAAGGGAAGTACCCACTTACCTCAAATGTCCTTCCTTTCCACCAGCTGATGTACAATTCACTACCTGAATTTGGAACAAGGCTTTTAATAGCTTTCCATTTTCAGCCTTGCTTGCACTTTGGATGGGAGAAAAGCATGCTGTCTATAAAAGCAATCGTTCTAGTCACACCAGCGCCAGCCTTTGTAGAAATAGTGCTAAGAGGGAAGGAAATTGGAAAAGTATGGCTTGAGAGTATAATCCTATTTAAAAATGACTTTAGAATCTCTATGGGTCACCAAAAAAAAAAAAAAAAGAGAGAGAGAAAGAAAAAACTTCTTTACAGGCTCTTTCTACTTGATGTGAAAAACTCTTACTAGTTTTCATCTCAGTTCTGTGTCTTTTAAGCACTCCTGCTTTAAGGAGATAATAATTTGCTCATATCCTAAAAACAGTTCCTTGGCTCCTTCCTCACTATTATTTCTAACTGTCTGTTCTCTGTTTCTTCTGTAGGCAATGGAGAGTGAGGTCCTGGCTCAATGGAGTATTATCTTTACAAAAGGACTAAAGCTTCAGGAGAGATTTTTCCAAAAAGATGGTGATGGTGCTATTTAAAATCTCAGTGCTGGTCAGTAAATGTCTCACTTGCCCTTTGTGAAGGCTGCATGTGGTCAAGGTCTGGCAAACTCAAATTGCTGCCAGGTGACAAACCATTGTCCTTCATGTCCCATGAGGCTAGAGAAGCTGTTGTGCAGTTTTCAAGCTGTAGCTGGGACTCGATGCCAATGGTACAGAGGATAATCATGGAATGGTTTGGGTTGGAAGGAACCTGAAAGATTATCCAGTTCCAACCCCCTGCCATCAGCAGGGACACCTTCCACCAGACCAGGTTGCTCAAAGCCTCATCCAACTTGGCCTTAAACACTTCCAGGGAGGGGGCATCCACAACTTCCTTGGGCAACCTGTTCCAGTGTCTGACCATCCTCACAGTGAAGAATGTCTTCCTAATATCTAATGTAAACCTACTCTCTTTCAGCTAAGGACTCAAGGCAAATGTTAATATAAAGAGATGAACCCAAGCAGACCCAAGACAGTGAAGGAAGAATTCCCCACCATGAACATCACTGGAACACCCCTCCCCATCACTCTTCATGAAGGCTGAAGCTGTTGACATTTGGACTCAAAGGGATGTTAGAGCAGTATGACGCCAAGGAAAATAGAGTTTTTTAATTTAAAAACTTAAAGTTTATTATTAATGATATTAATTAGTATTAATATTAAATAATATTAAATATTATTAAATAATATTAATTATAAATGTTAGCCTTATTGTAACTGGACTATTAGTCACTATTAGTTGTATTTTTAAACACAGGATATAAATAATACATTGCTAAATTCAACCACCTCTGCAAATAATGACAGAAGACACAAAGAAATGAGAAATATGGTTTCAAGTTTAATTATTTACCACTGGCAGTAAATATCTACTGTGTTGAACAACATCCACAGTAGACCAAGTAAGGGGAAATGTTAACATAAGACAATGACAGTAAGGAAATTATATTGGACACAAAACAAATAAATTGTTCTGCCTATCCTACAGACTATGAGCTTCCAAATGATGATGGCTGGTTAGCCAGAGGATATCGACATATCCTTGACAGGTGATGTCTTTTATTAGATGTGATAAAATTAGAGGTTATAGGTGAAGAGTGATACAATGAGCCATTCACTGATCATATAGAATGTTGACAGAAAGATTCTTCATGTATCGATTGTAGAATGGGACACTTAACATTTTGAGTGGCATTTGATGACATTCATGAGATGATAACGACTTTGTGTCAGTAATGACCTAGACTGCATTTGCAGTAGTGACCTAGAGGTAAAAAACATTATAGGGCATTACTGTTATCTAGGACATTGCTATCAAGCTTTGCTGCCACTTAAGGTCCTTCCTTCAGACATTTCTCCATGTTATTAGAAGACCTGCACTCTGCACAGTGTTTGCAAAAGAGGCCAGAATTAGTCTCACTCTATTAAAACTGCCTTTGATTTAAAGAGGAGCAGATCTAAGCCAATGATGAGCATATTTATTATTCCCTTCTCCTTACCCTCCCCTGTGCTGTCCATTTTCTGTAACCTTGCTCCATGCCCTGCAGAGCAGAGCTGATGAAGTGACCTCTCAAGATGACATATTTTATGATCTGCTCTACTTGCACCTTTTGTTGCTGACAGTATGGGAAGTAAAATAAAGAATGTGGCCTAATTAAATCTCTGTATCATTATATTAATAAAGAGGGAAACTGTCTGGCAAGAGCAAATCAAGAACAATCTCCAGTGATCTGCTGGCTAGATTGGGAAGAGGTGTAAATTGAGGAGTCCTCTTCCTCCAGAGGACCCTTTTTAAACCCTGTTTTCTTTTTTGGACTCAACAGTTTCTTTATATCATAAAATGAAAGGTGGCAATTTGGACATAAATAACTGTACACTGTGACAAACTAAGCCATTCAAAGAATGTGAAAGCCATAATCACTTGGGTTTAATTTTCTTTGGGATATCCTTAGACATTAGGAAAAAATTCTTTACTGTGAGGGTGGTGAGACACTGGCCCAGGTTGGCCAGAGAAGCTGTGGCTGCTCCTCCCTGGAAGTGTTGAAGGCCAGGTTGGATGAGACTTTGAGCAACCTGGTCTAGTGGAAGGTGTCCCTGCTGATGGCAGGGGGGTTGGGACTGGATGAGCTTTAAGGTCTCTTCCCACCAAAACCAGTCTGGGATTCTATGATTAATCCTAATTCCAGTTCCAGTTTACTTGGACTGTAAAGCCACATGTTCATGTTTTTCCTGGCCTTTTGACATGGAAGACAACTGTCAAGCACAGACCTAACCCCTTCTTCCCAACATACAAAACCAATAATAAAATACTCATTACTAATGAACTGAATAGCTGACAATATTTATATAGAGATATGTATAAAATATGAGTTTTTTTCCCTGCTGATAACAAACAAAAGTAAAAGGCACAGCTCAGGAGGATGTACAAGTGGACATGCCATGGTCTGCAGTTGCTGGGAAGCAAGAGCTTCCAGCCTTGTGGAGTAAGAAATTAAATGAGCCCCTGGCTGTTGTTTTGTTTTTCCATTTACCATTTCCATATTTCCATTTCCATATGTGACAGTTTGACTGAGCTGGCAGCCAAACAAGACACAGCCACTCAACAGCCTTCCCCCACCCAGGGAATTGGGGAGAGAATTGGAGATGTAAAGGTGAGGAGACTTGCAGGTTGAGATCAGAACAATTTAATAATTAAAGTAAAAATTATATTAAAATAATAATAAGAGTAATAATTAAAACAAATCTATATATATATATATATATATGTGATGCAGAGTAGAATTGCTCACCACTCACTGATAATGATCCCAGAGGAGCCAAAAGGAGCCCCAAAATGAAATCACAATCCCGGAAAAATGAGCCTGAACAATTCCCGAGAGAATCCAGCCCCCTTTCCAGTCAATCCCAGTTAATATACTGAACATGACATGATAAGCTATGGAATATCTGATTGGCACATCCAACTGTAAATTCTGGGTTTTACTCACAACTACGCTCTCCTTCTCCACTCCCCCCTTCCAGTCCTCTGCTCCTGTGAACTGCCCAAGCACAGTGTCCTTGGAGTTATCAACATTGTTCTCATAACAATCCTCACTGGAACCAACACACAGCGCTTTCCAGCTACTGAGAAGAAAATTAACCCTATCCTAGCAAAAACCAGGACACCATACAAGAGAATCAAATATTCCCGAGCCAGACACAGAACTAAAGCAGGATTTTTGGCTCCTGTGCCTCACCGTGGTGTCTGCAGGACTTCTGGATATGGCTCATGGGTATGGCCCATAAAAACCATCAAGGATTTTTTGAAGCAAACTCATAACAACTTTCCTCCATCATCAATTTCCATGTTCCTTCTGTTTAAAACCACTAATGCAATTGGAACTGATATCCAAAGCACGTTTTTGGGGAACCTGGTACTTTTTCCTGGCTTTTAAAAATGTTTGCAGAATTATTATCAGAGACAGGATTGGTTTCTGTATAAGTATGTAGATGAGACTGCTGACTTTATTAACATGCTACACATTAGTTGGCCATCTGGCCTCTCCCAGAATAACATAAGAACAGATTTTTAAATCATTAGAAATATTAAATCATAAAAGCAATAAAATTCATTTATTATCAAGGACAAGTCCGAGTCATTCTTATTCACCTTGATTTTTTGTATTGTATTAAAAATTAAAACCAGTTTTATTAAAGATATTATTGGATGTGCACTTTTAAGTAAATGAAAGAATTTTGATACAGGAAAGAAAAGGTAATAATCACCTTATCTAATGAAAAGGAATTAGAAATAAATCTTCAATAAAAAGTATTGACATATCATATTTTTGACCAGTTCTGGTTTTTAGAATTAAAAATATGCCATAATTATCACATAATACTTTACATAACCTTCCATGATGAATATTAGGTGAACTAGTAGCTGTGAGCAAGTGTCTGTTGGTAATAATACCTCTGCAAGATCACTGAATTGCAGAGAACACAGCTACCACCACACATCCTCCTTCAGGGTAGGTGGGAATTGAGCCATGCTATTGTGATAAACATGTTGATAGTCAAATCACTGCTGAAAGAAAGAAAAAAACTACTCATATTTTTTGAAGTGAGTCAAAATGGAGAGATTTTTCCCATTTCCCACATGGTAACTTTGTACACTGCTGCTGTGGCAGCCGTATTATTTGTTATTTAATTGACTGTGGAGGTTGTGTCTTTATTTATAGTAAATGTTTAAGGGTCCTCTTTAAATAAAAATTACAGTTTATATATTTTTTTAAGAAATTGTGATTTTTTGAAATCAAAAAGATGTCATTTGCTGAAGAAAATCAATATATAGGCTCATTTGAAGATATTAAAAAGGTGCATGATTACACCTTTTCTTAATAAAAAGGGAAGTGGCTTTTCTCAGAAGTGTTTTTTTCAGAAGATGCTCAGTTATAAGCAAAAAATTCTTCCAGTCATAGCTTGATAAGACATTATTTCAGTGAGGACAACAGTTATATTAATCTAAAAATTCCATAGAGGGAGAAAATCAGGACTCTCTGTGCTCTTCAGTGATTACATTGAGGCATTCTGTGCTCAGTCATCTGGAGAAGTTAAGCTCATCAGGCCATGACTCTCCATCATTCACTTATTCCCCCTTTGAGCCATGGATGTAACATGTTTTCCTTTCCTTCCTTAACGTAGCTGAGCTTCATATCATTTGTTTTTTGAATGTCACAGTAAGGAAGAGGTCTAATTTCAGTATCAATGCAGAATCTGTTTGGATCTTCCTGGAAATACAGACAAAATAGAAAGAAGGGTTTTGGTCTCGCTCTAGGATTGAGTTTCCAAGGCTGAACCAACCCAGGCTCTCGGAACATTTCTCTCCACAAACTCCCCTATCCTTAGTTTTGTCTTTTAAGAACCTCACTGATTAGAAACTCGGAATTTTTGTTCATATCTGAAAATCTAATTAAGAGTTGGTTCTAAAAAAGCTGTGTCCTGAACATGACAAACACATCAAACAAACCCTGCAGCACACCCCAGTCTTGGGTCCCATCGCTGGGTTGCAATAAACTCTCATCTCATCACAATTATTTCCAGCCAAGGCACAAAATCATCATAATTAAGTTAACAGACATATTTTGCTGTTATGTGAAGCGTATGGAACAAGGAAAGTTGATAGATGATCTTCACCAACATTACACCCTTCCACTTAGAATAGCTATTTTAACTAAGAAACACAAATGAAACAAAACCAGTGGATGAATAAACTAATCCCAGAAATAAAGACATTAAATCTGGAGAAAGCTGACCTCTGATTAGATTTGACTCCTCATTATCAACCTCTCCAGCTCTGCAAGGTCTTTTAGAGGAAATAACTTTTTTTTTTGGTTACAACCCAGGCAATGGTGGGACAACTCACTGTCAACTACACACTCACTATAATAGTTTTTTAATTAGTTATTTTGTTACTGAATGAATTCAGAGTTATAAGTCTTTGACATTACTCCAGAATGTTCAGGGACCTCCAGACTTAAGACAAGTATTAATTACTAAACATATAATAACGAACTATTGTTTGCATTAGGTTCATATTTCTGAAGATGTCAGCGTATAACTACTCATTTTTTTCTCTCACTTTAAATCTGGAATGGTTGAAACAGATATTTCTGCATTCAACAGTGCTAAACAGTTATTAAATTAATATTAGTTTTATGAAATTAATGTTGGTTTAACCTGAGTCGCTCAGTAAAGAAGAAATGGCTGTGAGAAGCTCTTCTCAAGTGAGCTGAACAGTTAGTGACAGAACTGCAGGAAAGATACATCCATAGCAAGAACCATGAAGTTCTTGTTTGGCAATTAAAGGGAAAATGTGGATTATTGAAATTATTCCAACACATGGCAATGAATAAGCATAAATTCAAATACTACATCACATTTCAACTTGGCTTAACTTTCAACGTGTCCTCCAGGAAAATGGAAATTTCTGGGGTCTTACCTGTTACTCCCCCATCAGCCCCAAAGAAAGACATTCTTGTGAGGAAAGTACCTTGTCAGAGTCGTGCTGCAGAAAGATAACAAGAAAAACAGTCCATTTTACTTCAATTTCTTAGGCACTGGAAGAAATGTGGGCAGCTGAAGAGGCTTATTCTCTAATCCACTTGGCACTGGATGATACACACCACAGCTGACACTGATACACTCCCTAGATCCTAGGTGAGATCAACCAGCTTAATATGAATTCCCAGCTGGCCTCAGGTTGGCTGCCCACAGCCCTGAAGCTGTCAACCTTCCTCCAACAAGAAACTGAATTGCCACTTGTGGCAGCCAGAACTCTGCCAATCTTCTTTCTGTTCCAACTGTCATCACTGGCCTTCCTGTTGTGATTGTCCTTCACAGAATCCCAGACTGGTGGGGTTGGAAGGGACCTCAGGAGATCATCCAGTCCAACCCCCCTGCCAAAGCAGGTTCTCTACACCAGGTTGCACAGGAAAGTGTCCAGGTGGGTTTGAACATCTCCAGAGATGGAGACTCCACACCCTCTCTGGGCAGCCTGTCCCAGGGCTCCAACACCCTCACAGTGAAGAAATTTTTCTTCATGTTTAAGTGGAACCTCCGGTGTTCCAGTTTGTGCCCATTGCTCCTTGTCCTATCACTGGCCACCATTGAAAAGAGTTTGGCCCCATCCTCTTGACACCTACCCTTTAGATATTTATAAACATTAATAGATATTTATAAACTCCTTACCCACCTTCAAATGATGACAGACAACTTGGAGCACCCAATAAGCAACAGAGGGGTTCTGTAGGACAGATGCTGTGTCAAAAGCTTTTGACATTGTCTGCAGGGACTATGCAAAGTGTGGGGGGAGTGTACACTTACTTTTGCCATTTATCCCTGCATTTTTATTAGCTTGCAATGGTTAACCTCTTGTCCACCTCCAGTCTACTAATATTAGAGAAGGACTAGAAGAGCTCATTGCTTTTAATTGATCTTTGCTGCTGGAAAGGTTATAGCCCCAGATCTTGATAATTTTTATAGAAACAAAGTTCAGCCCTCAGCTAGCACAGACACAGCCTTGTTTCACTTACTGGCAAGCTGCATTACAGCAGAGGAACATCTCTCCCAGATGTCAAACCTAAAGACATTACCTGGAAAAATTATCTCCCTTGTGCTGATGTAAGATGGACTGACCCTGCTGAGATGTGAACTTTGAAACCACACAACATTGCAGAAGCCATGCAAGGAGAGGCTGAAGTTACTTGGTTTGTTCAGCCTGGAGAAGAGGAGACTGAGAGGAGATCTCATCATGGTCTAGAACTTCCTCCCAAGGGGAAGAGGAGGGGCAGGCACTGATCTCTCCTCTCTGGCCACCAATGCCAGGAGCAGAGGACATGGCAGGAAGATGTGTCAGGGGAGGGTGAGGTTGGCCATGAGGAAAAGGTTCTTGAGGCAGAGGGTGGTGGAGCACTGGCACAGGCTCCCCAGGGAGGTGCTGATGGCCCCAAGCCTGACAAGATTCCAGCAGCATTTGGCCAAGGCCCTCAGGGACATGGTGTGAATGTTGGGATTGTCCTGTGCAGGGACAGGAGTTGGACTCCATGATCCTGGTGGGTCCCTTCCAACTCACAACATTCGATGATTCTATGATCCTGTAAGGCAAATGAAGCATTAAACCTTGTGAGAGAGGTGCTGGTAGGCAAGATCCTGCAGGATGACAATGATCCTTATCAGTCTTTTAGCCTTTTTAATGCTGAGACTCTAATCCCTTTCCAAGTATCTAACATGAGTAGACAACCAGCCTTTGTCTGTCAGATGCTGCAGAGACATGGAAAGACAAATTGTGCTTCAGATGGACAAAACAGGAGGTGCAGGGTGGGAAGCAGCAGCTTTCCTTCACCTACACCCACACAACAACAGAATCCCTTAGCTTCCCCCAGTCTGCTCAAACAGAGGACCAACCTCTTTATTTTCAGTCTTTCCTCCCTACTACAGACTTACTATTGAAGGAAAAATTGTAGTGCACACTACAGAGAACAATTTCATCAACTAATTTGCTTTTACTGCTTTCCAAGGTGCCCTATCTGGCTGTTTTCTCTCCAAGGTGGGCACAGGGAAAGCTAAGACTGTTCTCACTGCCACCTTTCACACTGACAAAATTAAATGTCTACCTGTAATATTTATGTAAATGACAATAGTTTTTAATATCCCCATGTTCAATAGGAAATTAATTTAATCTAGAAACCATCATTACCCACCATCATGCGATTGCTGATTGTCCCCTCAGATGCTGCATGCATGAGGGTGCCCTACTGCACACTTGTCATGGGAAACTCAAAGCTGCACCTTGGAATAAAGGTTTGTTAAAGGGTAGGAGGAGAGAGCTCTCATCAGACCAGCCAGCTCAAAAGTTCACCAGAGATGGAAGCAGTCATCCTGTACCATTTTAATATCATGGTTTTCTAAAGGTTGCCTTTTAAAATCATTTTTTGTGGTAAGGGAAATAGAAACTGAGTTTGGGACAAATTTGCTGGAAGGCAAAGGGCACACTGAAGGAGTTGAAGAGGATGCAATCAGCATAGAGGTGAATACAGCCCCTCCAGCAATGTCCACAGTGCTGCCCCACCAAGGTGGTGTCCTCTGCTTCACACAACCAAGACAAAGCCAGTTCTGTTGCCAAATCCAAGCAGATAAACCATTCATGGATAATAGATTGATGGATGTAGCTTTCTTCTGAGAATCCTTCACAAACTTCCATAACTCAAGCCTCAGTTAACCAAATACATTCCTTTTTCTTTTTGAAAATGTGGAGTTGTTTATGGAAATGGTCTCCAGCTCGTGCCTGAAACTATCTCAGCAATTTAGTTTCATTGTTCATTATTGTTAGCACTTGATTGTCCATCTAAATCCCAGAGCAGCCTGCTTACTCCCTCATGGTGCAGCTGAACACTTCAAAAGAGGAAGCCAGAGATAGAGTAACCTACAAGAAGCTGCAGAGCTCTACCAAAAATTGTTGGGGAAAATCTCATTTGAGACAATATTTGAGGAGATTTAGAAGAAATAAGCCAGATCTGTTATTAAGTCACTCGAACTGAAAAAAATCTTCTAATATTTACAAAAAATAAGAGGTGAGACCTCAGCTTCTTTAATAGGAACAGCTAATTTGCCTTTGATGTCATGCTCTGCCAGGTGGCTTTTTTTTTCCCTAGAAGAATGGCTGATCCCAATATTAGCAAATGGTACCGGTGGCCTTTCAACTGGAGCCCAACAAACTGGTTCATGTTAACATGATCACTCAGCTGTTGCTTTGGGAGGAGCAGGCAGTTGCCCTGCTTCTTCTTCTCTTTTCATTCTGCTTTGTTTGCTCTTCCAAAGAAAAAAGATGTTCTTCAGCTTTCAAGTGCACCGAAGTGTTTCTTCCAAACAACAGTTTGTTGAACTGTGGGATTCTTCAGGATAAAAAGTGATATAATTTTAAACTAGAAAATATCATTATTGTTAGAGATGCTGTTTTACCAAAAAAAATACCCCTCCAAAAAACCCCACCCAAACAAATTCAAAGCCCTACCTAGTCATAGCAATGATGAGAAGAGAGGAAGAGAAGAATGAGCATATTGCTGCCATAGACATCCAACAAATCAACAAACATTTGAGTAACTACATATTAATTATTTGCCTGAGCAATTCAGAATATTTTCTTATACAGACAGTGCCAGGGGACAATTTAGGTGTCGTTTAAGGGTGCAGAGCAATCCTCTGGTCTCCCTCCACCTGGACTATCTCCTCCATGACCTCAGATACGCAACAGAGACCCTCATGCTCCCAGTTAATGCTTCTCCCTGCAGCCACCTGAGGCTGGCACTGCTCTTGCTTCTCCCCTTTTCACCTACAGCTCTCCAGCTAAATTAATTTTTACAACAGAAGGCTTAGTAACAATGAAACAAAGACAAAAATGCTGTATTTTGTACTTTACAGATTAAACTATATTCTGAAACCTGAAAATATGACCCACTTTTCTGCAAACCTTTACAGCAATGTGTTGCTATGGTGGTTTAATTTTATTTATCATTGGGTATTCCAAACTACAGGTGCTTGAGGAGCAACATCCAGCATGACCACTGTAATTGCAGCTTCCAGTTACTGGGGAAGAATCACCCTTCTACACTTAGGAAAAATTATCTCATCTCCCTTCATTACACATTGATCTTTGCCCTCTATTATTGATGCAGCTGACAAGGCAATCACATTAAGATGGTTCTGAAGAAGCTGACACAATGGAGCTTTCAGATATAAATTTATAAGTGTCCTGACTTGTCAGTTTTCCCATTACAAATCTTCTTTGGCAGGGAATAAGGGGATACAGCTAGTTATAATTTAGCCATGAAAATTTAACTATTGGCTAAAATCTGCTCAAGTTAGAAATAAGGTTTGGTCATAAAATTGCACGTGTGAGAGAGATTGAAACCAGAAGATACTTAACATCTAAGAGGCATTGGTGTTTCTTGTTAATAAACCAGGTAATTATTAGATTATAAAATTCAACACTTTGCTGTAAGGGTAAGAAATGCAGAAAGAATATCTGAGGTAGGTCAGTGAGGTTCCACTTCTTCCATACCCATATAAATTAATGATGTTTGGTTTATGGTCAATCACAACAAGATATTATGAGCAAAACATTTCACACCTCTTTTTATTGTCCTTTGTGCAAAGGTTACACAAGTCCTGCTGAAATCTAGGAAGAGATTTACCCCACTGTGAAGAGCAGCTGCCTTTATTTCACACTGTCCACTGGGCATGCACACACAAGAAGCCACCTTTGTAATCTGGGTGCCTGAATACAACCCTTTCCCTTGGGAATTCAGGATCTTAATCTCAACTATATTTTTTTCAAGATCTTCATATTAAATTCCAACTACATGAAGACAGAAAAGGTAAATGGTGCAGTAAAGTCAGACCCTTCAAACCAGCCCGCAGCTCTGTGTAACTCTGTTGGATGTAAATAAATTCTAATAAGCAGAAGATAGAGAAGCATTTTGTGTTATAGATTCTGAGTAATTTGAAGGCTGGATTAAAGTGATTTTACAAGCCACAGATCGTTAATGCAAATGCCTAAGTTAGCAATTCTGGACACAACCCTGGTGCTGACATTAGTATTCACAGCAAGGACTTCAGAAACAGAGTGGCTCACTAATAAAAAAAGAAAAAAAAACCCCAAACAACCAAACCAAAAAACCCTCAACACTCTGCAGACTGCAGCTGCTCAATATAGGTCATCTTTCAATTTTAATTTGAATCATCATCTTTCCAAATCAAATTGACTAATACTAGGGTACCTTATCCAAGAGCTATGTGGTCCAATCAAAGATCAATTTAAAATGTGTTCAAAGAGATTGATTCTTCTAATTCATGGACATAAGAAGCTTTAAGCTCTGCTAGCATCGCCAAGACATGACCAAAGCATCATTCCAGCCACAAAGACACACAGACAAGACTCAACTCAGATTAACTGAAATGAATTTTTATTAACTCACCTGGAAACACAAGCCAGAAATAAATCACTCAGAGCTCTTCCTTCCTTGAGTATTTCACTCTGCCAGCCAGACTTAACCTTTCCTGACCCATTGGGGCCTCCTCAACTTTCTTTGGATAAGGTCCTCCAGAGCTGCAGGCATCTCCTCATAAATGAACCTGAAATTCTGGTTTATTGCCCCAGTTTGTGGGTGCTCACACCCATCTCAAAGCCATCAGAAGAGACCTCGCCCATTCATGTCCTGCTCAGCCCCATGGACTCAGCTTGGAGCCACCAAGTTGCTGCTTCCTATCCAGTACCAAAACAGACCCTCTGTGATCAGGAGCATAAACTCAGGGATGTAAGGTACCCTGATATTTTCCAAGCAGCTGCATACAAATTTAATCACCTCCTGGTTACTAAACTAGCTAACTTTTCTCAACCTTTACAGCTTGACATCACCCCATAACATTCTTTACTGCAACACATAGCACTGAATTATCATTGATTCCTCAGGAAAGATTATGGATCTACAGCCTGAAAAGTTGAAAAGCACTTAGGTTTGGGGCAGTCATGTTTCTCTCTTTTTTATGGTCTCCAAAAAGAATAGAAAACTGTCTTTTAAAATATATGTATAGAGATGATTTATCACACTTCAGAAATGCTCTCAGCAATTAGCAACGGAGACCTGAAAGGAGAGAGATGCAAGAGCAGAATAAGCAAACACCCCCCTGACAGTGCCAATCACTTAGGTAAGGTTAGAGCATGCTGAAGTGCTAAAAATTGCCTTTGTCCCATGAGCCTCGTGTGAAGCCAGATGTTTTAAGAAATAAATTTGTGGAAAGACACGTGGACACTTATCCTCCACCTTCATAATCCACAGATGTCTGCACCTACAGTGTCTAAGAGCTGCCATCCCTCTTTTTCCCCTCTGGTACCTCATGTTTAGCTCCTCCACAGGCAAAAAAAAACCCCAAGAACAAAGGTTCAAACAGTAGATATATGAATTTCCAGTGTGCTTTGATTGGAAATTGCAACGTAGCAAAACCAGCACGCAGATTGCATTTCAGTTCCTGAGCCATCCAATACCCCTAGGTACGCCTCAGGTAATGATTTTTACTCCCACGTGCTGGATCTTATGCTGAAACAGAACTTCCTTTGAAAATTGAATTGTTCCTGACTTCCTTTAAGGCAGTATTTTTTTCAGAGTTTGTATTTTTCAAGTACTTCATATGAGAAGAATTCAGTATAATTTTTCTGCTAAATTGCTACATTCAGATTTGGGAAGCTGGACAGACTTTTGCCTTTTTATTATTAGCTTTACCACATTATTAGTTTTAATTGGTGATGGCAGTAGCATAGCATGCAACACAGCACTTGCTGCTCTCCATCTGCACCAGAGTTCCTCTGCATCAAGTTGATCTTTCTATTTACCGCTCACATCTTTCAAAACAACAAAAACTTTTAAAAATAGACTTTTAAATCCTCAAAACTTCATTGCAGATTATTTTTTTTTTGCAGCTCCATAATGCAAAAACTGCTTCCAGAGAAAAATCTACTAGAAAATGGAAAACAACACATTAAGCTACTAGATACTTCAAGAGAATATGGTGAGATTCCTCTGCCAGTCCTCCCACATGGCACTGTGAGTGACCTGTATATATAATTTAACACCAGCAAACTTGTACATTATCCAGTCTGTGGTAATGGAAACACAGTTGCCTGGGGATTCCCAAGTCAATTAATGCTGTTATACACAAAAGGTGAGATATAGCCTATAATAAATATTTCCCACTTACAGGAAGGGGAAAAAAGAGTGAGATATAACATAAATGTGTTGTTTAATGTCTTTCTTGAAGAATAATTTTATGTTCCGTGTATTAGAAGGTTATATTATAGAGTGGTGGAGTCCCCATCCCTGGAGGTGTTTAAAAGACGGGTAGATGAGGTGCTCAGAGATATGATTTAGTGGTGGACAGGTATGGTTGGACTTCATGATCTCAAAGGTCTTTTCCAACCAAAGGATTCTATGATTCTATAAAAGGATCTACTGAAATTACTTTGCTTATGCAACCCCAACTACTGTGAATGTCTGAACACTGTTATAACAACCAAAGGAATAACACCTCTTCAGCTTGTAAGCATGAAGCATTTCAGGAGGATATTTAGTTAGAGATGTACAGGAAAGACTCTCAAATTGGGTAAGGGGGTAGGATTATGGAGTTAAATGCATTAAAGAGCTGTAGAAGTTGATGTAGAGTTGCAAAACTGTCCAAGAGGGGCCCCACAGGTGTAGAGCAGATCCTCAAGCTAACACCGTGCTGGATCACAAAGATGTTGAGCATCTTCTGCAGAGAGAGTTCTGCATCAGGGCTCTGTGTGCAGAGACCCTGTGTGCTGCTGCTGGAAAGCTTTCTGCTGACCTGGGGCTAAAGTGACATGGACTGAAAAATATTGTCACTGAATTCCAATATTTCATAGGGTTTTTAAGTTCTTACTTTCTATTTAGTTGGTCTATTCCAAATGAAACAAACTCATGTTTTCCAGCATTTTCATTCTTTCCTCATGGGATCAGAATAATAATTGTCTGCTTTTTTTGATACTTATATTTCAATGAGTTAGATACATAGCTTTGGATTAAAATCTTATTTAAAAATCCAAAATAGTTAATATTTGATAACAAAATCAGTAATATGTCTTTCTGGTAATGTATTTATCTGAGAATTTTCTTTTTACTTTGTTTATTTTTCCACTTCAATACTTTTTTCCAATTACTTATTATAATAATTAAGATAAGGCACAGAAAAAAAAAATGTTTGCATGAATTTGGGCAGCACAAATCAGGCCACATTAAAGATGGTGTTTCAATACAACAATTAAGTAGTTTAGGTGATAGTGCTACAAGAGGCGGTGTTATTTCAAAACTACAAGAGCTTTAAAGGAGCCTGAGCATTTGAAACAGAAGTTAAAGACTAAAACAGTATTTTGTTATACCTGCAAAATAACAGGAATTTTATTCTCTAGAAAAGTGACTTTCTTACAGCTTTGCAATGAATAAAGAAGCTGAGACATTTATCACAAGATTTTTTTTTTAACTCATTGACCACATATCATTTGTTTACCCAAACATCGTTTTTTACATGTTTTTCAGCTAAACAATTCAGCCAGGATTGCTGCTGTCAGGACTAACAGAATAATGAGATATAGCCTGAAGGATGCTATTACAAGGTGAAACCATCAAGAAGTTGTTAAAAGCTCCTTTTCTGCAACACAAAATGCCACCATTGACCCCTGCGCACGTGGAGGGTCTCAATCCCATGTGAGGGTCATCTGCAAGATGACAATAGCTGATGCTCTCCAGGGCCCAGCAGCAGCAGGGCTGTACCCTGTGCTCATGCCACATGCAAAATATGTGGATATATTGATGTAAACAACCAACAAAATCACCAAACTCTGAAATCAACCTCTTCAGGAGGCAAGTGTTTGTAGGGCAACACATTTTAATTTGGTGAATCTTTGTCATTTACATTTGATGATGTCATATTCTGTTAAGAGAGCTGAATCTATGGAATACAATTTGTATTTAAATTTTCATAGAAAATTCAGACCAATTTACATTTAAAATATATAGTATGATTGAATAAAATAGTTAAATTGCTTAAATTCCTCTCTAGACTGCACATCTCTGTTTCAAGCAAATGGGGGAAAATAAATACAGTGACTGAAGGTATGTCCATGCGTACAGAAGCAGATTTTCCCAATCTGAGGGGCACAATTCTGTGCTTATAATGAGTGTGAAGATGTAATAGCATCTTCCTCAGCAATTTCTCCTGTTTATTTTACCCTCTAACTTACCTTTTGGCCAGGACTCCATCCTCCTACTTCCAGTTTCCTGAGCTGGAGGTGGCTTTCCAAAAAACCATCTCCTTTACAAGTGAGTGTTACCTTCATTTTGTGGTCTTCCTTCATTAATGATGTTCCTCTTGGGAATATTTCACTACAATGAGGATTTTAATCTTGAATTTGTGACAAAACCAGGCATTGGAGGAGTCCAAGTGGCAGCAGGCTCTTGAGCAAACAGGAAGAGCTCTGTGCAACCTGAGGAGAAGAAAAAATAAATAGACAAGTATTGTGCAGAGATGGAAACAGATTTGTGCAGTGACTATGCTGTTTTCAGTAGGTTTTGTTTTATGAAGCTGTTATTCATACAATATATATCAAAATGTTTAAAACAAATCTACAGCAAACTGAGCCAAAATTGGCTTTCTAATGGCTGATATTCTACACTCTGAGAAAGTAAAATATTACCCAACAAAACAAACAAGACAACCATTTTATGGAATAGAGCAGAGCAGTTTCCTCTAATGCAGGAATCACGGATTAAATTCCCTGGCTTGCAATACACAGGAGGTCAGAAAAGATGTTTATAATGGCACTTTCTTGCTTAAAAATCTATGAAAACAACTGATTGGTCTGTCAGGTTCAGGCTATATTCTGCTCTGTTACTTTCCAGTTTGACCTCTTAATCCCATCCATCTCCAGAACAAAGTTAGTATCTTCCTAAATTCACTTAAGTTCTCCTTCAAAGGTTGTGAAATCAGTGAGTATTTTTCCATCGAGTGCAAGTTGGACCTAAGGGTTTTGGTTTTTTTTCTTCTAAAAATATAGATGTATAGAATAGATATATTCCAAATATATATTAATCTTCATGGAAAGTGCTTCAGTTTGAGTTCTCCACACACTCCCAGTAAGAGAGATTAATTACATTACTGTAGCACTGACATTAGCATAACCAGGTCAAAAAACAATTAATCTTTTTCTAAAAATGTACCAAATTATCTAAAAACATTATCACCTAATACTGCAAACAGAAAACCAACATCCAGCACAAGAGGAAAATCATAAAATATTGCTACAAATATTGCACCTTTTTAACCCATTAAATGAACAGACTATTACAACTTTTGTAGTGTTGTTATATATTCTTCTTTGTTGGGGACAGAAAAAGTAACAAATAATATGGAAAGATAAAACACAAGGGAGAGGATCTGGATCATCTTCCTTCACGAACAAGGTAGGGGTACAAATAACATCCATATATCATTTCCTCCTCTTTTCCATTCATTGTGGCTGCTTGATAGATCAAAGAGAGCACAGAGGAACAGAAACAGGCTGGTTCATGGGCCCTGAGCATCATCTTCCACTTGAGGAGGACTGAAACACAAGCTATGGTCCTTTTCTCATGGAAAGTGGGGGTGGCCAACCTGACTATGAAGCAGAGGGACTGAGAGAGAATTCAGTGTGGTGGAACAAGGTACTCCACCCATCTGGATCTGTCGTTTTATTTTGGCTTTGTTGGCTTTGCTCATGTTTCCAAAACTGATTCAAGGGCTGGAGCATTTCTCTTATGAAGAAAGGTTGAGGGAGATGGGCTTCTTTAGCATGGAGAAGAGAAGGCTCCAGGTAGACCTCACTGAGTCCTTCCAGTACTTGAAGGGAGCTTAGAAACAGGAGGGAGAGTAATTTTTGACGTGGGCAGAGAGTGATAGGACAAGGGGAAATGGTTTAAAACTGAGAGAGGGGAGATTTAGGTTGGATATTAAGAGGAAATTTTTCACCCAGAGAGTGGTGAGGCATTGGCACAGGTTGCCCAGAGAAGATGTGGATGTCCCACTCCTGGAGGCATTCAAGGCCAGGCTGCATGGGGCCCTGGACAGCCTGATCTAGTGGTTGGCAACCCTGTCCACAGCAGGGGGGTTGGAATTAGATGATCTTTAAAGTCCTTTCCAACCCAACCCATTCTATGATTTTTGGAGAAGGGGATGACTTTGTTGTCTCCATCTCCTGACAAAAGATATTTCTCAAGTACAAGCCTTCTGAGCCGGCTTGGTTTAAACTGAGCCCCACACCTGGACCATGAGGACATCCTTATGCAAGCAAATGCTGAATACAAAGTACCCTACCAAAAAGCTGAAGATGTCAGAAATGAATACACCTAAAATCTTTGTTGTACGTTAGAAACAGTCAAAAAATGTTGGCAAGTATCACAAGTCTTGAATCTTAAATTTGAAGGTAAATATTTCCCCACTTAATTTTAAAATCTTTATCTCAATTATTTTTTTTCAGAAAAAATGAAAACACTGATAAGTGTTATGAGGAGCAGCATATCTGAAACCTAATCATTAATGAGTTGTAAGCAGATAATATTAAATGTATATACTCTTTGTGCATTGCTAATTACCTTGTACCATTCTCCCTGATTATAGTAAGCACATTAGGACGTGCCATACATTCTAATAATCTGCATTATTTATTTATGCTCTATTTATACTCCTAAATACGTTGAGATATTTTAAGCAATTCAGAATATTTACAAAGTCTAATCAACTGATATAAGCCCTGGTTCAGAAAAGCACTTAAGCATTTGTGATTCTATGATTTGTTTTGCTGTGTGTTCAAAAGGGATTACAATGCATCTAAAATGACCAAAAAACCCTCAAATTATTTATCCAGGCCTTTTATGGGCTTAATCACCACTGACCCAAGTCAAATAAAGAGTATTTCTTTATGAGTGCTAAGATATTATTTGTTGTGCATCATTACTAACTTGACCATGAAGGCAGTCAATTAATACTTAATTTGAATGTCTCGTTATAGCACATAACTGAAACTCACTCTAGATATGAAGGATGTGGCATGTAGAGCAGGTATGTCCTGAG
The DNA here is from genome assembly GCA_907165065.1 of Caprimulgus europaeus. The sequence continues at coordinate 3,334,071 of OU015531.1, read as the reverse complement.
TTGGTTCTCAGACAATATGTGTTTTAAGGTCAACAAATAGTTGACCAGCAACACTTTTGCCATTTAGCCTCTCTTACCTGTCCTGTGTGGTCTGCTTTGGGTCCACCTGCAACTCCTGAGCTGCAAACTGATCTTCTCTGCACCCAAGGATCTACCAGGAGCACGTGCACAACTTGACCCTCTGTGTTTCCATATTGTCATTGCTTGGTAAAGCCTCACTCCAACAGATTTATCCTGTACAAACGAGACTTTGCATGTACAGAGCTTCCCCCCTGCTCTGGAAGAAGGAGTTGTAACAGGGCAGCACCCACACCCACCCTTTGCCAGAAGCTAATGGGAATTCCTCTCTTTTTCCAGCCTGAGCAATCAGTGTCCACTGACAGGGCAACAATCCCTCTTGTTTCAAACAACTTGGGCACTTGCAAGATCACAGGCAAAACCACTAGTGACAGCCAACACTAGAGAAGAGGTCATCTGCTGAACATAACACGTATCTCAGAGTGGCAAGCCCTTGGAAATACTCCTGATAAGCCTGGGCAAGCAAGTCTGAATTAATCCATTTGCTCTCATGCAGTCACACCATAACAGAAAGGGTTAGAAAACCCTCAGAGGATAAACATCACCTCTATGTCCAGAATGGTCCTTCTAACCAGGGATGGAAACAGAAAGAAAACAGGCACTGACTGCTCCCACCCTTCCATCTACCCAGCAGTGATGCTCACACAATCACCCAGTGTGGGGCAAAAAGCACAAGCCTTTCTGAGACAAACAATTGCTGGTTCACAATTTGGTATTTTAGGACCAGACTCTGAAATCCTGGTTCAATGCATTCACAGGGTTCATTAATTTTGACAGAATAAAAAGTGTGTTTTGTAATATTACTATAAATCATACTTGTTACTTTACCAGTCGTGCTCAGTTACTGCACTGAGATAGATGCAGAGATTGCTAATTACTTGCCACAATAAAGATTATAATGTATGCTACCATTAACTATTCCTTTATGTTTGATGAACTAATAAATAATTTCTTCCTCAGCCATTAGAAAATCATTTTGCATAAAGCCCCTTGATGCACTCCTGCTAGGGCCTCCACTTACAAGCCCCTCCAGGTAGGTATTTATTATGTATTTTTAATCATCTCTAGAACATGATGTACCTTTCACAACTCAAATACGTGTTTGCTTTTTTTTCTGTCCCCAATGACATTATGCAGAAAGGGTTTTAGCTGGCAACCAGTTTACTTGTACTTTGTTGTCCAGCTTAAGGCACTCTCACCACCCACAGCAAGCAAGCCTGCATTGCTCATCTCCTCCTCTGCCAGTCCCCCAGGTTCCTCCCAGGTGGCTTCAATCCTCTCTCTCTCCTGCCAGGCTGAAGAGATGCTCCAGAGATGTGCAAGTGCGCTAACCAGAATCACAGTGGACATCAGGTGCAGAAGATGGCCCATGCTCTTTGTCTTGTTGTAAAACCTGAAGGCTAAAAGTAGAGGCTATGGGCTGGTGGGTGATACACACCCACACATCATGGTGTGAACACACAGGGCTGGGCTCGGGCATCTCAACGTGAGCTGGCACCGTGCACTCACAGCCCAGAGCCAATAACTGTGTCCTGGGCTGCACCCAGAGCAGCGTGGGCAGCAGGGCCAGGGAGGGGATTCTGCCCCTCTGCTCCGCTCTCCTGAGACCCCACCTGCAGTGCTGCCTCCAGTGCTGGGGCCACCAACAGCACAAGGACATGGAGCTACTGGAGCCAGTCCAGAGGAGGCCACGAGGATGATGCCAGGGCTGGAGCAGCTCTGCTGTGAGGACAGGCTGAGAGAGATGGGGCTGTTCAGCCTGGAAACAAGTAGGCTCCAGGGAGACCTTCCAGTAGCCTTCCAGTATCTGGAGGAGCATCAGGAAGGCTTGGGAGGGACTTTTGACAAGGGCAGGGAGTGACAGAACAAGGAGTGATGGCTTCAAACTGGAATAGAGGAGGTTTAGATCAGATATTAGGGAGAAATTATTCACTGTGAGGGTGGTGAGACACTGGCCCAGGCTGCCCGGAGGAGCTGTGGCTGCTCCTCCCTGGAAGTGCTCAAGACGAGGATGGATGAGACTTTGAGCAACCTGGTCTGGTCTGGTGGAAGGTGATGATCTCTGAGGTCCCTTCAAACCCAAACCATCCTATGATTTTATCTCCCTGCAGCAGCCCCTTCCCTGGGCTTGCTCCCGGTATCAGAGGTCCATGTCAGCAGTGGCCACAGAGTGAAGCTGCCCAGGCTCCCTCTGGCTACGTGCATGTACCCGGAGCAGACAGTGCCTCAGCCTCACAGCTCCCAGGTGCCCTGACCCTGCACCGTTCCATCTGCAAAGCTGCAGCTCAGAGCCTGTAAACCGCTCCCCAGAGCCGATTTGCAGTGATTTTTGTCTCCAGTTCAAAGACAAACAAAGAGGTTTCCTGGCTCACTGCTGAACTTCCCATCCCACTAGCTCTTCTTTTTAAATTGAAACTAATATAACAAATCCCCTCTAAGAGAACAACACTATCTGCTCCCATTTAAATGCTTTTTCTCCCTGCGAGAGCGAAGATAGCGCAGCGAAAGGACCAAGTCCAGCATGAAATCAATTCAAATAAAATGTGAAATATAAATATGAATGTTCTTGTGCTATTATAAACATTGGATTTCTTTTTCCTTGTACGAGGAGTGTTAGCTTATCTGTATTATTTCCACAAAGCCTTTTGAAGTTACTCCTGTAACAGCAACCATAACAACTTGTTCTTTCAAAGACGCAGCACAAGCAGAGCAACTTAAATAGTGATATTAAAAATGAATTGCATCTGCAGCCTTAAGAGCTGCTTTTCATATTTGTTAGGAGAGCCATTTAAGTCTGAGTGTGTTGCAGAACTGAAGGACCAGGGAAGCTAAGCAGAAAATCTGTGATGATAGCAACGATGATCATATTTATTTGCACTTAGGGAGTGGGCAAGATTCCCGGTCATGCACTGGGAAGTAGGAATGAGAAGCACTGAATAACCTGTGGATATTTAAATAGGTTTTATCCCAAGAGCTTACACTGTAAATGAAGATTTTAAGAGCAGCTCTTTTGTTATTCACTAGCATCATGCACAAGTAACCTGGTTTAGTAGGCTCTCCATTATGGTTTTTAATGCTGCAGATAGGTCACGTCAATCTAGATCTTTGCTCCAGACCAGAAATCAGTCAAGAAATGTTAATTAAGAGAGTGCTGGCTCTGAACACACTGACTTTAGAGAAGTGTGTTGCATATATAAGCACCAATCCATTGACCTCAATGGATTTTGCACAAGCTTTCAATCAACAGCTCTTGCAAACCCTTCACTGGCAAACAGTCCCACCACAGTCTGACTGCTTTTTGCCCAGAAGTACCACACAGAATCACAGAATATTAGGGATTGGAAGGGACCTCGAAAGATCATCCAGTCCAATCCCCCTGCCGGAGCAGGAACACCTGGATGAGTTCACACAGGAAGGCATCCAGGCGGGTCTTGAATGTCTCCAGAGATGGAGACTTCACAACCTCCCTGGGCAGCCTGTCCCAGGGCTCTGTCACCCTCACAGTAAAGAAGTTCTTTCTCAAATTTAAGCAGAACCCCCTGTGTTCCAGCTCACACCCATTGCCCCTTGACCTATCATTGGTCATCACTGTGAAGAGCCTGGCCCCATCCTCCTCACACTCACCCTTCAAATATTTATAAACATTAATAAGGTCCCCCTCAGCCTTCTCTTCTCCAAGCTAAAGAGCCCCAGCTCCCTCAGCCTTTCCTCATCAGGGAGATGCTCCACTCCCTTAATCCTTTTGGTGGCTCTGTGCTGGACTCTCTCCAGCAGCTCCCTGTCTTTCTTGAACTGTGGGGCCCAGAACTGGACACAATATTCCAGATGTGGCCTCACCAGGGCAGAGTAGAGGGGGAGGAGAACCTCTCTTGACCTACTGACCGCAGCCCTTCTAATGCACCCCAGGATGCCATTGGCCTTCCTGGCCACAAGGGCACAGTGCTGGCTCATTACCAATTTTCTTTAACTCTGGAGTTCAAATTCACAAACACCCATAAGCAACAGCAATTCCCAAATGCAAACCAATATGATCAGGGAGATCTGGGAAGGCCGTTGCAATGAGACCACTGCCATGAATGCAACTCTTGGCATGTGCCAGTTGGAGTGAACATTTTTATCTATCATATCAACCTGAATTGGACTGGTATGTTATATGCCCACTGAATAAATAGGAGAGCTGACGATGACAACTTTTATCACTTCCAAAAATTCTACCAGAAAATGTCAGAGAGGAAGAGAAGAAGTAAAATGACCAAAAGAAAGAGGAAGAGATGGAAAGAACTGCTGACTTGAGACCGTATTTTAGCAATGCAATATTCATACAATAAGCCCCACAAATAAAACCAACTTAGCTATTTTTTTTAAACTACATTTCAAATCACACACAATATTGCTCTTCACCTATATTTTGTTCTTTGCCTTTCAATAATTTAATAATGCTCACTCTCGCCTTGGGCTCATGAACCTACAGAGCTCGGAGATACTTTTTATTAAAGATTCCTTGCCAGGGGCCTTTCTTAAGTTTGCAAAGGTCACACATCCCACTGGCCAGCTTCCTTCATTATGCAGAATGCACACTCAAACTTGTAACTATGAACCAAATGAGAAAGCTGAAAAGTGTATGAAATGTCATGGGCTAACCTATAAATAAAGAAACCATGCTATTAGAGGATGGGAATGTGGCCATTATGGAAGGCAAAGGGAGTGATGCTGGAGAACAGATCCACTGATGATATTTTAGCAATGTTCCAAAGAAACCAACAGCCAGGAAAAAAAAGTCCATACTGGAATACAACAGAATTCACTGATACTTAAGAAACAAAACCCCCCAGCCATTAAAATCTCAAACCAGAACTTTTAGAATGAGCTCCCCTTAATTTATTCTCTCTCCGTGAGTTTTCTCTCTCCTTCATGGTGGTGTTATATGTTTATCCTCTTTCTGTAATATCAGAAGTTATTACAAGAAACAAAAATGTGTAACAAGCATATGACACAGATATGAACATGGATGAGCTTGTCATATACATAAAAACACAAAAGAAGCTGATGTTAGGAGGAAAATGCTCCTCACGTTTACACTTCAGCTTCTCCAGCCATGAGACAAGTCCTGACTCCTCTTGGAAGCTGCTTTTCAATCCCAACCATTCAGAACATGCATTCCCTATGACATTTTGCAGTCTTGTCAAGCTATTGCCTTACATCCAACAGTGATTTACCAAAATAAACATGCAAGTTATACACTTGAAGACCAGGTTCTTTCATAGTCAAACTTCAAGATCCGTTACTGCCCATCTCAAGGACTGGAGGCTTCTTTAAGTTTGTTTAGCACCCTCAGCATTGCTGAATACTTCTCCTTGTCATGCAGGAGAGCCAGTGATTGAAAGTAAAAAGATGTGTACTTGTGAAGATTAAAATCCTTGGCAGACTTGTGCATCAATTCTGATACAGAATAGTGTTAACAGCTCTACGAGATTTTTCTCTCTCATGGCTTCCTGCACTCTGGGTGAATCACATGGGCAAAAAATGGATCTAGCCTTTTAGACAGTGAGCTAAATAGCTCTTAAATCAGACAAGCATGATGCCCACACAAGACAATTTACCTTTTTTATGCCATTTTAAGCAACAAAAACTCTTCTGCTCTTTGGGGACTGCCTCTGAATCTGGATATTATGTGTTTGATGACAGGTTTTCTCATACTACCATAATATTTTGGATATTTATTTACACTATTTTCATATTTGTGCCATGCTGGCTCATTACCACATCGTTATCACTGCCACCTGCAGCAGTGCTGACATTTATTACAGGGTGAGTGTAGAAACCCACACTGCAAATGAACTCTGCTTCAGGAAACCTCTAACTGTGCTAAAATACACAGGATTTTGGATACTCACATTTTATTAGGAGCCAATATTGTTCTTTCACAGCTACAACACCACAAATTTACCCATTTCTTGTAAACACAAATGTAGCTCAAGCCTAAGAGTGGTGCAGGTATTGCATATATATGGATTGATATGAGCTTGAAAGGAAAATTGAATTTATAACTTATTGAGAACAAATTCTGTTAGTAAGATCACTAAACATACTCGTCCTTGGCTTTAGGAAAATGTTTTTGGGCTTTTTACCCATACATGATTGAGAAAAACCACTTTGCTCTACTTGGCATTCTTCTGTGCATCTTTTTTTTTTTCAGCACATTACAAAATCATTAAAATTAAAATGCTAATGTTCAATTTTTTACAGCTTAAATGAGTCACTTCATATGTGCTTCTTTAAATAAGCTAACTACATTCAGAAAGTTAAAGATCATCAAGTCTTATTAGTGGAGCACTGAAAGAAGAAATAAATAATTAGAATGAAGTTTTTCAATAGGAAAACAGTTTTGTTTATCACTTTCCAATTTTAATGAGTAGGAAACTGTCATGAACAAATTTGTTCTTAAGAATGGTAAACATTTAGATAAACCAGTAATTTAGATTATAATTGTTGATAGGGCAATAATTAACATATGCACTCATTAATTTGAGGCAATATTCTGCTGGGCAAACAGAGTCTTCCCAGCTGCTCTCAGGCAGTTTTGGTGGCAGGAGAAGGACAGGACCCCCCAAGGTCACCAACAGCTTGTGGGGACTTTGAATCCCTGGTACCAAGTCTTTAACCTCTCCCATGATAGAAGAAAGAAGAAAAGCCAGGAAAAGGGGAGTTTTCCCTCTCCTGGTGACTTCCAAAGGATTTTTCATGAAGCAATGAGCTTGACTTTTAATATTGCATCATCTCTTCTTTACAAGATCGGATTTTTAAATGTCTTTAATGATGCAAATAAATGCTGGTAAGAATTGCTGAGGCTCTACTGAAGTCAATGGGGCTCTGCCAATTACACCAGTGGAGCAGCAGCTTCTTTAAGAGAAAAATGCCATGAAATCAGTAGAACCTACCAGCCAAGAATGTTACTGGGGAAATTACAGCAACATCTTGTCTGTGAATTATTAATAAACAATATGCAGTTGAATTATTCACCAAAAGAAGTCATATATACATTAACAAATATTTTCTGCTGCAAGGTTTAAATAAACTGCTTTGCAATTAAATGGAGTTTAATTGATAGGTACAATTAATAGAAAGGAAATACTTTCCTGTTACTAGATAGTACCTGCAGTACAACTCTATTGTGAACATCAGCTATGCCAAGTTATTTACAGAAACACTAATAATTACTGAATTTACATTCAGTGATTATGGTAATTTCAACTTTTAATTTAAAATGTTTTTATTCTACTGAAAAATAAAAAAAACCCAGGATACAATATGTGACATGGGAATAAAGATATTGGCTATTAAAGTGTTCTACAAATAAAATATTGGAAAAGCCCAGTTAGAATAGTTCAGGTAAACAAAAGATATAAAATTACATTATTTGAATCACCATTTCCTTCTGGAAAAGAGTAGCTGAATGGGTGGGGAAATTATAATAACAACTAATAATAAAGCAAGTATTTTGTATAAAAGAGTTAACTAACATTTCTCTATATGAATTATTACCAGCAATATATTAAAGGTTTTATTTTTTAATTAGAATATATATGTCTTCTGTAAATGGAAAGAGTTAGACAATGCTCCAGTATTTCAGTACTGTGCCATAAGAAATTCCACTCTACTGAATTTTAGTGTTATCCACTGGACAGTCAAGTAGATTTTCCACACACCCCCCCCCCCCCCCCCCCCCAACCATGGAAACATTTCATCCTGTTTTATCATTTTGCTTCATTCTTTTTTTTTCTTTTTAAATCAAAGCTGCTGCTCTACAAGGTGAGGCTGTTGAGTGCATCTGACACTGGAGACAAAATTCTTACTGCCCTTGACACAGCCCTATTATTTATTGCAGTAATGAGGAGAATCCCACTTCCTCATCATGTGAACTAGAATATAAGCAAGGAACACAGAATTAGGCATCTAAGCAAATACTCATTCTACATCTAAATTAATAGAAAAAATTTGACAAATTCAATGTGAGTATCTCTTAAAATGGAAATCTCCATTAACCTCTAGAAGCAACGTGCTACCCAAAGGATGGGCTCCACCATTCCTTGTCCAAGAACCCACTCCTGATCCCATGGCCAGTGTTCCTCCACAGAGAGTTTGAATGCCAGTCTTCCAATTATGGTTGCTTGAGCTGTGCATCACATAATTAATCGACTACATCTGTCATTCTATCAGTCTTCCCAAATACTTGGTGGCCCTTGGTTATTTCACTGTGTGCCTAATTTCTTGCAATATTGTACTTCCATTTCATTTTATTTTCTGACTCACCATTAGATCTCTTCAGCCCTTTACAGCCCTAAGGTTCACTATATACAATATAGAAAATAACCTTCATTTCAGGAGGTATTCCCCATTCCATACACACATCTGCTTCCAGTTGCCTTAGGATTTTCAAATTTTCCTTGCTTATTGCATGTGTGCCTTTCTGATGAGTTGTGTGCACATCTCTATCAATCTTAATAAAATAATAATCATCTGTTTTACACACTTCCTTCAGCCAAAGCTTTATTTACAGCACATATTACTTAACCTCAGGTATTTGCAGTTCACTGGGAAAATAAGTTTACTTAGACAATATGATAGCAATATGTTTTCCCATTTATTCTGGTGCAAGTAAAATTCAAAGTCAACAAGATATATTTCTCCTAGGTTGTAAAACATGAGAATTAAATGAAAAGAGCTGATACCTTTGTAATATGGAACATTTCCAAATCAAATTGGTAAACAAGCTGAAGTTATGATCACATCTGACAATGTGATAAGACTTAGAGAACTTAAAAATTAGGCTTTTATTCATAATACTGCTTTTATTCATGCTGCACAAATGGCAGGACATGATCTCTCAGCCTCTTCAATGTAGTCATGCAGGAGAAAGGGTGGTTACGTGTGTTCACCAGGATGTGATCAAATAGATAAGCACATAACAGAAGAGAACAACAGGAGGGTATCTAGATTAAAGTTTTAAATCATGGAAACTCACCCATGTACAGTAAAGAAATCAGTTGTAATGACATATCCATCCTCCACTGAGCACAGGCAGCTCCTCCTAGGAGAGGACTATGTGGGACCGGTCACACACACAGTGGCCTGGTGTACAGGGTTCAGCAGGAGCTTCAAAGTGATGTATGTTCACATGGAGTTGTCATCATGCATGCATGATGACAACTGGTTCCACAAAACATGCATTCACCATACTTACTGCTCAATACACTGAGAAGGGAGGTTGTCTATGAAACTTCTTAGGTCACTGTATGGGTGAACATGAGCAATGAAATTAATATATAATAGCAAAGTAGCTGAAAAACATGGGGTTTAGGGTCACTGTAAACATATTTGATAATAGGTCTCTCTGAATATCAACTCAACTCTTTTTCAGTCCAACCTCTAATCACTGGGATTACAACTTTTGAAAATTCGATCAAATGCACATACCAAAAAAAAAAAAAAAGACCCAAGAAATTAAATTTATGCATGCAGACAGAAGACATCTTCTAATTACTTTAACCATGTAATTTGGGAAATACATATAATTAGATTTTTGGGGTTTTTGGGGGGTTTTTTAACCTATGCCTCTGTAAGAGTTACAGCTTGGTGGGATTAAACAGCTGACAGGTTTTGTTTGCCATAAGAATATTTCTAGCACTATGGAAGAAATGAAGATCAGTACTGCCATGCTCTGCTTTTGTTCCAGATGTATTTTGAGTGCACAGGGCAGGAGGAAGCATTGTAAGACACCAACAGGAAGGCTTAGCCTCTTTCACACCACTTAATCACAGGTTACAAAGAGCAGGGGACAAGAAATCAACTCTCTTCCCATTCCTAAACATATTCCTAAACATTGCAGGGTTTGTTTCTAGGCACATTTTTTCTTTGAAGGAAATAGCTAATTTAGCATGCCTATTAAGACAAAGTGATGAGTTTTATCCTATTTTTAATTGGGTTATATCCAGCTTTGATGGAAGGAATGGGTTGGTGGGTTTTTATTACAGAATAATTTAATTTACTATTTACATTCTGCTTGTTGTTAAATTCACTAAGAATTAATACCCAAATTAACACCTAAACAACCATATATACATAAGTTAAAAGTCCATGAAGTTAAAAAGTAAATATCAGGAATGTATACTTCTGCTATTCATTGAGTTCTGGTGGAATATTCTAATTTTCAAATGCAACATTCAGGAACACAACATTGGGATTATACAGTGCTCTGATGTAGAGCTCCACAGGGCAAGTGAGTTGTAGTGAAAGAGGAGCCTGAACCTTTGGAGTCAATCTTTAACCATTTACCAGTGCCTCCTAGAAAGGTGGAAAACTACTTACCACCTGTTGTAAAATTACTTTTAATCTTCTGCTCACACTGCACATTCAGATACATGAAAGTTGTGTAATACATCAAATAAATCCTATTTTTTTTTTACTGATGGAATTAGGTTTGAACATATGCAATGAAAATTAGGTTTTTTTGAATTCTGAAGCTTCTGCCACTCAATAAGACGTGTAACTTTGAAGAGAAAGTATTTGAACAATTCTGTATAGAGAGGTTCAAAAGCGTTGTTACAGGTCAAGGTAAGATTGCTGCCTCACAAAAGATCCATTCATCAGAAAAAAAGCATGAGAAATGGCTTGTATGACATGAACACATTTCTCTCATCAGACAATTAACAAATAGATAATGACTTTAAAAAAAGCACAATAGTTTGACATTATTACTATTTTTTTTTTCAGTGTCACACTGCAGTATGAGGGAAAAGAAAAAATACTTATCAATAAGTCAGATTACTGAATGCTTCTATTGAATAAATGTTCAATTGTTATTAACTAACCAATTGCACACATGGAAAAAGTTGATTGAGACTAAGAATAAATCTCTGGAATGTCCTCTCCTGCTATTCATTTTGGATACATGAAAAATCATCACATTTGAGGCAAACTAATGAGTTGTAGCTTTTTTTTTGTACAGTTTAAATGTTCTAAGCCCTTGACAGATTTTATGGTGCCTTAACAGAAAATTTTAAAATGGGCACAAAGATTTTAAATGGCAACATTTAAGTTTAGTTGTGAAGTCTTAAGAACATGTGCAATATCTGGTGAATGCCAATAAATGAATTTTAGAGCAAAATAAGGATTTATAAATTAGTAACTTCCTGTTTTAGAAAAGATTAATATGAAATAACCACTGATTTTGCTTTTTTGGTGTGAACACCTGTTTGAAACAGCATGTCTGATTTATTTTTGACTCATACTTGATTTATTTGTGTTATCTATAAATAAAATACTACAGCTACATCTGCTACCAGATATATTGTCACAGGGCTACCTCGTGGCGGTGGCACTTCCATAAACATTCCCATCTCCTGCAAGCTTTATTGGTGTGCCATAGTTAAAGGTTAAAAATGCTATTAAATAACGACTCCAGAATAATCATAGTAGTCAAAACACATAACTTCTGCCTGACAAAACCATAAATTAATGCCAGACTATTCTCACAACCAAGGTAAGCCACGCTCCTTTGTTTCAGGTGATGATTTTTCTTCTCACAAAGACTTCTCCTCTCCTGTTCCCTCGTGTAGCTTTGTCTTGCTCTTGCAGAGTCGTGTTGAAAACTTGGTTTAACGCCAAGCAGTCCAATTTCATGGCACTCTTCCTGGCTTCCAACTTCCATCTCGTTGTTTTCCCAGGCAGGTTATTAGATTACATGTGATTATAGCGCTGGCAGATGTGGTTACTCCAGCGCTCTGGAGATTTACCCTTTTGCTTCATATTGTTTGCTACAATTAGAGCCAAAAGCTCACACAAGAAAAATACATCAGTGTAACTTATCCACCTGGCCATTCAAGCTACCAGCTTAGCTAGCAGTGCTCTAAGTCTTTTGCTTTGATTTTTTCCCACCTTCAGGAGCACAGACGTGGTAAGAAAAAATAGGATTGATATCTCAAACTGCCTGCAGAAGAAATCAGTGATGTCTTGTGGCCCATGCATTGCTGACTGTCCTGTATTTTTATTCCTCTGGATTGGAAAAAATAAGATGCCCTCTTGAGCAAATTATGGTGCATGCTATTAAATTTAGTTATCTTTAATTTCTCTCTCATGTATATATATATATATATATATATATATTTCCCCTCTCCCCAGGATCTAACCAAACTCCCTTTAGAGCCAGAAGAATTTTTTTCTATTGATTTCAAAGTGATTTTTAAAAAGTCTTAAACCAGCAATTAGACTGAACCTTCTGCTTTCCTAAGATGAATTGTTTGTTTCTCTTGTAGACCTTTCAGCTAATACACAAAAATTGTACAAGTTTTTCTTTCTATATGTTTCTATTACACAAATATTTGTAATTAACCTTCAGTAATCTAAGGAAAAAAAGTATTTTGCTAACCAGAAGTAGCAAACACACAACAGCAGTTTGATAATATACTGCAAAGAAAACAGTAGCCTCACATTTTGTAGATTGAATTATGTTCCTTCACACTGCTGTCTTAAAATAAAGGCATAAAATACTCTTTCCTGCAGAAATAAGACTACAGATAAGGACTAAGTATTTAAAGCAATAGAAGGATGCAAATATAATGTTCATTTTCATTTGAATGGGGATAATTCCTACTTGTTTAAAGAAAATTATATAAATGTCACTCCACTGAGAAATGATTTCTGATCTCTGGTGTAATCTAACTATAAGTCTTAATCAAGGAGGATTATTACTGCAAATGGAATGGGCTGGGGTTTGTGATATATCCAACCTTCAATTTTTAATGTCCTGTCTAAAAATATGATTAGATTTGAAAGCATAAAAACTCATAAGCCACCTCTTTCGGTGTCTCCATTTTTCACAATATGTACAAAGTTGAACAGAAACAATTTTGTAATCAAGACTGATATTCTCTTGCAAATACCATATTGATCAGCCCAGGGAAGGGATTCTAAACAACATGTTTCCAAGTACATGTAATACATTATATTTTAACCAACAGCTGTGGAAAAATAGCTAAAATAGGGTAATTTAAACTAGATTTTATGATAACTCACAATAATGAATGGCCTTAATATGATAATAACAGGATGAAATAACTTTAAGAATATGTTACAGATAAATATCTTTCTGGACAAGGTCTCAAAGTATTGGATAATCATTAATATTTTAAGACTAACAAAATCTCAGAAGTATTTTCTTGCTACCAGAGCAAGAAAACTGCAACTTGGAAAATGTTTGGATGTTGAAAACTAACTTTCACAGGTTTATCCTTTCTCCCTCAGTTAACCCTTTGCCTCAGGACAAACCAAGGAAGCACATAACCATCTTGACTGCCTGCAAAGGCTGGATGAAGCTCCCAATGGTAACAGTATGGGTGAAGCAGTAACAACTGACCTCTAATTCAGTAACAAAACCATTTTGTGAAAGTTCATCTAAACTTTGATCAAAACCAGAGTGTGAAATGTAGACCATATCATAAGTACCTTCTGTACCTGCACCTCCTTCCAGTAGAAACAGCAGGATGGAGAAGCAGCTGTAAGAGTCAACCTTCCTGCTGTGGTTGGGCAGGGAGTTTCAACACAACACCAGTGTGGATGGCATGATCTGGAGGAGTTGGTGCCCCTGCTCAAGGCCTTGGCTTTAGATCCACTTCTAGATTTCACCACTGGGATACCAATGAGGATGATCACATGAAATCTCTCATGCTGATACCCATCAGTGGTCACTGTGGGTTGCAGCACCACTAAACCTCCTGAGTGAAGATGCTGTGGCTTAATGACCTGTGCATACTGGGTAAGGATATAATGTTTTTTTCCTCAGTTCCTGCTGAACTACATCCTTCCAAGTAGATGGGAGGAAGAGGAGGAAGGGGAAGTTGGAGTCTGTCCCCGAGCTATTCCAGCACAGACACCAGGGTAACAAATTTAGCACTGGGATATGAAGGTAACATCAGTAATACATCTAGCACTCAACCTATTTCAAGACATTACTTAATGTTCAGCTTGTTTTCACCCTCCCACCTCACCTGCAGCTACTTAAATGCAATACAGACAATTTACAAAACACTGGGAGCTACCTGTTAGCAGACACAGCTGAAATATGAGTTACATATTCTGGAAGAACTGAGATAATTCAAAGCAATGAGAGACAACTCAACTTTTCACACTTTCAAGCTCAGGATCAGTTTGGGAAGGGAGACTCTTGCAGTTAATAGTTTACTTCTAATTTAAAAAAACTGAACCATCAAACTCAAATTTAACTCCAACAACAAAATAACAAGTGGAGGTGTGGGGCAGAGAGCTCTGAGATGTAACTCCAAAGCAGCAGTTGCTTTGTAGATGGGATAAAATGAAATTGGGTCCATGGCTGAGTGCATTATATTGTGCCATGCTGCACAAAGCAAAATCACGGCTCTTCTTTTTGTTGGAGTACAAAAGAGAAGAAAGAGCTTTTTTTCCTCCTAATTAAATTATTTCCAGAAAATATTTCCTTGCTGACAAAGTGCATGTCCTTCTAAAGAGAGGGGGGGAAAAAAAAAGTATGCTGGTAACAAATGAGAATCTATACAGAATTTCTGATACATAACAAATTCTCCTAACCTGGAGCAAGATGGATTTATAATAGACAATCAGCATATTCATAAAGAAGGAACTGGTGTACTTTTAAGATAACCTTAAATGTCAACAAATCACATAGCTGAAATGCTCTGTGTTAAAATAAAAAGTCTTAGTGAAAGTCTCTTTTGTGGAACTGATATTAAACTGGAGTACTTTTTCTTCCTTTTAATTACGACATGGACTTTGGAAATGTGGTGATTGGACATTTGCCTAATCCTTATAACTCCACAGCAATTCTTGAGGAACTTTCTATCACCCCTGTTCTAGAGGCCTTTAAACTAATGCCTTCATTACAGGACTACCCAGTTAATAGGATGGGCCCAGAGTACAGCAATACCAACAAAATCAGCCTCGTGTGGGAACAGACCCATTAATATGAGAAACAAGAATCAATCCAGCCGTGTGACACATTAGTCTTGTGCCTGCTGAAAATGAAACTATGTGACTAAATTAAAGATGAGGTCAGGAGAGTCAGAGAGTCCTGACAAATCCTTGAACATTAACTCTTGCTATAAATGCAGCTGTCACGCTTGACAGCCATTTAACCAGCCAGATATTCCCAAATAAATTGGAACCCACACTGTGTGCAGCTCAACCTCTCCGCTGGTTAATGGTTGACCTTCGAAGCACGCCACAAATTACCAGGAATATTCAACAGTCATTTTTATGATGCTATTACTGACAGACCACCTCCAATAAAGATTTATGTCCTATACACAAAAAACTGTATAAAGTTCACCTGTAAAAAGTTGAAGTGCCTCAAGTAGCACAGCTCTTTAGCAAATAATAACATCCCACCTTCTCCTGATGTTGTTCCATGTGAGATACTCATAAAAAATGCAATACAGTTGAATAATTATAAATAGGTATTTATTTTGTACTAACATATTAATTTTAATTAGAGGTCATAACCCACTTTTTGCCATATTTATGTCTTGCTTTTTTTTGTCACCAACATTAATTATTTCATTATAAAAACAACGGCACAAGCTTTGAAGGCAACGAAGTGAAGATTCAAAGGTGGAGTGTGGGGCAGGATCCACAAATCATCAAAAACTGAATAAACTAAACTGTAAAAACTGTGACATCCAGTGTACAACACTTACTAGACCTTAAAGCATATTTTTTAAATTGCTTCACGATTGAAAAAATGCTGCTTAATTAATCCAAAACACATCAAGCTAAGACTACTAGTAAAGACAGAAAGATTAATTGCCTCTGTTATTAGGAAATCAGCATATTATTTTCTGGAGTTAATTCAGTCAGTAGGTGTTCCACCAAAGACACATCCCTTTGCTCACAATATGACAAATGGTGACATACCATAAAGAAAGAAATTAAGAAAACACAGCAAAAAGACGTGATAGACATGGTTTTATCTTTGACTGTTAATTGAAATTGGAATGAGCCCTGAAGCAGGAGAAGAGAGGACAGAAATGACCAGCTCTTTGGTCTCTAAGCAGTGACAGATGTATGAATCAACAGTACTGGACCTAAGTCACAGTTTTCATAGGCACATTTTCCTTCAGGTTCACTGAGGACCCTATAAGGAGCTTTTTTGTACAACACTGTTGACTTTGCAGTGAAATATTTGGACCAGCACTCTAGTTTATAATTTAAGGGTTAACATGGTTAATATTATTTCTATAGGGGTTTATCCTGTATTCTCCTTAAATGGGAAATTTGGAGGAAGGATGTCTTCCATCTAGGATTTGGGGTTTTCCCAGTATTTATATGTTCAAATAAGCAAACAACAAACAGAGGTCCCCTATACATTTGGCACTACTCAATGGAGAATTATGTATAAGCATCACATACATTCATAGTTCTTTAATTATGCTTTTGCTATGCAAATCCTATATCTTATCATTAATTATTTGAATTGCAGGTGAGCCAATCAGAATCCCAGAATGGCCTGGATTGGAAAAGCCCTTTAAGCTCATCGAGTCCAACCATGAACCCAACACTGACCAGTCCCCGACTGACCCATTTCCTTCAGCACTGTGTCTACACGACTCTTCAATCCCTCCAGGGATGGGGACTCCACCACTGCCCTGGGCAACCCCTTCCAATGCCTCAGAACCCTTTCAGCAAAGAAATTTTGAAACTTCATATCATTTGTGGACATAAATTTAATTGAAAAGTCACATTTCTATGTGTTAGTCATAAGAAACTTTCAGAGTTAGGAACCACCGAGCTGCCCTGCACTACAGGGCGGGCAGTGCCGTGTTTTACAGATCAGCCACCCAGTTGATTTAATGCACTCAAGTGCAAACAAACAAGTAGAATTCTGGTTTTGCAAATTTAAGTCTTTGAGTAATGCCTGTGGCTTGCTGAAAATCCCTTTTTTATTGAAAATGGAATATGTCAGCTCAGTCATCACTTTAATTTGTTTTAAAAGATTTATTAGAGTTTGATGGTTTTTCTCTTGCTTGATTTTCATGTATTTTCCTGATAAAATTAAAATCATTGGAGCTTCCACTAGAGAGGAGCTTCATCAATGTGTCAGTAAGAACATGATTTTAATAAAACACTGCGGAAGTTCCTTACTGAAACATTTTTTTTTTAAACTTCATAGGAGGCACAAAGAATTCAGGGATATAGAGAAATGAAAATTACAACTATAACAACACAGTGGAGCTGAACTTTAGTATTCCATATTTACTGGAGTATACTTCTGAATTTGTCTGCTTTGCTTTTGTACCACAGAAACACAGCTCTCTCCTCTGTTTCTCATGCACATACAGGCATTCATGCAAGATCTTTATATTAACAGCTTCTCTTCACAGGATGCTCACCATAAGCCTGAAACATTCAGACATCTAAAATAAACTTGTAATTTTTCACTCCCAATGTCATTAAAAGGCAGAAGGTGAATTCAAAATGGCCTTCACCTGCACCTTTCTTGGGAGATTGGAAAGTACTTTCCAGCTCAACAGCTGCTGCAGCCTCAACATGATGCTGAACACAAACTGTGCCAGTCACAGCATGTAGGTGGGTGTGTGCAGGTCAATCGCTGGGACTTGGAGGACGTGGCCCTGTGTACCACCAAGCTGGGGACACAAGCACCAGTGCAGCTGAGCATGTGCCAGTGGCTCCCTGTAAAACTATTGCTTTTTGTGTGGTTGGGAGTAAGATCCTCTGTTCCAGCTGGTTTATGAGTCATTGCAATGTGACCTTTATCTTTGAAATGCACCCAACATCACCATGGCACACCTTAGCCCTAATGCAGATCTTCTTCACAATACAGCTCTTATTGCTCAGCACAGAGAAGAATTAGAAAAGTCCCTTGGAGTAAGACAGGGAATGTCAACAGCAGACATCAATCAAGCATAAAGGACAGTAGAGAGTCACAGAACATTGTGAGTTGGAAGGGACCCACCAGGATGATGGAGTCCAACTCCTGTCCCTGCACAGGACAATCCCAACATTCACACCATGTCCCTGAGGGCCTTGGCCAAATGCTGCTGGAATCTTGTCAGGCTTGGTGCCATGAGCACCTCCCTGGGGAGCCTGTGCCAGTGCTCCACCACCCTCTGCCTCAAGAACCTTTTCCTCATGGCCAACCTCACCCTCCCCTGCCACATCTTCCTGCCATGTCCTCTGCTCCTGGCATTGGTGGCCAGAGAGAAGAGCTCAGCGCCTGCCCCTCCTCTTCCCCTTGGGAGGAAGTTCTAGACCATGATGAGATCTCCTCTCAGTCTCCTCTTTGCCAGGATGAACAACCCAAGCCTCTCATCATAGGGCTTCCCCTCTAAACCCTTCACCAATTTAGTGAATTCTCCCATAAGCTGGTAAGATATATAACAAGCATCCAATATACCTCTATCACAGCCCTCAATCCACCTCCATCATGTCCCTTTTCAGTAGGTAATGGGTCTCCACCAGCTGCAGGTTATCAGCAGTGTCCAGCTCAACAGGGCAGCAAGAGAACTTCTGACAGTGAGGAAACTCAAACACAACCTCACCTCCTCTGCCTTCCTGCAGGTCAAACCTCATCCTGACAATAAATAGTCCTTGAATATATTTTTAATTGGGATCCAAAACTCATGATGTTTGGTCCTTATATATAGATGTACAAAAAGTGCTTTAAAATATAATTTTCAAAAATCTAAATTGATATCAACTAAATTATATACATATATAAATTAAAAATATTTTAATAATAATAATAAAAATCAAAGCTTAAAATCTAATTTCATGCAGCTTGAAATAAAATATACCCTATTTATATAAGTTTCAAAGTGCTACACTTTCCTTTGGTAACCAACTGTAATAAGATATAACTTCATGCACTATCTAGGTATTAAGGGAAATATAATATGTACCTGCATAGGAATTCCACTTTGATTTAGAAAATTATCTGCCTCCCACAAATTATGCTATGCCAGCAGAAAAGCTTAAAAATAACTTTGAAATATCCTTCTAACCAGTTAAAATTACTGAAATTGAACATTTGGGGTAAGTTGTATGATAGACATATGGAAACACTATGAGTGAGCCACGTCCCACATGGAAATGAAACACTTCTAGCAAAATACAAGTGAGGTTTGCATTCCTGAGCTCCCCCAGGAAGATCCAGCCTAAATTCATATCAGCAAGACAGGGAAAGAAACTGAATTCTCAGAAATATGTGATGCTTACAGGAGAAAAGTCTGAACTACCCAGATCCCTGATGAGTTTCTACATGAACTGTAGCAACTCTGGGAAATGATGAGCATCATTTTCAACAGCTAAGAGCAGACCCCTCTTTGACATGTAAGGTCAGATGAAATGGCAAACCAAATAATATATACCTATAATTCTTATTGTTTTTACTATGCTGCTCTTGTATGAATCTTATTTGATTATATCATTAATAAACAGCATTATTAAATGCATACTTCCTTATGTTAATCTGATAAAGCTCTATCTCATAAGTACAATAACTTTTAGAAATCAATGTTCTGATTGTTTACAGAGCCTCAGAATTGGTTAGGTTCTCTCAATAAACACTGTATTTCTAAATATTTCTAATAAACTGCTCTCCCAAGTTCCCTGAAACACATTACCCATGCTGACATGGAAATATATGTAAAATATTAATCCAAATATCCAAATGCATACGTCTCAGTCTCCTTGGGAATGAGCTGGACAGTTCTGCAGGCAACTGTAAAACTTGGCAGTAGAGCTCACAAAATGTATATATGAGTGTTAGCACTAGACTTCAAAATATATGTGAGTTATTTGGATTTTACCAGGAAGGCTGAGTTCAGAAAAAGTCCTGGGTGACAAAGAATAGCTCCTGGGTCAGCTTTGTTCTTGATATAATCCAGGTTTGTGTGAAATCCCACCCCACTCAGCTTTAGGAAGATTGTGTCTCCAAGAGCATGGTCTTCACTTCTGAGCATTTTCTGTACAAATTACTATGGGTCTGCATCAAAATCCTACAGGCAGGTTACTTTTTGTGCACCCTTCCATATGTGAAGTTAAGCACAGATTTCCTGGAACATAATTTATGGGATATAGCTTTCTATGAAACATGCAAATCTGAAGATGAAAGGGGAAATGTAATTTCATTTTCCATTCCTTTCTAAATATTACCAAAACCTGAAGCAAAAATCCTTCAAGAACTCCTACAATAGAAAATATCATGAGTTACTAGATGGTACCAGCTTTCTGAAAAAAAACTGAGCCAAGGGAGGAAGTGGTATATCAGAAAGAGACACTGACTTAAGAAGATGGAAAATTGAAAGTCATTGTGATCTTCAGACCTGAGCAAATATCACATTTTTTAGTTTGGTGCATAAACTATAAATTCCTTACATTAAAAAAAAAAAAGTTTAGAATCAAACCAAAATAGAACCAAAAAGGGCTTCAACCATTGCATTTTGAAAATGTTTCCTTGGAATCACTAATGATGGCTCAGTCCCTGATCCAGTTCCCATTTCATTCCCAGGCACTTTTACCCCACCCAGCACCAGGAACAGGAGCAAATTTCACTAGAAATAAACAGCTGGAAGTTTTTATTCTGGATTAACCAAACTGCACATAAACACATAAGGAATTAGTAATTAGGAAAAAAGAAAAAGTCCCATTGGAAAGCAGCCGAGCTGAGCTGCAGGAGAGCTGCTGGAGCATGGTGGTGGGGACCAAAAAGAGGTTTCACCATCACTGCTCTCAGGGCTAAATAACCATTTCCATCCCAGCTGTTACTTTCCATACACTCTGGGCATGAGGATTAAGGGAGCACAGCAGTGCTCCAGATAAAATTTCTGGGAAAATTAAGGGCTCCTTTCATCAATATTTGATTTTTTCTCTTCATATTTTAGCTTGGACTCAATTCTGCTAATTTTGCTATATACACTCACGGGCCTTGATTTCAGCAGCGTGTGCCACATGTACAGATGCCAAAAAAAGAAGAAAATCTTTTTCAATCCTCAAATGACAAAAACAAGTGATGCAGCACTAAACACTAGCAGTTGTTTTTTTGGCTCTAGTTCCTCCAAGGAGATCCAAAATGCAAACGTGAATTTGGAACAAAATTCTGAAACTCCATCACTGCCCTTGTAAATATCAAGATACAAAGATGACTTCAACTACCACCAAAGATTTTTTTGTTTCTCTGATTCTCCCCCCCAAAAAATTAAAGCTATTCTTTCAACAAAATGTCAGTTGTAAACACTAAATCTATTCCATGAATGATGGTTCGTTCACCACAGATGTTGTTCAAGAACAGCACAAAATGACCCTTGCGATGCTGGCAAAGTCAGTGTCAGCTTGAATTACAAGTGACATAAATCCAAGTTACACAAGTTCTACCCCCTAAAAACTGATCCAACTTGTGCACTAAATTATTTGGCAAGGTTTCTGTTTGCAAATCAAACTGGTTGATTTGACACCCTTCTTTTGCCCACTCTGCCATTTTCTCACAGGGTTCACCCTTCTCTCTCAGTTTGTGTTTCCAGGAAGCAGCAGTGACCAGAAGGAACCTCATCCTGCTCTTTCCTACCAGATGAACCTATCACATAAGTTCTTCATGAGTTTCCTTGGAGAAAGCAGGATGAGGGCTCCATAGAGGCTAAAAAAATCTAGAATATCTGGAATAATACTGGGTGAGTTAAATAGGTCCAGTAACCAACCAAACACTCCATATGCAATTATTTCTTTTAAAAGCCAATCCCATTTTCTGGAATAAACCCTCACATACATTTAACTACTGCTTAAATCTGTTCTGATATGTATTTAACTACAAGAAGGCAGGAGTTTCAGCATAGCACCTCAACATTAACTTAGCCTAAATACCTACAATATTGGCATTTTACTTGGCAATTAACATAATTTACACTGGAGCTTTTTTTCTTCCCCAAAAATCAATTCCTCTGCTCTGTATATGTTCCTGAGGAAAAAAGATAAAATCTATTTTCAAAGACTTTTATAGAGCAAAATCTTTTAGTTGCTGGATGGGTTTAACTGCCCTGCTGTGAGGTCAGATCTTCAAGACAGATAATGTACTGATGTCTTCTTTAAGCACTATTCTTCACAGGCCCTTAATTTATCATAAAAATAACATGTAATTCAACTCCTCAGAACCACTCCCTCTATGCATGTAAGTTTTCTTTTACGGAAAAAATGTTACATACAATTTATAAATATGTAGTGTGCAAAATAGGGAAATATAGAAAGTTAATGTATTCTAAAATATGTATAAGAGAAAGAAAAAAAAAAGTGCTGTCTATTGGCAACTTCACCCCCGCTTCATGGGTTCTGCAAACGTCAACCATGACATTACTCAGGCTTCTCCTCTGCAAACTGAGGCACTGCAGCCTCCTCAGTTTCCCCTCCTAAGACTCCTTAATTATTTTCCTTACCTTCCTTGGTAACTTCTCTAACTTCACCTTCCCGAGATGCAGGAATCAAACCAGCACACCCTCCTCCTCCACGGGCACAACAAGGGTTTATATAGTGACAAATGACATTCTCTGCCTTGTTCTCCCTGACTTTTGCTGTTTTAGTTCCACGTAAAGGTCAACTTTTATGTAATATATCTAGGACCTACCAGAATTTTGTAGCAGATTCCTGTTTTCTATGAGTTTGGTTCTTATATGGCTCCAAAATGAATCTACAGATATACTATTAAATAATGTGTCATTTAACTTGAAAAGACAGTGACAGAAGCTGCAGATTTACCTGTTCAGTTATGATCTTTTTCTATTACAAAGACATTAACAAGGAGAAGAAACTGCATAAGTAGACAAATGACTGGAAGCATGCAGGTGGTGGCCATCTCCATCTGACAATGGGTGGAGACCTCACTCCTTGATAAGCAAAACTGCAAGATAAGGCTGTTTTCTTCCTCAGGAGAGTTCCCAGAGCTTTTGGGTTTCCATGAAGGTCTCAGTAGGGACTAAAGGCAACCGGCCAATGATTTCTCCCAAGGCAGCTGAGCACTGTGGAGAGCCAGCTACAGGACTTGGACACAGCCAGGGTTACTTATGGCAATTATTGCTTTTCAACCAGGAATGGGTGGAGGTAGCTGAAGCAGCTCTCAGCTTCTCTCTACTTAGCAGACCAGGCATATTCCCCTTATAAGGTGTTTCTCCTCCTTGTATCCCTCCTATTACTCCTTCACCCTGGGAGGTGGAGGCAAAGCTTGCACACCAGAGCCCACAAACCAGTCCATGCCCTGGCTGATGTGATTATCCAGAAGTTCTCTTTCAGTGGAAATCAACCTTTTACTTGGAATGTTAATATTTCAAAGTATATTTGCCTACACAGAAATAAAAATATCTGATTACATCCCTCTCTCAACCTTCCAAATCTGCTTGTATTTTTACAAAACAACAAACCCCAGCCTCTAATGTCATGAAGGGGAAGATAGAATTAGTATTTTTAATATTATTAAATTGTTAATTGCAGACAATAAAATGCAAGTCATAATTATACAGCCAGTAAAGAACAGTTGTATTTTTTCTGCAGTACAGGTCAGTAAATTCACCGTGTCTTACCTGAAGTCCCAGTTCTTACCTGAACAATATTTGGAACAGGTTTAAACATAAACACCAACCTGAATTCTTGACTTCTTGTAGGTGGTTCCAATTTATTTACAAGACTTTGTCATCATTTTCTTTCTTAATCTTCAAGCTACCAAGAAGAGTTTCACTTTTATTCCATGTTGATGGTCCTATGCAGTTTGCTGTAAGTATTAAGTGTATTAGGGGTTAATATTATTAATATTAATACAGGAGCAATGTTCATGGACATTAAAGCAGCACAGAGCACATCCACACTGCCCTGTCATGTTCCCCAAGTGTTTTGCCCAACTTTTTCTGATGACACTGCCCAGTCCAGAGTATCTGAGCTAAAGCCACTGGTCACCCCCATCCTCCAGCACACCAGAAAGGCTTATAACATCTATTACAGGTTTTCATTAGAGGGAGAGGAAGAACAATTTAAATTGTGACAAAAAATAAGACAAGGACATTTTTTCCAAGGTTCATATGACTTGGACAGATTGAAACCAGTGAAAAATCCAATGTACAAGCTGGTTTATTGTTTGATTTTGGTCTCTAAGCAGACATGTAACAGTTGATATATCTCATTATCTCAAGGAACAGGTTACTCCTGGCTTGTTCTTACCTACCTCCAAGCCCTCTGCATTCTTCTGTCAAGCAGGCCAGTATCTTCTGCTCGCCTCAGTTTTGAAAAAAGGCTGGACACAAAAAAACCAAGACCTTTTTGTGACTATAAGCCAGATCACCTGTTGAAGGTACATTCTTTACCCAGGTCAATGGTTTTGCCTTTCTTACACTTCTGTCTGATATAACAGCCTTTATGAGCCAACTTTAGGGAAAATAATCCATCAAAAGCAACACACAGGGCATGCATATTATTCAGTCTAAAATAAAATATATATTCTAATGTTCTGCACTCCTGTCTGCATTGCAGGTGGCAAAGTTAGAAAGAGAGCTGCTGAAATACTAATCATCTCCTTGGGTGCAGCTGGAAAGGCTTCAGAAGGTGGGAAAAGAAAGGGGAAAAGGAGGGAGGGGAAGGAAGTAAATCAAGCACATGCTTTTACCTCAATACATCAGAGCAGGTATGGAGGAAGAAATAATGTGCACATCCCTGCAGGGTTAATAAAGCTTCTTTCTTGGATGCTGCAACGACAGCTTGTTCTCAAAGCAGACCAGTTCCTAATCAGTAAATAAAACAAGATGCAAAAATTTTAGCTACACAGTGTGTAGCTGGTTTAGGGAGAAGGTTTCCAAATTAATTAATACATCATGTTTTGGTCTAGTGGATGGTTGTATTTGGTTCAATGAAAAAAAAAATTATTCTTTTCCACCCTCTGATCACTTTGTAATCTTTAATAAACAACTACAATTTAAAAGCACCTAGTTCAACAAGTTTACCATGATTGGCTGTATCTGCATCACGGAGATAGCACACCTTCACTAAGGCAGAACAAGGGTGGTTGCCCATCACTCCACAGCACATTTGTCAGAAGGAAATAGAGCATGCAACTAATCCTCCAGAGTGCTGGTATTTTATTTGAGGAGATTTACTCCATGCTCTGTTTCGCCCATCCAAAGAGGCAGTTATTTTAATTCAAGAGATTTGTGTCCAACACTTTTTCTCCCTATTAAGATTTAGTGCTTTTAATTTGGAAAAACATTTTTTTTTTCTGTTTTCTGCTTGCCTTATGTGAAATCAGGAGAGTTGAAATGCAAGTTTATTCTATAAGGTGGCATCTACCAGTAAGTTTTTAGGGTTAAACTTAAAATGGTATATATAGTATACTCAGATTGCTCTGAAGGAAGAGTCAGAGGGTTTACAACAACCCAGAACAGATCTGTCTTTTTGTTGCTAACAAAATGTATTTTATTGTTTAAAAATAACCAAGTGAGAGCTTGGCATTGTAAATCAACACCACATGTAATCTCAACATCATGTCCAATAAAAGGCCTGAGGCTAGATTCATTAAAATTGGTGAAAGAAATTCCATCGACTACAGCAGGCTTTATATTAGACCCTACTTCAGGAATTTATAGGGTGGATCTTGGCCCCACTGAAGGATAAGTTTAAAACTCTCATTGATTTAAGGAAACTAGGATTGTTCATACTGTAGTCAATGGGCAAACAAAATACTCCAAGTTGCCTTCTTGCTTGTGTAGTGAAGAGTAGTTCGAGTGATCATCACAATGAATAGTGAAGAGTAACTCAAGTGATCATCACAATGAATAATGATTCATCTCTGATCCATTATTTACCTTGTATCATGTTTTATGTTAACACACACAGATCAATAGAAAAACAAGAAAACCAGGAGAATTTCTGACTATGACTTTAAAAGCATCAGTTTTATTCTTAAAATAACAAATCACATTCCCTAACCCTCCTCCACAGTGGTTTTGAAGATAGAGAAACAGTATTACCTTTAATGCCTTAAGTTAACTTAGATTTGGGGTGGATTTCTTCCTGCTTTTATTGTAGCAATTCCATTATATGGTGGACTGTACCCAGGAGATCACAGTTAATTATCTACAACTACTGCTACAAAGGCTTTATTTGCTCTTTGGCTTAATTCGTTGAACAAGATCAGAATTCTTTCTTTGTTAGGATTATTTTTTGGGGGGATATCTTGCAAAGGAGCCAGATCTAGGCAACTTCAACCTGAGAATTAAGTCCCAGTCACTATCAGAGATAAAATATGTTATTATGCCAGTATTGCTTATGAGTATCTATGACTGATTTAAATGATGCCTTGCACAGACTATGACTTAAAACATATTTCAATCTCTATTTATAGTTCATAATCAGATGCCTAGCACAAGCCTTCTTATACACAGACATTCACATCTTTTCTGGTCCCTCTATGGCTATTCATGGAATATAAACACCATCCAAAATACTCTATACCAGTAAAGCTATAGCTAAAGGATGCTTATTTTCTATTTTATGCACAGTACATCAGTATATATGCAAAGCTTTATTCTTCAGAGACCGTTTCCCACTCTGTCACACAATCTAAAGTGTAGCATGTATCATCTGATACCTGAGAAAGAAAATAGTCTCACTTAGGCTAAAGCCAAAACTTCCTTTTAACCAACAGCACCCAGCTTTCTCAAGAGATTATTTACCATACTTTGTTTATCTGGTCTAATGGGATTATTACTTATATCCAGAAAATTAAAGGTCTAAGTGCTGAAACCAGCTCCAAATTTTCCTATAGGATTTGCTGTCTTCCTTCATGCAAACTGGCATAAAAGCATTTTGATCTGCTGAGCAATCCTTCTCACAGAGCTCAGGTACCAGACAGGTGGCACGTTGACACACAAACAGTGATTTCTGTTCATCACATATATGCAAAAAGCCCATAAATGTTCTTAATCAATTTCTTTCCTTTCCTTTCTCAGCACAGATCCTTGCTTCTGGATCCCCCAGCGTTGTCAGAGGTTGGCTTGGCTCAGGTAGGAAGTAGCATTAGAAGCTGGTGGGACAGGACCAACACATAGCTCATGGAAGACTGGATCATCAGCTGTAGTAACGAGTTGTCCCATTGTCCAGCTCTTAAGGAATCAGGCCAGTTACAAGCTTAGATTTCTTATGGAGAGTCTTGACCCCAAAGCTTAATTTCAGCATCCTGCATTTTATGCAAGAGTCTAAAATAGTAAAGTACCACCTGCCATAGATGACTTTATGGCAGCCTGCTCTGATATCTCTTGATATGTTCCTACTCACATGATACCTTTATTCCACTCAAACAATGGTTGCAATAGTCACAGGAAAACCTAGAAAGGTCCCAAAACATTCAGAACAGGAAGAGCACAAATCTGCTGCTTGCAACTTGCTCTCGTTTGAGCAGCAGAAGCTCCTCTGCCTTCCTGCCCCAGGAATTTGCTGGGTTTATGGCTACAGCTTGTCAAAGTCAAACACCAAACAAAACAAAGACAACACAGCAGCCTTCATAAAAGGAGAGCAACGTGACATTTTGAATAATCACAGAATGGTTGGGGTTGGAAGTGACCTCAGGAGATCATCCAGTCCAACCCCCCTGCCAAAGCAGGTTCCCTACACCAGGTTGCACAGGAAAGTGTCCAGGTGGGTTTGAACATCTCCAGAGATGGAGACTCCACAGCCTCTCTGGGCAGCCTGTCCCAGGGCTCCAACACCCTCACAGTGAAGAAGTTTTTCCTTAGGTTTGTCTGGAACTTCTGGTGTTCCAGTTTGTGCCCATTGCCCCTTGTCCTGTCACTGGGCACCACCAAAAAGAGCCCAGCCCCCACACTTCAGGTATTTATAGACATTGATCAGATCCCCAATAATAATAAGAGCAGCCTGACCAACACTGACTTTCTGCTTTAGCTTTTACTACTGAAAGGAAGATGAAGAACATCCTTGGAGACACTTCTACCAGCAACCACATGTGTAGGACTTGGATTTGCTCAAATACTAAACTAAAATACTAATATACTAAACTAAAAAACAATAGCTCCTACTGCAGGTTCATGCTGCCTTCATCAAGGACACTCTTCTACCTCACTCTGGATACAAACATATGTTCTGTACTTCTATTGCACTGTGCAATATTTTAACTAGCAAAGTACAATATTAACCATTTTAAAAAGCAAAGCCTAACTTCCTTTATTATTTGAGATTCTGTTTTCATATAGTAGGAGCAGATGTGCAAATGTTTGTTTACTCAGTTCTTGATAGTAGGCATTTGCTAGCAGATGCATGAAATTAATTTCAGCCCTAGTATTAAAAATCATTTCCTTGATTTAAATGTCTCTGATAAAGAAACAGGATCATAAAGTGGTTTAGCTGATGAAGCAGCACAAATAGAAACAATACTTGCTATTTTAGGATTGCTATTTCTATTTGCTTAGATTGCATAGTGTGTCTTGCAGGAAAACAAATAATTATTTGTAAAGTCTTCCATCCAAACATTTTCCTTTTGAATGTGTTTCCAAGAGCAACATAGAACAATATTCATTTTTAACTGTAAGAAAAATAATTTTAGCAGCAGGCTCTGATTTCTAGAGGTTTCACACAAGCAAAGAAAATGTAGGATTTCATGCCTTTTTTTTTTCCCCCACTTGTTTATTAATTTATGGGAAGTTGTGTAGAGTTGCAGAATAGTATTATGATATTACCAGTGTTCTTTATTTTGTCCACAAGAAGCCTCTGTGGCAGGTAGAGAGCAAGAAAGGGGACTTGGTATATAAGAGCAAGGCTCCTCTTGGGCTCCTTGTTGGTTTGTGGAGTTTTCATGTTTACAACAGGCTTTCAGAGAATTTCTGATGCAGGCACATGTGGAAGAGAAAACACAATGATTCTGACCCTGCCTGTACTCCAGGGAGTCCCAAATACTTGGACCTACAGCTTTTGTGTTTCTTAATAGAGCTGTAACTGCCAGCCTGGTTTTATCTGAGATAAATCCATTATTTTTAAGCAGAACTTCCTCAATAAGAGAAATGAGGGGGAGGAAAAAAGTGGATTTTCATTTTCCCACATAATCTACTCATTCAGCCTGTCCCTGGACACAGGCAGGTAGAGCCTGAGCCTTTGGGCAACCACCAGCCTGGTAAGCTCCCGTGGTAGCTAACAGAATGTTCTAGGTAGGAAGGGACCTTCAAGCTCATCCATTCCCAACCCCCCTGCCATCAGCAGGGACACCTTCCACTAGACCAGGTTGCTCAAAGCCTCATCCAACCTGACTTTGAAGGGAAACCAGGCTGAAAAATTATTTCATGGCTTAAGCATGGAGTAGGATGAGTATTAAAATATCTTCTGGAATTTCTAGATCAAGGGAAAGGTCCATTTTATTATTACAAGTCTGTAATGATTTTATTATTATAAATAAATAGTGTGGTCTGTTTTCTGCAACAATCCTTTAACCCTCAATGAGGCATTTTTTCATAAGTGGTTTGAACAAGTAGGAATTGAAGAACTGGAGCAAACACTGTAATTGGTGAAATGATAGTCTAAGCTACACTGTTGAATTTGTTACTTCATCTTTATTTTTGCAAGGCCTATACATCTATATTTCAGTACACACATCCTACTCTTATTACAGCTGTATTTCACTTATATGAAATTTATAGCTAATTTATTTGCTTAATTTCAGATGACAAAGTAACATTAAACCATTGGTGAAAAGAACATTCCATCAGATTCACCATGTGTCAAAGTGTCACCTACGAATCCATAGATTATAACCAAGCTGTCACCAACGTTAATGAAGTTGATGTATGACTTTGTGTCACTTAGGAACTCTATCTGCTGAATAGGAACATCATAAAATGCAACTGGTTTAATACAGACTGATGCTCCTTTTCACAATGGTTCTGAGTGCTTCACCATGTCCTGAACTGCTAATAGTGGAAGAAAGTATATCTAGCAAAAAACCAACCAAACAAAAACCCCCCAAAATCCACCACAATTTAAAAAAAATTGAAATTATAACTTAATTCTATCCTATATTATGAAGCCCTTCCAAATCATGATGCTTCATTAGATTCCAGCTTAGTACTAGCTGGGTTATGGAGATACAATAATAGAAGCTCAGACACACACAGGTTCTTTTGTGAAAGGACCCATAGCCCTTTGCCAACATTCATTAATTAAGCTTCACACCACACCAATCCACACTTGAAGGCTCTTTACCTGTGTGTTACTTCTCCCTCCTCAGACACTAATGGGACTGTCGCTGGGTCACTGTGAATCCTGTCCCGTGGTGGCACAGCAGATGATTAAAAAAATATTCATCTCAAAATACCACTCTTCCAGATAAATGACCTGGGAGAGTAGCAGCTCTGCAACCCAGGCTACTATTGAGCACATAGCATTACATGAGACCTTCTGGATCTCTGCAACTCCCTGAAAGGAGGGTGGAGAGAGGTGGGGTGGGTCTGTTCCACCAAGGAACAAGGGACAGGACAGGAGGGAGTGGCCTCAAGTTGCACCAAGGACAGTTGAGATTGGATGTGAGGAAGAAATTCTTTCCTGAAAGGGTTCTGAGGCATTGGAAGGGGTTGCCCAGGGCAGTGGTGGAGTCCCCATCCCTGGGGGGATTGAAGAGTCATGTAGACATAGTGCTGAGGGACATGGGTTAGTCAGGGACTGGTCAGTGTTGGGTTCATGATTGGACTTGATGATCTGAGAAGGCTTTTCCAATGGAGGCAATTCTGGGATTCTGTGATACATCTTAGCAGCAGCAGTCTGGGTTCCCCCTGACCCCCAACCCTGTAACTCAGTGAACAATCAGATTTATAGCTCCTGTGAGTCACATGGAAGGGGATGAAATGACAACGAGCACCTCCAGAGGAGTGTGGCGGGGAGGAAAGGTATCACCACCCTGCTCAGACTGTCTCTTAGGGTGCTTTGCAGAGACACGGCAAAATTATGAGCATATCCCTTGCCAAAGAGGAAGCCCTTCAGCTCCTGGGGGTGTCGGGGGGCTCAGCATCCCTCTGAGAAACCATCCTGATGGGATCAGCAATCCTGTTGGGGTAAGCAAGTCTTGGGGGAGCTTTTTGGGCTATTTAATGGGGAATGTCAACTTAACTGACCCCTGATGACAGTGAAGTGTCTCAGTGAAAGGCTGTGGAGGCACCTGCTGCTCTGCCTCCAGCTCACAACGTATTTTTTTGGCATGTCCTGCCCCACCATGTCCCTAATCCCCAGCAGAAGTGAGCAGCACCCAGACTGGAATCTGATCCTTGCAATAACTGCTGTAGGAAAGGGTGATACAAGGTCTGTTGTAAACACATCAGAAATTACTTCACTTGCCTAAGTTTTCTCTCAGGTGGATGTCTCTGGTGCTTAGCAACACCTTATATTAAAATTCTCTTTTAAAATACAGTGTTAATTAAGCAATTAAGGATGGCAAGGCTTATTTTGTGGCATCATTTACTCATGGTTAGATTGTGCTGTAAGGTTAACTGCATGAGGCATGTTTTATGGCCTTCTGAAATGCTGCCTTCCTTTTCTTATTCCTTTTCAAACAGATTACAATGAATTCTTCTTTATGTACTTTAATTTTTTTTTTTATAACAAAGTGGTCTCATTATTTTCCACGTTACTGTAAAAAGCTGTCAGCTGGAGTTTAGCTACAGTTAGAAGACACATTTGCACTGTGTGTTAAAAAGAGCAGGCTAGAAAAAACAGCAGCAATATTAACTATAAATTTAGAAGTTAAAAGGGTTTGGTATGCAGAAAATAGTGTGCTACAACTTGGAAAATAAATATATGTATTGGTAGCAGACATAGGTGCTGCTTAGGAGCTCAGTATGGTACAGAGCCATTGAGTAAGGTATGTGGATCAAAATTGTGGACTTTAGCCAGAAAACATTAATTTCAGGAATAATGGGACCAAATCAGCAGTAAATAGCTCTTCTGTCCTTGTTTTAGGCATGTCACTTCATTAGGCTACAAGTATCAGAATTCAAAGGTCATGAAGAAAAATGCAAGTGCCATTGATGAGGGTGTTATAAACAGCCTATCACTAAACAGAAATAAAGTAGTGATCTGGAAAAGTTTCAGGCTGAAGTTCACAAAGGGAGAAGTATTCTCCCATTTACAAGATCAAGTACAAAGAGGTCTTCACCCTTTAAAAGAGCAAGATCCATACATTCTTTATATAGCACAAATCAATGCTTCATGGCTAGATAATGGTCCAATAACTTTGTCTCCTGAAGGACTGCTGAGGATCAAATGGATACAATTAAGTGAAAAATATAAGTACTTACAGGAAGACTTTAAAATGGATTAAATCATAAACTACACATAATGGCTAGAGAAATATTCTATGCAAACCACCTGAGGTCACATTAGTTTTCTTCTTGGAAATCTACTGTAGGTAGGCAGAGAAAGCAGTAAATTAAATTTATGGGAAGGTAAAATATTACACAGTCACTCCAACATTTCAAAAGACAGAAACATCAAACAAAAATACTGCATTTCAGAGCAGTAACTCTCAACACCAACTAGAAAGCATGTCAGAACAAATCTAGAGTTGAGAGGACCTTTTTACTTGGTCTTCAGCACCAAAACCACCTTTCAGCAAAGAACAGCTTTGTAGTAAAGATATTGGCAATGGAATCATCAGATGTTGTGAGTTGGGAGGGACCCACCAGGATCACGGAGTCCAGCTCCTGTCCCTGCACAGGACAATCCCAACATTCACACCATGTCCCTGTCCTTGGCCAAATGCTGCTGGAATCTTGTCAGGCTTGGGGCCATGAGCACCTCCCTGGGGAGCCTGTGCCAGTGCTCCACCACCCTCTGCCTCAAGAACCTTTTCCTCATGGCCAACCTCCCCCTCCCCTGACACATCTTCCTGCCATGTCCTCTGCTCCTGGCGTTGGTGGCAAAGAAAAGACATCAGGAGCAGGGAGTGGTGACCCTGTCAGCAGAGGCTGATCCCTTCAGCCCATTAGCCACCCCTGTAACAACCTGCATGAAATAGGGTGCAGTGCTGAGCTGCAGAATGCAGAGAGAGCGTTCTTCTATTGAAGAACCTTCACAAATAAAAAAAATTCTTAATTATTAGGATGAGGGCATGCTTTTAGAATTCACCTTTCAAATTGAAGTAGAAATAAAACATTGATACGCATGTAAAGCTTCTCTAGATATTTAATGTGTCAAGAGACATGTTTAAAATTGATTTTAGGATATATATCACCTCTGGTAAGCATAAACTGAATAATTCTTTCTTCTCCAGCAATGGGTGGGAAAGGTCCTTTCAGCAAACTTTGCTAAATGGCAAATTCCTAACTGTGGCTCTGACAGGAAAATAACCTCACTGGAGAAGAGCTCTCAAGCACTGTCTGAACTTCCAGTGGATCCAACCCAAATGTACATTCAAAAATAAATATACTTTCAGGCTCTATATATTTGGGATGTCTAACTAAATGATAAACAAACAGAACTGAATCATGGGGAAGTGAAAGGAGAAACCACTCGATTTACACCAGAGCTTTTTGCACAATCGACTGAATGAAAGGACTAAATAGAATCTGAAAATTGAACTGACAACACACCCACACAAATTACTTCATTCTAATATAAAAGCAGGATGAGTCTGTGGTTGCTAAGGCTTATGATCAGTTTCTTCTCATTTCTGGTTTCCAGTAGCACCTACACTTCAGCAATCACACAACTATTTGCTCTTACTATAAAGCAGTTGTCTATCTGCGATCACATGCTGGTTCCGCTTTCCACCTCAACATCAGACAACGTTTCTACTCCAACCATTTGGAATTGGTGTCTTGGTTACGAGAACAGTCTGAACCATTTCAGAACAGATGCAAAAATGGAATTTAAAGTCATGCTGAACAAATACCTGGGGATTTGTTCCTCCTTTTTACTGACTGCAGAAACCTGCTGCAGGTATTCCAGCCAGACTTACAACTCTGCACTTCTAAGACTACAAACTTCTAGACTGACCTTCTTATTACACAGCTATAAAACCCTTTTATGTAAGTGCTTTTGGTAAATCTAATCATTATTTCATAAGTAAATTACTGACTCTGGCTTTAAATTTCCTGACTCTCTCTGTCCATCTCTTTGTCAATAGAGAACATCATATATTTCAACAAGATTTTGGCTGACGTGCACATATTCATCTCTTCTTTTCTCTTTTGAGGAATAAACTAGTTTTCTTTGGAACAATTACTGGAAGGAAAATCAATGGCTTACATTCAATTCTTGGGTTTCTGTTGCTCAAAACGTCAGCACAGTCTGCCAGTCATTTCTATTTTCTAATCCAGCAAGTAGGATGTGATAGCTGACATAGCTGGTTTTCTCAAGAAAACCTCTATTTTTTTTTAGTAAGTCATCTACATTAGAAAAGAAATCAACTAAATTTTTTCCTCTATGAATTTGTGGTACTCCAGCTCAGTAGAAAATTTGATGGGTTTGGGTATCTTGAAGCCTACACATTTTCATAGCTCATTACATCCAAAATCATAACTACTCTCTTCTACAGGATTTCCCCCCAAAATAAGTAAAATTATTATTTTGTAATTCAATCAGTATGACTTTTTCATACAGAAAATGGTCCAGGTCTTCTAATTTAAAATAGTCTTTTCTAAAGCATGGTTATGCAGGTTTGGCACCTTGAGGATTCAACCATTCTGACAAAGGTGGCCAGGCCTCAGGAATAGAAAGAATAAAAGAATAAAAATATGATGAACAGAGATAATCTGACTTTTTCCCCATGGTCATTAGATTCTCCCACAGAATTTAACATGCAGCATGTGTAAAGTGCTGAAATGGATTGGTAAAGTGAATCTGAGAGTAAAAAAAATATAGGGTGACCAGTGTCAGAATGATAGAAACAAGTTATCAGAAATAAATTGATTAATTTGGGATCTTTTTTCTTTGCATACGTAAGCACACAATTTGAGATTTCTTGAATATTGAGTTAGGATTCACTATTCTAACTCTGGGTATCCTTTGAGGATGATTAATTTAAGTCTCAAACTCAACATACACAGAAAAAACCCACAATCTTCCATGAAAAAGGAGACCCTTCCCACCTGCAGTTATTTTGATTATTTCAAGTACCTTGAGATCCTTTCCCACCTGCAACATTTTGCAAATTGTAATTTGATTTTCTTGCTGGCTTTCCAAACTATTACTAACCCATCTCTCCTGCAAGTTTTATTCCTTGTCCTTTTCCACAGGGATGCCACCTGCAAGACAGCTCCAACCCTTTCTCCAGCCATGGATGCACACAACTTTGAAGGCTCCTGTTGTCTCTGGTCATTTGAAACTGGCCTCACTGTTGGCCAAAAGCTCCCCTGCCTTTTAATCAAATCTTTTTCTTTGTTTTAATTATTTGCTTTCTGGGGAAAAACATTACACTTGCTGACAAGAAACAGTCCTGTAATGTCAGCCAAGTTAAAGGTTATGGTTGCAGCCCACTGTGATGTAAATTGGAGAAACCAAGCTCAGCAACACGCTATGTGAGTGAGCAACGAGTTATTTTACTTGTTTTTAACCTCCCTTTAGGGGATGATCCGATTTCTTTGCAAATTAGTTTATTACAAGTTTATCTTGAGGAATTAATTTTTCAATCATAATATGTATATTTTAATTGCAGGTTTTGGCAAATGATTCCAACCATAACAGCAGTACCTAGAACCTCCTTTCAAAGTGAAGTAAGCTGGATCTCACATAACATACATGAAGTTTACATTAAAAAAGAATAATATTTTAATAATATTTTACCTTCTATGGCTTTTTCTCCCCATCCCCCCTTTCTGATTAACAGTCACCAGAGCAATGGAAAGGAAAGAGGAAAACATTGCTTGAGCTGTAATAGTTACAATAGAAAACAACATAAGTCAAGAATTTCTAGTGCCTAGAGTAAACATTTGGACAATTGTCCATTGATGA
Source organism: Caprimulgus europaeus (assembly GCA_907165065.1). The sequence continues at coordinate 3,297,969 of OU015531.1, read as the reverse complement.
TAACAAAAATAAACAAGTCTTCTCCATCCATTGATGACTTTCTACAAAAATAAACAAATCTGCTCCATAACCCTATCTCAGTTACCCATTTGTTGAAATATTACTGTCAAGGGTTTGTTTAACACCAGACCTGCCACGCTCATGGTCTCAGGGGACCTCAAGCTGCTCCAGCACCTCCACCTGCACTGGTGCTGGTGACACCGTGAATGCACGGTGACAAAACACCACTCAACAGAGAAGCTACCCAGCTCTCTGCCCTTACATTTTCATCATATTTAAAGATAATTTCATTTCAGGACAGAAGAGAACAGTGATTCATGGTGCAGAAACCATGCTTTGAAACAAGGTCAAAGCAGCTCTGTTATTCACGATATGGGATGGAAAGGAAAAAGGATGTGACTATAGAGCTGATGGATAACAGAAGGCCCACGCTTTGAGAAACAGTTTCAACAGTTTTACTGTGGGGGAAAAAAAAAAATAGTTCAGGACAAAATGCTTTAGCTCATGGGCCATGAAGGAATTGCCTTCATTTGATCTTTATATGTATGTTCAGCATAACAGCAGCTTGGATGCATTGTTCTAAAAATGCTAGATTGACATATTGATCTTTGATTTCTTTTGAATTTCAAAATTAATTTTTATCCAAACTATCTGAACTGAAATCCCTACAAAATATATTTGAAAGAACATTCACTAAGCAAGATTTTTTTTTTTTTTTTTTTTTTTAAGTAAAAGTCAAAGAGATTTTTAGAAGTCACAACTGATCAGTATTTAGATCTGGAACAGATTTCTGAAGATTTTTTTTCTTATGTACCCAGAAAAAGCCTTTGGCAAGTTATTTATCTAAATCACATCTATCTAAACTCTCTTTGATGCCAGCCCTACAGTTAGTTCCACTATAGGTTATCTGCAGATAGTGAGCCAGCTCCTCAATTCTCTATTCACAACAGAATTCAAGTAGGACTGAATAACTGTTACAAAATTCATGACAAGGGATAGTGTGCAGGTTTAACCTCTCCTTGGCTGGTTTCCAGCTGTAAGAATGGGTGTGAGTCACTTGGCACAAGAAGCCCTGAGCAGTATTTGGGAAGATGGGGAAGAGCTCTCCAGTTGACGTGAAGCTCCCAGCTCATAGGGAAGTATAATGACAGAACAGTACCTGTCAAGTACTTCACTCAATGGTTTGGGTTGAAAGGGACCTTCAAGTTCATCCAGTTCCAACCCCCCTGCCATCAGCAGGGACACCTTCCACTAGACCAGGTTGCTCAATACCTCATCCAACCTGGCCTTCAACACTTCCAGGGAGGAGCAGCCACAGCTTCTCTGCCCAACCTGGGCCAGGGTCTCACCACCCTCACAGCAAAGAATTTCTTCCTTACATCTCATTTCCATTTCCCTTCTACCAGTTTCAAGCCATTTCCCCTTGTTCTGTCACTCCCTGCCCTTGTCCAAAGTCCCTCCCCAGCCTTCCTGGAGCCCCTTCAGGTACTGGAAGGCCACTATTAGATCTCCCCAGAGCCTTCTCTCCTCCAGGCTGAACAGCCCCAACTCTCTCAGCCTGTCCTCACAGCAGAGCTGCTCCAGCCCTCACATCATCCTCGTGGCCTCCTCTGGACTTATTCTAACTGGTCCACGTCTTTCTTGCGTTGGAGGCTTCAGAACTGGCCACAGCACTCCAGGTGGGGCTTTATGAGAGCAGAGTAGAGGGGGAGAATCACCTCCCTCAACCTGCTGGCCACGCTTCTCTTGATGTCACAGGAAGTTAATAACATAGTAAAACTAAACATAATAAGATTGGGAAAATATTTTAATCCCTCTCCCAAGAGGAATCAGGGAGAGGGAGGCTTGCAGAACTTTTTTTCTGCAAGGGGTTGCTTTCCAGAAGAAGAGAATAACATTTCAGTGAAAAGCAGACTTCAGGGTTCATTTTTTATCCAAAGAAACTAGTTTCCATGGCAAGCAAAATTCAGAGCATTGTCGACAGCTCTACAGAAACACACACAGATGATATTTGGTATTATGCTTGTGCTCAATATTCTGTTTTCACAAAGTTTTTTATTTTGCATCTCTGAAAGTGACCTTAGTTCTTGCATTTGACACTAGTGACAAGCAATTTTTTCTTCTCATGGGGGTAAAGCACATTGGTTTCACATTGCCTTTTAATGAGGTAAAAAAGACAAGATTTCTTTTAATTTATTGTGTTTTCATTGCAGTTACTGTCTGATTACTATTAGATATAATACATCACTAATGAAATATTGCTTGCAAGTTTCTTTGAAACAGTTGTCTTTTAAGCAAAGGCTTTACTTTTTCAGACCTGATCTGTCTCTTTATTTGGTTGAAACTAATCCCATCCTCTATAACTATAATATCTAGTTCTGCCCATATATTGCTGAACTGTTGATGAGTTATACAGAGAGCTAAGAGAGCTCAGCAAGACTTAAGGAAATCCTGATTAAGTTATTCAAACTGAAAACCAACTCCTCCAGTCACCACTGAATTCAACACTGTATGTAGGACTCAATTATAAAATTGCTGAGTTCCACCTGTGTCACAGCCATGGCACATGGGGGTATATCAGAGGTTAAATATGACTTCATTAAAATGAATGGTAGCTTTGTGACTGAATTGAGTAAACTGAGTTTTTGAGCCATAATTGATATGTCATGGTCTCATCCAGGACTGTAGCCCCATATCTACAACCCAAAGGATGGTAACAAAAAGGGAGAGTAGTGATACATTATCAAGACTCCATAATAGCTTTCCTCTGCAATTTTATTTGCATTTTCTTAATTTGTAGGGTACAACAGCAAAGCCAACTAGATAAATGACGGGATGCTGAGTAGGGCAAAATGAAAATATAAGACCACAGAAATGTACAAATCAGAAAGCAGAACTTTTTAAGAACTCTGTAAGACACCATGCTGCCAACAGAGATGGTAATGTGCTAAGAAATGTCACAATATTAGTATCTTCTTGGCTCCAACTTCATAAAAAACATAGCAGGCACAAGAACTTATGCTATCCTCATAAAACCAACAGTACACAAGTTTGTAATTTCCCTTAGGCTCACCGTGGATGATATGAGCAAATGTCACTCAAAGCTATCCCTACATTTCATCTAGACATCTTGATTCATAACAGGAAATTGTGCTAATAAGTCATAAAGGTTCTGTAATTCATTATGTTGTCATTATCGTTTGTAATCTTCCTGTAATTAGGTATCAGTGGGTTTCCTTGGAGAACAGATGATTGAGCCTTAAATTGCAGCATATTCTCAGCAGCATACGACTGCAACTGGAGCTCTTGCCATGTAGTGTCTCTCAAGTGTATATTTAATGTATGGAAAGGGGTTTTTTTTACTGTGCAAGCCAGTCTGCCTGGGAATGTGTGCTCATTATTGCATGTGCACTTAACATCTGACAGGTCTGTGCTTATTAATAATGAGTTGGATCCCCTCATTGCATAAAGTAGCATAAGAAGCCTATTTCAGTTTATGATCAGATGGAGTGGGAGAGTTCAGAGCAATATAGATGAAGTAACACAATTATTTTAATCTCATACTTTAAACTGTATCAGTGGTCAGTTTTCTTAATACATTAGTATTAATATTAATATTTCAGATATTCTCTGTGTAAAATAATTAGGCACAGGAACATGCAGTACACATGCAGATATTTCCCTCATGATACAGTCCATAGAGGCTATATACAGCTTTCTACATATATATTTTTATATACACCTAGATAGAATATGATGCTAGAAATCTGTCCAGCCACTGTAACACACAAACATCATCACCTGAGGCTCCTCTCAATGAAACCAGGAACCACTACTCTCTCCATGCTTTCTGCAGCTACTGTGTAAAGATTGTCCCATTGACCAAGAGCCACCAACGGCTTTGACAGCTCAGGAGAAGCAAACAATGTTTTTTTTTGAGCAGAAATTGAAGTGTGCTTAAGAAAACTCAGTCTGGTATAAACTGTTTTCACAGGAGTGGCAATGGTATACCTGTCATCATTAAAACACTGACAAAAACACACTGTTAAAGGTGCTCAACAAGTGTTTTTAACTGACAATTTACAGAGGAAATTGTTCGTCTCTTCACAAAGCCCAGGAATATGCCAGTAGAAACCTATTCCAGTAAGTACCTGTCCTCAATGAAAAGCAAACAATGAATATCCCCTTATCTCTCTTTTTCTGCAAAGGAAGCCATTAGCTGGCAGAACTGAAATTGAGTGTGAAAAGTGATACATATTTTCCCCATATTGCAGCAAGAAATGCTGAAGTAATTAATAACACTGAGAGGTTTAATTACCTGCATATTTATATTTACTAATTCAGTTACTGGCACATCAGTGACATCATTCTTCCACTTACAGTCAGACCATTTATCTAGTCTATCTCAAAAGCATCGTTTCCAATAATGTCTTATCTTCCACTTCAGACATTTGTGATAAAGCTTTAAAAATAACTTTACACATCTTTTAAAATTCAAATGAAACTAAGAGATACATCTCATTACCCATGATTGCTATTGACAAAAATAACACAGTATCACAGAACTTCTATCTCCAATCTCTGTAGCCTGATCCTGAGCCTCTGTAGTCAAAAAAATAGTATGAAATGGAAATATCAGACTCTTACTCATGAAACGAGAGCCCCCAACAGCTATGATAAAGTTCCTATAAGATATCCACTACAGATGTCAATTCAGAGACTTGAAATCTCTGAATTTTAGATATTTGTAACCATTTTCATTACTCAGTGATTTCTTATTGCCATGAAAGTTGTTAAATTGCAAATGCTTCAGTATAACCCTACAAGTCACCTCGATCTTGGTGTTGAAAATCAGCAACTTTCCCTATGATTTTGATTTTTTTTTTATAGGACCACAAAGCAGAATCCTAAAGAGAAATTTGCACCAAAAAAACCCCAACCCAACCCAACCAACAACAACAACAAAAACCCCCAACACACTCCCCAAAAACCTGTATTTGTAAAAGCTGGACCTTGAGATCTTGGTCCTGCAAATCCTTCAAGAGAAAGAAAAAAACCAAAACAAAATAAAATTGGCAGCATAAAGTTATGACAGTGAATTTTAAGCCTCTTTTTCATATTTACAGGGGTTAGGAGGAGATATTAGTAGCAAAAGAGCATATTTGAAGAAATATGGGTTAAATATGATCCTCAGCTCATATGTGAAACTCAGCTTCACTACCAGGAATGTATTTATACATGTAAGGCTGAGCTCCCTTGAGTCTCCTGTCATTAAACAAAATGCCCACATTTTTCCTCTCTGGAAATGCTGTGATGCCTGTCTAGTTGTTATCTTTCTACCTCCAAAGAAGCTGCATTCTGGTGATGGTAGCTATAATTTTATTATGCATACAGTTTTTAAAATACTTCTGGTATCCTTGAATTCATAGAAGAGACATCTGACAAATTGTGCAGTACCCAGTCTGAGTTTCTTAGAAGAAAAAAAATTACAAAAAGAGAATATCCTGTTACAATATTCATAGTTCTGGCATAAAACATTTAAATGGCTATTTTGTGAAACTTATTGTAGATTCAGATCATCTTTCATTCTTCTGTTGTTAAAGTATTTCAACAGCATAAAGCATATTTTTATATACAATCAGGAATAAACATGCAACACATGCACAGTAAAGAGGAATGTAGCAGGGGGGGTGGAACTAGATGATCTTTAAGGTCCTTTCCAACCCAAACCATTCTGTGATTACATTCATATCTTTTTCAGCAAGAATATGATTTTTCAAGGGTTTGAAGAGGAGTGAGACACTTTCCTATGGATGAATCTTCATGAGAGCTCCTAGCCGATGGAGGAAGGTAAATCATGTTTATGTGGTCAGCAGCAAGCCCTTCTTCCACATGTAGCTCTGTGTGGAGAAGATGAGTGAGAAATGAGATGGGAATCGATCACACACTGCTGCACAACAAAACCCTTGTACAAGGCAACTTGTAGCAGTAAGAGGGTAAACCCCAAAAACCTCAAATCTGCAGCTTTCCTTCTTTTTCCTTGAAAACCACAACCCACAGCAGAGAGATGGGGTTCCATAGTAGAAAAATAAATAAAAAATAATGTTATGTGTCATTTACATAATGGACAACTAGAGAGGAGCTTAGAAAATACATTTGTCTGCTTGCATTGGACTGGAAAAAGCAGTGTCTTCCTCATGAATACACACAAATTGCTCCACATCAAGCTGCCTCCCACACAAGTGACCACCTCTGAAATCAGTATTCAGCCCTCAAAGCTCCCAGGCCCTAGGATGGAGAGATCTGCTTCAGAAGGGCACGTGCTAAAAGCCTCCTGAAACATGTGAGGCTCCTTTGCCCTGCAAAAGAGAGATCTTTGGAATATTATATCAAGAAATCGATAGAGCTGATAAAGCAAACTAAAAGGATAAAGGTTTTGTTTATGTTTTTTTTAATTCACTCTTGGTGTTGACATATCAGAGCATATTTTCATATTTACATATTCTACCAGATGTTTTAAGCAATACCCATCATCTATCATATTAGAACATCACCACCTTTCCCCTCCCTCCCAAGCTACATTTAGGAGTTGTGTCTTTGAAATAAATACATTTTTGTTAGTCACCCAAAGGATTTCTGCTTAACCTCTGCATCCCAACACGGGATGCAATTACAGTGGTCACTTTTTCAGAGGCATTTCTCCAGCATTTGCTGAAGCCAGATCCCTTGATTCAGAAAGCACATTGGTTTAATCCAAATTGTTCCTGATGGAAGCCCAAGTCATCAAATGAGATAATGATAGACCAGTATGCAGTGCTGTGCCCTTGAGGAATCTCATTAAATTTGGAAATAGCACTGTTATTAACCACCTTTTTCCCTGTGAATACATTTTTAAATTATTTAACAAGATCTATAGCAAACAGGGTTGTATCCATTATTATTTGATGAAACATTTTGCCCTGTTTTCTAACTGCCCTAGTTTTGCCATCTCTGGTACAGGAAATGCAGAAACTCTTCTGACACAGATTTTCAAGCTTTCTTTACAACACATCAAGAACAAACCTTTTCCCTCCAACCACTCTCAAGCTGAAAGTTGTTCAACCTTCTCATGTTTTGTACAAGAGATTGTGGGACAGTGAAAACAATTTTAATCAGATTAATATATTACAGAATCACAGAGTGTCAGGGATTGGAAGGGACCTCGAAAGCTCATCCAGTCCAATCCCCCTGCTGGAGCAGGAACACCTAGATGAGTTCACACAGGAAGGCGTCCAGGAGGGTCTTGAATGTCTCCAGAGATGGAGACTCCACACCCTCTCTGGGCAGCCTGTCCCAGTGTCCTGTCGCTCTCACAGTGAAAATGTTTTTCCTCATGTTTACATGGAATGTCCCATGCTCCAGCTTGCTCCCACTGCCCCTTGCCCTATCATTGGACACCACTGAGAAGAGCCTGGCCCCATCCTCCTGACACTCACCCTTCAAATATTTATAAACATTAATGAGGTCCCCCCTCAGCCTCCTCTTCTCCAAGCTAAAGAGGCCCAGCTCCCTCAGCCTTTCCTCATCAGGGATAATGAAAAGCAAAACAATAGTAAATGCATCTATGAGTAACTTCTTACTCATCACATATATTACTCTGACTTTTGCACTGGAAGGCACTGCACTTTCTCTTTTTATTACAGTGTTGGTTGTCCTAGAGCTTACTGATTCTCATGTGTCTTGAAATAAAGAAAAAAAAGCTATAGCTGCAAAATAGCACCATTCTACTCCAGCTATAAATAAACTCAGTGGGGGATAAAAATAGGCCATGATGGAGAATCCAGCATTTCTTCCAAGTACTCAGTTTGAAATGGTCAATACAATTTCCCATTATCTAAGAATCAGGTTTAAAAGTGATACTTCTAAACTCTTCAGGAAGAAGCTTGTGCTCCCTTTCATTTTCTTTTGGTAAAAAAAAAAGTGTTATGACTGTTTTGGAAGATGGATTTTTCTTACTGTAAAATTCACTCTTACTTTTTGTGTCTTGAAAAAAAAGCCATTTAAATGTCTTTTTTGTCTAAACAGAACAGAAGTGCATTTCATTTGTCATTGTTTTGTGACATTTCTGAAAAGTTAATTTGAACCCAGGAAGCCAATTTATAGGGATAAGTCCCTGGCAATGCCCTTTTCTACTGGATTTTATTTATTTATTTATTAGCAAAGCATTTTAAAAACTGTCAAACACCTTATTAAAAGTGTCTGTAAAGCCTTAACCTCCTGACTTTTACATGTGTGCCAGATTAAAAAAAGAAAATGGAGAGGAAAAATAAAGATTCTTGGCTAGATCCAGGTCCTTACTTCACACCTGTGGCAACATTTTAACCAAACTGAATATCTTTAAATTGGGGAGAAGAAGTATGTCCATGAGTGACAACATCAAAGTGACTCCAGTATCCATAGGAATGGCCAACAAGCAGTTAGAGCAGTGTAGACTTCAGGTCAGGTTGGCTTTCCAGTGGATAAAAGGGTGCTGGTGCAGGCTTAGAGGACCAGCTAGACCAGCATTGCTTCATCCATACATCAGCAAGACACAAGAACTAGTTTTAGATGTCCAATACTCTTCAGTGAAATATAAGCACAGCCAAAGAAAAGCTGGAGTGAGGGGGTGTAAATAATATCCCACATGCATACATGTATACACATATAAATATTAATGCTCTATCAATGTAGTAATCTGATATGGACAAAGTCTTCTGGAATAAAAACTGCTGAATAAATGGAAAATATCCCTCTGATGTACAATCAATTGAATGTGCCTTTCAGAAATCCCATGGGGCTAGAGCAGTTTTGAGATGTGCCCTAGATTTTACACAAAGGATGAAAACTTGTTCCTTCTTTTAACACCCCTTCCAATTTCAGCAAATTCTAGGTGTTACACTTCTCCCTGAAATGTAAAAGCTAAACCATCTCTCTCTCTCTCTGCACCATATTAGTGAGATGCATCAAAAAGTAAAGCATTAACATAATTAAAAATAAGCATCCTTCCCATTTCTGTTTATTAAGCCAAAATGTAATTATCAGAGACATGCTGTACTGGATGTTGCCTTTGCAAACAGACGAGCCCAGCATTGTAAGCAGCCTGCTTCCTAACTGCATATGCATATTTATATGCCCATTTGTAAACATTTTATTTAGTTGATTTTCAGTCATCAGTTTCTATAAGACTTTTAAACATAGTTTAATTAAATTCCATGGACTCGGAAACAATTACCACATGCTCATTTTAGAATATTCACAGCAGCCAAATGTTTGGTGTGTTAGTAGAATTTTTGCTAATCATAAAGTGGAAATTAATGAGAAGTTAAGATAGAGGGGTTATAACTTATGTCAGAGAAAATAAAGTGTGAAGCACACTAGTAAATTAATTTATACCAACTTGAAGAGAACAGCATATTTTGTTATCGTTTTGGGAGATTTCCACTCCCACAGCCACTCAGAACAACCAGAATTGGTTTGCTTGCTGTGGTTTTGCAGGGGTGGACAATGTTCAGCCCTGAACAATGAAAGCTAAACTCTTGTGAGGTTGAAGATATCTCATTGGACAACTAACTCTGGAACAATACAGGTGAACATACAAGATGTGAAGGTTTGAATTGTAAAAGGTCAAGATTGTAAAAAAAATTTGAGTCCAGTTCTGGAGTCCCCAACACAAGAAAGACATGGACCAGTTAGAATAAGTCCAGAGGAGGCCACGAGGATGATGCCAGGGCTGGAGCAGCTCTGCTGTGAGGACAGGCTGAGAGAGTTGGGGCTGTTCAGCCTGGAGAAGAGAAGGCTCCGGGGAGATCTTATAGTGACCTTCCAGTGCCTGAAGGGTACAAGAAAGCTGAGGAGGGACTTTTTACAAAGGCTGGTAGTGATAGAACAAGGGGAAATAGCTTTAAGCTGAAAGAGGGGAGATTGAGATGAGATTTGAGGAAGAAATTGTTTGGTGTGAGGGTGGTGAGACACTGGCCCAGGTTGGCCAGAGAAGCTGTGTCTGCTCCTCCCTGGAAGTGTTGAAGGCCAGGTTGGATGAGGTATTGAGCAACCTGGTCTAGTGGAAGGTGTCCCTGCTGATGGCAGGGGGTTGGAACTGGATGAGCTTGAAGGTCCCTTCCAATCCAGACCATTCTGTGACTGTATGAAAAGGCATCCACTGTTCTTTGCTCAACATCCCCTTGAAAACAACACGTAGCTACATATAGCCTCTAAAAAAATCCAGTTAGGGAATACCTAATGAAAATTCAAAACTAAATAAACAGGCCAGAAGACAAAAAGTAAATACAAATATATCCAAAGATTGAAATCAAAGAAGTCCAAAAGGATGCAAATGCCTGCCATCAGCAAGGCTGAATGTTCAGTCATGTCTCCTCGTTGCAAACCCATATGGTGCTGCAGCAGGGGGGAAAACCCCTCCATGGCCTGGGTCCCCTTCCAATGAGGCCCTCTGTCCATGTAGGGATATCTCCCAAGCAATGATATTCACTGGCACTGGTGAAAGAAAACCTCTTCTGTTGGCTTTTTCCAGGGATTAAGTGGCTTCCTTCTGCCTTCCAGCAATCTGCTTTCACATCAACAGTTCAGGTCTCAATAAGGATGACCAGGCCAGTTCATGCAAGAAAACACCTGCCCTCCAGATGTCCTCAGGAAAACTGGGTAAAATCACCTTGTACTTCACCTCTTGAGTCTAACTCCCTTTGCCATTCAACTTCTTACCACTGCCAGAGATGTTCTTAATTTTAAGCATAATTATTTGGACAATAAAGATTTCTGGATTGGGCGTATATTGGTGTTCCAACAATGGATTGATTTGAAGCTGCTCTGCAAAGTGTGTTCAAATCTTTTAAAGCCTGAATGAATCCTGAACTTGGATGTTCAGAAGTACAATGTAGAAATCTAAAGAACAGACAAGTACAGGAATGTAATAGCTCCTTTTCAGAAGGAGATAGATGTAAAACCCAGACTTGGGAAACCAAAGAGAACCCTCAGATGGAGCAAATTACTCTGCAAGCAAAGGGTATAAGTATTAGATCAATCTTTTCTTTTCAGTGAAGTCAGCAGAGAGTTCTCTCAAAAGGAGTGTGATGAGATAAGGAATTGTGTTTCTCCATGAACAATACAGGCTTGAGAGATACAGGAGAGAGATCAGTAGGAGAGAAGATAAGGGTAAAGACTGAAGCAAAGTTAAAAAATTAGAGGAAACTATTGTCTATTCAGCATTTAACCACACAGGAAATCATAAAGTAGAACTCGGTTTTAATCACCTCAATATTACAAGCTAAATCTGTGGAGTTTTTTTGAAGCAAGGTAGTATAAAAAGTAACATTCACGAAACTTCTCCCAGTCTTTCTAAATGACTCTACATGAAGTCACACTGAACCAGTCACCTTGTCTCTCCCTAAAATGTCAGATCCCAGTGATGCACCTGCTCTAGGCAAGCTTTCATGACACTTTCTGAAATTTCCACTAGTTGTAATGCATCTTAAGCATGTAACTATTCCATATTTCCATAAAAGTACTTCCATATGAACTAGCCTGGCTGTGATTTTCTCTGATGGCAGGTCAGATGTTTCTTCTCAAAGCTCCTGCTTTTACAGATATTCCTGCAAGGCTCTCCAGATTCAGAGCTGCCAAGAGGGAGGTGGGCATTCACAGAAACCACTGGACATGTAACTTCAGGTACTTAATTTCTGTGCCCATAAAGATTTCCTGAATATTATTATTTAAAGTTTTAGATTGAACTGGTCATCACAACAGACACGTTATTAACATGACAGTTGCCTGGTCTGGATCCTTATCCACTGAATCTATTCCAGTTGCCTAATTTCACTAATTTAATTATAAGAATTATACTTTAAGGCCCTGTTAGGTATGATTATTCACCATCTACTGTAACAATTACTATTAAGATCACCATGATGAAATGTTAATAATAATATATTTGTATTAGTTATAGATCTTGCAGTAAAATAAGTAAGACTTTGCATTTATCCATCAAAATCAATGGCAAATAACAAATATAGATAGAAAGTAATACTGGGACAGCTCTTTGGGCTACAATTCATTCTTGTCTGCATTCAACTTGGGAAAGTTTGATGACATCCATTCTGAAGCAGAATGTCATAAAGACAATCGTGCAGCAAAGGGAGAGCCAGCACTGGGTCAGTAGGTACTGGAAAAATAGATTTGGGAGTTGTCAGCAAGAAAAGTAACACTAAAAGCTGTGAGCATGAATAGTAGTGCCCTAAAGAAGGGTATAAATACGGAATAGAATAGAAAGCAAAATGATATCAGTATGACTATGAGCCATTTGGGACATTCTAGAAACATAAAGGACTAATATCATATTGTCAAAATAACAACCTGAAGGAGGCCAACATATTACAGACTTAATACAAACACACCCAGAAAATGCACTAATCTCACTGTCCACAGCAGTAAATGAACTAGAAAGAAATATAAGGTCCAAAGCACAGACATGGTGATATTGAACTGGGAACAGCATGTAACCTAAAGACAATATTTGGAAAGGGTTGGCATATATTTGGACAAAGAAAAAATAATCTACAAATATGAAATATGGTTCTAGATGATTATTTTTTTTCTTTTTCAAGGCTGCATAGCTGCTAGGAATTTTCCCTACAGCTTTGCAAGAGAGGCTTTTCTGCTGTTATATGTATGAAATAAACCAAAATGATGTTACATTATTTACTGAGAGAGAGACAGTGAAGACCCACAGGACTTCCAAGCTTGCTGCTCTGCCCATCACAGGACACTGCCAGGCTCCCCTACTACACAAAATGGCTGTAAAGACAGTCTAGATAAATTCATTCACACACTGGGTTTTACAAGGACATCCATTTTCTTTTCCTACAGCATTGCTGGAGCAGGACTGAGGACGTCAGGCTGGGCTGTTTTGGGGTCAGCTGCTTCCCAAAGACTGTAGGTTATTCAAGCTGGCAAGTAGGTATGCCAGAGAAGAAGGGATTAGGTTTTGGTACTGAGTCTGCAGATTTCTTCCTTCTCAACAGTAAGTAAAATAATAACTTGTAAAAAAAGACTTTACACCAAGGTGGAGAGTTTACACCAAGGTGGAGAGTTTACACCAAGGTGGAGATGTTTTAAAGCAGCAGAAATGGAAGATGACTGTTAGAATTAAAAATTGGTGAGTGTTTTTGAAGTTGTCTGCATTTCCAAAATCAGTAATTGCTGGAAGAGTGAGATTGTGATGGACTCAAGGCATCTGTCTTACTTATTGAGGTGCTGAAGTAATGCAGGAAGAGAAGCTACAGGGTCTTTGAAGCAGCAACCTGCTGCTTTCACACTTCTGAGAATGAGTGTACCAGACTCTGGGAAAGAGAACACAAGCTGGAAGTTTATGTTGTCAAACTGAAGCAGTGGAGACAGTAGTATTGCCAACAATGGCAAAGAACAGAAATCTTAAGATGGGGTTATAATTTTAACGATACATTTAAAGACCTAGAACAGGCAAAATTTAAATTCTTCTAAGTGTGCACCACTGGGGAAAAGAGGAAAAAAAAGAATGGTGCTGAATAGCATCCCTGCTGGACTCAGCTCATACTTTCACAAGCAACTCTTTCATTGTGTCCTGCTGTTTCATCTACCTCAACTCTTCCAATTTTAAACTGACTTAAGCTGCAGGTTTACTTCAGCTCTCCTGTCCTCTCCCTACTACGATGAAGCTATCTTCCTCTCTACCAGGTGATGAGGTCTCATCCTGCTAGACCTCTCATGGAGAAAATTGAAAATATTTAACTCAAGGAGAGGACAGTTAAAGAAAAAGAGAGGAACAGATAATAAATGATCTTCATAGTAGAAGATTCCAGCAAAAGAGTATCCAAGGAGATAACAGGATCAGAAAACCAGATCGTGGTAGGAACCTGAAGCTTAGCATGCTGATTTTGCTAAATATAATCTAAATGCCCCTGAATGTAATAAGATACTGAATGATCAAAGTATCCATCCTGATCAAAGAATTGATGTTAATCAAATCACCAAATGAAGAACAATTCATTGGTAGGTAAATATGAAAAAACTCCAAAGAATTCTCCAGTAGATTTCAGTCCAAGACAGAGTGTGAAAGGGTAATTAAGTGACAATGGGAAGGGAAAAGGAAAGACACAGAAGGTATGGAAAAGGCAAAAAATGCCTGTTAGCAAAGAAAAGTACGAGGGACAGGTAATAACCCTATAAAAAGCAGCTGAATAGCAAACCTAATTATCAGGAATCTGTTACAAGACACAAGCTGAGACAAACATCTGAAAGCCTATTCTGTCCTCCTGCATGGCTCACACTGCTGCAGTATCTGAGCATCTCAAATCTCTCCACGCATCCATTCTCACAACAGGGCTTTGAAATGGGGTAATATCGCTGTTTCTTTTTAAAGAACAGAGAACTGAGGAATGTCATGCTAAGGCCAAGCTCCCCAGAGGAGTTTCTATCTTACTTGCATTGACTCAGCCCAGATGTTAGGATGAAAATAAAAAGGGAAATCTATGAGAAAACAGAGAACTGGATGTAAGTCCAAGGCTTACCTTTTTTTTAATTGAGAAAACCATCACAAAATAAAATTCTTCCCATAGAAGGCAACAGTGCTAGAGGTATGGAAAGCAGGGCAGTGAAGCAACGTTGTCCCTCAACCAAATTCCTCTCATTGCTAATATTTTTCCAACATTATTGCTTTCTTTTTTTTTTTTTTTTTTTAAAAAAAAAAAAGGAGATAGATAAAAAGAAACTTTCCAATCCACAGAGGCAAGACTAGAAGCAACAAGATACAAAAATTACTCCAGGGGTATACAATAATTAAGATAAAAACAAAATGCAATCACAAAACACCACAGCAAATATATCTAAAGCCCACTGCTGAATCAAACCTACTGCTAAAAATTAAATAAAAGGAAAAAAAATTCAAACCCTCTCTTCAGCAATAACACTAAAGCCAGATAAAAACTGCTGGGATATCCTTAATCCCATGGAGTAATTTTTCACACTCCTAGATGGCAGCATCTTCTCCTAGAAGCAGTAATTCTCACACCCGTAGAGCTGCCACTCTCTTACACTGGGGGACAATAGCTCTCATGCACAGCAACCATAAATACATGGGATATACACACACCAGTGGCAACCACTGATAGATTAGTGTCATGGGCTGTCCTACCCTGCTGCCACCCGTACTTCCTATGATTTAGATCCATTTAGCAGCTGTGTCTCCTCATTTGCTGTTATGTCATATTATGTCCCATCAGCACCCTCCCTTGTCCCCACAATGGTCAGGAGATGTTTTGCTATGACTGTAAATGTAAATGTCATAGCCTTTTCACTCTTCTGGCAATGTTTCTGCTTTTACATGGTGAACACCCAGCTCCCTGCCTCCCTACCAAGAGAAACTTGCTGCTTAAATGCTGTTGTATGGAGGGAGGGGGGGATCGGGAGCACAGGAAGAAAATTAAAAAGCACAAGTGTACCCCAAAAATCAGGAGGGACAGTGCTGAATAAAATCAGAAGCAGCATTGCTGGCACCCTCAGACACATTACAACAATAATCTTTCTGATCTTCTTTCCACAACCACAGGTAGACCATGTGGTCCTACTTTGTTCCTGGACTTTCATGCCAGGAAGAGCAGCAATGGTGAACTGACTGCAACCTCCATTCCCTGCCCCCTGTGCCACTGGTGGGGAGAAGGTAGAAAAAATGGGGACCAAAGTGACTTGAGCCTGGGAAGAAAGGAGGGGTGGGGGGAAGGTGTTGTAAAATGTGGTTGTTATTTCTCACTTGGATGAATGGCAACAAATTAAATTGATTTTTCTTCCCCGAGTTGAGTCTGTTTTGCCCATGACCATAACGGATCACTGTGAATTTTTGATAGTTCACAGAGACACTGCAAAAACTATATCTAGCTAAAAATCTTCCAGGGATGCATAGCAATATATAAAATAAGTGCTGTTTAAATTAACTGCTGGTAAAGAGTTCCACACTCTTACAAATCAAATGTTTACTGAAATACAGGCTTGGTACTATAGCACCAGTGTGTAGCTCTATATGTAGTAGCACATAAGTTGTTGCATTTAGTATATATGTAGTAGCACTTAATGGGAAATATGTAGAGCAAGACAGACTGTCTATTCTAAATCAAGAAGTTGATTTCATCCATTCACATATCAAATCAGAAGAAAAGGAAATTCCTTGTTAGAGATTAGTGAAATATATATGTATGTGAAATTAAATATAAGTGTATGTGAAAATGTCTCCTGCCAACAGGTAAGAAACAAGTGCAATGCAGTTTTTCTGAGGAATGTTATATTTCAGATTCTTACTGCAAACAGGAAAAAAAAAATCCCACTCTTCACTGCTCTTTCACATAAATCAGGAAAGAAAAACAGATTACATTATAAATGTTCTTCAGTACGTTTTCTGAAGCACAATGGAGTCAACTTGTCTTAATCACAGGAGGATGAGACAGTGCAATGTATCACACAATCTTTCCCCCACTCATTTTTATTTATAATTAATTTCCACATAAAAAGGTTGCACAGATCTGAAGCTAATGAGAGACAGCCAGGTATTGACCAGAAGACAGACATCTCCACCCTGTGAGAACTTCCAGAAGGAAGTGCTATTGACACTTTGCTCCGGTCACTGTTTTGTTGTAAAACATGAGCCTTGATGTCTTGAGCTAAGTGATATGATCTGCAAATAGGAAGGAAGCTGCTGACTCATAATAATCCTTCGTACAGACCATAATCCATTAGCAGAGGGAAACATGATGCTGTCAGCACAGGTTACAGATTGACCCTGCCAGCATTACATTACCCTGGTTCTTCTTGTATCAGATGAAGAGCTTCTTGCTCTTCCCACTGTGCACACACCCTTAATGGACTGCAACACCTCGAGTCCTTCAGGCTCTCAGGGCAAGCTCATGGGTGGCTTTACTTTTTTTTTTTTACTTAGAAGAAATTTTAGGAACTTTTTCATTCAAAGCTACAGTCTAGAGTCCTAAGTGGACATAGACAAATTGGTTTGAGAACGAACAGTGCCTCAAAGGCAACTGAGTGCTCAAGAACACTCCACTGCGTGTTCAAAACTGATGGAACTTCACCCATTGATCTTAAAAAGCAATGTGAAATAAATACATCTTTGCTTAACTTTCACTCACTGGGACTTCCAGAAATTTCTTGAACGCACGCTCTTCTTCTACTAGACATTTCCCTGATATGGCACTTGCACATTAGTCAAAGGTTTCTGGGTGCATCCTGGTTAAAACAGCAGCTCAGTCTGGGCTATGAGACACCAGTAAAACCCCAGATGTTTCTTCTGCTGCAGCAAAGAGTGCTTCATTTATTGAGTTAGCACAGGACTGCTCCTGTGGCTCATGAACAGCAAGCTTCACATACCATAATCACTTCTCCAGTGCTTCAGAAATGATCTGTACGTACACCTGAACTTAACCCACAGCCTGGGCTCATGTATTTTAGCATAGGAATCTCAGGCAGAGCTATGGCAGCTCTTCCTACACCTCACACTTTGCACATCTTTGTTGGCATGAGTAGCAACCTAGAAATGAGCAATCGCCCACAGTGAGCAATCTGGAAGGGACCATCCATATGCAGACCATCTTTGCAACCTAGCAGGTCTTTTATGTACACTATCCTCCAGAGAGATGGAGATTTATGTAGTGATTTGCCATCCTATAAGAGTGTTTGGGAATAGATTTAGGACAACCCTGCAAGATGATTCCCACAGGGACAGGGTATCAGGATATGCCAAGTACTCTGAGCACCCAATGCACCCAAAGCTCTCACCTGAGCATGAGTTTTCAGTTGCCAGCAAACTATTGGTCAAGGGGTCCCTATTCTGCAGAGTCACTGAGATCCTACCAGGGAGATCTTGTGTGTCCCCAGCCACGTGGCTGGATGGAATTCATAGTGTCCCTTCTGCAAGGAGCCTTTTGAATGTGCCATGCCAGGTCTCAAGTGCTCCATCAGGCACAGTGCAAGCAGAGCCAGAGGAACACTGTTTAGATTTGCAAGCTTTGCTCAGTCTAATAAAGAAATGTAAATCTTTATAAAAGGCCAGGCAATAAACTCTGCTTCTGACTCTTAACCTCCAAAGGAAGAGCTCTGGAGTCCTGGTTCGGATCCCTCTTTGTTCTGAGAGGGTATTTCATAGTGAAATAAAGAATTGTTGAACTTGGAAAAAATAACAAATCATTAGGAAAGTAATGCAGAGAGAAAAATAGCAGCTCAGAGAAATCTCATTTGAAAACCTGTTTGACTGAGAAAAAAAGCTGAGAGCTTCACATAAATAAATATATAAAAACCCAGGAAGAAAAACACCATTAAATCCAGAGCCAGAAAAAGGAACATTTATGAGAAGAAAAATTGTAGTTGGATAAGTTTCCCTTTCCTCCAGAAACACACACTTGCAAGTAGGCTTTGCATGACAATGAAAATAAGTGCAGAATCATACACTGAATATACACTGGATTTAACACCAGTGGTAAAGAGACAAAAAAAATAAACCATTTTATATGAAATGTATTTCTTCCTACAGGAGAAAAAAATTTGAGGTGCTTTCCCCATCCTTGCTGAAGGGCACTGCTTTCTAGATACAGCAAATAAATCCTGTAAGAACCATGTTCACAAAACATTTGCATCCACAGAACCAAACCCAACATGTTCATCTCAAGCACTTTACAAAGAGTAACTGCTGTTATTACACAATTCCCAGGGGTTTGCTATTCTAACCTCAAACATCAAACACATCCCTACACCACATTTATTTGCACTCATTTTCTTCTAATGACTCTGACACTACCAGCAATAGAGAGAGCACCAGACTTTTCCACACAGCTATAAGTCTGCATTAATTTAACAATGAAAAAATATTAATTATTCTGGCATATTAATAATATTAATTTTAATATTAATTATTTTTGCCAAGCAGAACAAGTTCTTACCACAGATCCAGCAAAGGACAGGAAACATCATACATTTTTCTTAAGATAATCACTTAACCAAGTTAAAGCAAGGGGAAGTATGTGACTATTTCTCTGAATTTTATTAGCTACAATCTAGAGACTAACAACAAAATTTGTTTTAAAAGAATAAAAATAATAAAAAGACAGCAGGCTGTGATGTTAGAAGAAACTCTGCTTGAGATTCAGTGACCAGCACAGGAATTCTGGTTGTTTTACTCTGCCAATACCCACTTATTTATTCCCATGGATTTTATAATAACAAGGAACCAGAGGCACACTAATGGCTGTAACAGTTTAAACTTCCAATCAATGGCAAATTCAAACTAATTTTATCAAGCAAAACATTGTTTGTCTTATATATACTCAACCTTGAATTATTTTTTAACAATTCGCTGCTTCTTAGATCTCATAAATGCATAAATCTCATACTGCATAAATATTCATAAATGTAATAAACACTTCTTAGAGGAATCACCCCCAGAAGAAGACTTTTCCAAATGAGAATGGAATGGAGGTCTCCCTCCATGAACACCTCCCTGCTGTGGCAGGAAGATCTCACCTGGGCTGAACCAGGGATGTCATCCTCAGCAGGCCCAAAGCTAGGAAAATGGTGAAGAGGAGACGACCTCACACATCAACATAGTTTGTGACTGGGAGCCAGCAGCCAGAAGACACGTCTGCCACACACCAGGTACCAGTATCCTTACCTGAAGGGGGCTCCAGTACCCGAAGGGGGCCTACAAGAAAGCTGAGGAGGGACTTTTCATAAGGGCAGTTAATGACAGGACAAGGGGAAATGGCTTTAAGCTGAAAGAGGGGAGGTTTAAATTAGATATTAGGAAGAAATTTTTCACTGCGAGAGTGGTGAGACACTGGCCCAGGTTGCCCAAGGAAGTTGTGGCTGCTCCTCCCTGGAAGTGTTCAAGGCCAGGTTGGATGAAGCTTTGAGCAACCTGGTCTAGTGGAAGGTGTCCCTGCTGATGGCAGCGGGGTTGGAACTGGATGAGCTTTAAGGTCCCTCCCAACCCAAACCATTCATTCTATGATAATTCATAAATCAGCCTATAACAAATGCTGTCCCAAAGTCCCAGTTTAGGGCTATTTTACCTGTTAATCACAGAGGGTCATCTCTCAGGGAAAAGCAAAACCAAATTATTTGTTCTAAATGCAACCAAATCGCTCCATCTACAAGACCCTCAGAGCAAAATATTTCCAGAAACACCCTCTTCATCAGATTTTATATCCAAATGTAGTCCAAAGACTTGATTACAAAGTCAGCATGCACCTACATGATTTATTCACCCTCATAAACATGATCAGTGTCTTAAAAGTATTTTGAAATTGAAGAAAATATAAAACTAGCTTGCAAGGTCTAGATCACCACGTAGTTTAGCTCTAAAAAAGCTCCAAAGTCTCCTGTGCCTAAAACCAGCATATACAATTTTTTAGATTCCCCATGTAATTGCAGTAGCTGGTTCTCCCTGAAAATTCTGTTTAAATATTTTGATCTGATACTTTCCTTAGGTTTTAGAAAAGAAAAAGAAAAACCTGAGCACCAAAAAAAGAGAAACCCATTGCCATCATTGTGTATTTTAAGTGTCTTCCTGTCCCCAAGCTGTTCTTTCAAGGTGATCATTAACCAGTCCTCCAAAATCAACATATTCTTTATTCTTATAAGAAGACAGTTATTAGGCTGCAGCAAGTTAACAGTGTTTCCTCAATTTTCCAGCTGAATTCAAATCTGTTCTAGAGTGATTTGTAGCACACCATATGATTTCCAGCAGATGCCTGTTTTTGCTGATATTATTAGCCTTGAAACCATGCATAAACTCTCAGAAGGTCAGAAAAGGATAAAAACCTGACAGTAAGAGGCTCAAGTAAATGAAGGTAAATACATCAAACAATCTGTTTAACACAGGCACCACATGAGTCAGTAGTTTCACCTCTTCTCTGCAGAGAAAGTTATATCTAGACAGGAAAATAAAGATTTTTTTTATTTTTTTTAAAGAAAACTCAAGGGCAGGAAATGTTGTTTAGATGAAAGAACAGGGAAAGGAGAAAAAACAAAGCAAGAAAGCAATTGGCAGTCATTACAGCAAATTCTGCAACATGGCAGCAGCACACAGAACACTCCCATCTCCAACACCCTCACCTTAACAATTCCAGTATTTGTGTGAAATAAGCACCTCTGTAGTGAGAACGCTAAAGATTCTTCATTAAAATCCTCTGCTGTGGTATACTACAGATGAGACATAAATAACTGCCATTTCTCATGGCACACAGCAAACTGTTGAGGCTTTGCTAACACAGGGACTAAGACTCAAATATCTCCTGCTTGTAAGTCTGCAAGGAAAAAAACAAACAAACAAACCAACCAAAACTTATTTATCTCTTAATTTGTTTAAAACCGGATCTATTTCCATAAGGGTTGGAATTGCCTCTCTTTAAACCTGCAGCTGAAGGTTGAGGTCCAAAACCACAGTGAGATCATCTCAGGCTGGTCCAAGAGCATGCGAGGTGTCCCTCATCACTCTGCCCTACCTTTCAGATGTTGTCCTCCTCCTTGCCAAGCAAGACCAGGCACTGTATCACATTCTCCTGTAAAACCAGTTGATTTTTCCCAAAAAATCTATTACAGATGTGATACTACTGTGAAGAGTTCTAGCTGAGGTGGATGCTACTCATTTTGTATAATTTCTCTGATATTTGAGGTCTTTAGAGAAGAAACTCCTTATAATTGTACTTGTGCATGCAGTATTGAACATCAAATTGTTATGCCTACCTCTGGGTATTACATCAGATCTACTAGCAGTAGCAAATAATTCTAATCTTCACTAGAAATACTCTTCTGAAAGTCAGGAATTGTTTTATGTATGTTCTTGCAAGTAACCCTGGGTTTGCAATGACATAATGCTTATGTTGAGCTCAGATACCAACTGGGTAGTACAAAAGGGAGCCTTGATCACTTGTATGCAGTTAATCAGCATAAAAAGGTCAGCTTTACATTTATAAACATAGTCCAAACTATAAATTAGTTTCTATGGAAAGAACACAGCAGAATTCTGTTCTATATAATGATTTGACTTCTTATCCAGACAGAGAAATAACTATCTTTAGTCAAAGAGCTTCCTTCAAATTTTTTTCCAATTACTTTAAGCATTGTTGTTGAGTCCACCATTATGCCACAAACCTTGTATATTATTTTCTTCCATCAATAAGTCTTTTATACCGACACATTTTGTGAAGAAACAAGAGGATGAAAAACAGACTGCTCTCTCGGTGACACAATATATTTCTAAGCTCAGGTTAAAGAGTCACACCTGAGCAGAAGATAGGATGCAGTGAAAACTGAAAATCCCACTTCATTTTGAAAAGTAAAAACTAAACAAACAGGAAAATCTAGATGAAGCACAATTTCTACTGGCAAAACACTCGTATTTATTCCGTTTGTAGTACATAAGAAGGGATTTCTTTGCTATACTTGAATTTGATTTTAGAACATTAAAAGCAAAGTACACTGAATAATTTAAGCTTTAATGTATTTCCCTGAATGGAACATGCTCTCATGAGAGGTCAGTAAAAGAATCAGTTTACATTGCACAAATGGACAGTAGTAAAGAAAGATTTCCCTAAACACAACACATCAATATGATTTACAAGCTCTGGCTTTATATAATCTACTAGAAACCTGTTCTTCAGATATTGGCTAATGTAAAACTCTTGTAGCTGAACCATAACGGCATTCAATTCTTATGCCTGAATTATTTGAGTCACTGGGAGAAAACAAGATGTATCTAACATATGGGTGGAGAAAAGGGAAAAGTATCTCAAATAATTAATCAAAACTAGGAAAGAATTATAAACTAGTTATCTGATAATTTGAAATAATTCAGAATGTAGCACAAAGCAGTCACAGGCTCTTCAAATTTAATCAATAGTATCAGCATGAATACTAAATTATTGTAACTGTATTGGAGGGATGGGGGCAATATTCAACAGGCAATAACATTCTTCTTGGGCTCTCACTGTATGCAAACTGAAGCCACAATTTGCACATACAAAGGCCTATTAATCTGAAATTGCACAAATTCTGGCTTCTGTAGCCCTTACATGATACTAGAGGTGCATCAGTGCAAGAGTTTTAATTTTAAGGACTAGAGAGGCAACCAAGAAGATTCAGGCAATGAAAATCTTTTTGCCCTGATTAGCAAGTCAGATGTTTGGTAAAGCTGTCATGATGGGAGAGAGAGAAAGTTAAAAGCATCAGTAACTCTCTGTTGGAAGTCTGCAGGATCTCAGGTTTAATTTGCCAAATGCCAGAATTTAGGAGTGGGGCAAAACTAACATTTTTAATGCACAAGACATGACATATTTGAATGCTTTCATTCCTAAATCAAACCACGCTAATCAAGACATGACACACATTATTATTACAAATTGTATAATTGATTTAAAATGCTAAGAACATTAGTTCATTCATGGCTTGTACTGAAGCAAAAGTGCAGTCAGCTGGTTGGACAACGAGTCAAGGGACAGCAGCAATGCAGTTGTCATGAAAAAAGCCTGGTTTGGTCCAAGACACCACTGGAGTCCAATCAAATTAGGAGTAAATTAGGTCAAAGAAGAGGTAAAAGACAGCACAAATTGACAAGCCCTAGATCAAATGTCCTGAAGCTCCCTGCAGGGCATCTGCTTCGAAAGGGCTGGTGGAAATGTCATTCCCCTTATTATAATAAAATTATTATTTCTTTTAAAGTGTTGAAAAAGGGCAGAAATGTAGGGGGCTTCTCCATGCACACCGATAGCCATACGCAGCCTGGACACCTGCCACCAAAAGTAAACAAGGGAGGTGAGAAAAGGTCTTTGTAGCTAGAAAACATCACACATGCACCACTGATCTGCCCCCAAATGAGACAACCAATGCTGATGAATGCAGAGTCAACAAGACAGTACCAAAATTCACCATGGAAGAGGAGAAACAGCAAATTTTAAATTATAAACCAAGAAAATACTTACAGAAGTAAATAGCTTGGAACCTATCAGCTATATGTGTGTTTAGGGATGGCTGAAAGAAATGTTATTACTCATCAGCTGTAGCTCTGAGGACATTAAACTATAGCAGTTATGTACCTAATCTGTATAGGTGCTTTGGTAAATCCTACAAATGCCTCACTCAATCATTTATGGTACAAGTAGCTTTAAGATACCCAAGCCTCAATCTATTACATTATAATTTCTTCCCAGGAGTAATTTAATTTTGCATGTATTGATGAAAACAGCAAAGAGAAAATACAACAATGACCTGCACTTACTAAAAGAAAAAGCAGAAGATTCTTTTTAAGAGTCAACAAGTTCTTACATTCCATCCTATATATTCATTACTGGAAATTCAGATTATCCTGAAGTTAACTCAGGAGTCATTCAAAGTGCTTTTCACTCCTGTCACAAGAACTCATTTTTTCTTCCAGATAAATCAAAAGGACATAAATTCATCAGGGAGGATCCCTCTCATCTTTTTTTTTTTTTTTTTTTACTTTTATTTATTTTTAATTCTTTCTTTCAAGTAGCTTCTGGGATTGTTTCTTGTAACATCCATTATCTTTCATGTCTAAAAACTATATGAAAATGTTGCAACCTTCCGATATATCATTAATGATTTCAGTTCCTTCAGTGTGAAGGAGTGGAAAATTAAATAAGTCTTTTAAATAGATGAAATACAGGTATGTACAGAACAGTAAAAATATAAAAAGTGTTATTTTGTGGAAAAGCTAGTGTTAAGTGTTTGTTATTTTATTTTTTTACGATTCCCATTCTGAGCTTTTTGGGATACAAGCACTCTTGGGGTTCTCTCATTGTTTCTGTGCAGAGAAATTATGACATTTTTACTTGGCTGCTTTCAAACCAGACAGATTAAGAGCATGTTGTTCTCTCCATTCATGTGTGACTCCACTTGTATCACCTCTTGGTCAAAATTGTTCTTGAAAATCAAGGACAAATTCAGATATGGCTTTTCCAATTAAATTGTACCAATTATAATCTAAACTTTGTAAATTTGGTTAAGTTGGAGTCACTGATGGATGCATGTACACATTTTTAAACTATTTTGGTATTTAGATATTCAGTAAAATTTCTGACAGCCTGCTTAACTAGAAGCAGGTCTTCAAAGACAAATAATCCTTGTGTGACTTGAAGGCAGATACACAGCCATGAAGTACAAAATGGTGGCATTAAGTTAAACAGCAGCTTTTCTTCTCATATCAGAGTATGAACAGCATAATACAAAAAGATATCTGAATTAATTTTTGACATGTAGTCTATCTGATGAATGGGATCTCTAAATTTCATGACAATTTAATATGAAACTTGTAAATTAAAGTGGTATAAATGCAAATCTTTACTACATGCCACTACCTGTCTGCACCCAATCTAACTCATTTCTTCCAGAAGGTTGTTGTCTCGAGTAGAAACAGAATCACCTTCTCACCACAAAAACACACTCCAGATTCATCACAATAGCAGCCAAAACTCTCATACACAATGTGTATTGCCAGAATTTTGCCTGTAATAATTTTTTAAAAGCCTCATTTAAAGTTGCATTTTCTATTAAATTATTAGTCTTATTTGGACTACCCAAGTATGAATTAAGAGGTAATTTCCACACTTTTGTAAATGTACACATTCATTATTCTATTTAAAATGCAAATACAATGTCATTTCAAATCATACTGAATCAATAGTTCCCCAGATAGGTTGCTTTGCACCTCTGGTAAACAACATCTGCCCACAGTTCACTTTCTGGTTAGGAAATATCCTTTAGGTTTATTGTGTTTTGTTTCATTTTTCAACTTCCCTAATCAGTTTATTTTCTAAACACAGGATGCCACAGTACCAGCTCTGAGCTCTGATTAGCTAATGCACATTATTTGCCAGTTGCTACGCTGTGAACTTCAGCACATCCCTCTCCTCTCTGCTGGGCTTCTCTGCTTAACAACCTTCAAGCTGTTTGCCAGCAAGAAACTGCTTCATTTCTTCCTCTTGCAGCCCACACAAAACTGGTCCAACATTTAGATGAAAGGAAGAAAAATAAGAGCAGATAATAAATTTTTCAAACTGATGAAGAAAATTGTGTGTATGGGCGTCATAAAGCAGAGAGAAAAGCAACATGTTTGTTGACAGTTGTCCATCTCACTCTCTCCTCTCACCATGTTAACTTTTCATCATCTCTGTTTGCAAAAAGACCTTTTTCTTGCAGCTTTCAGAGGCTACAGCTATAAATTTTTCAAGCCCATTCAATAGCCAAAAACTCAAAGAACAAATCAAGATATTTAGGAAAGCTGTAGCATATTAACTTAGATACCACGCTGCCATTGTATATTCCTCCTGTATCTGCAGAGGCCAAAAACTTGTTTTCACTCTACATTTGGTGACCAGGAACCAAGCAGTTTTGATCTCCATTCATACCCACCTCAGCCAAATAAATATATATATATTGAAGCATATGTATCCATACTTTTAATAGTATTATTTTCTGTTTCACATCACAACCTCAATGTTAAGCCACATTTTAGAGACTTTTACACATTTTCCTCTGACCACAACACACCAACAACCTCTCAAAGAAAAGCTGTTTCTCTCTGACCAGAGCATCACCTCCTGCTCTGTCCTCTCAACCTTTTCACTTCTCTAACTAATAAAAATCCCAGTTTTATTACAGCTCCCCGATTCCTGGTGCTCTATGAGATTGTCTTCAAGGCTAAAAAAATGCGTAGATTTTTTAGTTTTGTTGTTTGCTTTCACTTTTACCTTGAGGTGCTTAAAATATATTGTCCCAAGGTAAATGCAGAGCAAATGCTGACACCTTTGGTTTTACCATGAAAGAGGTTTGAGGTAGCTGTGCCCCACAGTATAAATAAGTGCAGGATCTTTATTGTGCTTTCACTTTTGAACAGATAAGAAAGAGAGAACTACCCTAAAGGTACAAAAAGCAAAACTGAAATTTTTTAGCTGTTGGAACAATCTATCCACACTTTCTAACTATGAAGCTTTCAAACTCAGTGCCAGCCAACACAGCTCAAGCAAACCAAGCATTACTCTGCACCCATTATTTACTATGCATCTATTAATTACTCATTTATTTTCATAAATAACAAAGATGGTGAATAGTCATAACTCCATGAACCACTACATAAAAGAAACCTGTCACAAAAGAGTGTGGGTGCTGAACTGCCATGAACTGTGCTGCAGTACAGATCTAACAATGCAATTACAAACAAACCTTTTTGTTCCTCGTTGTTCTGAAGGTGATTATGATGGTGGGCCAAGGATATGGACTTACTGAAGTTTGGAAAGCTATTCAGATGAAAATGTAAGAGCTAAAGTAACTCTAAGAACAAACTAAATGAGATCAGGAATGATAAATTCTCCCTTGGAGGAGAAGTAGAAATAAGAGCTCCATCTCTGAGCTTACAGAAAAGATATGCCAGGACAGAGTGAAGTGGGGAATAAGGAAAATGTGATTGAGGTCACCTCTACTTAACCTTTCCTGGGGAAGAAAGTGCAGGTAAAACAGAAAGCTGTTAAAAAGCAGGATCAAATGAAAAGTGATTCCACTTAATAATGTTGCCTAAAGGTCAACGCTTATAGGAAAAATAAATCAAATGGAACAAAAAGGAAGGCTTTCAAAGGATATCAGCTATATCCAGAACATAAAAAAAGAGACTGCAGCTACACTGAATGTTGCATTTTTGTCTTTTATCCAGAACAAAAGCTCTGACACTATCCTTGTCCTTTGGACTTGGGTGCTGGAGAATGTGGGAATGGTTGGTGGCATCAGGGAGTTACCGCGCTTCAGCTCAGGAGGGTTTTGCACCAGCAAGTACCTCCACTGTGTTCTTCAGTCATGTTGTCTCCAGACCAATAGTTTTAATCACCATTAGACAATACCATTGCTTTTAGCCCCAGACCTTAATGGTATTTCAAAATAAATAAAAAATACACACCCTTTTTTTTAATTCTTCAGAAATTCTTGCCAAGACTGAGTAGTTTTTGGTATCAGCCTACAACATCCAAACAGTTTTGCCTACATTTAACTTTGAAGAAAGCTGGATGACTCATAACAGTAAAGTCTCAACAGGGCTGTTATTGACATTACTAAATATAAGTGTATGGATAAGGGTTTGCAGGATCAAAGATGCAGAACATATTAGTCTTCAATCCAGGAAATGAGGTATTCCTGGGAGAAAGGATATTCTGGTCTTGAGAGAAATAATCACAATTGATTTAAGTAGAAGGATTATTGGGATGGTTTAGTAATCTTAAAAAAAATTGATATAGTAGAACAAAAAAATATTTGTGAGCATAGGTCTTAGTCTGTTTCTGTGGAAAAATTACTATTGCATTCAATTAAAAAAAACAATAAAATGGAATCTAAATTTCAGTATGCCAGTTAAGAATCCATCAACTGTTCTTCTCTCAAATCCCTATGCAGTCACAGCAGCCAGTGTCATGGCATTGCACTGGTATATTTAAGAGTAAGTTGCAGTCTGATTCTTGGTTTTGTTTAACTGCATAATGCCAAATATTTTAAGAAAATTTGATAGCAATACATGGAAAGATGAGTGGCTTCATTTTGAAAGTGGGTTTCATAGTGTAATATTACATTGGACTGCAAAGATAGATTAGCTTGAAATCTGTTCTGTAATTAATTCCCTGAAGAGAAATCTATTTGCATGCAAAAAGAAGGAGATTTAATTAATAGCCAAATATATTTAAATTGATATATCAACTACTCACAGACAGTTGTAGCTTCATTCCTTATTGAAACCCAACACAGCATTGACTAGGTTTTTTTATTATAATTTAAAACAGAGCTATAGAATAGCTCTTCTGTAAGTAAAGAAAAGAATAATCCTTTTGTTTGGATTTCAGTAACTCAGCTAGCTATGGAATAATTGAAACTGATACTAGTTATACTGAAAATATTAAATAATGATTTTTTTTTTTTTAATTATAAGGAAATATTAGTGAGAAAATGTCAATGGGTTTTGCTGAATTGCCAAGTTAGATGAATCCTTCTGAATATCTCTAAGCAACCACCTCATTATTTTTAGTAATGACCTTGTCACACAAGAAGAGCATATGTTAACAGTAAATACTAAAGACAAAATTAATGGAAGGTAAAAATCATGTAGGTGGACTTGAACTGTATATTAATGGGGTTACTAAATACAAGGAATCAGCTGTCCAGCTAGTGGATCTTATCACCTCTCACTGGACTTTGTACAAAGTCTCATTTGGTAGGGATGTCCTGAGAAGATCCATTAGACAGATAAGGAATGAGACCCCACTAAAAGGCAGTATTAATAGGATGTCTTAGGAATTTTAAAACTTGATGTTTTAAGACTAGAAAGGGTGGGACTTGAGGATGTGAAAGAAACCTGGAGTCCCTTCCAACCTGAATGATACTGCAAGTACAGGGAAGCTTATCTAGATGATTAAATTACTAGAGTCTGAGTGTACACACTGTACAGCACTTCTCACACTGCTACGAACCAAAGCTTTCACCAGAGCTCTCAGCTGAGACAGCAAATGCATCTTCTCTTCTAAAGGTAAAAATTGACTTGGAGAAGAGGTTTTTTCTGGCACTGTCTATGCTCATGGTTAAGAAAACACAGTATTTCATTCTCCTGGGGTGTCAGCCTGCCTCCTTTGGGAAAGCTTCTTTTCACTGAAATAAATGAAAAGAGTAACCTTAAAACACTGCAAGATTTCTATGACCATAATAAATCTCTTCCATCTTCTAAAATTACTCTAGTTCAACAGGATCCAAGTTGTATACTACTTCTGGATGCTCCTTCATCCTAATATTTAAATATTTCTAAATCATGCACCATCAGATTTTTTTCTAGATGTCTATAAATCAATATCTTAACACCAGCTATCAGAAAGATAACACTGCCTCACAGTTCCACAAAAATTATCCATGTTTTCTGACAGCTCTTGCTAGGAAAGCTGCAAATACATTTTGTTTGCATGCTTACCTGCCTGTATGTACACACATACAATAAACTTATCACCACTGTATCCCCAGGAGAGCAAAGGTCTGGGTTGGATCACTAAGGCAATGACTAAAAAAGTGCCTTACAGTCACACAAATAATAATTCTATTTAAGGATGTAGAAATACAGACTACTTTTTAAGCAAGAAATACAAAGGGATCCTGCTTCAGCTCCTTGGGAAATCCCAAATATCATATGAAGTTAAATTATCAGGTTGCTTTTATGGAGAACTGCTACACAAATGCTGTCACTTCCACTAGTTGGTATATGTAACAGATGGGTGATTAGCTCCTTGGAGAATTAAAAATATTTATTCTAGTATTCAGGAAAAAAACTGACAGCAAAGTCAAATCTGAAATTAGGTAGAGAAGTCTTCATGTTAAGCAATAAAAAGTACTGGTTAAATGAAAAAGTCAAAGTATACATTCAGGCAAATTTTGTACAGTGTCATCCTTCAACCAGTTTTCCATAAATGTTATATAGAAGCTAAATTATTGCCACATACATCTCTATCTTGTGAGTGGTGCTGCTGATGAAATTGATGTTTATCACTAAATACAAAGCAATAGACAAAAGAATTTATATTTCTAAACTAAAGCAGAAAATTACTTGACGTTGCCTTAATATTTATACAATGAGATTGCACGTCGTTCAGAATTAAGCTCGCAGCTACGACGGGCACAGATAACAAATCAGATTAGGGCAACAAATGCACTCAAAGCACTGAAGCAGAAAAAAGTGAAGTTTGAAAATCATATTCCTTATGGCATTTTCATGAGGAATGTGTTCCCAAATTATTGTATTCCTACAAAACCTGACAAAGTTCTCATGTCCACTGGATGTCTTCTTCCCTGAAAGACATTACTCTGCCTTTGCCATGTACCAGGATGATATGAAAGATGCTACAGATCATGTCAGGCAGTACCTGTCAGTTTGTAAGAGAGGAGACTTTCAAATGAGTTAGAAAGTTAGCTGTAAGTTTGATTTTTTGCCATATAAAATCTCCCTATTCTGATTTTTTATTATTTCTGGGAATATTGCAGTATGAATAAGCCTGCTGGAATATAAAAGCTATGAAACTGAAACAGTAGAGTAGTGCATACAGTTATTTCTAAAGAATTTTAATACCAGCTAATAAGACCTTTGAAACAAAAGCTGCTTCTTTTATAGTTACACAAATGGATTAAAATTTGAAAAGAAGAATTTTAAGAGAGATCTGTTCAATTCTGGTTTTCCATGAGGATTCCCCCATGAGGAGGGCTCGTTGTGCTACACAGCAGCAGACAGCCTGAAACAAGAGCCCAAGTGCCATCAATATTTATATCCATAGCACAAAAAACATTGACTAACAATAAAGGCAGTTGTAAAATATAAATCAAGACCAGTGTTTAAGTAGTAACTGTGAAAAATAGATTTGTTACCAGTGTAGTTCAGTAACTACATGAAGTAAGAGTGGTACAAGTCGATGCCGGAGGCACAGATGCCCCAGCTGCAATGAGCTGTACTGATGGTGAGGTTGGCCATTACACACAATAACACTGAGCACTGATTAATTTAGTCAGCTTGAGGCAATGATTGAGATGAATGTTCTGTTCAGACAGTGTGACTGGTGTCCCATGTCCCCTACTCCCACCCTGCCCTCAGTAACACATCATCTTGTGAGGCAAATGGCCATTAGCCACAAACGTGTTGGTCACACACCTACTTCTCCTTTACTGGTGTCCTGGGCACCAGGGATTTTGGGTGATCAAAGCAGTGGAACAGGGACCCATAGCAGCAGACAGGGTCCCTCCTGTGCACACTGGCAGCTGTATACCCTGGGCTGGAGCAGCAGCGGGAGGACAAACCCAAGATCCCCAGATGCATGGTCTACCTCTGCCTCAGTCGCTTCCTCCCAGGCCTGAGAGCAGCAGTACTGCTGCATGGTAGTTCAAGCTATGGCTGATGTTGTGAAACAACTCAATCTGCAGAGGATCAAAGGGAAATAAAGTTCTGACTTAAACCAACTTTGCTGTGCCCTCCTCCTACCCAGGATCTCTCAGGAAGGTGCCCATCCCCACAGTGCTGAGTGACAGTCAGCTGCTTCTCTCCAAAATCCAAGTAAACCCAAAGAGCATCTATAAACCCTTGATGTTGATTTTCTACTGATTTAATTTCCACACATTGACCATTTCAGCAGAACCTAGTCAGTCCATTTCAGCAATGGAAAAGCTTTATGAAAAAAATAAAACTACAAACAAAAGTCATATCTCCACAGACAGCACAAGCTGTTATTACAGACAGCCTCTTCTGCAACACGCCACAAATTCTGTTTAAAGAATGACATCTGCTTTCACAGGCATCAGAGTCCAATATATTTAAAGAAGTAGTACATAGGAACTAAATTATAAGTTATATAGTTAAATATTTCACAGAGCTTCTGTACTTTTTTTTGTCAACAGAGGATAGGTGGCATTCCAGAGAATTTTCATTCAGTCTGTCACTTGAAATGTCTCTCTTTAATAATTAACACAAATACTTAACTTTCAAAGATGTTAGCATGTCATTACTTGTCACATAAATTGTAGAGTTAGATACTTACAGAG
Source organism: Caprimulgus europaeus (assembly GCA_907165065.1). Next base: position 3,265,308 of record OU015531.1, on the reverse strand, counting down.
GTGGATTTGAAGACTGCTGCTGAGCAGCTTTCAGCCTTCATGAATAAGATATAGGACTTTCTATATTTCATTAAATATATGCATATTTTCTATAGTTATAAAAGAAAAGTATGCAGCATCTATTTCTAAAGTAAATGTTCACTTTAAGGAGAACTTTAAGAGAATTATATTAAGGCAACAAAGCCTGGGGTCTCAGTCTGGAGGTCCTCATCTACAGACATCTTTCCATAATAACCATCCAAATGAATAAAGGGGATTTTTTGTGTTAATATGGGCTGGAGGATAGAGTTATGGCTTCATAGAGAAGCAAACCTTGTCTGCATGTCTGCTGCTGAATCAATTGATAATTAAAAAAGCTACATCTGGGTAGAATATTTAAGTATCTCATTTTTATCAGTTATCTTTCCTGTAATAAACTACAGAATTAGTATATTCTGGCAGGTTAATGTCATACTGTACTAACTTTAATTTGTTCACATTAATACACTTTGCATCTACATCTCTCTCCCATTCTCCAGAGAGAAATTTCCCACCTTAAATTTCAGTAGATGAACCTGATGGGAAGAAGTTCACTTCCATTACACAGTGCCTGCAAAATGCAGTCGTGTGGACACAGAGTGAGTTATTCAGCTATTGTCCATCTTCCCCCTGCAGCCCCAGACCTCCTGGCTTCCCACCTGAATCTGCCAACAGTGTATTTATATGTCCTCTACTGCTGCAGGGTGGGTTTTTATTTGATACCTCTGTGTTTATGAGCTGGCATATGGTCACTCTTTGCAGTTCCAGCTTTTGCTAAATGAGAAAACTCTTCCAGCAGTTGCACCAGTGCCTTCCATATAGACTACTCTTGGGTTTGATTTCCTTAGAAAATTGGCATTTTCAGTCTTTTATGAAATGCTACCAGAATTCAGGCAACTACAAAATATTATCTGAAGAGAGGATTCTCAGAGCACACCCATACCTTGCACCAGGGATCTATCACAGCACAGGAATTCCAACAGAAGCATTTGAGAAGGTCAGAAACAGGATTTTCAGGAATGTTTACACTGACCTATCAGTAGAATTTCTTCATCAGCAAACAACAAGATACAGTAAGTCCAGATATGCAGAAACAATTAGTGCCAAGGACCAAATGAATGCACTAAACCTATTTGAGGAGGTTGGGAGAAAGGAGGTGGCTACTTCAGGACAGCTGTGGTTTGCACCCATGGAGGGAGCACCCCAAGAGCTCACTCAGCACCCTTCCATGGGAGGAGCAGACAGATATTTACACAGACACCAGTCTGCAAATTCATGTCCTTCAGCTTCTAGGCATGACCTCAAACTTATATCTGTGGTGGGATCACCAAGGCATGTGGCTTTATTTTCCCTGAAGGATCATATCCCTGTTCTCACTTTGCTATTCTTCTTCCCAGAGAAGCTGTTTGCTTGCTTTTTGTCCCTTGCTCATGAACTTTCTAGCAAGCATTTGGTAACCTTTAATTAGAAAATTCCCAGAGCACAGAGTTAGGCAGCAGCTTTTCCTCAAGGGACATCTGCACTGTAAAACAAGTGCACAGCTGCAAGAATACAATTATTCACAAGGAAAGTGGCTTAAGCCAAAAAAATATGAATGAATTTTAGTTTGATTACATTAAATGACTAGGCAATTTTGAATCTGAATTGGGAATCATCCTTGCATGGTGGTTCTGACTTAAATTCTCTTTTCTTTCAACAGTATTCATTAAAAGCAAGTGAGTCATTAGGTACAGTGTGGCTTTCAGGCAGGAGAAGGCAGTGGAAATTCCCCACTGCAACTCATATCCTCAGGATCAAAAGGAAGAATCTGCTTCCCCCAGTTAACTCAACACTAAAGAGAATTTTTTTATGCAATTAAGTGGATGATAAATTGCTACTGATCTGTGAAGATGCAGAAGACAAAGATCTATTATAATAATTGACAATAGTTATAAATTAAAATAGTTTACACATCACATCAGTGTAATGTGCCTGTCTGGTCCATGCTCCATCTATTCTATCCTAAAAAAATATATTCCTTTATTCTTTTGATCCCCTCCTTTCTAATCTAAAAATGTCTTTAGACACTGTGTAGGCAGCATACTCAACATGCCATCTGCACAAGTACCTTTGTGTTTTGAGGTCTGAGACTAATTGTCTGAATCTCTGCAATATAGACACAGCTTCCCACCTCCTGAAGGTAACAGCACAACACGCAGCGTGCACAACCCCAGCAATTTGCTTCTTTCTCATTGAGCAGTTTTATTAAAGTTTCCTTACACTTTAAAGACATATAGAGAGACTTTCAGTTGGTTGGCTGGTTGGTTTCAGTTTGGTTGTTTTGGGTTTTTTTTTAAGACAAAGACTGTCTTTTTAGACTTGGGCAAGGAACCAAGACAGAGGTTTCATCTTATGTCCAACTGTCACTCCACTATCAATGAATGTCTGTTGTCCACCCAACACCACTGCTGCTCACCCAGCTGCAACAGTGCAGTCTCACTTCTCCCACCAGGAGATGGGTAGGACAGAGAAAGACTGTTCACACCACAGTACACCAAGGTTATGATGTACTTAATACTTTTCAGAAAATACCTTCCCATTGAAGTCAAGCTCTCAAACACAAAAGGATTGTCAAACCACAGCCAGCTCCTCTTGAAACTCCAGTCTAAACTAATTAAGTGCTAAGTCTGTACTTGCTGTACATCATCATGTACAGCACAGGAAATTTCTTTCCAGAAAGATGTAATCAATGGTGGAATGGTGGAAGTTATGCATGAAAATGATAGAAAAATGTAAAAAGAGGACATTGGAAAAGAGAGAAGTATCAAGGAAGAAGAAACTGTACAAAAAAGTACTCAGATAACCAAAGGAGGGGAAGGATTGATTTATTGTAAAGAACCTATAAACTAATTTTTCCTAAAGTCAACGGCAAAAGTCTTAATCATGCTTGATCAGTCCAAATTCAACAGTATCAGCACAGAGACAGTGCTATCATACACTAATTTCTTTAAATTAAAAGATTTGTTTCACTAAAACATCTTCTTTGAAAAGCTGGATTGATCATCTAAAGGATATTAAAAACAGAAGGAAACAAATGGCAAAGTATGAAACAAGACCCTTAAAAGCTGAGTTTCTTCAGGCAGAACCACAGCTAGAAATGAGATATAGGAATGGGTTTATTCCATTGCCTACACACATGTACCTAGTGCCATACTGACTTCAGTAGGGTACCACATCCCAGTCCAGAAGACACCAGGGCTTCTGGAAGTGGTGTTAGACATGTCAGCAACCAGTGTGGGTGTTTTGGGCAACTGAGATGGTTCAAGATGCCCATATGCATCCAGGTTACCTATTCTCAGAAAAACAGCACCTGTAACTCCAACATTTCCTCTGAATTAGGAACAGGTACACTAATTCTTATTTTTATTGGCACATAGATGAAACAAACAAACCAACCACAAAACACTAATAAAAAGAGAAAAATGTATGCACATATAGAAACAGTCTGTCTATTGCTGAACCTCCAATCACCTTGGCTTGTATGATTTTAAATCCACAGCCAATGCATAGCCCAATAAAATGCTCAAAGTTTAAGATAGTAGAAATGGAAAATGATACTGAAAATATAATAGATAAAATAGACAAAAAACCCCACGTATTTGGAAGCAGTAGACAGTAGAGATCAGCAACATCTGAACCATGTGGTAGTCAGCTTAATACACATATCTATTAAACCATAGATATAAACAATCTTTAGCTCAGAATAAAATAACACCTCAATGTATAGACACTTCACATTTTGCCTTGTGAGTGAAATTCCCTCCACAAACATACAGCTTGACTGCTCCCATCTGATATAGCCTAAGAATAGAATATCTGGTGCAGTGAAACATAGGATCAAAGTGCTGAGCTTCTATATTGCACCATACAGAGATGTTCACACACAGAAAAGAACAATGATACTTGAAATGGTACAAAGTGGTATTTCCTTTATGGTTTTTTTTTTTAAATAGCACAGAATATGTAATTCTGTCATACATCAAGAAAAGAAAATAAAACTTCTTTTTTTTCAGTTTAAGTGTCAAAATAGTGTAAGAACATATATTCCATATCAGCACATGAAAAATTCAAACAAAAATCTTCCAACTGCAAAAAAAAAAAAATAAAATTATTCTGGTTAGATTCTTAGAAGCCTGGAAAGCAGATTTAAAAAGTCCATTTTCCACATGCAGTCTCACATCCACTTGTTAGGCCCTCCAGCTGCCAATGCTCAGGTCTTTGACTTATTTCTTTGCTCTTAAGAGACAGCAGCCAGATGGCCAAAATAGAATATCCCTCCCAGCTGGCCAATGTGAATGCATGTACCTGCTACCCAGCTGGCCAGCCAGCCTACACATAGCTTCAGGCTGACCAGCCAGAAAGCATATGCTGCCTTTCACTGAGCTAGTAGGCTAGCGAGCAGAAGCCTAGGAGAAAAGTAGGAGAGAGCAGTGAAAAGATGTCATTTTGTTCTAGAAAATTAAAAGGCACCCCTACTCACTTGGGCTACATACTCCTGCTGAAAGCTCTTGATACACCAGAAGATGCACAGTCTGTCTGTGCTCCAGTACCTGTTGGGATTATATTATGCACAGGTGTAAGCAAGGCACATCAGAAGCTATTAGGCAGAGAAGCTGAAGAGCTGGTGAAATGTTTCTCCCCAGCATTCAGACTTTTTAAGATACTTGCTCAGCCAGAAATGAAACCATCATCATCATAGCTTGCCAGCTTGCCATTGACAAGGTATTTGGCTTAGCACAATGAAATTAACTCAAAGACATCTGAATCAAAATGCAGGATAGATCCCAAAATTCAGGGCATACAAGACAATTTCTGCTAGTTAATGACAATCTACTTTGGAGAAGCACTTTGAGGACTTCTATACCTTCTCTTCTGGTTATCCTGGAAAGCTACCTAAGATCACATTACATCTTTATCTCAGAGGTATTTAACCACAAATATTTCATGTACAACATATGACTATATAAATATTGCATAGTGCAAAATTTCAACCTGACATGAACCTCTCAGCAGAGCTGCTGTTTAGATTCCAGGCTGTTGTCATGAACTGATTAACTTTTCAAGAAGGCATTAATGGTCCACCCTCTTGATTTTTCACTTTTCAGCTCTGTTGACTCTCAGCTTTGTAAGCCTATTACTGGATTGCTTCAAAACCTATTTACCTCTGAAGACTAAAATTCCCAACTGTCAGACAAAAAAAAACCAACCCAAAAACATTCAGTAATTAATTTAATCCCAGACAAGACATCTGTCAAGGCAAAGGGCAGAGTATAGAGCATGTTTAATATTCATATTTAGTATTATCAGACACATAAAAATAGAGGTTGTATTATTTTGAGGTTACCAGTCTACATGTAGCATTTGATGAAGACACTGTCAAGCATAGCTTCTGAAGGTGTTCTCCCACTCCATAAAAAAAAAACCCAGTATTTTTTTTCCCCAAAGGGAAATACCTTGTTTGATACATTGGTGTATGGATGAGACCACAACCTAAAATATAATTTTCTTAGTTTTAACCAACACCACTCATACCTCTAGTTACTCATAGGCAAAGAAGAAAAATACTATGGTTTTACAATGTTTCTAGTCTCTGAAAGAATTTGCTTCCATTAGTTCCTCTATTTTAAGCAATTCCAATAAAACATGATGTGAGCAGCCATCAGGAGAACATACAGGGCCACCCCTTTGGATTTTGTAGAACTGAATTTCACTCTCTGTCCTTTGGAGTTTAAAGATTGGAAAAATATGGCTATTTTACTTACAAATCTCCAGAATAGCAGACAACAGCATCATACATTAGCTCCATGCTTGGTATTCTTTAATTTATATCTTTCTGCAATCTGTTAGAGCCCAGAAGCTGGTGAGCTCACTGCTCTGGTCTCTTATACCACGTGATATCACTGCTCAGTTGTTTACTATAAGCTCATGATGAATATTAATACAATTAGCTTTGACTTGCTTGGCTCCAGACTGGAGCGAAGCAGAGCAGGGCTCACAGGCAGGTGCTGCCTCAGCTGCCAGGTGGTCCCTCTGTGCTGTCACTTGCCCTTTTCCCACTGCAATGTGCATCTAACCGTGTTCTACATTAAACTCAACTTGGGGAAAGTAGTTTGGTCAAGGCCAGACAAAACCAACTTGATTTCCCACTCATTACTGCATGGAATAAACCTGTGTGCCTGCTAACAGGGGGAAATGCAGCTTTGGAAAAGAGCTTATCTGAGAAAATAAAGTATTACATCATGTTCTTCTACAGTGTCAACCCCTCACCCTGCTACATTTGGAGAAGCTAGATGAAAACATTGGGGTCTAGTTTACACATATGTTAAGACTCCAGTTTGTATTTGCTTTAAACTATTTTTTTCTGTGTTGGAAAAAAAAAATCTTGCTGTTACATACTTATTATAATTTTATTAAATTACTTTGAGATATTATATTTGTTTATGTCATAAGTTTCTTAAGCGAGAGATTGAATGCTTAAGTCTCCACACATTCCATCAGGTGACCTCCTTCCATGGTGACACCATCAGGGAGGGAAGAGGACTACACTTGTACCACCTCCAGCACATGCTGAAGCAACTGAGAAGTTAAAATGGTCAGTTCAGATTTTAGGAAAGCTACAATAGTGCTTATAACATCCCTCATATATGCCCAAAGAAGGTCAGTTAAGGAAAATATCCAACATCAGCAGTTGCCTCATTCAGCTTTGTCTAGATTTGTCTTCAAGTTAATTCAGACAATGACCTCATTACAGAATACCTGCAGGTTTTCTCTCAGGATGTGATTCTGAAGACCTGAAGGCAATGGCACTAAAAGCCCTGAGCACCTGGCAGGATCTGGCTCTACTCACAGGAGGTTGCTCTTTCAGCTGAGGGACATCCATCATCTTGTTTCTTTCCTCTGCACCTGTCAACGAGTTCAACCTTCTGCCCATTTGCTTCAGTGACAAATTGAGTGGCTATGGGCATTTTGGAAAGCAGGCAGGGTGTTTGGAGTTGAGCAGAACCTTTCAAACGAGTGCATTTTTGGATGCTGAGCTACATTTACTTTGTGTTTTTCTTGCTATGTAATAGACTCTTAAATATTCTGCCAGAGGTGTCACCCTTTGATTAAGTAACACAAGCAATATAGATACTGGCACGAGCAGGAGAGCTGAATCTTGATCTTAAAGGATGTTTTAATTTGTGTATCAAGTCTTGTTACCTAAGAAACTTTCATTCATTTACAAGTCACTCCCAAAAATACAATTTCTACAACCGCCACAAATACTATCCCAGAAAAGAGGTGGCTTTTTTCTATTCAGACACCCAAAAGAGATGCACTCTAGAGTCAAAAGCTACTTTTTTTTCCTTTGCCACCATCACAGCAGCTTTCCCAGTGAAGTCAACACCAACTCACCCAGTGTCACCTCACAGTCTTTCCCAGAGTCATGTAATACTTCAGATTGGATGGGACCTTTTGGGGACTGTCTGGTCACCCTGTCTGAGCAGGACTAGGGATGGGCCCGGGGGCTCAAGGTTTTGCCCAAGCAGGTTTTCCATATCTCCATGTCACCTTCCCAATGCATGCTAGGTGCCCAACATCTCCACAAGAAGCGAGGCTGAAATTAAAACTCCTCTTCCTGGTCTTTAAAGGGAGCATCCTTCATTTTCTCCTCTTGATCTGCAGATGTGACTGCAGGACTTCCAGGTTGGATGAGGCTTTGAGCAACCTGGTCTAGTGGAAGGTGTCCCTGCTCATGGCAGGGGAGTTGGAACTAAATGACCTTTAAGGTTCCTTCCAACCCAAACCATTCTGCGATTCTAAATGACTCCCATGCAGCCCCCCTTGGAGGCTACCCATCTGATTTTGACCCATAAGCTCTCAGCTTCACTTCGGGAAACGACCAGAGGCTTTAAACCAAAAACATCATCAAAAAGGTACATAAAAACCCAAATGTAAGTAACTGCAAGAGTTGAAAGATCCACCCCTGGAAATGTGAACAAGGAGCAGGATGATCACATGATGCTTTGAGCTGTTATGCAGAGAACAACCTCTTGCTACATGAGCCACCACATCAAAACCTTAGAAAATTGGGCTACTTTGATAGATTTTTTTTTTTTCACCCAGAAAATGCTTAACTGAAATGAAAGCAGCTTTAAAAAACACAGCACCCTCTTTTGCAGAAGAGGTTGGTCTTCTGAAGGTCTTGCAGCAACACAAGGTTTGAAGAACAGCAGAGTAAAACTCCAGGAGCAGGTTTGGGAAGGTAAACTAACATTTCAATTTCCTTTCATTGTCTATATATTAAAAATCTGTGTAATCTAGCAAGCTCCTATAGGCTATTAAGCAGACACAGTGATTTTTGTTCAAATTTGGGAATATTTCTCAGTAGTTATGCGTATTTATCTCAATTTACAGGAAGCCATTATGCATACGTATGGATATTTTCATATAGGTACTCTACACTTCTTGATTTCATATAGATTTTATGGTACTGTTTACTGCAAAACTAAAAATAGTTTCCATCCTAGTTCACCAGTTGCATTATGGATATGGGTAGGTATTACAGTGGTGTGAATCTGGATTTTCATTAAAAATAGAAATATTGCAATTTTTACTCTAGCTTCACCCAGGCAACAAATATGCTCACCTACAAATCTACCAGAAGTAGGGGAAAGAAGGATCAGGCAAGACTCAATCTTATTTTTTGATGAAAGATTCAGATTTGCACTGCATTTCATTTACAAGAGGTTCTGTGAAATCCTACCAGCACTCAATATTAGTATGGAGAGGAGCAGAGGGGAAAGTGTAAGATGACGCTGAGCTCTGAAAATATGAACATCAAAATCAAATACTCCTGTACAGAGAAAGCAATACTTCAAGGATGCCAAAGAAGAACCTTCAAAAGCCATCAAATTACAGGATCCTCTGCTTTTCAAAATTATGCCTATCAAAAAGCCATACTTTGTTCAAAGATCATTTTACCCACGGATCATCATCTCCCTGGTGCCAAGAACGAAACAGATTGGTTGTCCAACCAGGGCAGAGTTTGAAAATTGGAAGGGCAAACAAATCCTTTCTGTTTTGTCAAAATGAAAAAGCACAAAGATTTATAAATCCTAGTGTTAAGAAGGAGGTTAGCAGTTCTGGGTTTATAGGCATGTTTGCTGTCAAGGTAGTTTGGTATCCAAAGTACTGAGCCCTTTGAAAACTGAAGTATATTGATTTTTCCATATTAAAAGAAAGCTTTTTTTTAAAAAAAAAATAAATAAAAAAATAAATCCAGTTCTGACACCAAGTAATAAAAATCAAAAACTACTCACAAAATCTCCTGGCATGACTGGGAAATGGAATATAGTCTTATTATCAGGTAATTTTGTTAAATGCAAAAGGGCATAGAAAAAATATGCAGTATTTTGGACTTCACAGACTATTTTCTCACTGGGAGTTTTCGTCACTCTGTACCAGAGTATCTGGCATTCTGGATTTGCAGGTTCCTGTTCCTTTATCACTGCAGGAGATGTGACATGCAAAGGCTTCAGTATTCATGGACTTAAGAACACACAGCAACATTTTCTGAAGTGCCTCCATATGGCGAGGAGTTTCTCATTGTGAAACCAATTCTGAAGTCAGTATTGGAAAAATTTCAATTCAAAAATTGTGTTGAGTCACCAACTTATTAATGACATTAAATAATGATACTCTGTTATTCCATCAATGTTTTGACTAATTGTATAACTGGTTAATTGTGCATTTCAATGATTGATCTAAATATGCAATAGCATGTTTGAAAAGATAAAATGTATTTTCCTGTCTCTCAGACTTACAGAAAATACATTGCTGCCAATGAAGCATTTCCACTCCATCTTCTATTTTCCATCTAATATTTTCCATATTAGATAGCAATTCTTAGTTTTACCTATTTCTATCCTCGAAATAAAGAACATGTTTTATTCACATCTTGCTCTGAATTATTTTTAGATCTATAACACCACATAGGAAAACATTGTATTTCCATGTGTCTTAACTAGGGAGATCAATACTGCTTTACCATCTCAAACAACACATCCAATTCTTCCTGCTCTTTTAAACGTAGCTGTTCAAAGGCTGTGTTACATCTCTTAAGGCAGAGTTTTAAAGGCAACCTCCCTTTTCATCAGTGTGATTTCATCCCTGCAATCAATTGGAAATACTCCCCACCAACTCCTGATATCTAGTTTCCAATCTACACCTACATTTCTAATCTCATGAGGGGCTACTAGTGGCTCAGAGCTGCTGGCCCAGTGGGGCTCATGGTACCTATGTGCATACACATGCAGAAATACCTTTCCATGGGAATCTGCATATGCAAATAAAATACTACAGATGATCTGAATTATTCTCTGTTGGCTGGAATTCAGGCTGGTTTTGGTATATAAAGTCCTAAAAATGATAGGAATTTAAAAGACAAATTAGTATGCCTTTGATCATTACGTGCAGCCTTATTTTCACAAAATGAGACCAATTATTTTCTCAGATATCTTTCGTCATCATCTACACAAACTAATAAATCCCTACTTACCAACTAAACCATCATTCATCAGCCATTCATTTACCACAGCTTCTGAAGGACTGTCTATCTATTTTTATTTGAAACTATGATTTCTATTTTTAATGACCATCATTTATTGTAGGCATTTTCCTTTAAGGCAATTATTTCAATTTGATACTGGATGTAAAACGTTAACATTCAATAGACCTTTTCTAAATGGGTAATTTATGCTGCTATATTAAGTATATAAACCTGGGCAGAAGCTGAAGAACAAGCCATTTATATAAATTGGAAAAGTTTAGACAGCTGTTAGCAGGTGAAAATGGAGAAAATCAAACTAAAATTAGCTATGGAGAAAATAAAACTAAAATATTTCTTAAAAAAAAATAAATCTTCTAGAATCCACAGAAATCAAAAGATTGGATTAAAATATATATATATATATATATATAATCTCACAAGCTCTCCACATTGTGAACTTGCAGTGAAGTCAAGAAGGCTTGAGGGAATAGGACTATAGGTTTACAGGATCAAGTTCATTAAAAAGGTGATAATTACTCTAATTTTCCAGAAAACATCTTAACAAAACATTTAGCTATCTGCTGACCTATAGCAGTGCATTATCTTCTCACTTTTCAATCCTATGCTAAAACCCCCAGGGAACAAAGAGCAGGCAACACAACACATCTACATTCAGAAAGCATCATGCACTTCTGAGAAGATAATTCAGCAAAGCACATTCAGCTCTGATTTACCACTGCAGTCACAAAATCCTCAAACTATATCTCCACAGACCACAGCTGGCATACATACAAATATTTCTATTATCAGTCCCTGGTTTGGAAACATACCTGGAGCTGGGTGAGTTTAGGGAGAGTAAATTGGGTGTAATTAGGATTAGAAATAATGTTAGGTGATGCTACCATCAAGCAATTATCCTTTTTAACAGCTGCTAAGTAGTGTTAATTGGCTGCTATGGACTAGTTTTCCAGGTTTTATAGAGAATTGCCTATATATACACGGAGCAATTAAGCAAAATGTACTAGGTGACATAAGAAATAATGGAAATGTCAAAAACATGGTTTTGGAATGAGAGGGTTGAATTAAGATTTCAGACTACTGTTCTAAAACTAATTTAATTTTGCCAGCTGAGCCATGCTGATGTTAACCACTTCCCTGTTCTGTTACACACCACAGAATACCTAAGGAGAGCCAGAAGATCCTGGTGTCCTGTACATCTGTCAACTCTGCTGACACATGATATTGGTATGAAAATTCATCAACACAAACAAAAATTAAATTGTTGAAGACAGATAACTACCATATTTCATTTCAACTGTTGGAGTTTCTAAAGTAATAGCTAGTAAAACCAGATAATATCATGGCCAAAAGTCTTTGGCTGTGCTAGGTTTTCAATTCAGCCAATTCCCCTGGAGTTTACTCCATCTCTGGTAATCTGCTTTCTAAATAATCATAGAATCACTTTGGGTGGAAAAGATCTTTAAGACCATCGAGTCCAACTGTAAACCTAACACTGCCAAATCCACCACTAAACCATGTCCCTAAGTGCCACATCTACACATCTTTTAAATATCATGGCATAGCCCAATGTGTAAAGTCAAACATATCAAGCTGGATTAAAGCTTTCTGAAGACATGGAAATAAAAAAGGAGCTGGAGGAGCTCAACTCTAAAAGCCCATTTTTCTGACTCATTTAAGGTAATTTTAATACAATCAGCATTTCTGTTGTGATTCCAACACTTAGAATAAATTAAACCCTCTAAAATCCAAACAAAATAACATAGACAGAAATAATATCACTACTTCAATTAATAGCAGGGTTTTTAAATCTTTTATTTTGTGGGCCCTATGAATCATTATTGCAGTATGATGTGCAGCCCCATTCTTAGGTACAGTACCTCTTATTAGTGCTACTGAAAACTAGTGTGCTGCTTACTGACATCCAGGTGACCATAAGAGCAAGTATATGAATATCTAAAGTTGACACTCCTTAATTTTATCAAATATTTCAGGAGCCTAAAAATGTAGAAGAAATAAAATAATTGAAGTTATCCTTCATAGACTAATTTTTCTCAGTTTGTTTCTGTACAAAATATTTAAAATATAACCATGCAGGTTCAAACTTAGTGCCACCTAGCCCAAATTTTCATCTCAAACCGTGACCATAGACAGGTGGTACCAGAAAAAACAAAGGAAGCATAGCAGAGCTAGTTTTTATAACATATCCCTTGATAATCTCCCAAGCTTAAGCTATTTTCAGATTTTTATCTATTACACCAATAACTAACAGCCATACTGGTTACTGTAAATTCAAATTGAGTCCTTTTTCTGTGTCTTCTGTAAGCATTTGTTCTGGGATGTAATAGATTTCCTTCTCTTCAAAAATTGATAGTTGGGTGACTTAAGTATAACCTCATTAATTTTATTTGATCCATGGGAAAAATCAGTAACAACTTTAGTATTGTTAGATGAAATACAAGAAGGGATTATTATGTCATGTTACAAAATTAACTTTCTGATTTATTACCAAAAAAATGCCTGGTAGAACATATCATCTATGTGTCTAGAGGTGAGCTTTGCAGTCAAGTTTGCTAATTACAAGTTATTCCTCCATGATTTCTCTTGAGCCAGTGCCCACTTACAAATACTCGTAGCAGAAATCCCAAAATACTGCTCAGATAAGGTACTTTTTAATTATTGATGCTTTTTTGATGCTCTTTCCAAGTAGCCACAGCTGATTTTTAAGTATTAATCATAAGCAGATAGGATGAGCCCAATCACAAATAAAACAGCAATAAAAACCCGTGTATCATCATCTTCTGTTTGTACATCTCTGATTTCTGACTGAGCGACGTGATTTAATGTAATATGAATTTTGAAGTGTGGTATCCAGACAATAAAACTTTACTCATTTCACTGTACCCTTACTTATCATACAGTAACAATCACTGTAGACTTTAAATCACCTTTTCACAGAGCAATTTCAACACCACAAGAAGATTGGACTGTGACTGATATCATGCACAGCAGGAATTCCTCATGAGGACACTCTTAATATCCAAGTGAACATATTTTGTTGAAAGTCAGTCTTCAGAGCCTGACTAATTTAGTTGGGATGCCATTTGAGTAAAGCACTTCATTTTGTTCCTCTATAGTTGTATTTCTCCTCACATTTTGCTTTCTACCCTTGTTTCTAAAAAGGCTTTCCATCACCAAGAAATCTGCATGAACATCTTCACCTTTGCTGGTCATTTCTGCAACCCTTCAATAAGATTTCATAGAGACGAATGATTTGTGCAAGGGAAATGTTTTATTCATGTTTGAAAATGACCCAGATGAAACCTAAAATAATAATTCACTCCCCTCTGTTTTTAAGAAAAAGGCTAAGTCTTGGATTTAACTGTAAAGTTTTTTAATAATTGCTAGTGACAAATCGTTTCCTTGCTGGAACCTATTTATACCTTGTCTATACATAGAGCTGGACTCAAATGCTGTAATTTTAATACCCATGAAGGTGTTAGAAAAGTCATTTTTAAGCTTTATAATGAAGCCTTCACTCTACTTGAATCTGTGTGTACAGAAAGCCCATAAATGGATTTCTCCAGCATAAAATCAGTGGTTGCTGATCCTGGTAGGCACACAAATGTTTAAGTGGCTTCTGCCAGGCTGGTTCAAGGAGGGACCATCAGAATTCAAAACATGGGAAGTGCTTAAAAGCATCTAAAAATGATTTTGTTTCCATTCAATCCATTACCTTTTCCAGCTTAATATATGTCTGTACAATTGCCCTGTACATTGAAAACAAAACTTGGAAAACAAAAGTTCTTCTCATATTATTAGTGGAGAAAATTAAATGGAGTTCTCAAAATGATCTTCCTTTTAATAGGAAATATTCATAGCTTTTCTGTTCATGATATGCAAGTCCTTTCTTAGCCCTAAAAAATTCAGGTTTGCCTTATTGCTTTGTTTCTCTCAAGGCAACTTGATCAAAATTGAAGACAATACTCTAGATAATGACAGAGGAAATTAAAACTACATTTGAAATTACAGTGGTATTCTGTTTTCCAATTTCTCTTAAAATTGTCATTTTATTTAATTATAACCAAGATAGAAGAAAGGTACTAATGCAAAATTTTATAGGATTTGGATTCAAGCTTTCCAGAGCATCCTGAGAGGAGGTCAAGCAGGGAATTTAAGTTCAAGTTATTGAGTGTATGGAGCTACAGTGTGATCTATTGTTATCATTTCTTCCCCAAAAAAGCTCATCATACTTTAATAAATACTTTGACATAAAACACATAAGGCACACAAGAACTTAGGGCCACAGGTGAGCAGAGTACCCCTCCTAAAACCATTTACTAAAACAATATTCACATGAGAGCTGGACACCTTAAGATGCAATTGTGTTGGTAAAATGGGGTAAATTATACATAAAAAAAAGGAGAACCCACACCTTGGAAAAGCTTCAGCAGTGTTGGGAACAGATCAGATTTAAGCTTCTATCACTGTTGCACTTGTAGATACTTGTACACTCATGGAAGATGCTGAACAGTTTTCATAATCTTCAATTATTATTCAGTAAGGTTATTCATTATAGCAAAAAAAAAAAGGCAAAAAAAAAAGATTAAGTTGATGTTCCAGCTTCTTTAGAGCAGAATAATTATCACAAGATTGATTTCATCTTAACATCCAAAAAGGCCACAGAAGTCCCACTATTTGTAGCAACGCATCTATAACCGCCAGACACGACGTCTATTTTCAGTCTCATCTTTTATTATGATTCCCCTTGGAGCAAACAAACAGAAAAGCCATACAGATCCAGCACATAACTCAATCAGATCAGCCTCACTGTAAATGATCTCTTAGGAAACATTTCCTACTCTCTTACAAAAACATCTCTGTTATCAACAGCTTGGTCTTTTTTAGAAGTCTGTAAATGTGCCCATGCCAGCATTTTTAGAGGCTGTTGGTTGATATACTTCAGGTTTGGATTGCAGCTAATAATGAATATAAAGAACTGGGTAAACTACTTAAAATTTGGGCTAAATCATACTCACTAACAAAGTTCATTAGGTGAATAAAATGCCTTGTATTCAAGTGAAAAAGATAGTTGGGATGAGAAGAAAATGCCAATATTATATCAAGAAAAGTGGTAATAACTAAATGAAGAGATAACAACTACATCTGTGTGGGTTCCTCTCCCAACTCAAAGAGTATTTAATAATTAAGATAATGTGACATGTAATAAATTAGATATTGAATTACATCCCAGAATGGGACACATCAACACTCTGTTCAGGTTTTGAAGTTAAGGATCAAGTTTTGGGAAGACCAATTTGCTCTTCAGCTACAAGGAGCTGAAGGCAAAGAACTGATGCAAATAAAATTCAGAATGGCTTTGAATTTTCCAATAAGCTTAATGATGAATTCCATAGCTTTACCTAGAGTGATTAAATGCTAATTTATGATAAACCACCTTACATTTACTAAGTTTTATTTAGACCTTTATTCCCAGGTTTAAAAATAGAGATTACTCACTGGGTTGGGTTTTAAGAGAAGAAAAAGGTAGAGGTGCTGATGAGGAAAAAAACCTTCAACTTTAAAGCTCATCCTGATGTAGTTTCAGGATCTAATTGTAACAGGTAGCCAGCTCCACAAATATTTGCTAACATAAGACAACTTTGGGTTTTGAGATCAAAGCTCCAGTGTGCATAGGGAGCAAGAGCATCCCTGTGGAATAATCCAGGGAGATAAAATCTCAAGACAGGAAAATTTCTTGGCCTCACTCTATATATGGGGATATTTTAGAAATGGTGGAATTTCAACCTAAGGTAACTGTACAGGATTTGAGTTTCAAAGAAACACGACCCAGAACGGAAGCAACCATGGAAATAACCACAGCAAAAACCAGTTGGGTCCTGGGGTTAAATGGAGACAAGCTGTCAGGCTGCACTTGAAATGCTGAGATACAGTGTGAGGGATTTTCCTGAAGCAAACACCAGGATTATCCTCAAATAAATAGATATATTTCTATGGTGATGGATAGATAAGGGAGATGAAACAAAGAGGTTATCTGGAATCCGTAAGCCTGGGCAGAGGGGATCAACACTACTCAAAGTGAGCAGAACATGGGTTCAACTCTACAACACACGCAGCATGGCGGGGCTGTTCCACAGGGACACATCTCTGTTTAAAATCAACATCAAAAGATGCACAACTTATGGTTTTGTAGTTAAATATGGAGCAGAGGGGCAGAATCTCCTCTCTTTACCTGCTGGCCATGCTGCTCTTGATGCAGCCCTGGATACACTTGGCCTTCTGGGCTACAAGTGCACATTGCTGGCTCTCATCCAGCTTTTCATCCACCTGTACCTCCAAGTCCTTCTCCACAGGGCTGATGACCTCAATGCCTTCATCCCCCCAGCCTATATTGATACTGGGGATTGCTCCAACCCAGGTGCAGGACCTTGTACTTGACCTTGTTGAACCTCCTGAGGTTCATACAAGCCCACTCCACAAGTTTGTCGAGGTCCCTTTAGGTGTCATCCCATCCCTTATGCACAACCACACCACTCAGCTTGGTGTCATCAGCAAACTTGCTGAGGTTGCACTTGATCCTGCTGTGTCAATGGTGAAAATATTACATGGAAAATATTAATATTAAAAAAACATAAATATTAAATATCCCCCTAAGGGACATCACTTGTCACTAATCTCCATTTGGACGTTGAGCTGTTCACCACTACCCTCTGGATGCAACAGTCCAACCACTTCCTCATCCACCAAGCAGTCCACCCATCAAATCCACATCTCTCCAATTTATAGAGAAAAATGTTGTGGGGGGACTGTATCAAAGGTCTTACAGAAGCCCAGACAGATGACATCCATAACTCTTCCCTTGTCCACTGCTGTAGTCCCTCCATCATAGAAGGTCACTAGGTTGGTCAGGCAGGACTTGCCCTTGGTGAAGCAGTGCTGGCTTAATGGCTTTAAACTGGAAGAGGGAAGGTTTAGATGAGATGTGAGGAAGAAATTCTTTGGGTGTGAGGGTGGTAAGACCCTGGCCCAGGTTGCCCAGAAAAGCTGTGGCTGCTGCTCCTCCCTGGAAATGTTGAAGGCCAGGTTGGATGAGGCTTTGAGCAACCTGGTCTAGTGGAAGGTGTCCCTGCTGCTGGCAGGGGGGTCGGAACTGGATGAGCTTTAAGGTCCCTTCCAACCCAAACCAGTCTGGGATTCTATGATTTTTTTAACATACCCATTACTGGGTATATGTGTTCAAAAAATGAACATATATAAATAATTATTTCAAAACAGTCACTACAAATCTGGTCACAACAGTATTGCAGACTGTGGAAAAATAATCTGACTTTTAATAACATCAAGAAACAGGTAAAAATTAAGGAGCACAAAAACCATTAAAATTCAATAATTTATTTTTTTTACTTGATTTATTTTAACTCAATATGCCTCACTGCTAACCAGTAAACATCTTGGAAAATGAAAGTAATTGTAAGAATAAGAATTAGAAGGGAATTTGAATTTTATCTCTTATAAACAGAATATTATTACTAAGAAATTCTGAAGCCATAGTTAAGTTTATTTCAAGCCATTAAACACTGGCACTTATTTTGTCTGACATTTGATTCTGTTCAGGCAGTAACAGCTCAGTAACTCAGATAAGTACAACTGTAAATATCTGAAAAAAAAAAGGATTTTATCCTGAGACATCAAAGTCCCATTAGTCTACAAGAAATTTAAGAAAACTGACCAAAAAAAAAAAGAAAGAAAAAAGGAGATACATTTTTATTTTAATTTGGTGTGCGAGACAATACCCATGTACCTGGAAAAAAATGGCTCATGTTGTTCACATCCACAAAATAATCTTCTTAATATTTATGGTTTGATGCTGTTATGTATACAGTACTGAGAATGCAGGTCAGCAGTTGGGTTGCTGATTTCAAGAAGCCATATTATACTTGTGTTCAGAGATTAAAACAAGAAAAAAAAACCTCCCACAGCTTGTTGTTCTTCATAATTCAAAGCACAGCCCCATGCATCACCCAGCTTTCTCCTTACAGGCAACAGTTCCTCCGTGGAGATGGAAGGTATGGCCACCTCAGCCACCCATGGACTCTTCCATCGTATGATTCGTGAGACCTTATCCTTAAACAAGCCAGTTACCTTTCCTACAGAGAGCAGGACCACACAAACTGTGAACCACACCTTAAGAGAACACACAAGACCATGCTGAGGTCAAAGAGCTTCATCCAGAACTTGCTACTAATTTATTGTGGGCCACAAAAATATCTGAACCTAAATTGTCTCTTTTCTCCTGGTCACCAGTGGAAAACAGAGCACCTTTAACATGCTCCAAATAGGTCACCCAAAGTCTTCCACTGAAGAGAATAAAGTGGATTTTCAAAGGAATAGATAAGAGCCACTCACTTTCCATAGGAGCTTTCTTATACCTTCAAACTCTCTTGTCTTCCTTCCCCATTAAACATAGGAGGCAAAAAAATAACAATTTCCCAATTTATTCCAAAAGATAAAGCAGGAAGATGAGCAAGATCATCCAGGGAATCAAGCTGATATTAGAGGGAGGAAACATCACACAGATAAAACAGAACATGTGCTGTTTGCCATGGGAGGAAAAATGTCTCAAATGTGCCCTGGTAGGAGTTCAAGTGTCCTTCCCTCTGAATATTAGACTTCATTTGATGGCAAATTGTCTTCAGAAGTCAGTGATTATTTAGTAGTTACCTTGTACTTACTTTGATTTCTTAATGAACTGGAAAAATCTTTAGACTCAAAGGTCTTTAGATCCCTGATGAGCTGTTACAGGTATTTCTGAGCTAGTTTCATCACCTTGACCATAGCTACATGAACATGAACGGGTAAGATCATACTGATAGATCATCCTTCATCACGGAGCCCAGCAAGCTCATAATATCTACCTCACTTGAAATCTGTTCCTGGGAGACCTTCACACATCAAGATTTCCTAGCTCCCAAAGAGCTCCTCTGCATTAGGCATAGTTGATAAATAAACAATTTTGACAGCAATGTCAAAACAAGGACAAAAATCTATTCAACACCACCCAGGATGCTATTGTCCTCTTTCTAAACAGGCTCAGAACCAGCATTAGCACACAAGAGCATCCCAAACCTTGAACACTGACACAAGTTGAGCTTCTCTCACGAATTTTATGACTAACACACCATTCTACCCAACCTCAGCCACCCATGGACTCTTCCATGGTATGATTCATGGGACATTATCCTTAAACAAGCCAGTTAAGTTTCCCAAAGAGCAGGACCACACAAACTGTGAACCACACCTTAAGAGAACACACAGGACCATGTTGTGGTCAAACAGCTTCATCCAGAACTTGCTACTAATTTATCATGGGCCAGAAAAATATATACCCAACTCATGCTTGAAAGAGTTGGTGGTAGGAACTGTTTCTCCAGGTGTGTTATTGAGGGAGTCTTGTACATGAAGAAAGAAAATGGGATTAACACATGTCTACATGGAATACAGTGAAATGCACTGAAGAAGATGAAAAAAAGCAAAGTATAATAGTCTCCAATGACTTTTTTATCTTAATGTTGTATGTAAATTTAGTTTAAATTCTAATATTATTTCTTTGTTTAGAGAATGAAAGAGGACAAAAGCATTTCCAGATTTAATGCTCCTTTTGTATGGACAAGAACGAACATTTTTAGGATTATATTGGGAACTGTACATCACATTTCAATTCTCTTCCTGGGAAATAATATATAAACAATGAACACCCTTAAATTCTGTTTCCATTTTGTTTATTAAAGTTTAAACATTTATCTTCACAGATTAAAACAAGTGGTTTTTTTTTTTTCCCTTAGCTTTTCCCATATGGTTTTTCAAGCTTGGTGAACACACAAGACTTCTCTTTCAATGTAATCCACATAAATACAAATTTTATAAGGAAAAAAATAATTAAAATACAAAAATCCTGATCTAGGTTTTATGGAGATAAAAGCTGGAGTCATGGCTTTCTGTGGCATACCAAAAAGAGCTGAAGAGCATTGGTTTTAGATGTTTAAGAGGAAAAAGGAATCCAGAGGGGTGGGGGGATGAAGGGAGGGTGAATTATTCCATTGCAGCAGGGCAGTGTTAGCATGCTTTTGTACAGAATAATGCTCAGGAGTCCTATGTTGTAATTTCATATATTGCTAAGTGGAAATATCCAAAATATAAGTGTATTTTAAGAGCCTAAATAGCTATTTAATTGCTGTCTGAACAACTGCATGGCAATTTACATCCTTCAAATGATGGTAATTGTGGACAGACTTGACGTAGAAAGCTCTAAGAAAGCCACTAGCAAATTGTTGCCATACAAGGGAAGAGTAAACAGTGATTATTTGAGCTCTAAAACATGAAATAATAATTCCTTTAAAAAAAAAAGATAGAATAATATTACCTATAAATTATTCTTCAATTAAGAGAGCATCAGCATCTCAATTAAGCTTCTATTTCCAGGGATTTATATGGTAACTAAGCTGCAAAGAGTTGCTCTAAGCTGAAATATAACACACACACATACACACACAAAAATCATCATCCTGGCAGTAGAATTTTTAGATGTATAAAAAAAAAATTGAAAAAAAAATCTTTTCACTATCTTTAACTTGCATGAAATGGAAATGAGTAGCAATGTATTTCAGCACAGTGGCTGAGAAATGATGATCAAGCCTATAAATGGCTTCAGTTACTCATCACTAGTTAAATATTTACCCCTGTGTGTGTCTCTTGCAGCCATCAGCGTGGCAACAACAGCCTGGCTATTTTATTCAATACAGTCTATAGCTTTCTAAAACAAAAACAAACAGAAACAAACAATTTCTTGATTCAGTGGTCCTATTACTGGGTCCAAAATACTGCTGATTATCCTTCCAACACTTGCTTTCCCCACCTGCATGAGGAATATTAACTCAGAATATGATGTGAATTAAGAGGAACAATTACCATCTCCCTGTTTCTACTGGTTTGATTATCAATTTAACTCATTATATATCAGTTCACAACCTTATGGTTGAACATAAATGCCATACTTGGAAATAAATCAATATTAAATGGCCCAGTAAAAAGAAAAAAGTTTGAATTTTGTTTGCAAATGGTAAGGTTTATTCCAGAGAAAATAAAACTCGTGTAGATCAGCCCCCCAAAATTAATTTATTAGAAATATTTTTTAAAGAATTCAAGGAAAAGTGAATATCCAAAGAACAAATCTTTGTCCTGTCACAATCCCAGCAAGAGGGAAAGTCCTCTAGATTTTAGCAAAGCAAAAATCTCAGTGCTCTGATGTGGTACCTCTCCATTGAAATACACAAGAATATTCTGTTTTATCCCCGCTGAGAGGCTAATTTTAACATGGTTTATGATCCTACATTTTGCCAACACAGGGATGATCAGACATCATCCAAATTAACTAAAAATATGAAGTTAAAGGGGTTTAGTGAAAAGTGCCTTAACAACTGAGAGGCTTTTCAGGCATTCAGAATTAACATAACCTCATTTCAGTTCAGCTTAATTCAGTCCTAAGGCCAATTTAAGACCACTTGAATTCTATGTCCCCGCTTGTCTACAATTCAAAGTTCAGTTAAAAACCTATTAAAAAAAAAATATCCACTTGGATTATTTTTCCCCCTCTATTGTGTCCACAAAATAAGGCAGCAGCTTAAGAAATCCTGACAAATTCTTTGGAAGACTGATAAATTGGAATTACCACATTGCTTTTTAGGCAGAGTTACTGTCCACAGCAACAAAAATGATAGTGCTCTGCATTTCAAGAACAACCTCCTCCTGACTCCTCAGTCTCATCATCACTGAGAATATGTTATAATTAGATTTAACAATATGAGTTTCATGGTAAAATATACCAAATACCCACTGTCAGCAATTCTGTGTCTCCTCTACTGGTCCACAGTAGCAGATTATTTTTTTTTCCATTCTTTTTTTTAAAGTTTGGTTAATACAGCATTGCTACCAGTCTCAACTGCAGTAATTAACTGTTAATTAAGTTACCCTTGAACTTGACCTAATCAAAACAGTAGCAGCCATCCATCTGTTCCTCTGCTCAGATGCCACAAAACTCTTATTTTTAGCCTTTTACCTTTCTTATTTACTTACAACCAAATGAAAATGGGAATTCCTCTCCCCAGCTCCAGTTTGGTTAACTTTAAATATTTACAGCTTTTTATAAGAAAAATATAAACCATCTTTCATCAGAGTGAAAGTACATTATTATTCACAGATCCCAGCATGGTGGGGTTGGAAGGAACCTCAGGAGATCATCCAGTCCAACCTCCCTGCCAAAGCAGGGTCCCTACACCAGGTTGCACAGGAAAGTGTCCAGGTGGGTTTGAACATCTCCAGAGATGGAGACTCCACAACCTATGATCTTCTCTTTTCTCTGAGTACCTTTCCTTTGGATTATAGATCAAACAGTGAAAATCTCAGGCCAAGAGGTAATGGAAATTTCTTCCAAATTTGCTTGGAAATGCTTTGGAAACTCCTAAAAATAGAGTTCTAGAAATACTTGTAGGGTTAATTAACATGTTCATTAGTGGTCCTACTGCAACACGCCAACAGACTTTTCTTAGTCTTACCAAATAATTTGATTTCAAATAATTTTTTTTAAATTCTGTATCTATTTCTAATGTTACATTTCATTAAAAAAAATAATCATAATAATTAAAAAAAATAATAATAAATAAAATCTGTTTTCCACACCCAGGAGTTGAACTTTGCAGTTGGTTTGGGACACATTTAATTAGCAATCTCACAAATACAGTATCATTTTACTCTGGGTAGTAAACAACTAATCATGTCAACTTTGTAGTCTGATGCAAGGAAGATATAATTGAAGGTTGTTCCTTAACTAAAATAAAAAAGTTACTAGTGGAAAACCTATTGCAGAAGAAATCTTTATCAGCCTGGGTGTACAAAGAAGCAATTTGATTTCTGGTTTACCACTAGCATACTAAAAGCAAATACACCAATTTCAAAAGGTTATTACCCACTCACTCTTGAAAAACGATTGCAAAACAGATGCTTGATTTACTTTCCTCCCCCCAACCCCTTATTAAAATGCAACTCTTCTTATTTCCCTGTATCATTTAAAAACTTGGGATTATTCTGAGTTGATCCTTCTGGCTGCCTTTGGCAGCAGCAAGTATCTTCACGCTTACCTGAAGCAATTAGGAAGCAATTATACCCTGACTATAAAATATTTCCTTGAATTTGGTGTTAATATTGTATAATTTAATGATTTCTTTGTTATTGATGAGGTGGGCTGAAGCAGAGAAACCCAAATGGAGGACATCCTGTTGGAGCTTTCTTGTGTATAATTCACCTGCTCCTTTTGCCCAATCCCAAACATCGTAACACTTGATCTCCACACTTGTGGTGGTTTCACTGGGCTGGCAGCCAAACACAGCTGCTTGCTCACTCCCCCTCCACTGAGGAGAGGGGAGAGAATTGGAGGAATAAAAGTAAGGAGACTCGAGGGGTGGAGATAAAACCAATTTGCTAATTGAAATAAAATCATAACAGTAATAATAGAATATGCAAATGAGTGATGCACAGTGCAATTGCTCACCATCCTCTGACCAATGCCCATCCAGTGCCAGCCAGCGACCCCAGAGCAGAAACAGTCCCCAAACTGAAACTGCAATTCTGGAAGAGTGAGCCTGAGTGATCCCCAAGAGAATCCCCAGATTTCCAGTCAACCCTGGTTAATATACTGAACATGATGTGATATGAGATGGAATATCTCATTGGCATATGCAAATGCTAATTTTGGGGTTTACTAATTACTATGTTTCACCTCCTGTCCAAGTCCTTTGCACTTGAAGACTGGCAAAATGTGAAGTCCTTGAACTTCCAGCAGCAACTAAAAACATCAGTATGTTATCAACATCCTTCTCATAACAAATCCCACACTGAAACTAGAACACAGTGCTTTCTACCTACTAAAAAGAAAATTAACTCTATCCTAGAAAAACCAGGACAGAAGTTCACTGGATCACAATATCCATTGCTTTGAGAAAGGACTTTGTTGGGGTTTTCTTTAATGACTGTTTGATGACTCTGTGTGCGATGACCTGGTGGTTCCCTGACACCTGAGGGCTCGTTAAATCCATGCCTCCTTGAGAACATGCTGCCAGCAGCAATTTTTCTGCCCAGTTTGGGCACAGGTTGCTGTTAACACTGCTGCCTGGTGTCTTTCTGGAGGCAGCTTTCCAGTAATCAGAGCTCCCAAACACATTCCTACTCCAGATCAGCTCATGAGCTTTTTTTTTAATTACCATTATTATTATTATTATTATTAGTAGTAATATTTTTATTATTATTATTATTAGCTTTATTTCTTTTTCCTTAGTTATAGGAAAGCAGCTTCCACCTAATTTTTAAGGCAACTTGCAGACCAGAACTGTGAACAACCATCTAACCCTGAAAAACCAATTCAGAAGAGCAAGGAACCAGAACAAAACACAAAGTTGCATGTAAAATAAGAGCTGGAATACTCAGAAAGACCTTTTCTAAGGAGATCTGAAACCCACAGGTCCTGGGTAACTGTGCCCCTGATTGTTCAATGAGTGCCCTCACTCAGCCTGGCAAGGCAAAAATGCTCTTGCAATTCACCCTCAGGCTCTGCCTCCTCCTACAAAAGCTGCTTCTGAAGCACCTCTTGCTGCTGCATCTTTCATACATAATGTATTTCCAGCTAAACTGAAAAATCAAATCAGAATTTTTTTTTTTCCTGTGTTCTTTTGTTTTTAGCTATACTACACTAAAATGACCTAAAAAGAAGGGAATAAGTTTCATAAAACCTTAGGAAAAACACAGCAAGCCTCTGAAAGTAATCTGGAAAGTCAGCAAAAGTAGTTATCTACCTGTTTTTAGATTTCACTTTGTGCTTTTTACATTCTTTTTACCTTCAGTATATGCTGCAACCAATTTATCTCAAGGTAACTGAGATTTTTCTCATGTTTCCATTAAAGATAGCAACACAGAAACCTCCAGAGGAACTGGGACACTATATAGGAAACTCTAAAGCTTAAATCTTTTTTTGAGGTCCCAGTAAGTTTTTCAGCCAGCTGCTTTTTTAAAAAATGAAAAGAAAATGAAATATCAGTTTAATTGAGCTACTGCCAAGTGATAAGTTGTATTTACTAATGTAGCAGAAAGATATCAACATACACCCTATATCACATGTAGCTTGTCTACACCACTCAGGACTATTGTACATTAATGTGCTTTTCTCAATGCTTGCAACAAGAGAAGATGACAACCTAAAATGTCTCCATTCTTAGAGGTGTTCAGTCACAGATCATAGAGTGGTCTGGGTTGGAAGGGACCTTCAAGCTCATCCAGTCCCAACCCCCCTGCCAGCAGCAGGGACACCTTCCACTAGACCAGGTTGCTCAAAGCCTCATCCAACCTGGCCGAGAACACTTCCAGGGAGGAGCAGCCACAGCTTCTCTGGGCAACCTGGGCCAGTGTGTGTTCCTGCTCAACTGTGAAAATTAGTGTAGCAGCTTTTCATCAAAGACGTTTTTCCCAAAAATTGAATCAAAGTCAAAACAACATAATCTTTTTGATAATTACAGCTTCAGAAACACACAGAACCTACTAGCCAGACTGCCCCCAGCAGCAATTCCTCTTCACTGCTCCTTTACAGCCACTCCACAGCACTGGTACTTCTCAGAATTTCCCTTGAATGACCATCATGTACTTTGTGAACTGTTTAAAAGAATGGTTTTACACCATAAATACAGAATACAATTTTTAAAGTAACATGAACCTGTTAGAACAAGTCCAGAGGAGGCCACGAGGACGATGCGAGGGCTGGAGCAGCTCTGCTGTGAGGACAGGCTGAGAGAGTTGGGGCTGTTCAGCCTGGAGAAGAGAAGGCTCTGGGGAGACCTTATAGAGGCCTCCCAGTACCTGAAGGGGCTCCAGGAAGGCTGGGGAGGGACTTTGGCCAAGGGCAGAGAGTGACAGAACAAGAGGTGATGGCTTGAAACTGACAGAGAGGAGATGGAGATGAGATGTGAGGAAGAAATTCTTTGGTGTGAGGGTGTTGAGACCCTGGCCCAGGTTGCCCAGAGAAGCTGTGGCTGCTCCTCCCTGGAAGTGTTCTCGGCCAGGTTGGATGAGGCTTTGAGCAACCTGGTCTAGTGGAAGGTGTCCCTGCTGCTGGCAGGAGGGTTGGAACTGGATGAGCCTGAAGGTCCCTCCCAACACAGATCATTCTGTCATTCTGAAAGTACTAATGTAAGCTAGGAAGCTTCTTGTCTACAGTGTTAGGTTTGGAACAGATATGATCTGGGAAACCTGGATGATCAACGTGAGATCTGATGCTACTCCAAAGGCACTTCAGGAAGCACCAGATCACTTCCCAATCTACAGCTGGCATTCGTAAGTCTTACTGAAATAAAGTATGAAGAAAAATATTGGAAGCATGTTCATTCCTGAATATTTTCCCCCCTTAATTACTTTTTCCTAGCTCTGAAACACTTCTTCCACTCAATATATTTCAGTCTGTGTTTATTTTGATGATCAGAGCCAAACACCTCCAGAAGTAAGTGTCTATATGGTGCTCACATCACCACACAGAAGGGATTTTGTTTGGGTTTTTTTTAAGTGAATCCAGGTGGCCTTGTGAAGGAAGTAAATACATACACACCATACTTAGCTGCACTGCAGGGGTGTCTCGGAACTATGTATCACCTGCAAGCACAGATTATTTACCCTGGAAAAGAAGTAGATGAGAACAAGTTTCAGTTAGAGCCATCCTCATCCACCATCATTAGCAGACCTCCTTTGAGTAGACAACACAAACTGCCAGTTCTGAGCAACTCTTAAGATACAGTTCCTTCCCCACATCATCTTAAAAGCATACTAGGTGCAAGATTGACACAAGACATAATAAATCTTCTGTTTAAAAAGTTCCCATAGCTCAAGAACTTCAGGCATTTTGCATTTCCACAAGTACCACCTTCCATCTGAACGTTCAAAAAATCTATTCCCACAGAGAAAACAACTTATTAGTAAACAACTAACATTTCCCACAGTGAAAACAATTTATTTCCCACAGAGAAAACAACTTATGAGCAGAAAGCACACTGGAAAGGCAATCTGGGTTCTGCAGAGCAGCTGCTCATCAATAACACTACTTTCAAAATACACATTATAACCACGTCTGGTTGAGCATGCATGGTACAGGGTGTTACATCAAATGCTTACATTAATGCAGCTTTGGATCTTGATAGTAGAAGCATATTAAAACTTTTAATACTCCATTTGTAATCCTGACACACCTGGAAGTCTTGGTTTAAAAACTGGGAAGTGAAGGTTGGCATGTTTAGATCTCAGCCTCCACAGGGAATAGACCCATTAAGGACAAACCTCAATTGCCATTTCTTTTATTCCACCAAGATTGCTTGATTAATATAAAGGCAGCTCTCAAAACATGATTAAACTTAAGGTTTTAGAGCAAAGAAGCATTCCAAGGTGTGTTATCAAAAGGAAAAAGAAAATTCAAGGTATGCATATTAAACATGAGTTCACTTTTCAGCGGTGTGAAAATGAATGAGCAACGTGAACCTCCATAAAACAATAAAATGTGAGAAAGGACCAAAGCAGACTTATTTTTAAATTAGATATCTAGCAATCAAGGTCAGAAACTCAAAACATTTTTAAAAAACATGTACTAGGAATTAACTTTGTCTTTTTTCTTGAGAGGAGCTTTGCTCCCCCATGGCACGCAATCTGCACACAGAATTTCCTAAACCCCAGCACTGAGGAGCTTCTGTTTATCCTCCATCAAGGCAACCCATGAGTGCTTGCATGTTTGTGCAGCGTGATCAAGGATGTTTACAGAACTATTCATCATTTCATTCTGTCTTGTCCAGAATCACTGACTGTTCCTTGAAGCAGAACAGCTTCAAGAAAGGTCCACACAGTTTTCAAACTAGATAAATTAAACTTTGAATGCACTGGTACCTTTACTTGATGTCACTGAAGATAGATAGGTCATGCTCCATCATATAGCCCATATTTTCAAAACTCAAAGGAGGGTTTTTCCCTGTTACTTTTTATTTTTCCTTTGGGGAGGAAAGGTTCCTCTTACATCCTCACTTTCTGTAGGTCTTGTACCATTGACTTTCTAATGTCCAACAAGTGCAAAAGAGCTGCCAACAAAGTTGGCTTCTTTTTTTCTTTTTCATGTTTTTTTTGTCTTTTAGTTTTCATAAATACATTACTCAACTTTCCCTAGATTCTGTGTCCCAGTCATGAACAAACTACAAATTAGGATCTCCAAGTTTTACCCCAGATGAAACACTCCTGAATGGCATCACCACAAAGCAGAAACATTGGTGTTCCTTGCTGAGGAAAAAAGGCAGCAATCATATACTTCTCAGGATGTGGATCCGAGACAATGAGGTAGAGACTGATCAATAACTTGGAAGTAGTTAATAAAAATAAGTAAAATCAAAACTGCCATTTTTTTCCAGGTGCCTTTGGATGAGCATCTTCCAACCCTCAATTTCTGATGACACCCTCCTAGACCAGCTAGCACAGGGATGACTGAACAACATAAGATTTTTCTCCTGAGGCTTGAGCACACCTAGATCTTACAGTCCTCACTATTTCCAGCCTCTCCAGCACAGAAAGTCATGGCACAAAAGCCCATCTCTTCCAGTGCTGTGCAAATAAACATCAAGCTTTGACTTAGTAAGGAGGCAAAAATAATGAGAGCCAGAAGCTGGTTTCATTCAGCACTGTGATTTATTTCAGGTTGGCAGCTCAGACAGCTACCGTGCTTTCCTCTAACCTCCTTGCTTGATGGATGGTGCCCCAGCATGAGTGGACAGAGAAGTGACAGAGGTGATGGCAGCCTGCCCTCAACTCATGTTTGGGTGATGAACCAGAAGGACCCGCTCAGCCTTCAAGCACAGAGTGAGGAACACTGACTACAGAAAGAAATCCAAGAAACAAGTGGCTTTTAACACAAGGCTTACTCAGGAGTGAATCTGTGGGAAACTGTGAGTTACCATTACTGGAAAATTGATGTTGGGTAAGAGCAGAATCAGGCCTTTTGCGATTTTTATCTCTTCTTTTGCAGTGCATTTCATATTCTTGAGGCTGAACTTTGTTATATGGAATCTATTATCAGGTCCTCATGCAGGCACAGCTCCCATTAGTGTCAGAAAGAGTTACCACACACCTGCTCATGGAGAGGAGAGCAGGCTCCCCCCTGGCAGGACTTCTTTCAGAGAAAAACCTCACAGAACTATCAAGGAAAAAGACTTGAAATTTTAAACCCCTTCAGGCAATGATTATAGCTCTGCTGGTCCTTCAGAGGAGCTTAAAGAGCCCCATTATATGAAATAATATCAGTATTTGATACCTGGCATGAACTCAAAACATTTGTGACATGAGAGGACACCTAAGTTATATTTCAAACAAGAACATGAGCAGGTGGCTACTTTGCTAGTCTGCTATCTTTTGCCTTCCTAGGCAAGAAATATTTGGTTTTAAAAATCATCTCTAGATCTCTATTTCCACCTACACAGTGCAACTTGTGCTCTCCAAGAGCTTTTATCACTGCAGCAGGACCCAGTCCTCCAGCTGCACGCACGTTCTCAGCCAGCAATGCTCTCTGCTGGTTAAGTGGTTCACTTGACCCAGGCCAGCTTACAGCAGCAGAAGAAATGAAAGAGAGCTTTGCTGTAAACCCAGGGCCAAAGGTGACCTTTCCAGCACTGTTTTGGCCACGATTCATCTCCTCCCAACAGATTGTACATTGCATGAGGCAGCCTGGTCCTTCCCAAGGGTGGGAGGATGGCAATGAGGCACCGAGAGGTCAGCAGAGGAATAAAGGCTTCATTAAAGGGGCACAAGGTAAAATTCCCTATTTCCATGATGTGAGCACAGAGAACAAGTAGATGGAGCACTTGGTACCAACAGGGAGGTTGTGACAGCACAATTTTCCCTCTTCTCTGCTTTATGAGAGACTGGCCTGTTGTTATGAAAATATTTTCATAAAGATAATTATGGTTTTCAGTAATATATACAGCACTGAAATCTGAAGTGATGAGTCAAAATACATCATCATTAGAAACCAATTTTACTACCATAAAAATTACAGAAGACATCTTATGGTAGTGGAACAGAGAACTTTGCTTCTCTCTTTCCCTGAAAAAAGAAAAAAACAAATTATGTCCAAAACAATTCTACCCAATCATCTCATGAACTTAGTAGTAGCACTTGTCCTTCATTTCCTTTATCACAGTGTTTTCCCTTCTCTCCCCAGCACTACACAACAGCTTTTTCCACTATAGCACAAAAGCATCAATCTCTGTCCCAGCCAGAGTGGGAGTTGGCATTTAGGCCAGTTGTGCTGCCAGTACCTGTGTACTTTGTTTCGTTAACCCAAAACTTTCCTCTCAGTAACCTGCTTAAAAATTTAAGTGAGTAGGGGCTGAAATAGGAGGAGAAGGTGCAGCAGCATTTCTCCCAAAGCCTTGCTGACTCTCCTAGTGATTTTCAAGTCTGCAGATAAAGAGATCAAGAGTGAAATACTGTAAGAACTTATTCTGGAGCAGTGGAAGACCTGCCAAAGGTGGTCCCATTCTGAAAGAACATCCCCTTATGCCTAAAAAAAGTGACATTGAAAGGCAGTTACATATCTGCTAGGCCAAGTCACATTTGTAGGAGATTTGAGGCACCAAGTCCTAACAATAGGGTAGGTAAGGAAGTGATGCTGGAATAAACTAATTTTGTGGAGATAAAAGTGTCATAAATGGGCCAAAAGATGAACTAAGCATGTGCAAAAGAAAAGTTCAACTAAAGGGCACAGTGACAAAAGTTTCAACAACCACCAGAAGACTCCTGAAGAGAATCAAAAGGATATCAGTATACATGCAAAAAGGTCCTTTTAACATATTAATGTGTTATGGGAAATGTGATGTATATGTTAATAGTTTCTTGGAAAATAAATGGATAGGCAGGTTTTGATAATATAAAGCTTTTGTAGAGGGATGAGTCGCTATGAACAATAGGTGGAGAGATCCCTGTAAATCCAGCACTGCAATAAAGAACATCTGCTTCTTAAAACTTCACCAAAACATTGGTGTTAAGAAGTTCACTCCCAATCTTGTTGACAAAGAGATGTCCATGTGTGTTTATACAACTCTTGTGTAATTACAGCAGATTCCACACACCCAATGTGCCCACACATGTGCCTCCCAGGAGCAATCCCCCCCTGTTCCAAGAATTGCACAGAGACAGTTGGAGGCAACTTCTTTCTTGAGAAGATTAGAATCTAGTCCTTGAATCAGACACACCAAGTGTTCACAGACAGAAGGGATGAAAAGGAGGTGATGTGGAAAAAACTTTAAAATATGATAGAAGCATATCTGAAAATAAATATTGAGAACTCAATGGCTGTTGGGTCTGAAGCACACACAGCCTGGCAAGCAATTGTCATCTCCCCAACTGTTCAAAAATGGTGAGTATCCCCAAACCTATGATAAAAAAGCAGAAGCTAAATGGAGCAGAGAATATGGCCAGAGCTCAAATTCACTTGTGGAAAGCCAGATGACAGGTTTTGCAGTCAGTAAGACAGGAGGAGAACTATGTTCTGATTTGTATATTACAATGCAAACAGATTGCAAACAAGTTCCTAATCTCGCCGCATTTCAGAATCAACCTGAGTTAATTAAAGTTGGCAGGACTTCTGAAAGAAATACAGCAGTTACCTTCAACAAGTATTTGCTGCAGTGACACATACAAAAAACTTGTTTATTATTCTGGAAGTATGGCTGTTGAAGCAGACCATGAAAATTTTGGCCAGGGACACAAAGCACCGTGTGCTCGCTGAGATAGTTGCACTGTGCAAACCCTGTGTTGCACAACACTTAAAACAACTGCAGCTGAAGAACAAGAGTTGTCTTTTCTCCTCCTGGCACCATGGATATCTTGTACTAGGATCCTTCCCACTAGAGCCCAGTTAGCCAGTTCCATCTGTCTATTTGCATATTAAGCATTAATAAAACCCCTCCCTACCTATTGTTGTGCCTTGAATGGAAAATTGTTTAGCAAAGTGCATCACTGGCACTGAACCCACGGGTCTGTAGAGCTTGGGGGTGGGGGGGAAGTAGGAATATTTTCCCTGTTTTCTTGACATTGAGCCTTGGTCAGAGACAAAATTTTAGTCATTAAAACACACATCTTCTGAGTTACAAATTTGTCCCAAAAGCAGTTAGCTACTGGCTTTTAAATTACTTCTTTTGAGGAAGAACTTCCTTTTGTCATTTACACAGTGACATTACTACATTACAGATCAACTTAGGTATGTTTGGTACCTATCCAATATGCAGCCTAATTTCCTGCCCTCTTGTTTCTGCAGTAGCTTCTCTGGCCAAGGTGCCTATTTTAGTCATTTTCACTGCAATGACACCAACACTGATTTGGTGACTGGAACTGGAGACCTTTGCTCAAGATCACAGCCAAGGAAATCCAAATCCATCTTTCCTGCACCTGTTCTGTTGTGGTGGGAAAGAGAAACAGCAACAAGGTGGTCCTCTATCCTTCCTAATTAAACCCTTAATTGGGGTATTTTATTCTGGAGAACAGGAGGCAGAGGGGAGATCATCTCACTCTCTCCAACTCCCTGAAAGTAGGGTGTAGAGAGGTGGGGGGTCAATCTCTTCTCCCAAGTAACAAGCAATAGGTCAAGAAGAAATGGCCTCAAGTTGCACCAGAAGAGATTTAGATTGGATATTAAGAAAAATTTCTTTACCAAGACAGGTGTCAAGTATTGGAACAGGCTGCCCAAGGAAGTGGTGGAGTCCCCATCCCTGGAGGGATTTAAAAGACGTGCAGAGGTGACGCTTAGGGACATGGTTTAGTGGTGGACTTGGCAGCGCTAGATTTACAGTTGGACTCCATGATCTTAAAGGTCTTTTCCAACCAAAATGATTCTACAATTCTAAGCCATTCCTCTTTGCAACAACACCATTAGTTCTTAAAATACACATGAATATCGCTGTAGGCCACCATAAGGAGCTGTAAAACTTTCCATCCTGAAGCAGACAGTTCCAATGAGTTCTTGACAGCCCATTTCATACCAGTCTGGAGACATAGACTGCTTAACCCTAAATCAGTGTCCCAGCCCAGAGTTAGCCCACTTATTATTAGCTGATAAAAGAACAAATTATAGAAATATGCACCCCTCATATTAGAATGAGAATTAGAGTCCCACCTTCTGACACACACTGAGAACATCACTATGTCCTCCTACCCAGCTCTTCTTTAGGAAGATATGTGATAAAATTGATGACAAATCCTTATTATTTTGTATTTGATTTTATAACAGTCCAGTTGAAGTTTCTGCCCAGTTTCCTTATTCAGTAGGAAGACAACTCACAGGAGATGTCTTCATGTGGAGCCCTCTTAAGCTTCCTAAACATTTGATTTAGTGGGTTTTCCACTAGTTAAATTCCACAGAGTTGCTTTTCTCCTTTTAGACAAGGTGGAAAAGGAAGAATAATCAACATGGCCAGGGAAGAAAGTGTTTTGACTACCCATACTACTATCAAGCTGATGTAAAAAATATCTTTTATTAACCTAGAGAATAACAAGAAGCTGGGTAAGATTCTGTACTTCCTTGTTAGTGTCTACATATGCTTTATGATAAATGCTATTGAAGTACTTTAATTACTTTTCCGTGTTAACCATTCACTATTGAAAGGACTAGACTTGTTTATATGATCTCAGAGCTCAAATATGAAAGTAATTGACATTTCTTCTGATCAAAGGAAGTGAATTCTTTCTGTGCTGAATTCAAAAGAAGTTTTCTCCTAACAACAATGCCTCTCAGAAGACTCTCATTACCATAATATAATCAGGTCTTTATAGGAATGGGATCAAATGCACCTTTGCACATTTTAATATTCAAGTGATGTTAATTATCTTGCAATGACTATGTTTTCTTTCAACCCCAAGCAACTTTTGCAAAGTTTTTTATGCACTGTGGTTATTTGAACAAACCAGATTGCTCACTTAAGTGTTACTCAGATATTGTAAGCAACTATTTGTCCTTGGAACCAGTTTAAGAAATGGGGATTTTCTGTTCAAAGCAAGAACGCTGTTGACTAAACACAACCCCCAGGCTGTGGAGAAGGCTGGATGCTATGCTGGAGAGAGCAATAGGTGCCTTTAGTGTGAGCAGGAAAAATAAGAGAGCTGGATTCTTTCACATGGAGAGGCTTTATGTTGTGCCTAGAGGGAGTGAGTCACAAAGACGGCAGCGCTCGCCTCTGAAAAAGTTCAGCATTTTGTTAAGGTTTAAGTTTCCAAACTTCACATCAGTCACAAGAGCTGGGATCATTCTGAAGTAGCAGAGATGAAACTAATGGCTTTATTTGAATAAATAGCTCTTTTGGAGTAAGTGAGATGAGAAGTTGAAGAAACCCTTAACAGGCACGCAGGCACAACAGCAAACTCATCAGGAATAAAAGAATCAGGCTGGTGCACAGAAGAGCTTCAAAGCCAGCAGAAAATTAGCAGTAGGACAATCAATCTTAACCATACATGATAAAGATTCACTGAATAGATGTGGTGTTTCACTCTTTGGGCTGCAGCCAAACACAGTCACACTCTCACTCTCCCCACCCCGCAGGGAGCAGGGGAGAGAATTGAAAGGGTAAAAGTAAAAAAGCTCATGGGTTAAGATAAAAACAATTTACTAATTTAAATAAAATAATAACAATAGTAATAACTGAATATCCAAATGAGTGATGCACAGTGTAATTGCTCACCACTTGCCAAATGATGTCCAGCCTGTTCCCAGCCAGCAATCCTGGAGGAGATCCCCCAGATTTCTGATCAACCCTAGTTAATTTACTGAACATGGCATGATATGATATGGAATCTCTCACTGGTAGAGCCAAATACCAATTTTGGGTTGTGATAATAACTACATTTCCCCCCTCCCAGTCCTTTACACCTGTGAAGCAGCCAAACACAATGACCTCGAGCTCCAGCAGCAACTAATAGCATTTGTATCTTATCAACATTCTTCTCATAACAAATCCCACACTGAACCCAAAACACAGCTATTCCAGCTGCTAAGAAGAAAATTAACTCCATCCTAACAAAACCAGGCCTCCTTGTCCAGTTTTCTGCAGTACAAAAACAAGCATCACCCCTCCCAGTGGGGAGGACATGGGCACTGCACTGGGAACACAGCCCCAAAGGCAGGACTGCCTACACCACCAAGTTTTCCCCAGTATTGTCCATACTCTTGCAGAAGACAGCGTGTTCTCAGCATGTTGAAGAGGCACAATAAGACTTTGCAATTCCCCAGCACACATCATCTGGCTGGAAAGGTGGGTGGTTGGCCATGCTCACCTTCATGAGCACTAACTTAGTCTGGTCAGTCATCTTAATTATTGCATTTTTTTTCTGGTTTATAAGCAATCCATGGCCCTGCAGAACAGGGAAGAGCCAATGGCAGGAAGCCCCAGGCTTTCAACAAGGGAGTGATGGACATGGGAGCTGGTGTTGCAGATTTGGAACCACCCACATTAAAAAAGCACTTGGAGCCAACAAGTAAGAGGGCAAAGCCAACACCAGACAGAAAATAAAGTCTTCAGAAATAAAAATAAAGGTTTATCTTTATGCAGCAGGAAGAAAGGGGACTACTGAAGGGTACAAAATTGATGGGGCTGTCAGTGCCAAAGACAACAGCAATGACCTTAGCAGCTTCAAATAGGACTAGAAGGAAGTTTAAGAGGTAAAGCATGAGAGACTGAATGAAGTCACAACAGTCAAGACAGCAGATAAGATGCTGCCCACTTGTTTAGAAAGGATAGAATTTCAGAAATATTACCCAAGAAGAACTGACAAGCTTAGGACACAATAGTGGAGAACAAAGTCTTCAACATAACTACAAGGAGATGGCCTAAGAAAAAAAGGACAGATAGTCATTGAACTGCAGTTACTACATAATCAATATTTCTTCTTGATGGTTATGAAACTACAGAGTCACTGCAAAAAAAAACCCAACTGATATTTCCTCTGAAGTTTAGGGTGTTCAAAGAGAAAAGTAACTTCCTGAGCTCCTTTGAAAACCCAAGACTAAGCACTGACATCCATTTGTTCTAGTTAAGGTATGCAAATATAAATGCATTCATGAGCAAATGCAGAACATTTCAATGCCTGCTGCCTCAAATTAATATATTAAAACAGTTCATATTGTGTCTCAGCCTGTCACAGACAAGTGCTATCTCAAGAAGCTACACAAGAAAATGAAATTTGGAAATGTTGTTTCATAATTCTGGAATAAATTGAGAGCTAATGAAATAGCTACCATGCTGTTCCAGCACTTGAAACTTAATTCCAGTGTAATTCAAATGCACAGCACTGATTACCCATGCCATTTTGGGGGAGGAAAAAAAAAAGAGGGGATTTCAACTCCAATAAAATTCAAAAACAGCATCTATATTCCCACAAAAAAAAAACAGAGGAAGAAATATATCTCAATTAATATATATCTCAATTAATAACAACTCTTGGGTTTCCAGACTTCACAGTCTCATATATAAAAAAACAACAAAAAATTACTTTGCTTGATTTTAGATGTGCCTGTTCCAAATCTAACAGACACAAAGGCTGGAGGCTCTCAACTGCTCAAGTCCATGTGACTGCCATTCACTGCAGGCAGCCAGCCATATGTAGGCAGAGTCAGGGTTTTTTTTCTGATGATACATCCATAATGCAGCTGAAACAACTTGGAAATAAGATTCTTGTATCAAATTCCTCAAGCAGAAGCCTAAGGGTGTCTGGTTTTGGAAAACTGTATGCTGTATTTTAAGTTTTTTAAACAATTTTAATGCACAGAAAGCTACCACCCAACCAACAGGGTGCCACACACACACTGAACCACTTTTGACCTGAGGCTTATAAAAACATTTGACTGTGAAGAGGGGTAAAAGGAGAGATAAGCCTCCTGTGCTGTAAGACATCCCTCTGGGTGGCCCCAGGGTAAAGAACTGTGGGACTGCAGAAAAGGCTGAACTGGAGGGATCTGGGGAGATCACCTTTCTGCTGAAGGCACTGCCATAGATTATATCACCAAGGTCTAAGTTCAACTCAGTCTTGAACATTTCCAGCAAGGACAGTCCTCTACTGTTCCATGCTATTTGTTCCAATGTTTATTCTTTTTCTTTCTTTTCTCCTCTTCTAAACACACAGAATTCTCTCTAAAGCAACTTGTACTTGGTACCTCTGATCATACCACATTGGATCCTCATGAAGGGATGCACTCCATCTTCCCCACAACTACCTTTAAGGTACTGGAAGGCTGGATTACCTGAGCCTTCTCTCCTATAGGCTGGAAAAGCCCAACTCCTTAAGCCTTTCTTCATGTGCCAAGTTCTCAAACCCTCTAACCATCTTGGTGGCCCCTCCACCATCACTTCTCTAGTTTTTCTTCTCTTAAACAGAGAGGGACCAAAGCTGGGCATGATGTTCTCAGTAAGGCATAATGTGTGCCAAGTGAAACATAACGATCACAGGGTTTGCCTTGGGATGTCACACTTTGAGGCATGGAGGGACCACAGGATAGAGCTGTCTCCTCATGCTTTGTGATGCTACTGCAGACTGTAGCAAAATATTTAAGGCCATTTCACCTCTCTCACTAGGTGGGTCTGAGCTGTGCTGGTTATTGACTGCTCAGGCATCAAAGAGACTCTTATTCATGACTGCATATAGTCTCTGAGAACTCAAGGTTTTACAAGCTCTTCAAAGATCTTAACTTGGCTCAGGATTTTAAGAGCCACAGAGCAAACACCACCAGGAAATGTTAGTTCTCTCCTTGCTTGCAGGAGCTTTACAAATCTGCCCCAGTCGTAAAGTTGAGGGTTTGCACCTTTGATCAGTCATGGTCTTTGGGGTGTGGGGGAAAGAGAGGATCTTTTTGATCTTGTTTTATTTTTACTGCATTCCCACTCCTTTTCCTTTGCTTTTTTTTTTTTGAAGGAGACAAGTTTTCTTAATGAAAAGCTTTGTTCCTCATGAAACCCACATGTCACTGTTGTAACACATTTGCTACCAAAATCACCACACCAATTCACACACAGCTTTCCTCACAGGTGCACCAACCAATGCTACAGTCCTTACATCAAATAATATTTGTCTGATGATAATATTCAAGCAAACAGTCTTGTATCTATTAAAAAAACCTTTGGTACTTCACCTTCTACCCCTGTAGACAATCCCAGCAATTAGATTTCTGCAATTTGCTTGAATTCTGTTGCCACTGAGTACAGGTCCCTTCCAATCATGACAGGTCCATGTTTTGGGCAGCAGGAAGGACAAGATCTCAGCACTACCTTATACTGTTAAAAAGTGAGCTAAAAGCTAAAATCTCTGCATTTGTACTGGATTTCATTGTCAGGGATATTTTATAGTTTGGGTTTGTTATGTGATTAATATGCTGGTACCAGTGAAGTGACTAAGACCTTCTTAAAAATCTATCTAACCTGCAAGACAAGGCTTTTCAAGTAGAAAATTAATGTTTATTCAGTAAAATTTGCTTTACCAGGAAAAAAAAATGCTCAGCCTCAAGACTGTATTTTAGCAGCTGTTAATTTGTACCCAATTCAATTAGTTTGAAAGCAGTCTAAATAATCCAGTGGGGGGAAAAAAAAAAGTCACCAGATATTAAGCATGGCCATTTTCTCAATGTTGGGTTAAGAAAAAGAAGGAAACCATTTCTTTGTAGTAGAATATGCTATTTGTCCCCCATAAACAAGAACCAGGCAGGTGGTTTATTGCAAGTGAGCATCACTTGGTGCTTCTTCATGACTCTGCTCCACTTTGACCATCATGTGAAGCTGAAGTTTTGCCATGTTCCATGTGTCCCTCTCATCCATTTCAATTGACACCATAAATATCTACCCAACAGAGGGGAAACTCAACAAACTTGGTGGACAGCATCCAGAGGAGCTGGCAACAGCTGAAACCATGTGGAGTAGCACAGAGGTGAAAGTGGAAGGGTGACCTGTGGGCATGGGCCACCCAGCAGGTGAGTGGCTTTGTTCATTCTTGACACATTTGGCATGTTCCAGCTGTCCTTCCAGCCTGCTGCTGCCCCTTCTTCAGTAAGAACAATTATTCTTTAAAACAGAAAATAATTTAACCCACTCCCCACCTCCCATAACAGTTTGCTTTAACAATGCACAAGGAAAAATAAATAAAAGTAAATAGGGTACAAAAATGTCCCAAACTGGAAAAAGGCTCCTAAAAATCTCCTTAAAGTAAAGCAAACAACTCCCCTTATCCACTAAATTGCTGGGGAGGTTAAAGTGTGGATCAGGAAGTACTTATAAGGCACTCAGAAACTGTGACAGGGAAAATAGAGTCACATTGACCTCATTATTCCCTATTTTTTAATTGTGATCTTTCTTCTACAGCTCCCCTGCTCCATCTGAAGTCCTTTCTCACTGACCAGCTCACTTTCCAGTCAGCAGCATGGACAACTTTCCATTTCCTTTCCCAGACATACCTAAATACCTCTGTCCAAACCAGAAATGGTCACACATCTCAGCTGGGCAGCCTTTGCAGAAAGGTCATATTTTAATTTTTTTTAATATTTTTTTTATGAAGTCCCCAGGAATTTAACTAAATTCTGTTGACATAATTGCATGCAGTAATTATAAGAAAACAGAAATACAAGATCAAGCAGGTCAGGCTTTTATAGATTAATCACTAGAATAAAACACCTTGAGCTAAATATTTTTCCCAAATAATTCAAAGGCTTGTGGCCAAATCTTGTTTAAAAGTAAACATAAAAAAAATAATTAAAGCAGAAATTGTTTCTACTACCTCTTCAGATTCAAACTTGCACCCTTTTGGTATCACATAGCACATATCACATAGCTTCTGAGCACAGAAGCTGGGCAATATCACCTCTCAGGACATTTGTACCCTGTCAATTTTGCATTTAAAAACATTAAAATATAACATAGTTATTCAATAAATATTGAGAAAGACTTGATTTGGTTTGGTCTTTTGCTTTTGAGTAAAGTAAATACAAGTCTCCATTCCATATCCATCTATTTGGCCAAGGTGAGGTCTAAATTGAAAGTTTCTCTTGATGGAAAAGGAATTTAACTTTTAATTTAGAATCTTCTCTTTTCTTATGAAAAATGACAAGATTGCTTTGAGTGGGTTGTGGGGGTTTTTTGGTCACAACTTCTGAATGTAATTCTCACAAAGGCTATGAGAACCCAAGGAAATATGGATTCCTGCCTTTCAGCAGTAAAAACAGGCTAGACCTTCACAGGACTCATTTGGGATAAATTGGTGCTGAAAGAAAAGAAACAGCCATTGGGGTCACCAAGCATCTCCCATCCTCCAGCAAGGGCAGGGCTGCGGACAGAGAGGTGAGGAGACTCTGTCCCACCAAGGAGGCGACAGCAGGGGATGGGGACTGAAGATACCTTGTCATTTAAGTTGGTGAGTATGGTGTGTGCCAGAAAATAATCACTTTTTTTTTTTGAGCTGCCCTCAAGCCCTACAAGCTCAGGAGAGACTGATGAGCTCAAAACCCCAGAGCTCTGTTTAGCTTCTTAAAAATAAACCAGAAAAAAGGTAAA
Organism: Caprimulgus europaeus; assembly: GCA_907165065.1. Next base: position 3,224,001 of record OU015531.1, on the reverse strand, counting down.
CATCTCAAACTTACTCATCCATTCACCTCAGTTTACATCACACCATTGCCAGGATAAACGAGACTAGACCTATTTATAGCCTTCCTTTACGTGTTTGCTGCTTTTTTAAGACTCTGTTAAGTTTTCTGTACAAAGAAAGAAGCACCATTGCTCTTTTAAATGCTCGTTGCCTCTGCTAATCAATCACAATTTCATTCCATCAGGACTTACAGCCTGAGGAAGGGAAATGCAGGCAGACAGTACCAGGCAGGATTTTTCAAGCTGGATGAAGAAATTACAGCAGTTGGGATCCAGAGGAATCCTGGGCTGAATCAGAAAAGGGGTGGGCAGCAGGGTGAGGGAGGGGATTGTCCTCCTCTGCTCTGCCCTTGGGAGGCCCCATCTGGAGTGTTGCAACCAGGCCTGGAGCCCCCAACACAAGAAAGATGTGGAGCTGTTGGAGTGGGGCCAGAGGAGAGCCAGGAAGATGATCAGAGGGCAGGAGCACCTCTCTGCTGAAGAAAGGTTGAGGAAATTTGGCTTGTTTAGCTTGGAGAAGAGAAGGCTCCAGGGAGACATCACTGAGTCCTTCCAGTACCTGAAGGGAGCTTAGAAACAGGAGGGAGAGTGACTTTTAACACAGGCAGGTAGTGATAAGACAGGGGAAATTGTTTTAAACTGAGAGAGGGGAGATTTAAGTTGAATATTAAGAGGAAGTTTTTCCACCCAGAGGATGGTGAGACACTGGCCCAGGTTGCCCAGAGAAGCTGTGGCTGCTCCGCCCTGGAAGTGTTCTCGGCCAGGTTGGATGAGGCTTTGAACAACCTGGTCTAGTGGAAGGTGTCCCTGCTGCTGGCAGGGGGGGTTGGAACTGGATGAGCTTGAAAGTCCCATCCAACCCAAACCATCTTATGATTGTGTGAATCCACTGCACCCTCTTTTCCACAGCATCACCTGGAGCACCAGGATATAAAAAGAGCTTAATTATGAACGTAAATTCATAGGGACCATCATCTAAAGTTTATCTGGTTTCTGTAAATACCACATGGCAGCAGCAGAGGCACACACAGCTGGCAGGAGGCTCTGCATACTTGCATGACAAATAATCTCATTAAAGAAACAAATTACATATTGCCAACAGAACATCATCCACCTCAGACGGCTTTGGTGGCCTGGGATTTTTTTAGATCAACCCATTTCATACGTCGAGAGTATTTGAGCTTGAATAATTGGCCCCAAAATAATCCTTTGGTTTTGAGATTGATAGAATCACTTGTACACATCACGAAGTGCCAGAAGATTAAGTTGGTAATGAGATTGTACCTTTCCTCATTCTCATTAGCTTGTCAGGGCAAATAATTGATGTGCCATTTTCTGTTCTTGCCAGGTGACTGGATTTGCATTTTTTGCTTCCAAAGAAACTTCTTGTTGTTTTGTTTGATTTTTGCTTTGTTTTTTGTTTTTTTTAGGGTTGTTTGGGGGGTTGGTTTTGGTTGTTATTTGGTTTTTGGGTGGGGTTTTCGGGGGGAAGGGTGGTTGGTTTGGTTTTTTCTTGTTTAGTTTAAGATATTTAAAGCCAAACATCACAACCACACACAGGATTTGGAGGCTACAAGACAATACCATCCTCTCACCCTCCTTATTTTTACATTATTTCTCTTTGTTACAGAAGAACAAACAAGATTCCTATCATATAATGTAGGATTTGCAACTATTCCTCCACAGGTCCAACCTTTTCAAACCACTCTCATAAATGTTCACGTTGAGGCAGGACAGACCCTAGATCAGTGCTCCACCTGCTCTCTGCACCACTTAAAGATCCGCCTGTAAATGGATTTGTGTCCTGAGGTCACTGCTCTTTGTTAACACACTGAACCACCCAGCAATTTGAGTCAAGAACTCCATCTGATTGGTGTCTTTTTTCCCACCTCAAGACATCAGATTGCATCCACCAGCCTCTTGCACCATGACATTGAAGACACATCTCATGTCATGCCGGGTGTAATGCCGCAGGGAGATGCTGATGTTCCTCACCACTGCATTTTTAGTTTTATTTCATTTTTTCCATACCACACTGACAAGATACAGTTCCATCAATCTACAACTTTATTAATGATACAGAGAGCCTGGCTTATAGGTTAAAAAAACCCAATTCTGATAAAAATTCTGGGGTTTTTTACAACCTCTTTTGAAAGATTTGTTAAGTTTTCACAGCCAGAGAATAAGAGGTGTTTTAATCAAATGCAAAAGGAGTCAAACATCAGTCATTTACAGTCTTGCCATCCTCAGACACACACAATAATCCTAAATTCTTACCAACTACAACATCTCAGGGGGATCTTATTGTCAAGTGATACATTGGCACTTGACATGAATTTACAGTACCAGTGTACAATAGAGCTATGCACAAAACTACAGGCATTAATCTCCTCAGCACTCACACAAGCTGTGCTGTCCTTTATGCACCAGAACATATAGTTGGCTTGTTTATACAATACATTTTCATATTGTTTTATAACTAAATTAAAAGTGAAGACTCTTCACAATCTTTCCCCCTGTCCTGCTTTAGGTCATGCAGCTAAAAAAAAAATTACTTTTCTGTAACTAATACTTTGCCACAGATTCCTCTTTTCTTTGCCTTTAGTGACACTTATCCTTCTCCTGATCATATTTTTTATTGCTCTGCTTTAGGTACATCCTTTACCCTTATGATAGACAGAAATTCCCATTCTGACTTTGTCTCTCCATATTTTGCCCATTTACAAATAACTACACAAATACCCAGACCCATGAATTGGCCTAAAAAAAAAAAAATTAAAAATACCTAGCACCTAATAATATAAAAAATCATAATGGAACTTAAAAGGGGAGCAAGGGAAGAGTTGTTTGTTTTCCTTGACTTATAATTCTTTTATCTGAGGAGTTTTATGGCTGAATTTTATCTGCAGCAATGCCTACAGAATAGCTATTTCCATATGTTGGGTTTTTTTTTCCCCCCACTGGAAAGTCCTCCCTGCTTTCCTCCCCTCCTCCAGACTGCATGGTTGCTTGAATTCATCCATCCATCCTGCATTTCCTTGGAGCAAGTGATAAGTAGACCCATCTGTAAGTATCTGTACTTGTTTTTCCATTCCAGCTGAGAGCTGGCTGAAGGTCAGAGCATAAATTACATTTACTAGCACACATTTTGATGGGCTGAATCAATACCTATGATCAAATACACTGTGCAGCTTCCCAACAAGGACAGATCTCCACTCCTGTCATGAATTCTTTCCGTTCTTTAAATCATAGCTATCTCCATTATTCCACTGTCAAAATAACCCTGTTTCCTGACAATACAGCAAAGCACATTCTGCAGGAGGTGACATTCCTCTCCAAACTCAGTTTCATCAAGTCCCTCAGGATTTTTCCACAAAGGTAACAACAAATAAAAGGATAGAAATCTGGAAAAATTTCTCAAATCAAATATATATATATAAATAATATTTAAATTATATATTATAATATATAAATATATATTATTATATAAATATATAAATTATAATATAAATCTATAAATATATAAAATATATAAAATATATATAAATAAATTCAAATATATATATATAAAATCATAGCTCTGCTAGAAAATTAAGATTTTTTTCTAATTTCCACACATTGCTGCTGCTTTGTTAAAATGTGTTACTACCTGCACAATCCTCTTGGGATGGCATCTCAGCTGCTCTGGGTATATATGGAGTTAAATCCATATGCAACACAACTACAAGCATCCATGTACCTGTAGGATACACCATTGAAATAACCAAGTGCAGTTATTTTTCCAACTCAACACACAGAACAGAGTTTTTAGTTTTCATGAGTATGGAAGGTGTACTTCAACCTCTCCATCATCCATCTAGAGTGGTGTTTTAGTTGTTCAATTTTCAGGTCATTCTTAGGGGGAAATCACTCAGTGTCCAAAGTTTTAAATCACATTTCTGGGCTGTAGTTTTCATTTACCATTGGCTGCAGCAGAAATGCTCCAGGGACTGACTGGAGACAGGTTAAAATGACTCAAAACCAGTTCATTTCAAGAAAAACACCACTTATTCAAACATAAAAAACCCAAACCAAAAATAAAACAAACAACAAACTAAAACCAACAAGAAAAACACTCCTACCCCAACAAAAATAAATAAACCACCCCAAAAACTGCCCATCACCAAGGAATATTTTCAAGAATATCCACAATAACTAAATTTAGCATCTATCTTTGAGAATTTTGGCCAAGTTCTGTTCAGTCCAACTACCACTGGACTAGGAAAAGAGATTCTCTCTTGTAGTAAACCTTAACTTTTTTCTCTTCTTTTTCTCCTAACAGCTTCTCTATTCAACAAGGCACAGGACCCCAAGTCTACAGAATATTTCTGAAGAACAAGCACTTTAGAAGGTATTTAAGCACACCTGTAACATCTTGGACTACATTTAAGTGTTTTCCTGAAAATGTACATTATTTCAAGATTGCTTCCAACACCTATGAATAATTAAACTGAAATTGGACATGTGATTAAAGATTATGATTAAAGATCTGGCACTTAATTTATCAACAGACACTGGCTCCATAACTACCTGCACATATGTACTTGTTCTCTAGAGGTTTTCTTGTGATGCCAGCCAGCCCATGGACCTGAGGATATATAGTGTATATATTAGTTTGGCATTTATAGTCTTTACTGGCTAGGTCCAGATTCATCCAGAGGCCTCAAAGAAGAGATTTTGGGTCACAACCACAGTTACTACAAGCCCAAAATGCTTAACACATTGGGAAGCAAGAGGAGGAAGGTAGAGGTAGGCATCTTGTACCCTACTTCAGATGTTGGCCTGGGGTATGAAAAGGTCACAGGCATCACTGATAGTCAAGGACACAACCTCCTTTTCTTCAAATCAGTAAAGCACATGGAGCAGATGCTTAGGAATCAGTGTTGAAGACATCTTCTAACACTGTATCCTGGTTTTTGGTAGGATAGGGTTAATTTTCTTCTTAGTGGTTGTGTCTTGTTTGGTCACCAGCTAAATTCAACTATCACACACTGGGACATGCAGGAGCTGGGAGTTTAAGAGTAAAGCAGGAAAATTATTAATAACAGAGATTAATAATTTTCAATTTTTATTGCAAATGAAATGGAAGTCAGAAAAATAACATCAAATCAACTGGAAACTGAAGTTCAGAGAAGGTGGATGGGTGACTAAGCTGCAAGTTCCAAAAAAAGCTATTTTCAACTGATAAAAATCCAGGTATCCTCAAAGATGTGAAGAGTCATCCTTCCAAAGACTACAGTGGTTTGGATTATTGCAGAGACAGACACTAAAGGTGCCTCTGTTGATGATCACAACACCACATTCTTCTCCTACACAGCCTTGTGCCACTGAACAGGAGGAATTTGTCAAGGCAGAAAACAGCAAGGCAAGAGAGAATAAGGGAAACAAAGAGAGGAAGCACTTAAACCTTAACTTTTCTTCTTTGCTTTAGTATAATAATAATAAAATAAAGGAGGTAGAGATCTCTGTTCCCCTTGAGAGGTTCAGCAGATCTAAGTAACAAGATGAACTAGATTAAACAACATGGTTCCTATGGAAGGATAGAAATTATTTTAGGATAATCTCTGTTGTTTTCTCTAATGTGAGACCAAGCAGAGGTTCCAGAATAAACAAACTAATTTATTTAGCATCATTTCCTCCTAACAAGGTAACCACCACATAGCTTAGAGAGGACCTCTCAGAAAGGAGACTGCACCCTACACAAAAGGGGTTAGGGGTCCCTCAAGCAACCAACAGGAGAGATTTTAATTGCTGTAGATATCTGAAAGTCAGGAAAAGCTCTGTGGAAGTTGGTTTTATTTACTTTTTAGAATCACAGCACTTTGTGCTGCACACCAAAGGAAGGCTGCAGCATCCCCTTGTCACTGGATTTGTCTGGGGTTGTTCACAAAGCCAAGCTACAAAGGTTGTCAAATTTTGGCTGCCTTGAAGTTTCATTCCAGAGCTATACTTTGCCTTGGATAAACATCTGATCTCCTAGGATAGATCAGCATGGCAACAAGCAATATGTTTCATTTATTTATTTTTTAAGGTGTTTAGTGTTTTTTTTAGTAGGGTGTATTCAGGATTTCATAGTCACCTGGCATTAGTAAAACAAAACCTGCTTTTTTATCAATAATATATATATATATATTAAAATACAGCATTTTTTGGCACTGCATTGGTCCCACACAGGTAAGACAAACCACAACTAGACTGAACAGGGTAGCTCCACCTGGACCCCACCAAACAAACCCAATACTCCCTGTGCCATCATTGTCACTGTGATGTATCTGAGCAGAAGCAGCAAACCCCATCACTTCAAAATGTTCTCCCAAGCCTTTCTCAGATGAAAATAAAGTTTTCCACTGAACAGCTACAACACTTCAAACTCCTTTGTGATGTATTAATTTGGATGCATTAATTCATGAAGTACACAGTATCTCAGAGATCTTGATAAGAGCTGCCCACTGATAAGTGCTGTGCAGTGCTCTGCTTTGCAGCAGCTTTCTATATAAAACCCCACAATGTCAAACTCTTGTAGCTTGTGGAGCATACATTACTGTCACCCTAGGGCTGCAGTAACCTTGCACACTTTTCTCACTGAACACATTTCAAAGATAGGGCTTTGGTTTTTTTACCTGAAGAAATAATCCAGATTTTATGCCCCACAGTGAGAAAAGCCTTACAGCTCACCTCTCAGGTCTTTAACCATATCAAAGAAAGGTCCACTGCTGCAGGAAGGCCAAAGCACTTAATAATTTACAATTTGTATTATGAAACAAAAGAAGCTTCCAAAAATTCTCCTCAAGTACAATCCCTGCATCTCAGAGAAGTGAAAAGAACAGTTCTAAAAGTAATCAGCTGTGAGATCTTGCAATTAACTCAAAGAGGAGCCCAACACAGAAGATCTCAACTCTGTGTTTTGGGTTAATACAATTTAGTTCTAGAAACGTGGTGGCTCTGCAGCCAGACAGAGACACCGTGGGAGGAGTTGGGTTTGTGGAGAGGAAAAAAGTTAGTAAGGACCATGTCAACTCAAGAACTGAAACTGTGTCAGAAAAGTCTGGCCCAAACCTATCTAATAAGGATCTGTTTGCTTCCACTTTCCTGGAGAAGCATATGCATCTTTCAATTGTTTGGAGTTAAATAGTTACATTCTCTGCAGGGATTGGGTATGTTAAGAAACATGAATAGTCAAACTGTCTTGTCATAAAAAGCTGACCATATTTTCCCTTGGGTTAGTGGGGACTGGTCAGTGTTGGGTTCATGATTGGACTCCATGAGCTTAAAGGGCTTTTCCAATCAAGGTGATTCTGTGTGATTCTGCACAGCTCCCAACAACACGTGCTGCAGCAGCTCTGCTCTGTGGCATGGACCTGAGGAATGTCCTGAAGAGCTCGTGAAGCAGAAGAGCTGGTGAAGAACCAACCACATTGGCTGAACCTCCACCTGCCAAGCCATTTATTTACCCCACCAGCCAGCACAGGCACCAAGGGGATGGGGAAAGCATCCATGGGAGCAAACTGCATCCACTACTTGGCACTTCTATACTAAGAACAACTATTCCAGAATGAAATAAATTATTTACTGTGACGGTGACAGAGCACTGGGACAAGCTACCCAGAGAAGCTGTGGAATATCCATCTCTGGAGATGTTCAAAACCCACCTGGATGCTTTTCTGTGTGACCTGCTGCAGGGAACCTGCTTTGGCAGGGGGGTTGGACTGGATGATCTCCTGAGGTCCCTTCCACCCCCACCATTCTGGGATTCTGTGATTAGTTACAAGATATCACGCCCTATCCTAATTACATGAAACCAGGGAACTGAAATTTTCACCTACACCCAAAAGCCCGTAGGGTTCTATGTCTATCACTTGCTGTCACCTATCTGCACCTTAATTCTCTTATCTATAAAACAAGGGTAAAAATATATATATATATATATCTATATATATATATCTATCTCATTGCCTTGAGGTCCCTATATATGAGCTGCCATCTGAGAGCTGGGTATTACACTGGGAGTTATTCAATAAAATATAACCAGTCCTAACCCATTTTCTTAAGGAAGATTTCAGCTCACCCAAGATTTTAAAAGAAATAATCCCAGATAAATCTCATCTGTTTCGGTAACATGATGTTTTTCACCCTGTTTTTCCACTGTGAAAGCTCTCCAGTAAATTCCACCCTTTTTTTTTTTGCCTTTTATTTTTTTTTTTCCTTCTTTTTCCTGAAGTATAATGTCAGTTGTCTTTCAGCATTCAGAAACCAGTCTGATCTCCTGGGCTTTACGTACCAGAATTTGGAGTGATAAATGTTTCTGCCTCACCCCCAGGAATTTCAGCTGTTTGTCTTTGGGGTTTTACAAGGATGAGTGACTGACAGAAATAATACATTTTCCTTTCCAGCTTTGCATTGTATGCTTGTATAAAAAGATTCTAATATTAAAGTGGCATTCAGAGCAGCAATACTTCTCAATAAAAGAGCTGCTCATAGAAATTATATGCTAGATGATGCAGCTTCAAATAAGGACATAAATTATGTTACATTACTTCACTCAAACCTTTGGGGAATGTTTAAGTTTAGAGCAGAGCACAGTATAGGTTTTTGCTACTGAGAAATAATGTCATTAATTGCAGTATACAGCATATTCACTCAAATAAATGTACTCCACTATAAACTACCTGAGTATAAATATACCACAGCCCACCATGTCACACAGGTCCAGTGTGGGATCCCTGCAAGAACTTCCTGCTCCTATTAGAAAGGCTATGAAGAAGCAGATGCTCAAATTAAATTTGGGGTAATATACACAATGACTGCTTTTTGTGAGATTAGAGGGACTTTCTTCCTCTTCCAGCTTCATTCTACCACCACATACCATTCACAGGACTTGCTTTTAAGCAGATGGAGATTTAAAGCAGGTAAAGATATTACAAAACAGACCTGGAGGTGCTGGAGCGTGTCCAGAGAAGGGCACCGGAGCTGGGGAAGGGTCTGGAGCACAAGTGTGCTGAGTTCCCGGCTGAGGGAACTTTGGGTGTTGAGCCTGGAGAAAAGGAGGCTGAGGGGAAACCTTCTGGCTCTGTCCAAGTCCCTGCAAGGAGGGTGCAGAGAGGTGGGGGTGAGTCTGTTCAACCAAGGAATAAGTGACAAGAGGAAATGGCCTGGGGCAGTTGAGATTGGATGTGAGGAAGAATTTCTTTGCTGAAAGGGTTCTGAGGCATTGGAAGGGGTTGCCCAGGGCAGTGGTGGAGTCTCCATCCCTGGAGGGATTGAAGAGTCATGTAGACACGATGCTGAGGGACATGGGTTAGTGGGTACTTGTCAGTGTTGGGTTAATGATTGGACTTGATGGTCTTAAAGATCCTTTCTAGCCTTAATGATTCTATGATTTGAGCAAGCTTTCACCTTTGGATTTTCCAACTCCAGACCTAACTGCCTGCTCATTCAAGTAAAACCTACTTTACTTCTGCCTTTTTCCCTACCCACCTCCCACTCCCACCATTTACTTCAATGATTGCTGGATGGAGTTCTGTGCTTAGGCTGGAAATTGAGAAATAATACAGAGTATTAACACTCATTTCTCCTAGAGACAAGACTACTGTAAATATCAATGCCATCACCACCTTTGCTCTTTAGCTTTGCATTTCAAACATCCTGGATAAGGATACATCTGCTCAGTTAATTTCTAGGTTTCATACAAGCATTAAATCTTTGTGCTGGTTTTCCTCCGTTGTGTTAGACCCCAAGTTAAAATTACCACTTAGTTTTCTCTTTATTCTTCCTTTTTTAAATAGATACATAATTTCCATGAGAAGTGTTTTGGTCCTACAGACCTAAAACCAAACCCTTGCCTGATCTACCATCTCACATCCTATTTAGACTTATTTATTTATACCAAACCCTGATCTACTGGAATATTTTACAGTTGCAGTGATCCCACTTCATGGAGATAACTATTCAGGCTTCAAGAACAAGCTCTGATGAGTGCTCAAGGGGTGAGTCTCCTCACCTCATAATATGCATCTTTGTGAAACATACTTGAAAATTAATATCTCCTGGATTTTTACCACCAGAACTGCCATGAATGTTCTGTACAAGATCTTCTACTAGAACTCCATCACTGCTGTATAGTTGTGGAAATATATATTGTAATATACATTAAATAAGTTATATTCTTATGGTTAGAATAAAGTATCCAAGTCCTTGCTGAAATCAACATGCAGTGCTTTTCCAAACACATTTCACCACAGTCTAGAACAGATATATAGGGAAAAAAATCCATAAATTCTTATTTTTCAAAAGTTTTGCAGATGGAAAGCCAAGCTATGTATTGTGTATCGTGATGGATGTACACAGAGGCTCCACATCTTGTGGAAAAGACATGGAATAGGCAAGTAATTTAATTACACTGTCCTTATTTCTGTGTAATGACTAATAACAACATGAATCATCACAGCAGCCATATCTATAGTGACAGGCACTGCTTCTGCTGCATATATTGGGAATGGAAGTCTGTTTCCCAAATTAAAAAAAAATTAAAACAAATTAATAAAATAAACAAATCAAAATTTTAATTAAAATTCTTTTTCATTATTTCCTTCTCTTGCCCCTTTACCCACCTTCCCCAGGATTATGGACTTGAAAGGAAACCAGTAGAGGACTGATTTTAGTGTGTGCTAAGATCTGAACACCAAATAAATAGAACTAGTTAACACAGGAGCCAGAGCAAACGCTGTCATATCAATGACCACTTAGAAAATTGGTGATTAAACCAACGTGCCTGACCTCACTTGAGAGGTTTCATAACCAGAGGAAGCAATAGCTTGATAACTATATTAGATGTTAACATTTAAAAATCAACTGTGTAAAGATTAAAGTAATCAAATGATTGATTGCAGCTGAATTTTTCCAGTACACCCAGTTGAGCAGGCCTTTTGAATTGCCAAGAATATAATGAAGTCTCTCTTTTCATTTAAGGAATACTCTCCCAGCTGCTGCAGGTCAGCAGTCCTGGTACAGGAGTAGCAGGAAGAGTAAGAAGGAGTTGCCATGCCAACACACTTTTTAAATATATATATATTTATATATATATATATATATAAACAAACTTATTGGATAAGAATAAAATTGCTTAAAATTAAATACTTAAATTAAAAGGCAACATTTCCTTAATGCTCTAAGGATGCCTCTCCTTGGGTACATTCCAAGTGGAAGAGTTCACTTGTGGAGTGACAATATTTCAGTGCAGGCACATGAAGATGCTCAATAACAGAAGAATCAGAAGCAAAATTAAAGCAAAGAGACCAATCTCTTATTTCAACACTTTTTTTTTATCTAGCTCACCACAATAACTGCTCTAAAATACCTTCTAAGCTGATCAAAGCATGATAAAATTAGAAGTGAAACAGGAAAAGAAACAAAAGTCCTAATTCCTTTGAGGATAAATAGACCTCAGGGGGACACTCCATGTGCATACCATGGATTACTTTGTTATTTTGTCAGGTGATGTGATGCTATGAAGAAAACCCCAATGATAAATTCACAGTAAACACATTTGAATATGTGTTTTATTTTACATTTTTTTTTCTCTTTAAAAACCACCTCCAATCAAAACTTATGATATTAATAGAAACCTGACTGCTGGGGCAGAATGGAGAGGTGGGTCTTAGATTCCTCCTGCAGAAACTGTTTGTTCCTCAGAAAGTGCAATGGAGTTTGTAGGTATTCATTCAATTAAAGGTTTATTCTTTTAAAGGTTTTGTGTCATTTTTCTGTCACTTTATACTGCTCCAAAAACTATATTCCCCTATTTTCTAGGGAATTTTGCTTAACTAGCTATCTTAAAAAGAAGTCATGCTTCAGAGGAGCATCATGTTTATCCAAACAGGTTTGATTTGAGTTCTTTCTATTGGAAACTGGATTTTGTTGCATTTAAGTTAATCTGGGGCTTTGCTTGTTCCTTTATTAACTGCAGTGCTCAGGTTTTCTTTAAAGGGTGTTAAAACTATTGGAGTCTGTTCAAAGTCCCACTGATACTGCAGCCATCTAGTTCAAAGATTTTGTTGATCCAGCTGCCTACAATGGAGACAATACTCAATGCCTTTGCAGAGCTCTTAATGGCATCTGAAATAGAGTGTATCATGCTGTTTTCATAACAAGTATGCCCAGAAACAGTCAAAACTCAAAAGTCTTCTCTAGTCGGTTGATCTTCCCATGATATTTAAGTTTAGGATTGTCATTAAGTTGCCAAAAAAATGTATCCAGTAGAGGGAAGATATAAAAACCCTATTTCATGGGTATTTTATCAAAGATTTCTCTTTGCCTTTGAATCTCATTAAAGGAATTGCAGATAGTGGACAAAATTGGGATGTGACACATTCCTGGGAAAAACATACCAACTCCTTTAAGCTGGAGACTTGAGTATCATGAATCAATCTCCTCAATTGAAAGGAGCAGCAATGTTCATTGGTACACAGATCAATACTCCTTTCATTACCCAACTTGCTCATCTTGAAGGCAGTTAGCCAAGATCTCCACATCTGCTCTACCACAGCATCCCAATTAGGGTATGCCAAGTGCAGTTGTCTCTTTGCTCTTGGAGGGGTTTGAATCCAAAACACAAGAAGTAGTATCAGCAAGGGTGTAATATTTCATCAAATACAGGTGGGAAGAGTATTGTGGGTAACATCAAAGCAGTTAGAGGTTACTCTTTGGTAGCCTTTATGTACCAGACTTAAATGAGGTCCCAGCTTGCTGAAGTTCCTGTTACTCTCATTGCATCAGTGTTATCCCCTGGCTCCTGTTATCCATCAGTCTCCCCTCAGCCTCCTTTTCTCCAGGCTCAACACCCCCAGTTCCCTCAGCCGGGAACTCAGCACACTTGTGCTCCAGACCCTTCCCCAGCTCCGTTGCCCTCCTCTGGACACGCTCCAGCACCTCCAGGTCCTTCTTGGAGTTGAAGGGCCAAAAACTGAACCCAGCACTCAAGGTGCAGCCTCACCAGTGCCCAGTACAGGGGGAAGAGAACTTCCCTGGTCCTACTGGCTGCACTGTTCCTGATACAGGCCAGGATGCCCTTGACCTTCTTGTCCACCTGCAGAAGATCTCAGCATAACTATATCATATTTAGTAGCAAAGAGAAGATCAAGCAAGATATTGCACTTCCTATGAATGGCTGTGGGTTGGGTTGGTATGGGGAGACCTTGATTTGTTTGGGGTTGGGAATTTTTTTTCCTGTCTTTTTTTTCTTTTCTCTTTCTTTCTCCCCAATGACAGGAAACAAAACCTGATGCAGAAGCACCAAGGACAACTTAACGCTACTTCCAGAGGAAGCAGTACCACCCCATGGGAGGCATCACCAGCGCTGCTCCCACGCACAGCAGCAGCAAAGCCTGGGCATGCAAGGAGATGGGGCTTGGTTAGCAGCACTCCCAACAGAGTCAGTGAGAGCATCTGCTCGACTTTAAGGACCCAGAACAGCTGTAGGATTTTTTTTTTTTCATGTAAATATTGAACAAGCAGCAACTCCCCCTTGAAAGAAGACAGAGCAGGTCTGTGCTTGCCACAGGGAACATGGAGGGGGAAGCTGAGCTGCTGCCAGATGAAACTCCCCCAGCACTGGCTTTGTTTCTGCTTATAAATTTAATTCAAGATATGTACATCAACTGCCACTGCTAGGTCTCTGCTGTGGTTCATGGAACACATTTGATAACAACCATTTGGAATATTGAATGAAAATTGAATTTTGCTGTTCTTTGATAGCTATTGTGTACCAGTAGCATCTAGGTTAAAAATAAATAATACTTAAAATAAAATAAAATTGCAAGACACTCATGTTTTAACAGCAAACCTTCACTGCTGCCTGTGGTGTGCACCCAAACAAGAGCTGTCAGTCTGACGCCTGTCATCTGTGCCCGTTCCCTGCTATCTGCCCGTTCAGTGTGTGCCACAGACGTCTCCTCAGAGTTAATTGTCTGCTCAGCTTTTTGTCCCTTTCACCCAGGTTTTCTTCAAGTGAACTGGCTGTCATTGCTCAGTTACTTCTGCAGCTCCACAAATTAACTCCCCACTTGGCATGGTTCAGCATCTCCAAGCTCCAGCCAAGGCAGAGGCACATTCCTACACACAGCGTGCCATCTAGTGATGGAAGAAGTGAGAGCACAGCCTCAGATCCCTGAAAGATTTCCAGATTTATTTCAGTTTTCCTCTTCACAAAGAATCCAAAGGAAACATTCCGAGGTTCAAGAAAATATTTAGATGTTTTCTCACATATTGACCCTATAAATAAAAGCAGCACACCAAGGACAGGCAGTATTTCCTCCAGGCAAAGTACTGTGGTTATTAAAAATGGATGGCGAAGATAGAAATGCATGCAGGGAAAAAAAAACAACAAACAAACCAAAACTAAACTCATGACAATTATTTTCTTGTATATCACCCTAATGAAATGTAATGACAAAGCATAAAGAAAACTCTGGAGGCCTCCTTCAGTTTTTGTACTTTGCACACAACACGACACAGTCAGCACATCAGCAGTGACAGCACTTCTGGAGTGCTGGAAGATGAAGTGAGGGGGAAAACAAGTCTTCTAGAGGATACCAAAGTGATGTAGATATATGCACATAGGAATTTTGTGGACACCTATTCCCTGGAAGTGTTCAAGGCCAGGTTGGATGAGGCTTTGAGCAACCTGGTCTAGTGGAAGGTGTCCCTGCTGATGGCAGGGGTGTTGGGACTGGATGAGCTTCAAGGTCCCTTCCAACCTATATCATTCTATTATTCTATGATTTTTATTTTTATATGGTTGACAATTCCCTTAAGTTATGTATAATACCCAGCACTTCCCATTTTTTGCAGAAAATTGCAGCTGCAATTGCAACCCATGTGGTCTCCAACAATCCTCACTAACATCTAACTAACATGGAGAACAGAAAAGAACCTTGAGTTCCTCAACTTCTGAACACCAAGCTCTCATTGCTCCCTTGCATTGGCTATATTTTGAAATTTGTTTTCCTAAAAAATATCTTTATTCACAGATTATCAGTATTTTATCATCAAGATATGAACTCCAGAAACCACTGGCTGCTGTTTAGCTGCCCTGGTATTTTTTATCTTTCCCTTTTATTGGCTCCAGGCCACAGAAGACCAAGTCCCTACAGCAACCCAGAGCAGAGCAAACCTCTCCTGTTAACACTCACTTTCCCCAAGAGTAGTTTCCCTACAAAACATCTGATTTTTGAAGATATTTGAGACTAAGGAATAAAAACACAATCTCTTCTCCATACAAAAAAGCCCAGTAATCACTCAGGCTGTGTAGAGGGTGAGGTCAAGCTCTGGGGTGGAATTACCCCAAAACAACCTTACACACACAAAAAAAAAGGGTCTGACACTCCCATATAAGTGGTTACAGCACAGATCATTTCCTGCACCACTGAATCCAGTGCCAAAACTTTCACAGATCCCAACAGGTTCAGACCAAAACCCCTGACACCCACACACAGGGACTAATTTTTACTATTCTTCATAGTCTTTTTCTGACCCTCTTATCCACACCAAGTTTTACAGTTAAGCCAGACTTTCAACATTAATTTTTTCCTCTTTTTTTGGCATGAAATAATAAATTGAGTCTGACAAATTAATTATCAAAGGACACTTCATTAACCAGAGTACCTAGCAAACAGCTCTTCATTGTCTGAAGACCCATGTGCCAAAATATTGCTGAAAACATAAATTCTGCTTATTTTTTACACTTCAAAGAACATCTAATGCATTGCCAAAGCTCAGGCTTTTACCCAGGATCTCAGTGTGAGAAGGTGGGACAAATACTTATTAACATAAATACAAACAAGAAAAAAAAACACTGTAAAAAGCATTACCTTAATCAGCCAAGCACAACTCCTTCTCCACCTTCTCCAGAAGCAAAAGCAAAACCCAAGCTCTGCCTCCTCCCCTCTCTTAAATCTAAGCCTAAACCTAAACCCACCCTAGACCCCCAGCTGACCCTAATGACCAGTCCACCCTTTCTGACCCTTAAAGACACAACAGGAGTGGTTTAGCCCAGCACCCCCTAAATATAATAAATTATTCTTGATCATTCATCCAGAATATCGCTCTGTAAATTTCAGAATCAAATGGTTAGGATGATACCTTGATTTAATTATTTGTAGTGGTCATGGTGGCTTAAAGAAATTTTGTGTCATTTTACAGCAGGATTTGCACAGATAACTGTATGTAAATATCTTGTGTCCATGCTTCTACTCAAAGAAGGTCTTGCTTGTCCCAGATTTGAGGTAATTAAAACTCAGGTCATCCCAGTACCCAGGGCATCATTTGCCTTGTCTGTCAAGGACCAAATGGGAACCTTGAGAGTTGAAGGACAGTTCTGAAGCATTAAGAACCAACCCTCCAGCCACTGCAGGCAGGTACCCTCCAGAAACTGGTCAAAAGTAGGAGCTCTGCCCAGCAGTACCCAGCATGGTCTACTCTTAGTATCCAAAATTAAACCTTCAGCATGTCCCCAACTGAACCTCAGAGGCCTCCATACGGTTCCTTGAATTAAGCTGAAGCTGAAAATTTCCCAAGGCACATTCTATTTCTCTGTTGTGAACTTTTCAGCATAAGATGATGTTGTAAAATGGGGGTGAATCATAACATTTTCCAACAGTGAATAATAATCACCTAAAAAACTTCATTTCAAATGGTGTAGACAGAGAAATGGGTAAATGTTTGTTGTACGACCTACAGATTCCTTGATCAATTTGCCAGTCCCTAGCGTATCCAACTTTTAGTATGCTCTAAAAATGAGGAACTGGGTGTGTGTCTGCATTTTAACCAGTGGCTTTTTATCCCATAGAGAACAATTATTTCAGTATTTGTCTGCTGACAGCAAAGCATTTCTTTAAACACAACTCCTCCAGAATTTAAAAGTCTAGGCTGGAGCATTTCTGGTTTATATCACACAATAGTTTTGCTCAAAAAAACTCCACTTTTCAATCCAATGCCTGACCCAAACTTCCCCAAAAGATGGAGATTGACAGATATGGAGATGCTGACATGCAGATTAATGCTTTTAAGACCTATTCAGATTTAGATGCTATACTTACCCTTCTTCAAGTTTATATGCTTTTAAGCAAATTTCTCTATGAAACATTAATATATGATCATGGAGCTGTTCTCTGGCCAGAACTGAAGTCAATTTTTATTTCATGTGATCTTCATCTTCCCCCCTACTAATAACCACTATTTTATTTGACATGTTGGCCACCATCTCTGCTGAGATCATGTGTGAAAAGTTCAAGTCAATAACACTGCCAAACACACTTTCCCTTCTCCAGTTTTCCAGCAATTAATTCTATTTGGAGTGCTGAAAAATTCACTCTGCATCTCACTTACATTCTCTATCAGCTATTCAACTGCCAATTTTTTCGTTTATTTGATCAAATATAATCTAGAGGGGGGTTTTTTTGTTTTGGTTTCATTTTCACATGCCAATTTTTTTATATGCTGATTAGCTTAACCACTTCACTTTTAATTTTCTTGATAATACCATCCAGTCCTCCTGAACTGCTAAAATTGTAGTGAAGAAATAATTTTCAGTCGGTTGACACCTCAGTCTTTCAAGGAACTTTATTTTTAGTAATCATCTATAATGCCTCATGGGTTATTACTTCACCTAGTTTACCCAACTGGCTTTAAGTAGACAATTAACTGGTAGTAAAGCCTATGCCAATTAGAAATATCAGCCATCTGCAACGAGATGACTGCTGATTGCATAAGAATTTTGTTGAAAAGTATCACCCAAGGAGAACTCAACGTCATCTGGGACAACATACCTTTTCCTTGTTTAGTACTTTAAGGAAGGTTTTTATTTGGACAAGCTGCGTGAATTGTGTCCAGTGCATATTCTGTGTGTTGCAAAAGAGAAATTCTTTGAAACCATCAAATTGTAACACCAGGAAGCAACAAAAGTGCTTAGTCTCTGTGTAAGTCCACCAGGAGTATCAATGGAGAAGAAAATTTCTCCTCTTCATTAGAAGAAAAAGTCAGTCTGCAAGAGTGAAAACTGTAAAAGGAAATTTTACCATTTCTTTTTAAGACAGCAGCTGCCTTAGATTTCCAACAAAGGCAAATAAAATAGGAAACCTGGACAAGAAAGGCATGGGAAAAAGCATGCTGCTAATATACACTTCTAAATGTACAATACATGGTGAACCATTAATTATACCCCATTCCACTAGCTGGTCTCATTGAAGAAAAGTGCCTTGATAAGATTAAAATAACCTTAGAGGGATCAGAAAAAAATACCTACTTGTGCTTAAATAAATTCCTTCTTCCTAAACTGTTTTTCTTTGCTTTGCAACTTCAAACAGCAAAGGAGGGAGGAATTGTGGAAGAAGGAAAAATCAAGCAAATAAAATTTCTCCCTTCTGATAAAGTGTCTTTCACAGTATCCCTTTTGCTTTTATTCTAATTAGACCATAATTAGAATAGTAATTGTAATGACAATAGATTTATTTTTATTGATACCTAAAATTGTGCATGACTTTTTTGTGGGGTTTTTTTGTTTGTTTGTTTTTGGTTTTGTTTTTTTTTTTTCTATGGATGCCTCTATGGAAGATCAGAAAGGTGGAGAATTCAGCACAGGTCAGTATTTCCAGCTGCACCTTCCCATCCTTGGGGCCCAAAAAGAAGAAAAGTGAAGTTCCTCCAGAGCACAGGATGGAAGAGAAAAGTAGTTCAGAGTGGTGTTTTCTCTTGTCCATTGGTGGCCACCAGTGGGTTTACTCTTTCCTGGGAAAATGTTCAAAACTGCTATGACCAAGGCCCTGAGCAGCCTGGTCCAACTTTGAAGTTGAATCTAACTTTGAAGCCAGCCCTGGCTGAGCATAAGGTTTGTCCAGATGACCTGCAGAGTCTCTTACAGCTGAAGTTATTCATGTATCTAGGAGTAGTTCACAATGTCATAGCACTAAGACTAGAACTGG
Organism: Caprimulgus europaeus; assembly: GCA_907165065.1. Next base: position 3,204,973 of record OU015531.1, on the reverse strand, counting down.
TTTGTTAATGGGTTTTTGTTGGTTGTATTAATCATAGACTCATAGAATGGTTTGGTTGGAAAAGACCTTTGAGGTCATTGAGTCCAACTGTACCTGTCCACCACTAAACCCTATCTCTGAGCACCTCATCTACTTGTCTTTTAAATACCTCCAGGGATGGGGACTCAACCACCTCCCTATTGTGTTGTTTTGGTTTGGTTTGGGTTTTTTATTCATATTACTATGACTACCATAACAGAACTCTTTAGCAGAATAAACTAAAATCCATACTCCAACCCTTTTCCTCCCAAGTTTATGTTTTGACATAACTTCCCAGCACTTTCAGGAGAGGGAAGAGTAGCAAGTCAAAGATTACCATAGTCATTATAACCTTTACACAAAAGCAGTATATCAAAATGTAAACTGTGCCTGTGCCAAGTAAATGTTAATGAGTAGTATCTGGAAAGGTTAAATATAAATACGTGTAATTACAGCTTGCTAGTGACAAGAAATTATCAGTTTCTTTCTTCCTTAGAAGGCATTACTCCAAAATACTAAGCTGAAATAAAAGTATATATCTAATCCTGCAATCACAATAGGACTTGGAGAGCTACAATTATATCAATCAGGCAGAAAGAAGTTGAATACATATCCCTGCTAATGTCCTCAGTCAGTTCTATATTACCCCCTTCCAGATAAATGTATAGAGATTAGTCAGAAAACTGTGCTGAAAACTGGAATTTTAAAATTCTATGGAGAAACCACTTCAGTTTATTTATATTTTTAACATCCAAGCTCACAATTGTAGAAGAAAAAAACCTACAAATGAAGCACAAAGAATAAATCTCTCTTTTCTTTCACAGGCAGGAGAGAAAAATGTGTTTGCTAAAGAAATTATTTAAACGCTCTATATTGGCATTTGATTGGAGGGGCAAAATTCATTTTTTCCCCTGGAGGGAAAAAAAACTAATATACTACTAACTGCACTAAAAACAGAGCTATTCCAAACTGACATCTGCAATTAAAAAGAGAAAATATTTAATGAAAGCTTGTGAATACTTTGCAATGGCAAAATTGCTTTTAGCCTTTAGAAAATTTCTCTTTCATTATAATTTGCTTAAACTACCAATGCAGGGGCTTTGCACCGAGTGTAAAGTGAACGCTGTTACTCCATGAAATAGGGATGGACTGGCCAAAGTGGTATTTAAAGATGCTGTAGGGTTGGCAGCTAATTGAAGGAATGAATATTTCATCCAACCATTCCAGTCCATGTGTAGACATCTAGTGACATCTCCAGGTATCCTCAAACAGATCTAAGCCACCTATTCCAGTAGAAGTTCAGAAGGGATGCAAGATAAATTTGAATGAAACATATTGGAGATATTTGTGCAGTAATGGGTTGTCTGAATGTTGTTACTGGGGTTTTTTTTTGTAAAACATATAATAAATTAGTTTTTACATTTCTCTACCTTCTCATTGCTTCCTCACAACAACCCATCAGCTTCAACTGGTCACACAAACGTATGAAGAGAACAGGACATGAAAAGGGGACAAAGTCCACCCATTATGAATCTAAATCTTAAGTAAATCTAAATGTGGAATGGAAAAAAAAATGGATGCATTTCACAACCTCTGTTCACCAGAATATGAGCTAGTTGATCAGAAATACCAAATCTGTATAAATGAATCCTACTCTGCCTGTATGGCAGGGGTGGATTTATGGGTTTGTTTTTCCCAAAGTGGTAGCAAACATATAAAACCCCATCCATTTTCTTTCTTTTTTTTTTTTTTTCTCTTCTTCTTTTCTATTTTGGTAACATTGTAAATCCTTGTCAACCACGTTTATTTAACTATATTCTGATTAACTATCTAATGGTTTTAAGAGATGAAAACCATTAATTCTGATTATAGGGCCTTAAAGCATGCACTAACTCTTACTTTAATTCTGATAGCATTACCTTAATGAAAAAAAAGGTGGTTGAAAACACAGCCCATCACAATGAGAGGGTTCAAGCTGCTCACACTCATGGTGATTGCAGTAACTATGTGCATCTGCTGCTTTCAGAGGTGGGTGCCCCTTGGTGACTCCCCAGTTCACCTTGGTTGCAGGGGAGGTGATGCCACATCATGACTGATACAGATTAAAGGGGCTATAAAAAATACTACAATCCTTTCACAAAAGAAAGATAAGTAAGAACCACATGAGTTTATTGCCAGAGACTAAGGTGAGCAAAGTTCTTGCTATGGTGTGACAATGAAAGAGGCTCAGCCCTGGTGCAGGATGCCCAGGGATGCAGGGACAGTGAGGAGATATGGGTTCAGCGGTGGAGAAGCTGGCAGAGGTGCCCCATCCCCTCTCGGCCACTCCCACACCAACATCTCTCCTCCTATACACAATAAAATAACCAGATTTTTTAAAAAATGTCAGGCCAGTAATAAAAGACCATTTCTTTTTTGACCTTTCAGTAGCAGGTAACTTGTTTATAGTGAAATGAATCTTCAGTTTGAGTGTAGTTGAGCAAGAAATAGGGTTTTTTGTGTTGATATTTGAGACTTTGCATCTTTTTCCTCTCAAATTAGGGTTAAAAATAAAAATCTGTTAATTTATTGAAAATTTGTAATCAATAAATAGTCTTATACTGGTTCTGGTAAAATATTTTCTTCCTTTATCTTCAAAATTGATTCAGTGTTGACCTTTTTGTTTTTCATCTTAATTGGCATGCAATAACAAAACAAAACAAGTTGCTTTGAACTAAGAAAAAAGTTTTCCTATAACACTTTTCAAAAGAATCATTAAGGTAAATTTTAATAACTTTCCAATACTACTTATTTTTCTTAACTTGAACTTTGGTCAAATTTAACCTTTATGTTCTTTGTAAGGAATAGCTACAATTGCTATCGTGAGCCCAACAGCAGACAAGGAACTGTTGCACTTTTAAACAACTTCTCTGCCTTTTCCCATGAGACAAGAGCATCCATACATGCTCCATCAATCTTCATGCCAGCACATCTATCAAGTGGAGCTCCTGCCCAACAGCTGACAGATGTGATGAGAGGGCTCCAAACACCGCACCAATGCCAGGCACAAGCTGCCTCTGAGATTCTGTCTTTCAGATCTACAACCCTAAGCCAAGCAATGGGTAAAGACCTCATTGGATCCTAAAATACGCACCATTTTCATGATAATTTATGAGTCAGATCCTTAAAATGTTAAGCAAGTTACAGTATTTATATAATTTCTATCGTGATTTTGCACTGTGTGTAACACTGGCAGTAATTTGCAAGGTCATAATATGATTCTTGCAAGTATTTCTTCTTCTAAAGTCTGTTTAAGTTTTCTGCTTTAAAATTGTAATTAAAGCTTTCAGGGAAATCCTTTCTTATTCTCTTTATATTATTCAAACCCTCCTCTCACTCCTCATTTGCCTACACCATCTCCCACTTAAGAATCTGAATCTCCTACACCTGCAGCCCAGCAAATCTGGAAGAGGGTCCAACTTGTAAAGTGTCCTGTGCCAACCCATGTGTCAAGTCAGTATTTTCTTTGGAAGGTGTACCCATGTTCAATAGCAAACTTTCCACACTTTTCCACTCATTTGATCAAACAAGTGGCCTTCAAAAGTACATTGGAGAGCTTGTTTGTGTGACAGGCACAGAGGTGCAATGGAAAGATGTTGGTAGAGAAGAGGCTACTTGGGACTCGGTGCACTGGGGAGCAATGAGATGGGAACAGCGAGTAATGGGAGTTGTTGTTAATTGATCTAATGTGCCTTTTGTAGCCAGTCTTCTTTATCTGTAATAAGAGTTGAATTATGAAAGATGTGCCTATAGTACATATATGTTAATGAATAGTTTTTATCAATGGTTTCCAGCATTTTTATGAAGTGTCTTCTACCACTAATAGGAAAAAAAAATATGAAAATCCATTTTTAATGTGTTTTCTCTCAAAATTACTTTGAAGATTGTGGAGCAGCTTCACTTTTTTTCTGCTTTCTGAAAATTTTTACTTCCTGAAGCATGTGCTGCTGAGGATTATATTCAAGTAATTTCATTTTGACTAAAGTTTGAATTGTCCTACAGGGGTACCTGCCTCCTTTCTCTTATCTTTATTTTGGACTTTGTCATTTGCTGTCCCCATATGCTCCATGGCATCCATTGCTGCCATTCCTCATGAAGTTGAGGATACATGGGACAATTTGTTAGGTCAGTAACATGCCATGGCCTTCATTTTGCTGCTTTTAAATGATTTATATGTGATCTGGCCCCTTTAAGTCTAAAACCATTGCTCAGCTTCTACTCCAAACCAAACATTTATCTCTCCAAAAAGGAAGAATGCAAAAAAACAACCCCCTGCCACCAACCTAAAAGCCAAGGTAAAGGCAGTTATTTATTTCAGTTCTTACAAAGCATGTTTGTAAAAAAATAGTCCCCTCCCTAACTGTTCATTATATGGTCCTGGTAATTGAATTAAAACAAAGTTCTCCAAAGTAAATGAATTTAGTGTACCAGATGGCCATCTAAAACAGCACTTATTTTAGCTTCCTGTGTAGCAGCCAAGTTGATTTAAATCAACTAGAAGAGAGGTATGCTTTAATCAGGTCAGGTGACAGTTATTAGATCAAAACTGATTGAAATTCAGAAATGGAGTGAAAATAAATCTGCTATGAATCCAACATTTCCCTCCCACGAGGACCCAACCACTAAAACTTTTAAGACATTAAAATTATTCTAGTTTGGGGAATAAGATTTAGTAGAGCATGTCAGGCTTTTATTTTGCTGTTTAGCCTACTCTGTGACTTTGGTTTAGTGTAAGAAGTGCCACATAAAACCAAGCACCATGGAACGAGCAGGAGATGGAAAAGGTCCAATTCTTGGCTGCCTTGCATCAGCCTTTTACAACTGTTCAAACGAGACATAAAATACTACAAAGTCAAAATAGTTGCATTTAATACCTAGCTCGCTCAGCTGTAAATGAAAACAAAGCTGAAAGAGGAGGATTTGCACAGCAAAGAGGATATATTTCCTTCTGCTGTTTGAGCTACCTGTATTATCACAAATTTTTAACCATTCTTTCCATAAAAATCTGTTTGCTAAATATAGATGAAGTTAAAGGTGAGTTTATTGTGCCATCTGAGGTGCCTCTGTTGGTATCTTTTAATTACAATATTCTTCATCGCTCTGAACTGTGGAACAACAGCTGGGCTTTATCCTCCAGGTAGGGAAGGAGATCTCTGTACTGCTCTCTCTTCTTTTGCAGATGTTGTGTACAAAGGTGGTTCAAAAATAGATTTTTTTCCAGCCTGTGGGACAATTCCAATACTTTAATATTTATTTTCATCTCAAAAATCAAGATGAAAAGGCACACTTCAGAAATATTTTTGGATAAAACACATTTAGGAAGGAGGGTGATTTGGAAAGAAGGTATTTTTACAATCAAAATGGGATGTTTGAACATCTTCCTTATTAAAAAAACAACAACCCAAGTCAGAACTGAGACCATTCAGTAACAAGAGACTCTTGACTTGGTGTGCCCATGGTCCAGAAAGTTTTTCTCTGTCCTAGCAACTTCCAGAAGATTCATCACCGGGAAATATTTGTGCTTTCCATTCCTCTAAGTTTCTTCAACCATCCCTAGGTAACTTGGGACAAAACAATCTGATTGGGAGCCTGGATTCAACAGGATCTAATTTATTCTTCTAATTGAATACAGGATAGAAAATACATACAAAGTTTCTTAAAAGACATGTCTAGTGGCAGTAGAATTTTTTAAATTCTGTGTTTACCTGCAGCCTTTATTTGACTTAGAGTAGGCTGCATTAGAAAATGCCACGAGGCTGGAATATATTCATTCATTAGTTTTGGAGATGTATCTGCCTTTTCTCTTGAAGCAGAGTAGACTTAAAAAAAATAGTTGCTTACATTTGATTTGGTCAATTCCTGTAGCATGACCTTATTAAAAATACTTTTATAGAATAAGCTTACGTTACAGACTGCCATTAAACCACACTTCCAAACTTCTCCATCTAGACAGAAAAGTGGAAAAAATATGAAATTTTGGTGTATGGAACTGATCAGGAGCAAACTTTTCTCTATTTTTCTATCAGTACCTGTGTGTGCTCCCACTGCTCCTGAAGGTCATCCCACCTCTCCTTGCCCTGTGCAGCCAAACCACGCCAGACTTGATCAAACTCCAAAATTAGGGGTGTAAGCAGAGGGTGTATCTGTGGACATTGGTGTTAGGGTCATGTTCTACACTAAATACCCAAAAGAGTTGAGCATGGAGCATCCAAAAACCATGGCACAAGTCTCCATTTGTATCATACAAATGTGCAACATCTAAAAAAAGCCCCAGCTCATTGGAAACCCCAACATTTTTCTCTCCACTTCTTCAAAATGAATGTTGCTATTGTGTGCACAGAGTTGTGACAGTGAGAGTCCAAATACTCCTTTATGTTTTCTCTATTTCCTTCTCTTTCCATTTTTAGTTGTACTTGTAATTCACAAAGTTCCAGCCTCTTGTAAATCAAAGGGAGCTGAAAGCTGTAAAGTAAAACAGCAACTTACAGAATCAAATGCTTCAAGTGGGTCCTAATCATTAAACTAGATTGAACTTTGGACTATTTATATACAAAATCCAAGCTTCATCTAATATTGCTTAATTAAAGTCATAAGTAGCCACAATTATTGGGCTGTTGTTTCTAAGAATAAGCTTAGTCTGCCTAGAAATACAGGGAAACAAGCACAATAACCTTATTTTTTTTGGTAGTATCATTGAAATGTCATCTCTGATGCAACTTTTTTTTAGATAGCTCAGAAAGCTGTTCCCAAGTGTTTGGGGGTAGAAAAAAAAACAACAACAACAAAAATCTAGCAATTTTTATACTGATATAAATGACAAATACGTACCCAGAAACGTTGATTAAGCTTTATACCCTTTAATTTATGTTCCACTTTCTGTAAAATATGAAAGATTCTTGTACCCTAAAATGTATTTTTTTTTTCATTCTTTAAAAGCACAGAAGTAGACCAAATAACTAAAGAAATCAATGTAATGCTGTGGTCTAGAAATGATCAATTACATGTAAAAGTTAGTCAAGTAGAAACAAAAATAAACCAGTAGGATATCAGTGTACAAACTTAACTGCTTAGATTTCTTAAATTTCTGAAGTGAAAGGTAATACATTAAGGAACCTAATTAGATATTGATTTAAATAAATTTAGCCTCCTAGTGACTAAGCAAAGTTTACCAAGTGCTCTGGTGTAAATTAAAGACAACAAGGCAAAAAAAAAACCCACAAAATTTTGTACCTCTGGTTATAAGAAAGCCAAACTAAAATTAAAGCCTCACTCACACAGGAGTTATATTATTTTGGAGATGCTCCTCTTATTGCACTGAGACCCTCATGCTGTTTGGTGGGAAATAAGTAGCTGTTAACGTGGAGTCAGGGACAGTAAACATCCAGGTTGAGGAGCAATTATGTTCTGTGTTTTCATAGTGTCCAAACAGCAAGATTTAAGAAACTATATTTCCCTGAAAGAACAGAACAAAAGAGCACTGAAACAGTGAAATACAATTTTCTGGAACTGAGAGTAAAGCTCCTACATTTCTGTTTGTGCATTGGCAGAAAAGTCCCATGTGTCTCTGCACACAACCATTACCAGGTTCATGAGACTTTGGTGACCTTTAGTGCTCCTCACCAGCACCTACACAGCAGATCAAGGGTTAAAGCCATTCCACTCTACATGGAGCCATGACATCCCATTTGGACTACTGTGTCTAGCTCTGGGATGTGAAAGAATAAGAGGAAGTGGACACAAAATCTTCACTCTCATGATCTCCATCCCCTCCTTTGATAAGATGATGAGCAACATGGTCTAATTTTGGAGTTAGTCTACATTGGGGTCATCTATCCAAGCTTTTATTAGGAAGGATTCTGTCCTTCCAGAGTGAAAACTTGCCAAGCAACTCAATAAAAACCAGGATTGGATGCCTACTAATTAATTAAATAATAAAAAATGAATTAAAATAAATAAATTTTAATTCATATTTTAAATAAATAAGGTTTAAAAATAAATAAAATATTAATATAGAGAAAACAACTTGTAAAAAAAATCATTTTACCTCCATCTTTCCTATTTCTCAGTCCCCAGTGCCTAACACTCTCTGTAACAGTTTTGCTATGTATTTTGTATTTTCTCTCTAATGCATGGTGTGACTTTGCCCTATACTTTGGATGCTTCTGTGATGGTAGGATGGTTCAATATTCTAACAAGCTTACTGTAAAAAAAAAAGATAAAATAATAAACATTACACTTTTTTTGTCATGGAATCACTTTACAGATGTATTCAGTTGTGAAGGGGGAAGTTACTGTAAATCACTATCACCAAACCGGTGTGAATTGCTACCAACAAATTGAAGTGACAGCTGCCAAAGAGACAGCTATTGCTTGTGCCAATCATTTCTTCCTGAATAGTTTTTTTTTTTCACTGCTACATCTTTAAACAGCACTGAAAAGGTTGTTATTTTCCATCATGGAGAGGTACTTGGAACCTCCTTCTTGGTTAAAGTTTATTTTATGTGCTACCTGAAATACAACAGCTAAACAAGACACGCTAAAAGAAATGAGTTGATATAAACTAAAAGAAATAAGTTGATATACAGAAGTTGGACAGCCTCCTAATTAAGCAGCAGTTGTTTTAATAAATATGTGGATTGCTCATTTCAGCTGTCCATATCAGTTTTTAATATCAAAATTTTTAATTGATTTTTACTAAAATCAATTATAAGCTTCCTACTGGTTTCCTATTAGCAAATATTCAATGGTTTTTTTCTCCCTTCTCATTGCATCACAGTCCTTTGGACTCTTCTGCACATCATCAAATCACATGGAGTTGCAAACATGGTGTTACCCATGTTTGTGGACAGCAAGCAGGAAGTGCTGTCATGTTAGCCACAAGATTAGAGAAGCTAAAAGTTGCTTTGGATGGACTTCCAGGAGTTGTTACTGCTGTTCTTCTCTGTACAAGTGCTACCAAAATGCTAATGGTATTATTTTTCTCTGATTTAAGGTTCCCCATAGATCTTGGACAATGTTTTGGTCCTTATTGACATTGTTCTGTGAACTACAACTCATTAAATTACCTAGAAGTTTGTTTTAGATTAATTACAATAGGAAGAGCTTGACATTCTCCATCTGGAGTAGAGTTTTTGGTTGTTGCCTGCTGAGGGCTGAACCATTTGATTCATAAAAAAAGCACTTAATTTAACAAAAATTTTAAAATTTGTTGTTCCCATGAGGGCTGCTACTGTAAGGGTTAAATGATGCTCCTAAATTGCATCTTGTGCAACCCACAAGCTTCAAAGGAAAGAAGGGTGACAGTTAGGATAGCAGTAGTGTGGTTCTGTGGCTAAGCATCTGAGGAGCAATTAAACTCTGTTTTTTCCTTCCCTCACCCTGTTACACATAAAATCTGGAAAAAAACAAACAAACAAACAAACAAACAAACAAAAACCCCAAAAAACAACTTAGAAAGACCCAAAACTCCCTGCAAGTGGCTGGAAACTATGGCCAGGATGTCCTTGTTGATGTGATCAATGAGTATTATATTAACACTGTGTCCAAAGCAGAAAAATTTAAAAATACATCAGAATCCTTTTATGTATAATCTGAAAAAAAAGAAAAAAAAAGCCACAAAAGCAGTATTATTTTAGGGGCTAGTCTAAAACATTAGCAAAAGAGATTTATAGGTGTACAACCATCGTGAGACTCGTAAACCAGGTGTACTTTCAAACTTTAATGAGGGCAGTGGCTCGGGAATGGAGCGCTGTGAATTCTGAATCACGCTGTGGATACGAAACATCTTCCCTGGGTCCTCTTCACAACCAGATCTGTGCACTTCTTGCAAGAT